>JAQGDG010000046.1:0-600000 GCA_029844215.1 Przewalskia tangutica
TCGCATAGGTCGGACCGCACGGGACTATTTCACCGCATAAGCCCTACTTGACTGCACGAGGTATTCCTCGCATCGCGGGTAGCAAATCCACTAAATATGCAATGCCACAAACCCGGAATGACCCCGCATTATTACCGAACTACTAGCACAACCGCTATCACACATAACATAAGCACTACCGCTTATCATACAATATATAAGCAAGTTAAGCAATCCTCTAACTTCTTATTATTCTGCTTCATATATCGCCACGACCCAACCCGCCCGTGATCGTGCCTTACCCCGCACCCTAGTGATACAACATCGAGAAAACCAGCGAAATAAAAACTTAGACATGCAAATAGACATGGATCAAGATGAAAGAAAATAGGCTAACCAAAACGGCCTTTTAGCATATATATATACAAAGACATTTTGAACAGCTATAATCCTTACAACCCCGCCACACCAAGCATGCACTTAAGATTTATAACAACTATGACGACAGGCCCCGCCATACCCTGAATGTACAAGAACCTACTGCACTGTGGTAACATACCAAAGATAAGCCTCAAGGAACGGAGCTTCCCAAGACAAAGGTGATCCTAAAAGCTGGATCGACACTGTACAGACTTACTCTACGCAGATGAACGCAAATTTCCGGCGAGGTCAAGATAACAGTATAAGTATGTGAAATCAGAAGTACTATAAATGAAATCATAGCATTTAATAAAGCAGAGACATGTATGATAACCAAACTACGCATACACATATAACGCTTATATCAAGTCGTGGTCTCACGCCTCCACATCAATCATGCCCGTGGAATACCTTCCTCACCGCCATACATGATATGATAACACCAAGAAGTACACTGCACACCAAGTCCTACCGATGCCAAAGCCGTTTAACAATCCAAAATGGAAGATACCTGCGCTTACGATCGTGGTCGTGATGTCCAAAAGGAACAACAAGACATCAATCAAAATGGAAACAAGAAGACAACAATCCAAAATGGAAACATACCCGCATACGATCGTCGCATGTCCAAAAGGAACAATAAGGCAAGAATCCAAAATGGAACAAGAAGACAAAGAATCCAAAATGGAAACAAGTAAGACAAAGAATCCAAAATGGAAACAAAGAAGACAAAGAATCCAAAATGGAAGCATACCCGCTTACGCGATCGCGGTCGATGTCCAAAAAGGAACAACCAGACATCAATCAAAATGGAAGCATACCCGCGCTACGATCGTGTCGCATGTCCAAAGCGATTAGCAAAATAACACTATCGAGAGGAGCGCACTGCGGAATTTCTCCGCCACACGCAAGACGCCCCAATAAGTTCTCAATAAGTCAACCGCCCTCCATCGAGACGCGTAGTATACACAATTCTTGCACAACAAAGGCTATCACAACAAGATAGGCAAGTTTCACAACAACAAGCATAGGCAAGTTATACATAACTCAAGGTACTTTCATTTTATGTCAAAGTCCGGTTTTAACTCCTAAAGTACTACGACGTTAAATTCCTTTTAAAGAGATCCATTCCTTTTATAAAAGTCACCCGACACCGTAGTATACAACAGAGTGACTTACATCTTTCAAGTAAAGCAAAACAACTTCCATACTTTCCTTTTAAACTAAATCAAGGCAATACCATGCCTTCTTTTAGACCAAAACACTTCTTTTAAAGTCAAGTTACCACATTAAAACCAATGATAAAACCCTTTTCATAAAATCGTTATAACTCACTTCCCATAAAGCTTGTTATAACACTTTATGTTTTAAACCAATTTAAGACACAACAACGCCTTTCTTTTCACTAAAGTTCCAGCTTTGCCTAATTTCAATTACTCAAGTCTCTTTAGAAAAGTTTCATAGTTCAATGTCTTACTCTCTTTTAAAACAATTGAGTAACATATGTCATAGGCGAGTAGGTTATTCTTGTTCATAAATCTTATTAAGCCCATGATCTAGAATTGTAATATCATTTTGTCTCATCTTAGCTTCTATGCATGGAGGTTTCTACCGGTTTTAATAATACTTCATTATTCAATACATTTTCCTTATTAACGCTGCAGTTGGTTTGTCGATACACATTCGATTTCCAAATCAAGAAACATTATTCCTTTTAAAAACCACGACTCATTACTCACGAATGAGGTTTCACACAAAACTCATATTAATTCATTTAAGTTAAGTCTCTTATCTTATAAGATCAAGTCTCTTAACTTCTAAAATCGTGAAACCATTTTCTTTACCTTCTTAAGACGTTATACCTAACTCCCATAAAGCTAGTATAACTCTTTTTAAAACCTTTAAAACCAAGTGTTACTCTTCTTTCAAAAATGGTTTCTAACTCTTTGACATACTTCAAGTTTCTTATTATTCAGCTTAAGTCAAAAGACATTGCCGCATAACCACGCTCAATTAGCACACGACGCCTACCGCATTATATATTATTCAGCTTAAGTCAAAAGAAATTGCCGTACTATATATATCTTCCTTTAAAATATCATGCTCAAGAGTATAGGAAGAATCACATACCTCGCGACGATTATCGACTATAAGCAAAACGCCCACTCGCTATAACCCGCTAGCCTTGTCCACCTTCTAAGTAGCACATGCTACTTGCAAAACATTCAACCAATAAAGGTTATCACCATCGTAATACAATCCCATGTAAGTACGCTTTAACTTCTACTACTTATATTCTTCCGATGTGATTTCGCCAAGTCTTTCATCAGAATATCCTTTTATTACAGCTTCAATTCTCTTCTATGAATCTTATATTCATTTCTATACAACTACAAGATGTAATTTCCAATTACACTGTATGATAGGATTATTTACCTCGATGAGCCCAAAATTATCCAGTTTAATGTCGCTCCCGAGCAACGCTTTAGCTCCTACTCCGAGTGCTCCAATCCGCCCAAACAACTCCTTAGAAGTTCTAACCAACTTCTACTCAAATACTTCAACTATCAATGAAGATTTTCCTTAGGGTTTCGTTTAGTGGCTAGAGGAAAGTATAATAGTATTTTCTGGGCTTTCCGTAAAGAGGGTACTTTGGAAATACTACAAGGTATTTGGGCATTATAACAATACTAGGAGAGTATTTCTATACCACAACAAGGGGTATTATACGAAAACAACTAGGCTAGTGGTACCCTGGCTAGTGGCACCACAAAGTGGAGGGGGAGGCTCTCGCCAAGGCTTCAAAAGAGGGGATGCTTGGACGAGCTACTACACAAAGGGGCAGGAAGAGAGCTTTCAAGACTTAGGAAGATTTTAGGATGAAGAAGTCTTCCAAAGTGGGTATTTATAGGTCAAGGAATGGCCAACCAATGGCCAAGATCCATCCAAGTGTTAGGCAAGTGTAGGCTAGGATTCCACCATGTGTACCTTATCCATCTACCACAACAACTTGCACACAAAATATCCTACCAACTCCTCCTTCCAATCGCCCATTACCGCTTCAACTCATGGCGTCAATGCGAGGTGACACTTGTCACCCTCCCGCTGGTCCAAAATGTTTCGCCTCTCGAAAAATCCGCAAAAATTATAAATGACATAGCCGAATTTTCCTTTCGCAAGTTTAGTAAAACGTTCGCCAAAAACGACTCTTTTCGACTCAGGCACAAAATTTTCAACCTTGCCAACTTTAAGGCTTGAATTTATATACGCACGCCTCACGCACATACTGAAATACTGGTATAACATTCTCCTCCTTAGAAACATTCGTTCCCGAATGTTCCTTCTCAAGACTGACACGATGGTTCTTCTAACAAGTTGCCAACGCCACGCCCGCCACTAAATAACACACGTTCTTCTTCCTTCCTTACTCGCCGCGTGCCCTTCTCGAACACTTGAACTCTTCTAGTATAATGCATTTCACACTTCGCCATCGCCCGCTTCCCAAAACTTTGGAGTCACCACCTCCAAACTTGGTCATCTACTAGCCTCAACCTCCCTTAAGGCCATTCCCGGCCTTCACGGTCCGCTTCTGGTCGAACATATCCACGAACTCATACGATGGTCATCTAAACTTGGGCCTAGCACCCTCGTGACCCTACCACCGGGCGACCACCCAGAGCTGAATTTATCTCAAAACAGCCGCGGTTGGCCCTCAACACGGACCCAACCCGACCCACTTAACGCATCACGCCTTGTTCCCGATCCAAACAATCTTACCTCTACAGTCATGAAAGCTACCACTTCCATTTCACACTACCTGTGACTTATCACACAATTACTCCACGATACCTATACGCTCGACAAAGATCACTCGCAAAAACTTGTACTCAAGACGGCCTTACATCTAAGGTCTCAACTGTAGAATTCTAAGGTTCATCATTTTCTCACCCCCAGGCTTACCCTTTCTCACTAACCAGGTTTCTAAATCACATCTTAGCACAAAGCTATCCGAACATAACACTAAACACATCATTAATATCAATACCTACAAAACTCTAGAGGGTTAAGGATATACCTGAAAATAGGCGGTTCAAAGGACCGCTAAAACTGGAAACTTCCACCGCGACCTCTACCGTGGCTCCGGTGTATGAACATCCCGCCTAGCCGGAAGGTGAAGAACCCGCAATCGATCTCGTAGTCTCAGGTTATCCTACCAACCCACCGCTCTGACAGCTCCTAAATGGCTCACGCCGCATGTAAAACAAACTCCTGACTAGCACGACACTCCCACGCGAGTCTACTACACGTCACAACGGTAGGGGTGGCTTCACCGCTAACACCCCGCTTCCAAAATCAACCTCGAGCTCGACCGCTTCCCGAATACTCGATGCCAAGATTGTGGAGGACCACTTTGTCACGACCCATTCCGGCCCGTGGATCGTGCCTTACCGGGCACCCAAGTAGTCATACATCGTAGTAATCACGAAACATAAAGCAAGACATGAAACAGCTTTATAAAACAAGACATGATTTTGTGAGAAAACGTGGCCTTTCGGCATATATATATAATCATGTTTTAGCAAGCATATCCGACATCGCATAAATACGACTACTGCACTTCTGGGGAAATATACAACTATGGCGGACAGGCCCCGCCATACCTCGATCAGATAAAACTAACTACAACAGGAGATCATACCAAAAGTAGAGCCTCCAAGAGACGGAGCTCGACACCAACGTGAGATCCTAAGGACGCGGATCTAGCACTGCCGCTCTTACCGCGCATGAACGCAGCCCGGCGAGGTCAAGATAACAGTACTAAGTATGCTAAATCAGAAAGTACTTAAATGAAACATATCATTTTTTTAAAACCAGCTTACAAGATGTATGAAACAACCAAGGAAACCGCACATAGTGCCACATCACAAACAAGAGCAACAATAGTAATCAGAATGAGTCTTGTCTAGGCCGCGAATGATCGAAACAGGCCACTCGCCCCATCATCATTCTCGCAAGCCTAACTCGACTCCCGAGTCCGCATAGGCCACTCACATGGGCCCGCATGAGGTATAACCCCGCATCGAGGGTAGCTACTCTCGATCGCCCCGACTCGGCGTCCGCACGCCATTGCATCGCATGAGGTATAACCCCGCATACTAACTCGAACTCTCGTAGTTCGCATAGGCCCCCGACCCGCATGAGGTATTCTCGAATCACGGTCCTGCATCACTCGAGTCTACCCCGCAGACGGAGGCGCCTAACCCCAGATCATCTCAAGAGGTGAGTGATAGTATACTAGCATAACAACTTACCTTTAAGTAACACAAGCACAACAAGGATACTCACCTATACCAACGCTACAAGATACTAACACACATAGCATCATATCATGTCTACCTATCAAACCATCTTCTTATTCACAATATAAGTCCGTTATAAACACATAGGCAAACTTGTTTCTTTTATCAATCTTAAGTGGTTATACTTACTTCCCATAAAGCTAGTATAACTCTTAAGCTTCGCTTAAAACCAATTAGTTCTCTTCTCATAATAAACGGTTCAAAGAGTCCTTTGAAATGTTTTCGCTTCTTATTATTTAGGCTTAAGCCGTGAGGCATTGCCGTAAGTATTATTCAGCTTAAGCCGTGAGGCATTGCTGTAAGTATTATTCATTAACACATGTACGCCTACCGCACTATATACATATTGTAAAATATCATGCTTTAGGAAGAATCACATACCTTCTACAAATCCACCGCCAAGTCGAGTATGTCGAGCGCATAGAATCAGCCTATAATAGTCACATATATCTATCAAAGTATAGACTATTCTGTAGTTAATTCTAAAAAGAGGGTCCTCAATTCTACTGAAAGTCTGGCAGCACAACCCTACCCATGAGTTATATAAGTTCATCAGAAAACAAATTCTATGTAAGCATGGGCTTGATTATTCTTCTTTAAACCCTTCTAAGTGATTAACACTTCAATTCTATTCTGTGATATACTTCTAAGTATTTATACTATTCTTATTCTACAACAAGAAGTATTCTTTAATTCAAAAGAGGGTTAGGATTAGTTACCCTGTAAGCCCAATAATATCCTAGAAAAGTCGCTACTGAGCAAGGTTTTGCTCCTAAGTCAGATGTCCAAGGAAACCTTAGAAGTTCTTCACAACTTCTACTAAGTGCTAAGGTATTTGGGCTAGGTATTTTGGGCATTATAACAATACAAGAAGGCAACTTTTCTACCAATGAGGGGGTTGGTTTAGCAGGCTAGGGGTAGCCTCGCCAAGCTTCTCAAGGAGGAGGTGTGTTTGGACGAAACAACAAGAGGAGAGGGAGGATTTGAGACTTGTAGATTGCTCAATTTAGGATGAAATAACTCTTCAACAAGGGGGTATTTATAGTCAAGACATGGCCAACCAATGGCCAAGATTATGCCAAGTGCAAGGCAAGTGTAGGGTGAGGATTTAGGCAAGTGTCCTTGGCCAACTTGCACACAAAATATCTAGCCAACTTTATGACAAGGCTTGGCATCCAATCGCCCTATTGCCGTGATTAGTCCACCAATGAGAGTGTGGAAAGTGTCGCCTCTCATTGGTCCAAAGTGTTACGCCTCTAAAAATCCGCAAAAATAAGAAATGACATAGCCGGAATTTATCCTATGAAAGCCGTGGAAACGCTTCGCCGGAAACCGCTCGCTGTGAGTTGTGCCTAAAAATCGCCCAAGGCCTAACTTTAAGACCAAAACTTTTCAGACGTATTCCTTTACGCACATACCTCGGAAATACGGTATAACATTCTCCTCCTTAGAAACATTCGTCCGAATGTTCCTTCCCAAGACAGATAACGATAAGGTTCTTCAAAACTTAAACAGCTTTGCAAAAGCCACACACTACCATAAACAACACTTAGGCATAAACGATAATGAAGATTTACAAGTAGGAAAGTGAATTACCCGGAGGGGGGAACAGCGAGGATACTTCGCCTCATGTCCTCCTCGCTTCCCACGCCATCTCCTCCTCGAGCTCGCTCCGCCACAAGACTTTGACGGAAGCCACGCCCTTCGTCCGCAGACGCTTAACTCGACGATCGATTATCGCTATGGAATCTCTCATACGATAACCCCTGGCCACCGGATATCGCCAACCGTGTACCCTAGATGGATCCCCGATACATCTCCTCAAAGATAGACACGTGAAAACCGGATGTATCGCTTCCAGACGGACGGCAGTCCAACTCATAGGCAACCTTGCCTACCTCGCGGACAATCAAACGCCCAATGTACCTAGGGCCGAGTTTCCCTTCTTCCCGAATCTCATCACACCCTTCATGGGTGACACCTTTAGGAAAACCCAATCATGAACCTCGAACTCAAGATGCCGACGACGATGATCTCGATACGACTTCGCCGACTCGAGCCGCCAATAGCCGCCTGATAAGCTTCACCTTATCCATCGCCGCACCAAAATCGTCCCACTAGCCGCACTCGCCCACCTCAACCAACCTATAGGCGACCGCACTTCCTCCCATACAAGGCCTCATAAGGCGCCATCCGAATACCGAGTGGTAGCTATTATTATACGCGAACTCAACCAGAGGCAAATGATCCTCCCAACTACCACTGGTCAATAACACAAAGCTCGCAGATATCCTCGCAGTCCGATAGCGCGCTCGCCTCGTCTGCTCTGCGTGGATGAAATGCGACTCGTGCTCACCGCCCCTAAACCCTCGGAAGGACTCTCCAGCCGTCAGAACCGGGCTCTCGTCGAGCATGATCGTAGGACTCACGCACCGACGATCTCTCTGATGTAAAGTCCGCATAATCCTCACCGAAAGTCGCCCCGACGGAAGAAAGTGGGCTGATTTCACACCGGCCGACGATAACCCATATAGAATCATGTCTCCTCCGAGCGCGAGGTAATCCCGCGAAGTCCATGTTGATTACCTCCCACTTCCGTGTCGATCTCTATCGTCAGAATAAACCACCGTGTCTCTCGTGCTCTACCTTCACCGCCGACAACACGCACCGAGCTACGAACTCGCAACGCCCCTCTTCAAGCCATCCCACCAATACACGTATCTAAGGTCGTGGTACATCTTGGTCGACTCGACGGATAGAGTAACGCGCACCGTGCTTCCCCAAGAACTCACAAGTCCTCAAACATCCGAACACACAACCCGCTCAAATCTTAGCACCCCATCAAAGCTACTCAAAAGGACCCTTGCCTCACGTAAGAGTCAGACACGATATCGAATCAAAGCCGATCCTCGAATCAAGGCTCTTCACCTCCTCAACGATGGAAGACTCGCAACCTCACGAACTCTAACCCCATTGCTATCGTAATCAATCAAACGACACCAAGGCTCGCTAATCGTGCAAATTACGAACCATGTCCCTTCTCTCTAGCCGCACATCCGATAGGCTCCCATCGACTCTACGACTGGCGGCATCCGCCACAACATCGCCTTGCCCGTGGTACGATGTCCACATCGTAATCCTTAAGCAACTCTAACCACCGCCTCGCCGAAGTTCACTCCTCCGTCAAGATGTACCGAGGCTCGTGGTCCGTAAAATATCCACGTGAACCCCATACAAATAGTGCTCCAGATCTTCAAAGCGTGAATCACACCGCCAACTCCAAATCACGTGGGGTAGTTCCTCTCGTGTTTCTTCACCGCCGACGATATGCTATAACTCGCCATGCTGCATCAACACACATCCCAACCCGATGCCCGACGATCACAATACACGACATAACCATCCGACCTCCGAAGAGTAAGAACGGGCGGCCGCCGCCTCTCTTTCAAGAATCGAAACCCCGCCACAAGCATCACCATCAAACTTGGTCTGCTTTCCGAGTCACCCTAGTCAATGGTGCGTAGATAGAAGCAAACTTCTCCACGAACCGCCGATAATACTCGCAAGGCCCGTAAAATCGCGAACCTCGCTTGAGTAAGAGGTCTAGCCAAGTCTCGATCGCCGATTCGCCAGATTAACTCGAATGCCATCACCCCGATAATATGCCCAAGAAACGCCATCAAGTCAACCAAAACTCACATTTGGAAAACTTGGCGCATAACCGCTGGTCTCGAGAATCACAAGATAGCCTCAACGCCCGCATGACGCTCCTCGCTCCGAGCGAATAAACCAAGATATCATCAATGAACACTATCACAAACGTGTCCAAAATGGTTTGAACACTCGTTCATCAAATCCATGAATACCACGAGCATCGACAACCCAAAAGACATGACTCAACTCATAATGCCCGCACGTCCTAATGCACCCTAGGGACATCCACCTCTCCGACTCGCACTGATGATAGCCCGATCGCAGATCAATCTCGAGAAACATCTCGCACTCGCAACCGGGTCGAACAAATCATCAATCCTAGGAAGCGGGTATCTGTTTAATGGTCACCTTGTTCACCGCCAGATCGACACACGCGCAGCTGCCCCGCCCTTCTTCTTCACGAACAATACCGCGCCCTGTGAGAAACACTAGGCCTAATGAAGCCCTTCTCTAGCAAATCCCTGCCGATCCTTCAACTCTCTCAACTCGGCAGTGCCATTCTCAGATGGCGGAATGGAAATAGGCCGAGTATCCGCAACACATCAATACAAAACTCGATCTCCTCTCGTGAGGGATACCGGAGGTCATCCGAAACACGTCTGGGAACTCACGACCATCGAATCGACGGAAAATCTGGTACCGCAGCCTCAAAGATCAAACACCCGAACTAGATGGTAGATATACCCTTCGCACCATCTTCCTAGCCTGAGGTAGGAAATAAACCTACCCTCTACGATACCGCGCTCTCCCACTCAACAACCGGCCTCAGAAACCGAACCGCACTACTTCTCTCTCAGCCTACATTGGCATAGCAAGAGGCTAGCCAATCCATCCCCATAATCACGCCAAAGTCAATCATCTCCAACTCTATCAAGTCGCCAGTGGTCCGACGATCAGAATGGTCACAGGCAAGCCTATATACCCGCCGAGCTACCACCGAATCCCCACGGCGTAGCTACTCGAACTGCCCATGGACTCGTGCTCTATCCCTATCCTACTAGCAACAAGGGAGATATATAGGACAGAGTAGAACCCGATCTATCAAGGCATAAATATCAAACCCTAAACCGATAAGGTACCGCGGACGACATCGCGAGGCCTCCCGATCCCGCTTACCGACAAAGCATAAACGCGGTTCGAGGACCGCTAGAATCGACTCGAGCCACGACCGCCGCGACTGGCCGACCCACGAGCACCCCGCCCGGGCGTAATCAGAGGAGATGATGAAGGCGCAATGTAACCTCGGCCGAGCTCTTCCACCCACGCCGGCCGACAAGCCTCGCAGTGACCTCGGCCGCTACAATCAGAATAAGATCCAAAAGTAGTACCACACTTCCCGTAATGGGATCTACCGTGACGGCCACACCGGGTGGTCCCAGCGCCGCACTCGCTACCCTCGACGCTCAAGCCCCGCCCCGGTCCGCCTCAAAATCGTGGCCGTGGCCGAGGTGCGGCAGAGTGCTCGCCGGCCGTGGTGCGACCCAGATCGCCGCCGAGGCCGCCACCACGATAACCACCGTAAGACCCTCCCGCCCCGCCTTCTTCTCGCCGCCGGTCCACTCGCCGACCTTCGCGCTCGCATCCAAGGGCGCGAGCTCGCACGCGGTAATGTCCATACCCTACCGAGAGAAACCCCGCACACGACTCCGCCATATAGTCGCTTCAGCCCGTGACATAGCGGTGCACCCTATCCTCCATATCCGCTACCAATGCCGGGACATATCGAGCCAATGAATCAAACTCGACATTGTACTCCCGACAGCAGGCCCTCTCGCCGCAGTAAAAATCTATCACCGCGCCTCCTCATCCGCGAGGCAAGAAGTGAGCGAGGAAAGCCTCGAGAACTCATCCCAAGTAGCTGGGACGCGTGCTCTCCCGGATAACTCCCATGAATCAAACCAATCGATCGCGTGTCACGCATTTATGTGAACCAAAGATCACGGACTCGGTCTCCGACGCCCGATCACTCTCAAAATCCTTCAACTGACGGATGAACTCCTCGCGATCATCCTCCGCCGACCCATAAAACTCCGCGGCTACAACTCGAAGTCTCGTAGCCTCAAACTTCTCGCCGGGTGAACAACGGTACGACCGAGCTGAGCTGAATCGCCGCATCCAGCCTCTCTCTCGACGGGCCACAACTTTAGCCAAAAGTCAAGCCATCTCTCAGACTCTAACTCTCCGCCTCAGCCGTGGGACGAGGCGCGGTACGTGGTCTGTGGCTGGGCCGGCGGCGCCATAGAACTCGCCGCCTCGTATAGACTGGCCTGAGCCTCGTGACTGGGTGTCTCGCTAGCGCCTCCTACGCTTCGCCTTCTCGGGCCCGGTTGCCTTACGTGGAGGCATAATCATATAGAAAGGAATACGTTAGAGGGTCCAACCTATAACACAAATTCTAAAGCACGATCTCGTAATGAGAAGAATGGAAACCAATCCTAAATATCCTATAGCCTCCTCGACATTGGTGGTGCACAACACACCGATAATCAAGACTTACTAGATATTTGTCAGACACTTTCCGAGGATTAATCGCTTCGATACCACTTTTGTCACGACCCATTCCGGTTCGTGATCGTGCCACCGGCACCCAAGTAGTCATACATCGAGTAATCGGAAACATAAAGCAAGACATGAAATGCTTTATAAAACAAGACATACGATTTTGTGAGAAAACGTGGCCTTTCTAAGATATATATATAATCATGTTTTAGCGCTACATCCGACATCGCATAACATGACTACGCACTTCTAGGAAATATATAACTATGGCGGACAGGGCCCGCCATACCCCGATCGTATAAAACTAACTACAACAGGAGATCATACCAAAAGTAGAGCCTCCAAGAGATGGAGCTCCTCGACACCAACGTAGATCCTAAGGACGCGGATCTAGCACTGCTTGCCCTTACCTGCGGCATGAACGCAGCCCCCCGAAGGAGGTCAGTACAACAGGTACTAAGTATGCGAAACTGTAAAGTACTTAAATGAAACATATCATTTTTTTAAAACCAGTTTACAAGTATGTATGAAACAACCAAGGAAACCGCACATAGTGCCACATCACAAACAAGAGCAACAATAGTAATCAGAATGAGTCTTGTCTAGGCCGCGAATGATCGAACAGGCCACTCGCCCCATCATCATTCTCGCAAGCCTAATCTCGACTCCCGAGTCCGCATAGGCCACTCACGGGCCCGCATGAGGTATAACCCCGCATCGAGGGTAGCTACTCCTCGCATCGCCCCGACTCATTGTCCGCATGGCCACACAGCATCGCATTTGAGGTATAACCCCGCATACTAACTCGAACTCGTAGCCCGCATAGGCCCCCGACCCGCATGAGGTATTCTCGAATCACGGTCCTGCATCGCCGAGTCTACCCCGCACGGAGGCGCCTAACCCCAGATCATCTCAAGAGGCGAGTGATAGTATACTAGCATAACAACTTACCCTTAAGTAACACAAGCACAACAATGATACTCACCTATACCAACGTTACAAGATACTAACACACAGAGCATCATATCATGTCTACCTATCACACCCTCTTCTTCTTCACAATATAAGTCCATATAAACACATAGGCAAACTTGTTTCTTTTATCAATCTTAAGTGGTTATACTTACTTCCCATAAAGCTAGTATAACTCTTAAGCTTCGCTTAAAAACCAATTAGTTCTCTTCTCATAATAAATGGTTCAAGAGTCCTTTGAAATGTTTTCGCTTCTTATTATTTAGGCTTAAGCCGAGGCATTGCCGTAAGTATTATTCAGCTTAAGCCGTGAGGCATTGCCGTAAGTATTATTCAGTTAACACATGTACGCTTACCGCACTATATACATATTGTAAAATATCATGCTTTAGAAGAATCACATACCTTCTCGGCAAATCCACCGCCAAGTCGAGTATGTCGCGCGCAGAGAATCACCTATAATAGTCACGTATATCTATCAAGGTCTAGACTATTCTCAGGTCATTCTAAACAGAGGGTCCTCAATTCTACGGAAAGTCGGGCAAAGACAACCCTACCCGCGAGTTATATAAGTTCATCAGAAAACAAATTCTATGTAAGTACGCTTGATTATTCTTCTTTAAACCCTTCTAAGTGATTAACACTTCAATTCTATTCGTGATATACTTCTAAGTATTTATACTATTCTTATTCTACAACAAGAAGTATTCTTTAATTCAAAAGAGGGTTAGGATTAGTTACCCTGTAGCCCAATAATATCCTAGAAAGTCGCTACCGAGCAAGGTTTTGCTCCTAAGTCAGTATGCTCCATGAAACCTTAGAAGTTCTTCACAACTTCTACTAAGTGCTAAGGTATTTGGGCTAGGTATTTTGGGCATTATAACAATACAAGAAGGCAACTTTTCTACCAAGGAGGGGGTTGGTTTCGCTAGGCTGAAAGGGGTAGCCTCTCAAGCTTCTCAAGTGGAGGCGTGTTTGGACGAAACAACAAGAGGGAGAGGGAGGATTTGAGACTTAGGTAGATTGCTCAATTTAGGATGAAATAACTCTTCAACAAGGGGTATTTATAGGTCAAGACATGGCCAACCAATGGCCAAGATTATGCCAAGTGCAAGGCAAGTGTAGGTGAGGATTTAGGCAGTTGTCCTTGGCCAACTTGCACACAAAATATCTAGCCAACTTTATGACAAGGCTTGGCATCCAATCGCCCTATTGCCGTGATAGTCCACCAATGAGAGTGGAAAGTGTCGCCTCTCATTGGTCCAAAGTGTTACGCCTCTAAAAATCCGCAAAAATAAGAAATGACATAGCCGAATTTATCCTATGAAAGCCGTGGAAACGCTTCGTCGGAAACCGTCGCTTTGTGAGTCAGGCCTAAAAATCGCCCAAGGCCTAACTTTAAGACCAAAACTTTTGACGTATTCCTCACGCATACCCGGAAATACGGTATAACAACTCAGATCGTGGAGGCGCACAACTAGTCTCTGAGGCGGTCCGCCTCGAAAGTCACCAGCGACCCTCGCTGCTCGCCTCTTCGCCGACCTTGGTCATTCCGCCGATTTCTCGCCTCACCTCCAAGTGCATAAGCTCGCACGCGGCAATGTCCATGCCCGGCCAAGAGCTACACCGAACAACTCTCGCTAAGTAATCATCGAGCCTCAGAATATCGGTGCACTCGATCCTCCATACTAGCCACTAATGCGGGACGCATCGCCAATGAGTCGAACTCCACATTGTACTCCCAACCGCACGCCGTTTCGCGAACACCAAATATCTGTCGCCCGAGCCCTCTCATCCGCGAGGCAAGAAATGTGCAAGAAATGCCCTCGAGAACTCGCCCCAAGTAGGCGGAAGTGCATGCTCTCCCCGGGACAGCTCACGATCAAACCCGATCATGCGGTATCACGCAGCCGATGCGAACCTAGACCACCGATTCTCCGATGCCTTGATCACTTTACGATCTGTCAGAATCGCTTGATGAACTCGCGATCATCCTCGTGCCTCGACCCATAAAACTCGGCGGGTTACATCTCGTAAAATCCCGTAGCCTCCAACTATCCGATCTGGTGAACCATCGGTGTTATCGAACCGCCGGCCCACTTATCTCAAGTCTGCCACAACCTCGCCATTAATCGCCCACTTTGTAACCCATCTCTTCTCGCCTGCATCGCGGATCGAGGCTCAGTACTGTGGTCTCAGAGACCGCCACGCTTCTACTCGCAGCCTTCTCGCCGCTTGCCCTTCGCCCGGTTGCTCGGCGCGAGGCATAATCGTAAAAACGGCACGCTCGGAGGGTCCAACTTACAACACAACTCTAAGGCACGATCTCGTAATGAGAAGGAGGAAAACCAATCCTAAATGTCCTATAGCCTCGATTATAGATGGTGCACAACACATCGATAATCAAGACTCTACTAGACACGGTCTGTAGACACTTTCCGAGGACTAACTGCTCTGATACCACTTTTGTCACGACCCGAACCTGGGCCCGTGACTGGTGCCTTACCCCGGGCACCCTAGTGATACAACATCAGAGAAAACCAGCGGAAATAAAAACTTTAAACATTTAAATAGACATGGATCAAGATAAAGAAAATAGCCCAAACCAAAAGCGGTTGCCTTTTAGCATATATATATACAAAGACATTTTGAGCATAATCCTTACAACCCCGCCACACCAATGCTACGTACCTCTAAGATTTATACAACAACTATGACGGACAGGGCCCGCCATACCCTGAATGTACAAGAACCTGCTGCACTCAGGTAACATACCAAAGATAAGCCTCCAAGGAACGGAGCTTCCCAAGATCGAAAGGTGATCCTAAAGCGGGATCGACGGCGATGTACACTTACTGCGATGACGCGGCCCCCAAGGAGGTCAAGATACCAAGTATGTGAAACTGTAAAGTACTATAAATGAAATCATAGCAGTCTAATAAAGCAGGAGACATGTATGATAACCAAACTACAGTACACACATATAACAGTTATATCAAGTCAGGGTCTCACGCCCTCCACATCAATCATGCCCGTGGAATACCTTCCTCACTGCCGGCAGTCTATGATATGATAACACCAAGAAGTACACCTGCACACCAAGTCCTACCTGATGCCAAAGCCGTACTAACAATCCAAAATGGAAGCATACCCGTGCGCTACGCATCGTGTCAGTATGTCCAAAAGGGAACAACAAGACAGCAATCAAAATGGAAACAGTAAGACAGCAATCCAAAATGGAAACATACCCGCGCCACGATCGGTCGTGATGTCCAAAAGGAACAATAAGGCAATAATCCAAATGGAAACAAGAAGACAAAGAATCCAAAATGGAAACAGTAAGACAGCAATCCAAAATGGAAGCATACCCGTGCGCTACGCATCGTGTCAGTATGTCCAAAAAGGAACAACCAGACATCAATCAAAATGGAAGCATACCCGTGCGCTACGCATCGTGTCAGTATGTCCAAAGCGATTAGCAAAAATAACACTATCAAGAGGAGCGCACTGCGGAATTTCTCCGCCACGCGCACGTCCCAATAAGTTCTCAACAAGTCAACCGGCCCTCCATCGAGAGACGCGGTAGTATAGAAGCACAATTCTTGCACAACAAAGGCTATCACAACAAGCATAGGCAAGTTTCACAACAACAAGCATAGGCAAGTTTCACAATAAGCATAGGAAAGTTATACATAACTCAAGGTACTTTCATTTTATGTAAAAGTCCGGGTTTTAACCCTAAAGTACTACGTACGTTAAATTCCTTTTAAAGAGATCCATTCCTTTTATAAAAGTCACCCGATACCCGTAGTATACAAATAGAGTGACTTACATCTTTCAAGTAAAGCAAAACAACTTCCATACTTTCCTTTTTAAAACCAAATCAAGGCAATACCATGCCTTCTTTTTAGACCAAAACACTTCTCTTTTTAAAGTCAAGTTACCACATTAAAACCAATGATAAAACCCTTTTTCATAAAATCGTTATAACTCACTTCCCATAAAGCTTGTTATAACACTTTATGTTTTAAACCAATTTAAGACACAACAACGCCTTTCTTTTCCCTAAAGTTCCAGTTTGCCTAATTTCAATTACTCAAGTCTCTTTTTAGAAAAGTTTCATAGTTCAATGTCTTACTCTTTTAAAACAATTGAGTAACATATGCCATAGGCGTAGTAGGTTATTCTTGTTCATAAATCTTATTAAGCGACCATGATCTAGGAATTGTAATATCATTTTGTCTCATCTTAGCTTCTATGCGGATGGAGGTTTCTACCGGTTTTAATAATACTTCATTATTCAATACATTTTCCTTTATTAACGCTGCAAAGGGTTTGTCGATACACATTCGATTTCCAAATCAAGAAACATTATTCCTTTTAAAAACCACGACTCATTAATCACGAATGAGGTTTCACACAAACTCATATTAATTCATTTAAGTTAAGTCTCTTATCTTATAAGATCAAGTCTCTTAACTTCTAAAATCAAGAAACCATTTTCTTTACCTCTCTTAAGACGTTATACCTAACTCCCATAAAGCTAGTATAACTCTTTTTAAAACCTTTAAAACCAAGTGTTACTCTTCTTCAAAATGGTTTCTTAACTCTTGTGACATACTTCAAGTTTCTTATTATTCAGCTTAAGTCAAAAGACATTGTCGCATAACCACGCTCAATTAGCACACGTACGTCTACCGTACTATATATTATTCAGGCTTAAGTCAAAAGACATTGCCGTACTATATATATCTTCCTTTAAAATATCATGCTCAAGAGTATAGGAAGAATCACATACCTCGCGACGATTATCGACTATAAGCAAAACGCTCCACGGCTATAACCCGGCTAGCCTTGTCCACCTTCTAAGTAGCACATGCTACTTGCAAAACATTCAACCAATAAAGGTTATCAGTCTACTGTAATACAGTCCTATGTAAGTACAGTTTAACTTCTACTACTTATATTCTTCTGATGTGATTTCAGTTCAAGTCTTTACTGTAATATCCTTTTATTACAGTTCAATTCTCTTCTATGAATCTTATATTCATTTCTATACAACTACAGTATGTAATTTCCAATTACACTAGAAGGATAGGATTATTTACCTCGATGAGCCCAAAAATTATCCAAGTTTAATGTCGCTCCTGAGCAACGCTTAGCTCCTACTCCGAGTGCTCCAATCCGCTCCAAACAACCCTTAGAAGTTCTAACCAACTTCTACTCAAATACTTCAACTATCAATGAAGATTTTCCTTAGGGTTTCGTTTAGTGGCTAGAGGAAAGTATAATAGTATTTTCTGGGCTTTCCGTAAAGAGGGTACTTTGGAAATACTACAAGGTATTTGGGCCAAGGTATTTGGGCATTATAACAATACTAGGAGAGTATTTCTATACCACAACAAGGGGTATTATACGAAAACAACTAGCAGTGGTACCTCGGCTAGGGCACCACAAAGGGAGGGAGGCTCTCGCCAAGGCTTCAAAAGAGGGGATGCTTTGGACGAGCTACTACACAAAGGGGAGGAAGAGAGCTTTCAAGACTTAGGAAGATTTTAGGATGAAGAAGTCTTCCAAATGGGGGTATTTATAGGTCAAGGAATGGCCAACCAATGGCCAAGATCCATCCAAGTGTTAGGCAAGTGTAGGGCTAGATTCCACCACGTGTACCTTATCCATCTACCACAACAACTTGCACACAAAATATCCTACCAACTCCTCATTCCAATCGTCCATTACCGCTAACCTTGCGTCAATGTGAGGTGACACTTGTCACCCTCCCGTTGTCCAAAATGTTTCGCCTCTCGGAAAAATCCGCAAAAATTATAAATGACATAGCCGGAATTTTCCTTCGCAGTTTAGTAAAACGTTTACGAAAAACGACTCTTTCGCACTTGTGCACAAAATTTTCGAACCTTGCCAACTTTAAGGCTTGAATTTATATACGTACGCCCTCACGTACATACTCTGGAAATACGGGGTATAACATATACACTCTCATTTTAGTTTACTTAAGGCACTAACATGTTCTTTATAAAAATCCGGGAATTTAACCCAAAGTACTACGTACTTCTATTCTTTCAAAATGACTCATTTCATTATAATACTTCCAAGATACTAATAATCGTAGTATCAAGTTACAATTTCTTTTTCAAGACAAGTCACAATACTTTTAGAAATAAAATTAGGCTTCTAAATCAAGTGACTTCTTCTCTCGTAAAAGCCTTAGACAATTGATGCCTTTAAATCAAATTGCCTTTCAAAAAAAATCAAGCCATTTATCTTTCCATAAAGCCAATATAACCAACTCCCCATAAAGTCGTTATATTCACTTTATACCTAAGTCAAGTACAATTTCCTATCCAAGGGACTTATATGTTTAAAACGAAACAAGTATCACATTCTTTAAAACTCTTCAAGTCCCTTAACATGCTTAAATTACTTAGAGTAAACCACTCTTTAAACTTTCCATAAAGCTATTATAACCAACTTCCCATAAAGCCGTTATACTAGCCTTATACATTAGCAATTTACATTTTTCCTTATAACCAAGAGACTTAAACTTTCCAACAAACAAGTATTAAAATACTTTCAACATACTTAAAGTCTCTTAACTTTTGAAAATCAAGATATCCTTAATATTTAATCAAGTGAGTTAATTCCCTAACTCAAACAACTTGGGCATTCTTAAAATAAGCCAAGGATATCAAATAGACTAGATTTGTCAAAAATCTTGTACGTCTACCGTACTATACATTTACAACTTAATCATGCTTAAGAGATAAGAAAGTTCCACATACCTCTTCGGTTTAATCCACTTGCTAAGTCCAGTCGCCGTACGTAGTATGTCAACCTATAATGACCATAGTACGTCTATTAACTTCTAGTTTCAAACGTAGAATATTCCAAGTGCAAGTCACTAAATTCTACGGAAAATCGGACAGCACTTCCTTTGTTTTTACTAACTTTGCCACCTTTTTCAAGGCCGAATACAATAACCAAACAGCCCCAATTGGCTCACCACAATTTATAAGGTAGTTCAATACAATTGAATAACCAAACAGCCCCAATTGGCTCACCACAAACGATAACAAACTAGTCTAAACTATAATGTCAATTCGGCAATTAGGCAACAATACAAATCGTTCCCAATTCCTTTTTAATCCAAGTGGTTTAGTATAACATGATATCAAGCCGCAATCGATTACAACTACTATAATCCTCAAGTAGGTAAACATGCGACGATTCTAATTAACGACCAAAATTGTATTTCAATTTCAAAAGGCTAATCATGTCCTTTTCGGTTCTAGGCTTCTACAATCCATGTCACTTATCAAACTTCATAACACAAATCACATGATCACATATAACTTATCATAACGTGAAATCTTCAATTACAAAAGTAAAACGAAGATTATACCTCAATTAGCCCAATTATGATCCAAAATCACAAGTCGCTCCTTAGCAACTTTAGCTCCTCCTTTCGACATTCCAATCCACTCCAAGCAACCCTTAGAAGCTTACAAAAGACTCATCTTCAAGCTTCAACTTCAAAGTTGAATAACCCTTTAGGTTTTCGCCTTGCGGCTAATACGAAAACACCATTTTTCCGGGATCTTTCTATAGAGAAACACTTACAATACCCTTAGGTACCTTGGTTTAAAGTGGGGGAATTATTGGACAACAATTGAATTTTTTTCGAAACCCTCCTCTAGCCGAGCTCACTAGTGTGGTCTTCAAATTTTTGTAAAATTTGTCTAAGTGTTATACCTTGTCTTGCACTAGTATACATATATAACAAGATGGAGGGTCAAGATTAGAACAAAGGGGTGGTTAGGATGCACTTCACAAGGATCAAGCCAAGTGGCATCGACTTGTCAACAATGTCAAGCTCTTGCCTTTGCAAGACTTGATCTTTTAAATTATGGTCAAATGACCATTTCCATGTCAATTTCGTCCAAGAGTATTAAGGGGTGACACGTGTCGCCTCCCGTCACGCAATATTTCATTTTCCGACAAATTCCAAAATTCGATAAATTTTTACTCGTCTCAAATCTTAACATTTGAGTTCTTATGTACGTTCTTAGAAACATAACCTGAAATTTCCGGGGTGTAACATTCTTCCCCCCTTAGAAACATTCGTCCCCGAATGTTCTTTCGGGAGTCAACTTAAAGATAGCGACATAGTCTTCTTTTACAACCCCTACATACCAATAATACCACACGAGGCCTCATAACAATACTCATACTAAAATGTCAAGTTGAACCCCATGTGTCAATGTCGATTATCTGTATAAAGCTTCACGACTCTAAGCTTACTAATAATCTTTCGGATAAGCTTCGCCTTATCCACGCCATTGAATCAAGTCTGGACCAAATAATCAACCTCTCCTATGTCGAACCATCCGACCGATCTCCACTTTCTTACACAAGGCCTCGTGCCGGGCCACCGAATCAAGGGTATACGGTATCGTTACGTAACAAGACAAGAGGCAATTAACCTTCCGCTATTCACGAAATCAAAAACACAGCCCGCACCTATCCTCGTGCTCGGATAGTACGCTCTGCCTGACCGTCGGTCTGAGGGTGTAATGCACCACTGAGACTCACCTGTGTCCCTAAAACCCTTCTGAAAAACCTCCAGAAGTTATCTGTAATCGAGCTCATCTGTCGGACATCATAAACGTAGGGACCCCGTGCAGTCTCAAAATCCCCCCTGCTATACATGCTAGCATAAACCTCAGCCGAGTAAGTGGTCCCAATCCGAAAGAACACGGCTGGTTTCGCCAGCCTAATTACCATGACCCCCAGGGAGTCGCACTTCCTCCGAGTACGATGCCACCCTGTAACAAGATCCATATTAATTACCTCTCATATCTAGGTTGGGATTTCAATCGCCTGCAATAGCCCACTGGGCTTCTGGTACACAACCATGACCTGCTACTAATTCGGACACTAAGCAGTAAACTCCGCTATGTCCCTTTTTCCGGTCATCTTACCCATACATACATCTGAGGTCACGACACGACTTAGTCGACCCTGTACAATTTAGAACAATAGCACTGCGTGCCTCCCCTAAGACTCCTGTGACTAGTCTGCGATCACGGTACACGCAATCTATCCTCATCTCACAAAGACCTCATCCGGTGCTACTCAAACAGGCTCTTCACTTCTCGGAGAGCCGTATCTCGGTACCGTATCATAACTGGATCCTCATATTGTCGCCTCTTTACCTCCTCAACGACGGAAGACTCGGCAACCTCTCGGATCTAAACTTCCTTAACTTGGAAGCAATTAATCGAACCCCTAGGCTCGGTAACTGAAGAATCTCACGGACCACGTCCTGTCTATCCGCCTACCAGCGGACTACCCTCGTGTCCGCGACAAGAGTATCAGAATCGCTCTTGGCTTTCCCCGGATGGTATAGGATATCAATATCACAATCACTGAGTAACTCTAGCCACCATCGCTGCAAATTCTCTGCCTCGGCAGATATACCGGAGGCTTTTGTGGTCTGCTCAAATATCCACATGAAGTCTGTATATACGTCCTGCCCCTAAATCTTCAAGGCATGATTTAACTGCCGCCAGCTCTAAATCGTGAGTGGCGCACTTTCCTTTCCTGCTTCCCTAACTACCGGGAAAACATAGGCTCTATCCTTCTCGGGTTGCGTCAGCACACAACCTAGCCCAACACCCAACATGTTATCAATATAACCTAACCCTCTAGTCTCACAGGAGGGGTTAGAACTATAGTCGTGGTCAACTTATCTTACAATAACTGAAAGCCTTTCTCATTCCTGCGAAATATTCGGGTATCCTTAATCTCACTTATGGTTCCTGTTTCCCTTTCTCTGTTGCAACCAAACTTGGTCACTAAACTTAGATTTGATTCCTTTGCTTGCCTCACGGCTAAGACTTACTGTCAATCACATTTTTGGGGGGGAGGTTTCCTTGATCTCGTCAAGTAGTAACCCGGTTTTCCTTTCCCAGTTTGTAGAGCCTATAACTAGGTGTTACCACATTTTCTTGAAAAGTTCTTACTGCCCATTATCAACTAATGGTCTTTACACTCGTCTGGGGTAATCATGACCCGTGCAACTTACATTAATATCTTTACGATACTTCCTCGACCAATTAAATGCGTCGTTCTTAATTACCCCAACACAACACTTTTCCCACGGTTATCTACAACTGTAACCTATGGCATGACGATACCGAAGACCTTACCTGTCTTATATCCTTCGTCTAACAACATGGGTACACGTAACCCCATAATACGCAAAACTGTCCTTTTACGTGGGGAAGAGAACTTATCTCCCTTACTTAAACTTTCCTTGGAGTCGAAACCCTAATCACAGGGTCCTCTTGCGGTCCAATAATTATCTAATCATCACGCACCGCCTTTAAGTTCGTGTAGATTTTCCAACCTACCAAAGATGCCCTCAGCTTTCCGCCGGCAGCACTCGTACTTATTTCTTTCTTGCCTTGCACATTTCCTGAAATTATCCGGAAGGTCGTGGCCCTGACCGCCACCCTACACCAACTCCAAGTACTTCCAAGGGCACTTAACATAAATTCCTTCAAATTCATTTATCACATACTTCCTGCGTCAATTTACCCCAAGTGAACAAGTCACACAGACTTAAAAAGAAAACAACGATGCCAAAGAAGGAAGGATAATTCACTGGTTACTACCACTTCTCTCCCTTTTCACTGGAAAATCAGCTTACCAGAAAACTGGAATCGAGTCAATCTCTCTCTGCAGTCAACATTGGCATAACAAGAGGCCAACTAGCCCGAACTCATAATGACTTCACTGTCTGTCATAACAGCTCTGCTGGGTCCAACGACTTTATCGTTACCGACAATTATTATCTACCTGCTCAGCTACCACCCAACACTCACGGGTGTAGTCACCTCGAAAGGTTCTCATGGATTCAGGATTTATTTCTTTACACTTGGTTGCTCTCTTTTTCACTGGTCGCACTCTTTCTGTACTTCCAAACTTATTCCAGCTTACATACATAAATTCCATACTAACTCTGGCCTCCACTCTTTGGAGTTACAAAATTAAACAACATAAGGCTAGTTCCGGCTCTCGCAACCTGGTTCCGGTGGAATGCATCCACGAACCCATAAAACGATTAACTGGACTTGGGCCTTACACCCTCGTGACCCTGTCATGTAGCGGGACTACTACCAACTAATCCCATTTCATTTCAAGCTATGGGCGACCATAATAGATCTGACCCGACTCGGCGTCGCACTTAACTCTTACCCTCGGTCTGACTTAACTTTACTACCCGAGAAGGCCTTATATACCTAAGGTCTCGACGGTTATCACATTCTCAGGCTCGCAATTTCCATGCTCCAAGCCTAACTTATCAGCCCACCGTAACCGGGTACAAAAACTTCTCGTAAAATCATAGTCGTGTTGTCTTGACCACAACAATTATACTTTCTTCGTCCGGATCTCGCCCGTACAATTCCCTTAAGCATACCACGTAGCTTAAGTTGCTAACATAGTCTTCCACTTAGTCTCTTAATTAACTTCTTAAGGGTCCATTACATTCTCACACATCTCATCATCACCTAATTATCTCAAATTAGCACGTAAAACCTTGATGAGAGTTCCTTAACTGCGCATACCTTCCCGGTATTTATTTAGTCCTTACCCAATCCTGGTAATCTAAAATCATCCTAGGCAACACACATGTGACCCCCAAACATAAATCCGTATAGTTGTATGTCACAATACCAACTATACTACAAACATTACCAACCTGGATACGCAATCCACATAATCCTTCCTGGGTCACTGCTGCCTCTCTCGTAGCTGCAAACAATCATAACTTGTTAGGGAGAGACGACCCTAACCATACCGCTCTATCGCACGATCTTAGAGTGAAAAGAATGGAAACCAATCCTAAATGTCCTGCAGCCTCCTGATTATAGATGTGGTGCACAACACACCGATAATCAAGACTCTACTAGACACGGTCTGTAGACACTTTCCGAGGACTAACTGCTCTGATACCACTTTTGTCACGACCCGACCTCGGGCCCGCGACTGGTGCCCTACCTGGGCACCCCTCTTGGTAAACATCAGAGAATAGCAGCGGAACATACACAACAAAAAAAGAATACGTAAACATAAATTAACAACAGGCTAGCCGATAAGGCCACCTTCCGTAAAAATATACTCAATCCAGAAATAGAACAATACATTTTTTTCTCTTTACAACCCAATCCACAATGTGACTACAGACCTCTAAGAATAACAACTCTGGCGGGACAGGGCCCCGCCATACCCCTGAATGTACAATAACCGACAATACCAGGGATAAGCCTCCGGAATAAAGGAGCTTCTCAACAGCTGAACAGTGATCCTAAGAGCGAGGATCAGCAACATGTACTTTACCTGCGGCATGACGCGGCGAAGGAGGTCGATAACATGTACCAAATATGTGGCCGAAATCGTAATGAAATCATAAGTCTAATAATAAAACTGGAGACATGTATGATACTCAACTAACAGTACACTGTGCCTTACTAACAATGAGAGTAAATAGGTGTATACTTACAATATAAAGTAGGAAGCTCACGATCAAAAGCAGACCACACATGCTGCGATTGTCATTAAGCAATCCTATTCACGACTATTTCACCCACATAGATCGCGTGGACCGCGTGAGGTATTCCTCGCATGGGACTATTTCACCGCATAAGCCCTTACGGACTCGCGTGAGGTATTCCTCGCATAAATTTGGACCCGCCCGCGTGGGACTATTTCACCCGCATAAGCCCTACGGACTCGCGTGAGGTATTCTCGCGCATCGTGGGTAGCAAATCCACGGAAATATGCAATGCCACAAACGGGAATGACCCGCAATTATTCTTGAACTACTAGCACAAATCCGGCTATCACACATAACATAAGCACTCTAACTTATCATACAATATATAAGCAAGTTAAGCAATCCCCTAACTTCTTATTATTCTGTTTCATATACACTCTCATTTTAGTTTACTTAAGGCACTAACATGTTTTTATAAAAATCCGGGAATTTAACCCAAAGTACTACGTACTTCTATTCTTTCAAAATGACTCATTTCATTATAAAACTTCCAAGATACTAATAATCGTAGTATCAAGTTACAATTTCTTTTTCAAGACAAGTCACAATACTTTTAGAAATAAAATTAGGCTTCTAAATCAAGTGACTTCTTCTCTCGTAAAAGCCTTAGACAATTGATGCCTTTAAATCAAATTGCCTTTCAAAAAAAATCAAGCCATTTATCTTTCCATAAAGCCAATATAACCAACTCCCCATAAAGTCGTTATATTCACTTTATACCTAAGTCAAGTACAATTTCCTATCCAAGGGACTTATATGTTTAAAACGAAACAAGTATCACATTCTTTAAAACTCTTCAAGTCCCTTAACATGCTTAAATTACTTAGAGTAAACCACTCTTTAAACTTTCCATAAAGCTATTATAACCAACTTCCCATAAAGCCGTTATACTAGCCTTATACATTAGCAATTTACATTTTTCCTTATAACCAAGAGACTTAAACTTTCCAACAAACAAGTATTAAAATACTTTCAACATACTTAAAGTCTCTTAACTTTTGAAAATCAAGATATCCTTAATATTTAATCAAGTGAGTTAATTCCCTAACTCAAACAACTTGGGCATTCTTAAAATAAGCCAAGGATATCAAATAGACTAGATTTGTCAAAAATCTTGTACGTCTACCGTACTATACATTTACAACTTAATCATGCTTAAGAGATAAGAAAGTTCCACATACCTCTTCGGTTTAATCCACTTGCTAAGTCCAGTCGCCGTACGTAGTATGTCAACCTATAATGACCATAGTATGTCTATTAACTTCTAGTTTCAAACGTAGAATATTCCAAGTGCAAGTCACTAAATTCTACGGAAAATCGGGCAGCACTTCCTTTGTTTTTACTAACTTTGCCACCTTTTTCAAGGCCGAATACAATAACCAAACAGCCCCAATTGGCTCACCACAATCTATAAGGTAGTTCAATACAATTGAATAACCAAACAGCCCCAATTGGCTTACCACAAACGATAACAAATTAGTCTAAACTATAATGTCAATTCGGCAATTAGGCAACAATACAAATCGTTCCCAATTCCTTTTTAATTCAGGTGGTTTAGTATAACATGATATCAAGCCGCAATCGATTACAACTACTATAATCCTCAAGTAGGTAAACATGCGACGATTCTAATTAACGACCAAAATTATATTTCAATTTCAAAAGGCTAATCATGTCCTTTTCGGTTCTAGGATTCTACATTCCATGTCACTTATCAAACTTCATAACACAAATCACATGATCACATATAACTTATCATAACGTGAAATCTTCAATTACAAAAGTAAAACGAAGATTATACCTCAATTAGCCCAATTATGATCCAATATCACAAGTCGCTCCTTAGCAACTTTAGATCCTCCTTTCGACGTTCCAATCCACTCCAAGCAACCCTTAGAAGCTTACAAAAGACTCATCTTCAAGCTTCAACTTCAAAGTTGAATAACCCTTTAGGTTTTCGCCTTGCGGCTAATACGAAAACACCATTTTTCCGGGATCTTTCTATAGAGAAACACTTACAATACCCTTAGGTACCTTGGTTTAAAGTGGGGGAATTATTGGACAACAATTGAAATTTTTTTTCTTGAAACCCTCCCTCTAGCCGAGAGCTCACTAGTGTGGTCTTCAAATTTTTGTAAAATTTGTCTAAGTGTTATACCTTGTCTTGCACTAGTATACATATATAACAAGATGGAGGGTCAAGATTAGAACAAATGGGTGGTTAGGATGCACTTCACAAGGATCAAGCCAAGTGGCATTGACTTGGTCAACAATGTCATGCTCTTGCCTTTGCAAGACTTGATCTTTCAAATTATGGTCAAATGACCATTTCCCCCATGTCAATTTCGTCCAAGAGTATTAAGGGGGGTGACACGTGTCATACTCCGTCACGCATAATATTTCATTTTCCGACAAATTCCAAAATTCCGATAAATTTTTTTACTCGTCTCAAATCTTAACATTTGAGTTCTTATGTACGTTCTTAGAAACATAACCTGAAATTTCCGGGGTGTAACTGTTTTATTACGACACATGTGGGACCTGGTGGTCATGTGTATTCCTTGATGCTTTATATCATAGACTGCCGGCAGTGAGAAAGGTATTCCACGGGCATGATTGATGTTGTGGGCGTGAGACCCATAGTTGTATTTGAGTGATGGCTTTGAGGGCGTGAGTCCCTGACTTGACATGACTGCTTATTTATTGTGGACTGTAGTTTGGTTATCATACATGTCTCCTACTTTATATAGACTGCTATGATTTCATTTACAGTATTTTCAGTTTCACATACTTGGTACCTGTTGTACTGACCTCCTTCGGGGGGCTGCGTTCATGCCGCAGGTAAAGGTACACCAGTGTTGATCCTCGCTCATAGGGTCACAGTTCAGCGGTTGGGAAGCTCCGTTTCTCCGGAGGCTTATCTTTTGGTATGTTACCCTGAGTTGTAGGTTCTTGTACATTCAGGGGTATGGCGGGGCCCTGTCCCGTCATGTTGTATAAAAACTCTTAGAGGTCTGTAGTACTGTTGTGGGCAGGGTTTGTAAAAAGGATTAAACTGTTCGGTTTGAAAGAATTGTATATATATTTTATTGGAAGGTAACCGTTTGGTTGGCCTGTTTTATTATCTTATCTCTTGTTCATGTTTAAGTTCTTACTTCCGCTGATTTTCTCTGATGTTGTATCACTAGGGTGCCCGGGGTAAGGCACCAGTCACGGGCCCGGGTTCGGGTCGTGACAAAAGTGGTATCAGAGCAGTTAATCCTCGGAAAGTGTCTACAGACCGTATCTAGTAGAGTCTTGATTATCGGTGTGTTGTGCACCACACCAATAATCAGGAGGCTATAGGATATTTAGGATTGGTTTCCATTCTTCTCACTCTGAGATCGTGCCTTAAAGTTGTGTTATAAGTTGGACCCCTCTAACGTATTTCTTTCCCTTACCGTTATGCCTCCAGCGTAAAGGACCCGCCCAGGAGGGCAGGCGTGAGGAGGCTGCGAGTAAATCTGAGGTTACGTGAGCACAGCCCAATCATCACCTAGGGTGGTGCTTCATTCGGGAGTTACGCTCGTCACGGCCCAGCGAGTTTAGCACACAGCGGCGGCGATTCTCTGCGGCCATGATATATGAGCCTTCAGTTCCACGACCGGGAGCTGAGAATATAGATTGCAAAGAGACGACCCGGTTTCTAGCTATGGATTTAGCAACCAAAGAGTATTTTATGTATTGATTTATCACGGGTCTTGATGAATATCTAAGAAAGGTTGTGCAAGAGTAGCTCTTGATCGAGGCATGAGCATGGCTGCGTCTGAGCTTATCATGCGGCCAGAAACGTGAGATCAGCGGGTTAACGAGATCGGCGAAAGAGGCGAAACGGCGAGGTCCTTTGGTAACTTTCGGCGGACCTTCTCGGCCAGATTGGTTATACGCATCCGCCCGAGCGAGTGGTTCTCCGGGGTTCAGGACGTTTGGGGTATGCCGGAGTTGGTCAGAGCTCCAGGGCCTCCGGTTCACAGTGTGGCAGGCGTCATCCCGGGGAATGTCATCTTTTAGTTGGTACTTGTTTTACCTGCGGCCGTCAAGACCATGTGTGATAGGATGAGTATCTCTTAAGTGTGGTGTCCAGATAGCATTGTGTTAGATGCGATTAGAAATCATGATTAGTTAAAAGGGTAAGATGGGGGATAAGGAAAGTGTGAGCCTTAGAGTTTTATACGTAGAGACCTTAGAGGCAAGGCCATCTCGAGTAAAATATGTATTTTTTATGTGTTTGACCCTTATCGGAGTGCATAGTGCACGTGAGATATATTTGTATAATAAGTCCCTGAGTAGTGTGGAATAAAAGAGGGTAGTTGAGCTAAGATGACCACTAGGTCTTCGTGACTTGATTGTGGGATTATTCCGGATCGGGGAGCAAGCGGTTGGCGCGATAGCAGGTCGGATTGCGGACCGGTTGCGGGTCAACCCGCGACCTGTCTTGTGGTGGGGTCAGCTCGGGGTGGTACCGCTTTGTGATAGGGTCACAAGGATGCTGGGCCCAAGTTTAGTTAACCAGCGTACGAGTTCGTAGATGCGTTCGACCAGTAGTTGACCAATGAGATCAGCCCATCTTGTCTTTCAGTCGGGACCGTTTACTCGGCAGAGGGTTATGCGAGATGATTATATCAGGAAGGTTGTAAGGCTGCACGAGGTGCCTGCTTTCACCTTATGTCGAGCGATGGAGCCAGTTACGGCTATTTTCGTTTTCTGGAAGTTTTACCAGGCAGGGTTAGGAACTCAGGTAAGTCTCAGTATCGCATTCATCATCGGGCCAGCGTTTGGTTTTCAGGAGTAGCTGTGAGGATTGTTGCCTCCTATTGAGGGAATGTTTTTAGCTACCATTTCAGTGTTCGGATATTGCCTTGTGACGCCTTGTAGGGGCGGAAGTGTAAGTTGCCGGTCGATTGGTTCGATGTTGGCAAAATTCAGATAGTTGGTTCATACTTGTTTCAGCAGGATGTGGATAGGGTGAAGCTTATCCAGAAGAAGTTATTGGCAGCTCAGAGTCAACAGAAGTCATGCGGATAATCGACGTCGACACTTGAAGTTCAGGTTGACGGTCGGTATTCTTAAAGGTACCACCCCGGAAAGGGTGTGACGAGTTTTGGAAAACAGGGGAAACCTAGCCCGAGTTACTTTGGGCCTTTCAGATCATGTGAAGAGTAGGCCAGGTTGCCTATAAGTTAGCTTTGCCGTCCGACGTAGGAGGCGGTACGTTCGGTATCTCATGTTGTTATGTGCAAAAAAGTATCGGAAATCCATCCAGAGTGTTCCCAGTTAATGATGATCAAGTTGGAGGTAGTAACCCATAGATTTTGGAAACAGAAGCAGTAGCAGAAATGTGATAAGTTATGAGAAAGAATTCGAGTGTACGAAGGGTACGACGAGTAAGGGAAGAAGCGAGCATGTGTTAAGCATATAGATGTGACCATTTCTTTTGTAAAGTGAAGGTGCGAAGGGAGTATATTTTAGACCTCGGGTGGGAGCTTTTGTGATGCTAGAGGTGATTCCTCGTAGACTTGAAGTTGAGTATTGCGCGTGTGTTGTGGCCAGGTGTGGCATGATTGTTTTCGTAAGTATAGTAGTGAAGACTATACAGGCACTTGTGTGTTTTGAGGCTTAGAAGGAACATTCGGGACGAATGTTTCTAAGGAGGGGAGAATGTTATACCCCGTATTTCCAGAGTATGTACGTAAGGACGTACGTACGAAAGTTGAGCCTTAAGTTAGGCATAGGACCGAAAAATATTTGTTCACAACTACCGAAAAGAATCGTTTTTCGACGAAACGTTTTACAAAGCTTGCGAGGGGAAAAATACGGCTATGTCATTTATAATTTTTGCGGATTTTTCCGAGAGACGAAATATTTTGGACCAACGAGAGGGCGACACTTGTCACCCTCAAGTGGGCGTCTAGTGGGACGATTTGGGGCCTTGTTTTGGCCTTGTTTTGTGGCTTATTTTGTGCCATGTTTGGTGCCTTGTTTTGTGCCTTGTTTTGTGGAGTAGGGTTAGGGTGCACTTGGCTTGATCTTGGCCCTCCACTTGCCCCCCACATGGCTTGATCTTGTCCATTGAACTCCCTATAAATACCCCTCCCTTTGTGAAGACTTCTTCATCCAAAAACTTTCCTAAGTCTTGAAAGCCCTCTTTCCCCCCTTAGTGTGGTGATCTCGTCCTAGCCTCCCCCTCCCCCCTTTGTGAGGCCCCTTGGCCGAGAGTCCTCTCCCCCTTGGCCGAGAGTATCCCCCCCTCCGAGTGCGGTTGGTAGAATTACACACCCCCTTGTGGTGTTGTCTCGTATAAATACCCCCCCTCTTGGTAGAAATACTCTCCAAGTATTGTTACTATACCCAAAATACCTTAGCCTTATACCTTGTAGTATTCCAAAGTTACCTCTATACGTAGAGCCCGGAAATACTACCTTATGTCCTTTTTGTCTCAAACCGAAACCCTAAGGAAAACCTTCATAGTCGGTTGAAGTGTTAAGTAGAAGTTGCGTAGAACTTCTAAGGGTTGTTTGGAGCGGGTTGGAGCGCCCAGAGTAGGAGCTAAACGTTGCTCAGGATCGACATTTAAACTTGGATAATTTTGGGCTTATCGAGGTAAATAAATCTTTTCCCCCTATTGTAATTGGAAATTACATGTTGTAGTAATATATAGTTGAGTATACTATATATAGAATGTTTAAAGATAAGAATTGAACTGTAATTACATAGAAGGATATTAAAGAGGAGAATAGGACTGTATTTACAGTAGACTTGTGTAGTATTACTGTGAAGAGATTGTACACGTCCGGTTGGACGTATAAACCCCCCTGGTTGGCTTGGTAGCCGGCCTCGATAGAGGAGATTTCTGTGATTTGCGGGAGAGGTCTTTGAATTTTCTGTAGAATATGGAACTGTGTGTTTAGAAGTTAATAGACGTTTGTGGCCTATATAGGTGGAAGTACTACGAGTAGCGAATTCTACTTGAAGAGTGGAAAAGGCTAGCAGGGTTACAGTACTGTGGAGCATATTGCTAATTGTCGATAATCGTCGCGAGGTATGTGAACCTCTTCCTATCCTTTCTAGCATGATGTTTTGTAAGCTATGTAGTACGGTAGACGTACATGTGCTAAATGAATTTGGTTGGTTTAAAACATAGGGTGTTATAATAGCTTTATGGGAAGTTAGTTATAACGACTCTATGTAGGTAAAGGAATGGTTTATTGATTGTAGAAGTTAAGAGACTTGATCTTGAAAGATAAGAGACTTAACTTATTTTAACTGGATATGTAACATTTTGTTAAAAATGTTGTAAAACCTCATTCGCGAGTAATGAGTACTTGATTTTAAAAGAATAATGTTTTACTGATTTCGGAAATGAGAATAAGTGTCGAACAAACCACTGCAGCGTGAATAAGGGAAAATGTATTGACAAATAACTAATTGTTATTAAAATCAGTAGAAACCTCCATCTGCATAGAAGCTAAGATAAAACAAAATCGTATTACATTTCCTAGATCATGGCTGCTGTAACAAGATTGTTATAAACAAGAATAAACGGCTCACACATAAGACTTATGTTACTCAATTGTTTTAAAAGAGATTAAGACTATGAGTTATGAAACCTTTCTAAAATAAGAGACTTGAGCATTTGAAATTAGGCAAACTTGAACGTTTGGAAAATAATGTTGTCACTTGATTTTACAAAGGGAAGTATTTTGGTTTACTTAAAAAGATAGTCACTCTATTTTTATACTACGGGTATTGTGTGACTTTGGTGAAAGAAACGGATCTTTTAAAAGAATTAATGTATGAAGTACTTTGGGGATAAAAACCCGAACTTGTTATCATAAAGTAGGAAGTACCTTGTGTGAATAACTTGATTGTGTTGGTTTGTGATAGCCTGGTAATACTTTCTTGTTGATTTGATAAGTAAACATGTTAGGACGCTACGTGTGTAGTATCTTGTGATGTTTGTGTAAAGGGGTTTCCCCTTGTTGTGTTTATGTTGTTTAACGGTAAGCCGTTATGCTAGTATTACATCACTCACCTCTTAACATGATTCCGGGGGTTAAGCTGCCCTCCGATGCGGGGTAGACTCAGGCGGGTCTGTGTGACCTATGATTCGAGAATACCTCATGCGGGTCCCGGGGGCCTATGCGGAGCTACGAGAGTTCCAGGTTAGTGTGCGGCCTTTATGGTCATGCGGTCTATGTGGCCATGCGGACTGCGAGTCCAGGCGGATGCCGGGGAGTAGCTACCCTCGATGCGGGGAATACCTCATGCGGGCCTATGTGAGTGGCCTATGCGGAGCTGCGGGAAGTTCCAGGACTAGACGCGCACATTAGATACTGCGGGCGAGTGGCCAGCTTCGATCATGTGGCGGTCTAGACAGATCTCATGATACAGTTTATGACCTGGTTGGTACTGTGGGTTTTTAGTAGTCGGCTATGCCTTCGTACTTACCCCGTACGGTTTTATTACGACACAGGTGGGACCTGGTGGTCATGTGTATTCCTTGATGCTTTATATCATAGACTGCCGGCAGTGAGGAAGGTATTCCACGGGCATGATTGATGTTGTGGGCGTGAGACCCATAGTTGTATTTGAGTGATGGCTTTGAGGGCGTGAGTCCCTGACTTGACATGACTGCTTATTTATTGTGGACTGTAGTTTGGTTATCATACATGTCTCCTACTTTATATAGACTGCTATGATTTCATTTACAGTATTTTCAGTTTCACATACTTGGTACCTGTTGTACTGACCTCCTTCGGGGGGCTGCGTTCATGCCGCAGGTAAAGGTACACCAGTGTTGATCCTCGCTCATAGGGTCACAGTTCAGCGGTTGGGAAGCTCCGTTTCTCCGGAGGCTTATCTTTTGGTATGTTACCCTGAGTTGTAGGTTCTTGTACATTCAGGGGTATGGCGGGGCCCTGTCCCGTCATATTGTATAAAAACTCTTAGAGGTCTGTTGTACTGTTGTGGGCAGGGTTTGTAAAAAGGATTAAACTGTTCGGTTTGAAAGAATTGTATATATATTTTATTGGAAGGTAACCGTTTGGTTGCTTTGTTTATTATCTTATCTCTTGTTCATGTTTAAGTTCTTACTTCCGCTGATTTTCTCTGATGTTGTATCACTAGGGTGCCCGGGGTAAGGCACCAGTCACGGGCCCGGGTTCGGGTCGTGACATTGCAATACCATGCCTTTACATAAACCAAGACAATTACCATGCCTTCTTTTCACATAAACCAAGAGAATTCTTATTTAAGCAAGCCAAAGTACTTATCAAGGCACACATAGAATAATTCTCAATTAAACAAGCCAAAGTACTATGTACGTACATTCTTTTCGAAAGCCTCCTTTTTATGTAAAATCCAAGATACTAACACCCGTAGTATCGAGGCGTGTCTATTTTTCAAAGTAAGTTACTACACCTTTAGAAAACTCATTTCAAAGCTTGAAACCAAGTAACTTCAATTTTTCACAATCTAGACAACTTATGCTCATTAATCAAAATAGACAACTTTCATAACCTTCCATAAAGTTATTATAACCAACTTCCCATAAAGCCGTTATACTAACTTTATGCTTTAGAAATTTAAGACATCCTTATCCTTTCATAAGGCCGTTATAACTAACTTCCCATAAAGCCGTTATAACTCCTTATAAACCATTTCGTTCTTTTACTAACCAAGAGACTTATACTTCAAACAAATTCATACAATTTTCAAAATACTTCAAGCCTCTTATCCTTTAGAAAACAAGTTTCTTACCTCAAAAATTTAAGTCTCTTATCTTTTAGAATAATTCAGTATTCAATACTTTTACACCAAGTACTCTATACTTCATAATGTCAAGAAATCCTTGTCTACCTTATTTAGGATAAACCATTCCTTAAGAACAAGCGGGTTAACTTCTTAACCCAACCAACTTAGACATTTTCTTAAAACAAGTCAAGTATAACAAAAGGATTTACTTTATTCAAAACACGTACGTCTACCGTACTATATAGTTATAACTACTCATGCTCAAGAGATAAGAAAGTTTCCACATACCTCTTCGGTCAATCCACTTGCTAAGCTCAAACTACCGCAAGTAATATGCCAACCTATAATAACCATAATACGTTTATTAACCTCTAATTTCAATGTAGAAATAATCTAAGTTCAAAGCCCCTAAATTCTATGGAAAATTGGGCAGCATTTCCTTTGTTTCTACATACTTTGCCACCTTTTTAAGGTCCGAATTCAACATCCAAACGCCACTTCTTAGGCCCAACAATCCAAACATCTCAAGGGGATTACACACCTAAACTTGGGTGTGTAAAATTCTGCCCCAAAAAGGTAAAACAACTAACTTAACAAGTCTAAGGTAGTTTTTAGGCTACAACATGCTCACATAATCTTCTTAACCAATTCTTTCATATCCAACCCATATTTCTTACATGCAATGAATCTAAGAGCATTATTTACTACTACAAATCCCTTCTTCTTCACATGCAACTCAATAACTAGCTACAAGATAAGAAATGTTACCTTTAGAGCTTTAGCCAAAAATTATTCCAACAACTTTGCTAGCCTCCTCTCCAAGAACACCATCACAACAACTCCTACAAGCTAGCCACAAGCTTCCTTCTTGTCCTTAACTTTTCAGATTTTTCTTAGGCTTTGAATTCCCCTTGGAATTTTAGAGAAGTGAGAGCTAATTTAGAGAGAGAGAGGGGTTTGAAGATGACCAAGTCTTGAAGACTTGGTCAATATAAAACATGCAAGAAAAATCAGATGGGGACACTTGTCACCCTCCCATGGCCTTTTTAAAAAAAGAAAATCAGATTTTCCTAAGTTTTTCCGCCTGGATCCCGCCTTGGCGCGGCCACTGGCGCCCGGCGGCTGAAACCTCCGCAGCTTCTGCGAACTTCCGCGCGGCAATGCTTCGGCGCGCGGCACTGCAACTTCAGCGGCCTCGTATTTCCGCGCCGCGCTCGCATCCGCGCCGCGCCTGCGCTTTGCCTGAAACGCATTTCTGTCCGTCTGCGCAATGAACTTGTAACTCCCATAACTTTCTACTCCGACGTCCTAACGATGAACGGTTGGTGGCGTTGGAATCTAGACTCAACGAAATACGCCCTGGGCCTTTGAAACACTTAGGAACTCTCAATGTACCGGGTCATAACCCGCCTCAAAGTTGACTAAAACCCATCCGGAACAATCCGTCAACCTATCTTTTGAAAATTTTAAGTCTTACTCCCTTTCATACGCTCTCATGCGCATGACCTAAACTACGGGGTGTAACACTAATAATTGCTAAGGAGCGACTTTGAATTTTGGAAATTTTAAGGGCTTGTAAAGGTATAATTCTTGTCGTTTTAGTAATTAAGATTACTTATTGTTGTAGCTATGGATATTAGCATGTATGAGATATATATTATGAAGTTGATAAGTGTTATGGATATTGGAACCCTAATCCGAAAACTAGTATGTTTAGCCTTGAGATTTCAATTCAATTGGATTATTAGTTTAATCGTCACATGTTATATAAAGAAGGAATTATAATTGTTAAGTTGTTTATGACTATATAACATGTTAGGCCTAAGAAGTTGGATTGAAAAAGAATTGGAAAAGGACTTTGTGTTGTTGTATATGTTTAGCCAAGAATGGCTTTAAATATGGAACTAGTTTCGTATTAATTTGTAGGGCGGAATTTTACACGTCCTGTTAAGGCGTGTAATCCCCTTTGGTTAGCTGAATTGTTGGGCCTTAAATGTGGCGTGTTTGGTTATTGAATTCGGCCTTGAAAAAGGTGGCAAAGTATGTAGAAACAAAGGAAACGCTGTCCGATTTTCCGTAGAATTTAGTGACTTTGCACTTAGAATATTCTACGTTCGAAGCTAGAGGTTAATGGAGGTATTATGGCCATTATAGGTGGAAGTACTAAGTATAGCGTGTTCTACTTGAAGGATGGAATAGCTATCAAGGTTGAAGTACTTTGGAGCATTTTGCTATTTGTCGATAATCGTCGCGAGGTATGTGAACCTCTTCATTCTTTTGACATGATTATATGTATGGAATATACATGTGGTATTATTTCATGATTCCTTCTACTCTTAGAAGTTAAGAGGTATGTATGTTGATTTACTCTACGTAAGGGTTATGTCTAAGTTATCATAAGTTCGTACCAAGTCTTATGGGGGATGTTGGTAAGAGTCGTTAGGAGGTATTTTGGAGCCAAGTTGACTTGGCTAAGTTACGACACAAATGAGAATAAGTATCGAACAAGCCACTGCAGCGTTAATAAAGGAAAATGTAATGACAACCAATTATGTTAAAATGAGTAGAATTCTCCATCTGCATAGAAGCTAAGATAAGACAAAATTGTATTACATTTTCTAGATCATGGCTACTTGATTAAGATCGTTATAAATAAGTATAACTTATTCACAACGCACCAAAGTATATGTTACTTAATTTATAAGAATTTACGTATGAAGTTTTAAGACTATGTGACCTTACCGCGTCCCAGGATTGGGCCGGGCAGTATACCTTTATGGGCAGACTATATGACATTACTGCGTCCCAGAAATGGGCCGGCAAGATACCTTACGGGCGGACTATATGACATTACGCGTCCCAGAATGGGTCGGGCGGATACCTTTATGGGCGCACTATGTGACCTTACCGCGTCGAGATCGGCGGCAAGATACCTTTATGGGCATACTATGTGACTTTATCGCGTCCCAGATTGGGCCGAGCAGTATAGGCGTCCCTCCATAAAGGGTCGGATTATGTTATGTAAGGTAAGTAAGTTATATGGTAATGAACTTGACGGTGTTTCCTAAGCATATACATAAGAATGTGACTATAACTTTTATTGAAAAATGGGAAAAGATAATAAGGTACGATTAAGTTCACGAGATGGTAATGACACGGTAGGATCTGGTATGTACCCTTTTTATATTTGCCCCTGTCATTCTTTTGTACAGTTATGATTTGTTTATCAGACTTATTTTCCGCTCCATATTGCACTGTTATCGACCGCTTCGGGGCTGCGTTCATGTCCGCAGTTTAGGTACGATTGTGGATCCGCGAGCTTAGGATCCTGGTTCAGCATTTTGAGATGGCTCCAATGTTCCGGAGTTGTCATGGCTATGTATATTCAGGGGTACGGCGGTGTTATACCCCGTATTTCCAGAGTATGTACGTGAGGGCATACGTACAAAAGTTTAAGCCTTAAAGTAGACTAAGGGACGAAATTTGTGCACAACTAGCGAAAAGAATCGTTTTCCGACGAAACGTTTTCTAGAACTTGCGTAGGGAAAATTACGGCTATTTCATTTATTATTTTTGCGGATTTTTCCTAGAGACGAAATATTTTGGACCAACGGGAGGGTGACATGTGTCACCCTCAAAGTGGACGGCAAAGGGCCATTCTTGGCACGTTTTAGTTGCCTTGGAGTAGGTAGGATATTTTGTAGATATTTTGTGTAGTTGATGAGCAAGTGGGACCCACAAACACTTGTCCAAATCTTGACCCTACACTTGCCCACCACTTGGCTCAATCTTGGCCATTGAATGACCTATAAATACCCCTCTAATGCAAGACCATTTCTTCATCCTCACTTGTGAAATTCCAAGGAAAATACTCCCTCCCCTTTGTGTAGTTTTCGTCCAAAGCCTCCCCTCCCCTCGAGAGGCCCTACGAAACCCCCTTGCCTAGTTATTTTCGTATAATACCCCCCCCCCTTGGTAGAAAAGTATTCTCCAAGTATTGTTACTATTCCAAAATACCTTGGCCCAAATACCTTGTAGTATTCCAAGGTTACGCCTAAACTAAAAGCCCAGAAATACTATTATACTTCCTTTAGCCACTAAACGAAACCCTAAGGAAAATCTTCATAGCCGGTTGAAGTGTTAAGTAGAAGTTGCGTAGAACTTCTAAGGGTTGTTTGGAGCGGGTTGGAGCGCACGGAGTAGGAGCTAAACCTTGCTCAGGATCGACATTTAATCTTGGATAATTTTGGGCTTATCGAGGTAAATAATCCTATCCTTCTAGTGTAATTGGAGATTACATACTGTAGTGGTATAGAAAATAAATATAAGATACATAGAAGGATATTTCAGAAGAGAATTGAACTGTAGTAGAAGGATATTACAGAAGAGAATTGAACTGAAATCACATCAGAAGAATATTAAAGAAGAAAGATCTTACATAGGGTTTGTTCTGATGGAATTGTATTATTTGACTGGTAGTGAAGTTCTGCCCAATTTTACGTAGAATAAGGAATCTGTATCTAGAAGTATTCTACAGAGTAGTCGAGACGTTGATTGACTTTATGACCGTTATAGGTTGAAATCTCGCAGTAGCGTGTCTACTCGAAGGGTGGAAAGGGCTAGCCGAATTACAGTACTTTGGAGCTATTTGCTAATAGTCGATAATCGTCGCGAGGTATGTGATTCTTCCTATACTCTTGAGCATGATATTTTAAAAGTATATATATATATATATAGTACGTACGTGTGTTAACTGAACGTAGTTTTACGGCAATGTCTTTTGACTTAAGCCTGAATAATAAGAATCTTGAAGCATTTCAAAAGAATTAAGAACCGTTTTTGAAAGAAGAGTAATACTTGGTTTTGAAAGCTTAAGTTAAACTAGCTTTATGGGAAGTTAGGTATAACGACTTAAGGGAGATAAAAGGAACGGTTGACTTAATTAAATTGATTTTAAAGTCTGTTAAAGTGTGAAACCTCATTCGTGAATAATGAGTACTTGGTTTTTAAAAGGAATAATGTTTACTGATTTCGGAAATCAGAATAAGTATCGAACAAACCACAGCAACGCTAATAAAGGGAAATGTATTGACTAATAAAGTATTATTAAAACCAGTAGAAACCTCCATCCATGAAGCTAAGATGAGACAAAATGATATTACATTTCCTAGATCATGGCTGCTTTAATAAGATTGTTATGAACAAGAATAACCTACTCACACATAAGACATATATTACTCAGTTGTTTTAAAAGAGAATCATGTTATTAAAATGATTAAGATTATGAACTATGAAATCTTTCGAATAAAAGACGTGAATATTTGAAATTAGGCAAACTTGAACTTTTGAAAAAAAAATGTTGTTACTTGACTTTAAGAAGGAAAGTGTTTTGGTTTAACAAGAAGGGCATAATATTACCTTAGTTGTTTTAAAGGGAAAATATGGTATTATTTTTAATCTGTCTTAAAGGAGCGTTTAAATGTTATGACCACACGGCACCGCGTCCATGGGATGGACCGGGAATGTATTTCACTCGACTACCGCGTTCATGAAATGAACCGGGAATGCATTTCACTCGACTACCGCGTTCATGAGATGAACCGGGAATGTATCTCACTCGACTACCGCATCCATGGGATGGACCGGGAATGTATTTCACTCGACTACCGCGTTCATGAGATGAACCGGGAATGTATTTCACTCGACTACCGCGTTCATGAGATGAACCGGGAATGTATTTCACTCGACTACCGCGTTCATGAGATGAACCGGGAATATATCTCACTCGACTACCGCGTCCATGGGATGGACCGGGAATGTATTTCACTCGACTACCGCGTTCATGAGATGAACCGGGAATGTATTTCACTCGACTACCGCGTTCATGAGATGAACCGGGAATGTATTTCACACGACTACCGAGTCCATGAGATGGGCCGGGAATGTATTCCATACGATGCGATACTGGGTCCATGAGATGGGCCGAGACATGTTATACGTATCACACGATTTATGGGCCGGCAGTGAGGAAGAAGTTCCACGGGCATGAGGGATGACTTGAGGGCGTGAGTCCCTGACTTGACGTGACTGCTTTTATATTGTGAACTGTAGTTTTGTTATCATACATGTCTCCTGTTTTATTTAGACTGTTGTGATTTCATTTACAGTATTTTTCAGTTTCACATACTTGGTACCTGTTGTACTGACCTCCTTCGGGGGCTGCGTTCATGCCGCAGGTAGAGGTACACCGGTTGTTGATCCTCGCTCATAGGATCACAGTTCAGCGTATTGGGAAGCTCCGTTTCTCCGGAGGCTTATCTTTTGGTATGTTTCCCTGAGTTGTAGGTTCTTGTACATTCAGGGGTATGGCGGGGCCCTGTCCCGTCATAGGTGTTGTTACTTTCTTAGAGGTCTGTATTACTATTGTGGGCAGGGTTTGTAAAAGGGATGTAACTGTTCAAGATTATTATATATATGCAAGAAGGCAACTGTTTTGGTTGGCCTGTTTTATTATCTTACCTCTTGTTTCATATCTGTATGTTTTAATTTCTGCTGATTTCTCTGATGTATGACTACTTGGGTGCCCGGGTAAGGCACCAGTCACGGGCCCGGGTTCGGGTCTGTTATACCCCGTAGTTTCAAGGTATGTATGCGAGGACGTACGTACGAGAATACGACATTGGAATTGGAATGGAAGAAAGAGGTGATTTTTCCACGGAAAAGTTTCCGGTTTTTGTGAAGGAAAAAGATTCGTTAATGGGAATTGGATTCCCAGATTTGGTATTCGGACTTCTTGGAATTTTAGAGAATTATGGAATTTTATTTTCGGAAATGGTCACGTGGGGCCACGGAGAAAATTCTGATTTTGTAGGGCCACTTTGTTTTGAGATTTTGGCCATTGTGGATATTTTCGGAAGATGAAATATTTTGGACGAGTAGGAGGGCGACACGTGTCACCCCCCCCTAGTTGGCTTGGACGAATTCCACTTTGTACACAACACCCGTTTAGAGTCGTTTTTCGACGAAACGTTTTACACAACTCGCGTAGGATAAATTCCGGCTATGTCGTTTCTAATTTTTGCGGATTTTTACGAGGCGCACACGTTGGACCAACGAGAGGGCGACACTTGTCACCCTCTCATTGATGGATGTCACACGGCAATAGGGCCGATTGGGATGGCTTGTTTTGTCTTGGAGTTGGTAGGATATTTTGTGTGCAAGTTGGCCAAGGACACTTGCCTAAATCTTCACCCTACACTTGCCTTGCACTTGGCATAATCTTGGCCATTGGTTGGCCATGTCTTGACCTATAAATACCCCCCTTGTTGAAGAGTTATTTCATCCTAAATTGAGCAATCTATCTAAGTCTCAAATCCCTCCATCTCCCTCTTGTTTTTTCGTCCAAACACACCCTCCCTTTTGAGAAGCCACTAGCCGAGAGCAACCCCTCTAAAGCTAGCCTAGCCAAACACTACCCCCTCCCTTGGTAGAAAAGTTGCCTTCTAGTATCGTTATAATGCCCAATTACCTAGCCCAAATCCCTTAGTCCTTAGTAGAAGTTGTGAAGAACTTCTAAGGTTTTATTAGACTCTGGAGCGCACAACTTAGGAGCTAAACCTTGCTCAGTGCCGACTTTTATCTAGGATATTATTGGGCTTACCGAGGTAAATAACCTTATCCTCCTTTTGTAATTAGAATATATATCTTGTAGAAGTATAGGAATAAGTATTAAATACTTAGAAGGATATTGAGAATAGAATTGAAGCTGTTATCACGATGAAGGGTTTAAAAGATGAATAATAGAACAGATTACATAGACTGTTTTCACAATGAACTTGAGTAGCTCACCGGGTAGGAAGTGCTGCCCAAATGACCATAGAATAACGAACCCTCTGCTTAGAACTTTGTGCAGATCTGATACCGGCGTTGATAGGCGTATTTGATATTATAGGTCGATACTCTGCGCGACATATTCAACTTGGCGGGAGGTTTTCGAGAAGGTATGTGATTCTTCCTAAAGCGTGATATTTTACAATATATATAGTACGGTAGGCGTATGTGTTAAGCGAATAATAACTACGACAATGTCTTTGACTTAAGCTGAATAATACTTACAGCAATGCCTGGCTTAAGCACGAATAATACTTGCGATGCCTCACGGCTTAAGCTTGAATAATAAAGAACGAAAACATTTCAAAGAATCTTGAATCATTTTTAATGTAAGAGTAACACTTGGTTTTAAAAAGTCAAGAGTTATACTAGCTTTATGGGAGGTTAGGTATAACGGCTTAAGAGTGATAAAAAGAACGATTTATTGATTTAAGGAAATAAGAGACTTGACTTATTATACTGATATGAATTTTGTTAAAAAGTGTGAAACCTCATTAGTGAGTAATTAGTATTTTTGAAAGGAATGATGTTTTACCAATCAGAATAAATGTCGAACAAACCACAGCAGCGCTAATAAAGGGAATTATTTTGACTAATAAGGTATTATTAAAACTAGTAGAAACTTCCATCTGCATAGGAGCTAAGATGAGACAAAAGGATATTACATTTACTAGATCATGGTCTTTGTAATAAGATTGTTACGAATAATAATAACCTACTCACACTTAGGGTATATGTTTCTCAAATTGTTTTTACAAACCCTTTCGAAAATGAGAAACTTGAGTAATTGAAATTAGGCAAACTTGAACGTTAGGAAAAGAATGTTGTTACTTGATTTTACAAGGAGAAGTGTTTTAATGAACTTCAAAAGATAATTACTCTATTTTTATACTACGGGTATTGTGTGACTTTTGTAAAAGAAACGGATCTTTTAAAAGAGTAATACATGAAGTACTTTGGGGCTAACAACCCGAACTTGTTAACATAATATAGAAAGTACCTTGTGTGAATAACTTGATTGTATTGATTTGTGATAGTCTTGTAATATTTTCTTGTTGACTTGATAAGTAAACATGTTAGGATGCTACGTGAGTTAGTATCTTGTGATATTTGTGTAAAGGGGTTTTTCCTTGTTGTGCTTATGTTGTTTAGCAATAAGCGGTTATGTTGATATTATATCATTCATAACTCCGGGGGTTAAGCTGCCCTCCGATGCGGGGTAGACTCGGGCGGGTCGATGGACCTATGATTCGAGAATACCTTATGCGGGTCTGTATGGCCTATGCGGAACTGCGGGAGTTCGAGTTAGTATCGGCCCTTGTGGTCATGCGGTTCTTGTAGCCATGCGGACGACGTGTCTAGGCGACTGGGAGTAGCTACCCTCGATGCGGGGTTATACCTCATGCGGGCCTATCTGTTTGGCCTATGCGGAGCTGCGGGAAGTTCCAGGACTGGATGCGCACATTAGATACTGCGGGCGAGTGGCCAGCTTTGATCATGTGACGGTCTAGACAGATCTCATATCTGATTTATGACCTTGTTGGTGCTGTGGGTTTTAGTAGTCGGCTATGCCTTCGTACTTACCCGTGCAGTTCTATTGTGATGACTTTGAGGCATGAGTCCACGACTTGGCATGGCTTATTTATTGTGAATTGTAGTGTTGGCTTATCATACATCTCTGCCTTATATAGACTACTATGATTTCATTTCTGATATTTTGATTTCACATACTTGGTACTGTTATCGACCTCGCCCGGGGCTGCGTTCATCTGCCGGTAAAGGTACTCCTACGTTGATCCGTTCTTAGGATCACCGCCAGCGTTGAAAGCTCCGTTTCTCGGAAGCTTAGCATTTTGGTATAGTCCTGTCGTTGTAGATATTTGTATTCGGGGTATGGCGGGGCCACTGTCCGCCATTGTTGTTTTAAACTCTTAGAGGTGCATGGGACTGTTGTAAGGTTGGGATGTATTCGTTTTGGGTTATTTATATACATTATGCGAAAGACAACTTTTTCCCGAAGCGTGTCTTACTTATCTTGTTTCATATCTTGGTTGTTTTATATTCCGCTGGTTTTCTCGATGTATGACTACTTGGGTGCGGGTAAGGCACGATCCACGCCGAACAGTCGTGACAAAAGTGGTATCGAGCGATTAATCCTCGGAAAGTGTCTGACCGTATCTAGTAAGTCTTGATTATCGGTGTGTTGTGCACCACAATAATCGAGAGGCTATAGGATATTTAGGATTGGTTTCCATTCTTCTCACTCTGAGATCGTGCTTTAGAGGCGTGTTATAAGTTGGACCTCTAACGTATTCCTTTCCTTTACCGGTGATGCCTCGCGCCAGAACTCGGGCCCGAAGAAGGCAAGCGATCGAAGGCGGCGGTAAATCTGAGTAGATTTAGAAGGGCCGCAGCCCAATCATCACTGAGGTGATGCTTCATGCGAGGATTACGAGGCGTCGCCCGGCGATGAGAGTTTGCACGCGTGATTCCTCTGCGGTCGCGACATCTGGACTTTCAGTTCCACGGCTTGGAAGCGAGAAAATATGGATTGGAAGGAGCGGCCTGTTGCTAGCAAGGACTTGGCGGAGTATTTTATGTCTGCGGTATTCCAAGGATATTGATGCTTATCTAAGAAGGGTTGTGAGGAGTAGCTCTTGATCGAGGACGAGCAGGCTTGCGTTCGAGATTATGTGCGTGGTGAGAGAGGTAGAGATCGGCAGTGGCCAAGCGGCAGAAGAGGGCCCGATTGGTAGGATCATTTGGTAACTCTCGGCGAATCGCCTCGTGCCAGATTAGACATGCGCCTCCGCCCGGTCAGTGTCCTCCACGAGTTGATTTTCCTCGGTGTTCACAGTGTGGCGGTGTCATCCCGAAGTGCCGTCTTTTTATGGTGCTTGTTTTTATTGCGGCCGTCGGGCCATATAGCGAGAATGTTCTATGAGGAAGGATACAATGCGAGGACTCGGCTACTAGACCGATTGTGGATCGGTGGTTCGGAGAAGAGGGTGTTAGCGGAGAGTCACCCCCACCGGTGTGGCGTTGTGGTCGATGTCATCGTGGGAGTGTCGTTCCTCCGCCGACTTGTTATGTTTGCGGCGGCGGGGCCATTTGCGAGGAATTGTCCGACCAAGGGTGGTGCGGATGTAGAGACTCGGCCTTCCGAGGATCGGTGGATAGTTCATCACCTTCCCGACTATGCCCAAAGCGGGTTTGATTAGAAACGACTAAGGAAGTCTGGCGTAGATCTGGTATATCCTTAACCCTTTAGAGATTTATATGTGTAGCGAATATCTTAAGTATTATTTTGAGATAGCATTGTGTTAATCGTGATTGGGAATCATGATTAGTTAATCGGGAGCTAGTGTTTGCGTTCTTGGGTTGGGTTGAGGCCGTGGCGGGTCGACCGTGGCACTTTGGTGGTGGGGTCAGTTTTGGTGGTCCCCAGGTGGTAGGTCACTAGGATGTTAGGCCCAAGTTTAGTTAACCAACGTGAGTTCGTGGATACATTCAACCGATGGTCGGGCCGAGGAGGTCGGCCGTCTTGTCTTTCAAAGGCCGTGTACTCGGTAGGGGTGATTATGCCGAGAAGGTTGTAAGGCTGCACGGTGCCTACCTTCACCTTATGACAGTGGAGCCAGTGCACTGTTCTTTGTTTTGGAAGTTTTACGAGCGGGGTTAAGAACTCGTAAGTCTCGAGAATCGCGTTCGCCTCGCGGTGTTTGGATTTCGGGAATAGTTGTAGGGATTGTTGTCTCTGTAGAGGAATGTTTAAGCTACCATTTTCAGTATTCAGATGTCGCCTTAGGAAGCCTGGTAGGGGCGGAAGTATAAGTTGCCGATCGATTGGTTCGATGTTGGCGAGGTTCAGATAGTTGGTTCAGGTTTGTTCCAGCAGACTGTGGATAGGGTGTGACGAGTTTTGGAAAGCGAGAGAAACTTAGCGTGTTACTTTGGGCCTTTTGAGTTCATGTGAAGATTAGGCGGGTTGCCTATATGTTAGCATTGCCGTCCGACTTAGGAGGCGATGCGTCCGGTCTTCGTATTGTTATGTTCGGAAAGTATCAAATCCACCGAGTGTTCCCGATTAATGATGACCACGTTAGAGATAGTAACCCGAGATTTGGAAACTAAGCGAATGAAGAAGGTGGTAAGAGTTCGGCGTACAAAGTGTACGACATCCTCGAGGATCGCAAGCAGCCGGTACCATTTGTTAGTCGTCGGAGCGGGGCTCGCGACAAAGTGACAAAAGTGGTATCACGGCGAGTAAGGAAGAACGGCATGTATTACGAGCATAGGTGTGATCATTCGTTTGTAAGAGTGGGCGAAGGAGCATCTTTTTAGATCTCGGTAGGAATATTTTGTGATAGAGGTGATTCCTCGTGGACTTGGAGATAAGTATGCGCGCTTGTTGTGTTGTGACGGTGTGGCATGGTTGTTTAAAGTAAGTATAGCGATAAGGACTATCTTTGGCGCTGTTTGTTTTGATACCTAGAAGGAACATTCGGGACGAATGTTTCTAAGAGAGGAGAATGTTATACCCGTAGTTTCAAGGTATGTATGCGAGGGCGTGCGTGCGAGAATCTGACATCGAATGGAATGGAAGAAAGAGGTGATTTTTCCACGGAAAAGTTTCGGTTTTGTGAAGGAAAAAGATTCGTTAATGGGAATTGGATTCCCAGTTTGGTATTCGGACTTCTTGGAATTTTAGAGAATTATGGAATTTTATTTTTGGAAATGGTCACGTGGGGCCACGGGAGAAAATTTACGCTTTTGTAGGCCCACTTTGTTTTGAGATTTTGGCCATTGTGGATATTTTCGGAAGATGAAATATTTTGGGCCAGTAGGAGGGTGACACGTGTCACCCCCACTGAATTGGCTTGGGCGAATTCCACTTTGTACCTGGCCGTTTAGAGTCGTTTTCGACGAAACGTTTTACATGACTCGCGTAGGATAAATTCGCTATGTCGTTTCTAATTTTTGCGGATTTTTCCGAGAGGCGCACACGTTGGATCAACGAGAGGCGACACTTGTCACCCTCTCATTGATGGATGTCACACGTGATAGGGCGATTGGGATGGCTTGTTTTGTCTTGGAGTTGGTAGGATATTTTGTGTGCAAGTTGGCCAAGGACACTTGCCTAAATCTTCACCCTACACTTGCCTTGCACTTGGCATAATCTTGGCCATTGGTTGGCCGTATCTTGACCTATAAATACCCCTTGTTGAAGAGTTATTTCATCCTAAATTGAGCAATCTATCTAAGTCTCAAATCCACTCCTCTCCTCTTGTTGTTTCGTCCAAACACACACTCCCTTTTGAGAAGCCACTGGCAGAACAACCCTCTAAAGCTAGCCTGGCCAAACACTACCCCACTCCTTGGTAGAAAAGTTGCCTTCTAGTATCGTTATAATGCCCGAATTACCTAGCCCAAATCCCTTAGTCCTTAGTAGAAGTTGTGAAGAACTTCTAAGGTTTTATTAGACTCTGGAGCGCTGACTTAGGAGCTAAACCTTGCTCGGTGACTTTTATCTAGGATATTATTGGGCTTACCGAGGTAAATAACCTTATCCTCCTTTTGTAATTAGAATATATATCTGTAGAAGTATAGGAATAAGTATTAAATACTTAGAAGGATATCACAGAATAAATTGAATTATCACATGAAGGGTTTAAAAGATGAATAATAGAAGCGTACTTACATAGGACTGTTTTCACGATGAGACTTGAGTAGCTCACGGGTAGGAAGTGCTGCCCAAATGACCGTAGAATACGAACCCTCTGCTTAGAACTTTGTGCGATCTGATCGGGCGTTGATAGACGTGTTGATGTTATGAGTCGATACTCTGCGGCGACATATTCAACTTGGCGGGAGGATTTTCGCCGAGAAGGTATGTGATTCTTCCTAAAGCATGATATTTTACAATATATAGTACGGTAGACGCGTACGTGTTAATCGAATAATAACTACGGCAATGTCTTTGACTTAAGCTGAATAATACTTACAGCGATGCCTCGCTTAAGCTTTGAATAATACTTGCGTGATGCCTACGCTTAAGCACGAATAATAAAGAATCAAAACATTTCAAAAGAATCTTGAATCATTTTTTAACGGAAGAGTAACACTTGGTTTTAAAAGTCAAGAGTTATACTAGCTTTATGGGAGGTTAGGTATAACGGCAAGAGTGATAAAAGAACGATTTATTGATTTAAGGAAATAAGAGACTTGACTTATTATACTAATATGAATTTTGTTAAAAGTGTGAAACCTCATTAGTGAGTAATTAGTATTTTTGAAAGGAATGATGTTTTACCAATCGTAATAAATGTCGAACAAACCACAGTGTGCTAATAAAGGGAATTATTTTTACTATTAAGGTATTATTAAAACTAGTAGAAACTTCCATCTGAATAGGAGCTAAGATGAGACAAAAGGATATTACATTTACTAGATCATGGTCGTAATAAGATTATTACGAATAATAATAACCTACTCACACTTAGGGTATATGTTTCTCAAATTGTTTTTACAAACCCTTTCGAAAATGAGAAACTTGAGTAATTGAAATTAGGCAAACTTGAGCGTTAGGAAAGAATGTTGTTACTTGATTTTACAAGGAGAAGTGTTTTAATGAACTTCAAAGATAATTACTCTATTTTTATACTACGGGTATTGTGTGACTTTTGTAAAAGAAACGGATCTTTTAAAGAGTAATACATGAAGTACTTTGGGGCTAACAACGAACTTGTTAACATAATATAGAAAGTACCTTGTGTGAATAACTTGATTGTATTGATTTGTGATAGTCTTGTAATATTTTCTTGTTGACTTGATAAGTAAACATGTTAGGATGCTACGTGAGTTAGTATCTTGTGATATTTGTGTAAAGGGGTTTTCCTTGTTGTGCTTATGTTGTTTAGCAATAAGCGGTTATGTTGATATTATATCATTCATAACTCAGGGTTAAAGCGCCCTCCGTCTGGGGTAGACTCGGGCGTCGATGGACTATGATTCGAGAATACCTTATGCGGGTGCAGATGGCCTATCGCGAACTGCGGGAGTTCGAGTTAGTATCACGGCCGCGTGGTCACGCGGTTCTTGTAGCCATGCGGGACGGCGTGTCTAGACGCCGCCGGGAGTAGCTACCCTCGATGCGGGTTATACCTCATGCGGGCCTATCTGTTTGGCCTATGCGGGTGCGGGAAGTTCGGCTGGATCGCGCATTAGATCTGCGAGCGAGTGGCGGCTTTGATCATGTGGCGTCTAGACAGATCTCATGTCTGATTTATGACCTTGTTGATGCTGTAGGTTTTAGTAAGTCGGCTATGCCTTCGTACTTACCCCGTACGGTTCTATTGTGATGACTTTGAGGGCATGAGTCCCTGACTTGGCATGACTGCTTATTTATTGTGAACTGTAGTGTTGGCTTATCATACATCTCTCGCCTTATATAGACTATGATTTCATTTCTGATATTTTGGTTTCACATACTTGGTACTGTTATCTTGACCTCGCCCGAAGCTGCGTTCATCTGCGAGTAAAGGTACTCCTCTGTTGATCCGTTCTTAGGATCACCGCCAGCGTTGGGAAAGCTCCGTTTCTCGGAAGCTTAGCATTTTGGTATGGTCCTGTCGTTGTAGATATTTGTATTGGGGTATGGCGGGGCCACTGTCGCCATTGTTGTTTTAAACTCTTAAGTGCAGACTGTTGTAAGGTTGGGATATGTATTCGTTTTGGGTTATTTATATACATTATGCGAAAGCAACTTTCCTTAAACCGTGTCTTACTTATCTTGTTTCATATCTTGGTTGTTTTATATTCATTGGTTTTTCTCGATGTATGACTACTTGGGTGCGGGTAAGGCACGATCCACGCCCCGAACAGGTCGTGGCAGTCGTGACGCGGGCCTTGTCCGTCATAGCATTTGTTCAAATCTTAGGTGCAGTATTCATCAATTTGGGTGGCTAGAGTTGTTTTTACATTGTTAAGCAGTGTAGACCGCTTTCGTAATTTTTATGTTATGGCGGCCTTATCGGCAGCCTTGGTTTAAAAAAAGTGTTATTTATCTTCTGCGGTTTATTATGTTGTATGATTAGAAGGGTGCCTGGTAGGGCACGATGCCCGAGGTGCGTGACAAAAGTGGTATCGAGCGATTAGTCCTCGGAAAGTGTCTCAGGCCGTGTCTAGTAGAGTCTTGATTATCGGTGTGTTGTGCACTACATCTATAATCGTGAGGCTGCGGGACATTTAGGATTGGTTTCCATTCTTCTCACTCGAGATCGTGGATAGAGGCACGTCGTTAGGGTTGTCTCTCCTAACGAGTTATGTTGATTGCTTTACGAGCGTGATGACCTGGAAGGACTATGTGGATTGCGTATCCGGGTTGGTAATGATTATAGTATAGTTGGTATTATGAGAAGTTTTGTACCGTTTAGGGGAATTTAAGGTAGGCTTGGAGCATGGAGTGCGAGCCTAAGAATATTGATGGCCATGAGACCTTAGATGTACAAGGTCTTCTCGGGTAGAAAGATTTATTATAGACCAAGAATAAGAGTTAAGTGCGACGGTGGGACGGTGTGAGGACCTATTGCGGGTCGCCCCATAGCCTGAAATGGAGTGGGATAAGTTGGTAGTAGTTCAGCTACGTGGCGAGTCACGAGTGCAAGGCCCAAGTCTAGTTAATTGTTTTGCAGTGCGTGGGCGGGTTCCACCGGAACCAGGTCGGGAGAGCCGGAAATGGCCTTATTTTGTTTAAAAGAGTGACTCCAAAAGATTGGGGGCCAGAATCGGTATGGGGGTTAGGTATGTATGCTAGTATGAGTTAGAAGTACGAAAGAATGCGACCGAAGAAAGATAGCAACCAAGTGTAAAGGGATAGAGCCGAATCCGTAAGGACCTTTCGAGTAACTACACGTAAGTGTTTGGGGTGGTAGTGAATGGGTATATGAGATTTGTCCTGTGATGATACGCCATCGACCACCTAGTAGACCTAGTAGAGATGATTCTGACGGACCTTGAGGTCATTATGAGTATGGACTAGTTGGCTTCGTGAGTGCCAAGGTTGACATCTTAGTATAAGTATTGTTATGTGGCCATGGGTGGCATATGTTGTATGAAGGGTGTAGTAAAATGTCACGACCCGAACCCGGGCCCGTGACTGGTGCCTTACCCCGGGCACCCAAGTAGACATACATCAGAATAATCAGCGGAATATAAAACAAGACATGAAATAATATGAAGTGAAAAACGGTTTATCGAGAAAAATTGCCGCCCGGCATATATATAAATAAACTTGAACTCGACAGTTACATCCCTTTACAAACTCGCCCATGCGCGATTACTACGCACCTAAGAGTTGATATAACAACAATGGCGGGAAAGGGCCCCGCCATACCCCTGAATGTAAGTACCTACAACGACAGGGGACTATACCACTGATAAGCCTCCGGAGAAACAGAGCTTCCCAAAACGCTGAATTGTGATCCTAAGAGCGAGGATCGACGGCGCGTACCTCACCGCGGCATGAGCAGCCCCCGAGGTCGATCTGATAGGTACCAAGTATTTGAAACTGAAAATACTGCAAATGAAATCATAGTAGTCTATATAAAGCGGGAGACATGTATGATAACCAAACTACGATTCCAATAAATAAGCGATCGTCAAGTCGTGACTCACGCCAAAGTCATCACTCAAATATAACTATGGGTCTCACGCCCACAACATCAATCATGCGCGTGGAATACCTTTCCTCGTCGGCGATCATGATATAAAAGCACCAAGGAATACACATGAACACCAGGTCCCACCTGTGTCATAATAAAACCGTACGGGGTAAGTACGAAGGCATAGCCGACTACTAAAACCCACAGTACCAACAATGCCATAAAACTGTATCACGAGGTCTTTCTAGACTGCGCCATATGATCGAAGCGGGCCACTCGCCCTCAGTATCAATGTGCGCGTCAAATCCTGGAACTTCCCGCAGCTCCGCATAGGCCACACACATAGGCGCGTGAGGTATTCCGCGTCGGTAGATACTCCCGACATCGCCCCGACCGTGGTCGCGTGCCACATAGACCGCGTGGCCATATAGACGCGCTAACACGGAACTCTCGTAGCTCGCGCATAGGCCACCGGACCGCATGAGGTATTTCAAATCATAGTCACACAGACCGCCTGAGGTACCCCGCATCGGAGGGCAGCTTAACCCCCGGTATAACATGTCAAGAGGTGAGTGGTACAATACTAACATAACGGCTTATCGTTAAACAACATAAGCACAATCAATGGAAACCCCTTTACACAAACATCACAACATACTAACACACGTAGCATCCTAACATGTTTACTTATCAAATCAACAAGAAAGTATTACAAGGCTATCACCAACCAACATAATCAAATTATTCACACAAGGTACTTTCTACTTTATGTCAACAAGTTCGGGTTTTTATCCCCAAAGTACTTCATACATTAACTCTTTAAAGATCCGCTTCTTTCACAAAAGTCACATGATACGTAGTATAAAAATAGAGTGACTATCTTTTTAAGTAAACCAAAACAATTTCCCTTTTTAAAGACAACTAACAACCTTCTTTTCCAAAAGTTCAAGTTTGCCTAAGTTCAAAGACTCAAGTCTCTTATTTTCGAAAGGTTTTGTAGTTCATAGTCTTAATCACTTAATAATATAATTCTCTTTTAAAACAATTTGAGAAACATATGCCTTATGTGTGAGTAGGTTATTCTTGTTCATAACAATCTTATTAAAGCAGTCATGATCTAGGAAATGTAATATCATTTTGTCTCATCTTAGCTTCTATGCAGATGGAGGTTTCTACAGTTTAATAATACTTAATTAGTCAATACATTTCCTTTATTAAGCTAGTGGTTTGTTAAGACTTATTCTCATTTACTAAATCAATATAAGGCGTTCATAAACAATTAAGTAAACCGTTCCTTTTATCTCTCTTAAGTCGTTATACCTAACTTCCCATAAAGATAGTATAACTCTTAAGCTTTTAAAACCAAGTATTACTCTTCTTAAAAAAAAAACGATTCTTAATTCTTTTGAAATACTTCAAGATTCTTATTATTTAGACTCAAGTCAAAAGACATCGCAGTAAAACCACGTTCAGTTAACACGTCGTCTAGTACTATATATATTCTTTTAAAATATCATGCTCAAGAGGATATGAAGAATCACATACCTCGCGACGATTATCGACAATTAGCAAAACTCTCCATGGCTATAACCCGGCTAGCCTTGTCCACCTCTCAAGTAGAACATGCTACTCGCAGAACTTCCAACCTATAAAGGCCATATACGTCTATCAACGTCTAGACTACTCTGTAGAATATTCTAAGCAGTAGGTTCTTAATTCTACGGAACATTGGCGTGACTTCCCTACCACAAACTACACAAGTCTCATGTAAATCAGAACACATGTAAATCTGATTCAATCTTCTTCTTTAATATTCTTCTGATGTGATTTCAATTCAATTCTCTTCTCTTATACCATCCTTCTATATATCTTATACTCATTTCTATACAACTACAGTATGTAATTTCCAATTATAATAGAAGGACAAGAGTATTTACCTCGATAAGCCCAAAATTATCCAAGTTTAAATGTCGATCTGAGCAACGTTTAGCTCTACTCTGCAGGTGCTCGACCGCTCCAAACAACCCTTAGAAGTTCTACGCAACTTCTTAATACTTCAACCAATTATGAATATTTTCCTTAGGGTTTCGTTTTGTTGAAGGAAGTATAGTAGTATTTACGGGCTTTTAGTATAGGGGTAACCTTGGAATACTACAAGGTATTTGGGCCAAGGTATTTTGGAATAGTAACAATACTTGGAGAGTATTTTCTACCAAGGGGTATGTTTGGGCGAGAGCAACTCCAGGAAGGGGTGTGTGTGTGTGGCGGAAGAAACTACTACAAGGGGAGGAGGACTTGGACGAGAACTTCACTTCTGAGGAGGAGGATTTTAAGACTTAGAAGTCATTTGAGGATGAAGAAATCCTTCAACTAAGGGGGTATTTATAGGGCCTTGATGGCCAAGATCGAGACAAGTGGTGGGCAAGTGGAGGTGAAGATTTGCACAAGTGCACCTAGCCATCTACTCACAAATCACTCCAAACATTGACCCAAGTTTTAGGCCACAAAACATGCCAAGAACGTGCAACCAATCGCCACATGATCGCCACTTGCGGGTGACAAGTGTCGCCTCTCGCTTGTCAAAATATTACATCTCTCGGAAAAATCTGCAAAAATTATTAATGTCGCAACCGTAATTTTCCCCCCGCAAAGTTTGGAAAACGTTTCGTCGGAAAACAATTCTTTTCGGGGGTTGTGCACAAATTTCGTCCATTGCCTAACTTAAGGCTTAAACTTTTGTACGTACGTCCTCACGTACATACTCTGGAAATACGGGGTATAACATTCTCCCCTCCTTAGAAACATTCGTCCGAATGTTCCTTCTCAAGCGGATAATGATAAGTTCCTCTTAACTTAAACAAGTTGCCAATGCCACACTGGCCACAAAATAACACACGCGCAATTACTTAATCCAAGTCCGAGGAATCACCTCTATTACCACAAAGCTCCCACCCTAGGTCTAAAGACACTCCCGCGCACCCGTTTCACAAAAGAAATGATCACTTCTATTCTCTTAACACGTGCTCACTTTTCCTTACTCGTCGTACTCCTCATACACTCGAATTCTTTCTCATTACTTACCACCTTCATTATTGCTTGGTTTCCAAAATCTCGGGTTACTATCTCAACTTGGTCATCATTAAGCGGGAACACTCTGGATGGATCTCAGATACTTTTACGAACATAGTAACAAGAAGGACCGGACTTGCCTCCACGCGTCGGACGGCAAAGCTAACTTATAGGCAACTGGCCTATCCTCCAAAGGATCTGGCAGCTACAAGTACCTCGGGCTAAGTTTCTCTGTTTTCCAAAACTCGTCACACCCTTTCCGGTGGTACCTTTAAGAAGACCCACCGTCGACTGAACTCAAGCGTCGTCGTCGATTATCCATACGACCACGCTGACTTCTGCTGCGCAATAACCTCTTACGGATAAGCTTCACCTATCCATCCTGCTGAAACAAGTATGAACCAACTATCTCGAACCTTGCCAACATCGAACCAATCGGCCGAACTTACACTTCCGCCCCAAGGCGTCATAAGGCGACATCCGAATCAAATGGTAGCTATAAAACACTCCCTCAACAGGAGGCAAAAATCCTCACAGCTACCCCTGAAAATCAAAACACCGGCCCGAGGGTGAATGCGATACTGAGACTCACCTGAGTTCCTAACCCTGCTTTGTAAAACTTCCAGAAAAAGAAATAAGCGTAACACAGCTCTGTTGCTGAGTCTACCACCGCATCGGAGGGCAACCCGGAATCATCTCAAGAGATGAGTGATGTAAAATACTAACACAACAGCTTATCGTTAAGCAACATAAGCACAACAAAGGAAACCCCTTTACTCAACATCACAAGATACTAACACACGTAGCATCCTAACATGTTTACTTATCAATCAACAAGAAAGTATTACCAGGCTATCACAAACCAACACAATCAAGTTATACACACAAGGTACTTTCTACTATATGCCAACAAGTTCGGGGTTTTATCCCCAAAGTACTTCATACATTAACTCTTTAAAAGATCCGTTTCTTTCACAAAAGTCACATGATACCCGTAGTATAAAAATAGAGTGACTATCTTTTTAAGTAAACCAAAACAATTTCCCTTTTTAAAGACAACTAACAACCTTCTTTTCCAAAAGTTCAAGTTTTCCTAAGTTCAAAGACTCAAGTCTCTTATTTTCGAAAGGTTTTGTAGTTCATAGTCTTAATCACTTAATAATATAATTCTCTTTTAAAACAATTTGAGAAACATATGCCTTATGTGTGAGTAGGTTATTCTTGTTCATAACAATCTTATTAAAGCAGCCATGATCTAGGAAATGTAATATCATTTTGTCTCATCTTAGCTTCTATGCAGATGGAGGTTTCTACAGGTTTTAATAATACTTAATTAGTCAATACATTTCCCTTTATTAGCGCTGCCGTGGTTTTTTCGGTACTTATTCTCATTTCTGAAATCAATATAAGGCGTTCATAAACAATTAAGTAAACCGTTCCTTTTATCTCTCTTAAGTCGTTATACCTAACTTCCCATAAAGCTAGTATAACTCTTAAGCTTTTAAAACCAAGTATTACTCTTCTTCAAAAAAAAAACGATTCTTAATTCTTTTGAAATACTTCAAGATTCTTATTATTTAGACTCAAGTCAAAAGACATCGCAGTAAAACCACGTTCAGTTAACACACGTACGTCTACCGTACTATATATATTCTTTTAAAATATTGTCACGACCCGTTCCGGGGCCCGTGACTGGTGCCTTACCCGGGCACCCAAGTAGTCATACATCAGAGAAAATCAGCGGAACATAACACAACAACATAGAATAACAAGAAGTGTACAACAGTTATCTTTAGAAAACTTGCCTTTCGGCATATATATAAATAACAACTCTTTCAAAATGAACAGTTTAATCCTTTTTTTACAAACCCTGCCCACAACAGTACTACAGACCTCTACGAATGATATGCCAACAACGACGGGACAGGGCCCCGTCATACCCCTGAATGTAAGCACTTACAACAACAGGGGACTATACCAAGATAAGCCTCCGGAGAAACGGAGCTTTCCCAAACGCTGAACTGTGACCCTAAGAGCGAGGATCAACGACTGGTGTACCTTTACCTGCGGCATGAACGCAGCCCCCCGAAGGAGGTCGATCTGGCAGTGCAGTATGTGAAATCGAAAATAAATCAGTAAATGAAATCATAGTAGTCTATATAAAGCAGGAGACATGTATGATAACCAAACTACAGTTCACAATAAATAAGCAGTCATGTCAAGTCAGGGACTCATGCCCTCAAAGTCATCACAATAGAACCGCATGCGGGAGTAAATGCGAAGGCATAGCCGACTACTAAGACCCACGGCACCAAAAATACCATAATCGTATCACGAGGTCTTTCTAGACCGTACCACGATCGGCCGCCACTTGCCCGCGGTATCACCGCCAGCGTCTATCCCACGAACTTACCGCACTCGCGTAGGTGTTATACCGTATTTCCACGATGTATGCGTGGCGTACATACGAAAGTTTAGCCTTAAAGTAGGCAATGGGACATTTTTTGGGCACAACTCCCTTAAAGAATCGTTTTCCGACGAAACGTTTTACACAACTCGCGTAGGGTAAATTCCGGCTATGTCATTTCTAATTTTTGCGGGATTTTCCGAGAGACGAAACACTTTGGACCAACGAGAGGGCGAAATTTGTCACCCTCTCATTGATGGATGTGGGGCGGCATTGAGGCCGATTGGAATGGCCAACTTTGTCAAGTAGTTGGTAGGATATTTTGTGTGCAAGTTGGCTAAGGACACTTGCCCTAATCTTGACCTTACACTTGCCTTGCACTTGGCATAATCTTGGCCATTGGTTGGCCATCCCTTGACCTATAAATACCCCTCTTGTGATGAAGAGTTCTTCATCCACAAACAAACTTTCCAAGTCTAAAATCCTCCCCTCTCCCTTGAGCCTTTTCGTCCAAACACTTCCCCCCTCTCCTTTTGAAGCTTGGCCGAGGCAACCCCCCCTCTAGCCTAGCCGAAATCTACCCCCCCTCCCTTGGTAGAAAAGTTGCCTTCTAGTATTGTTATAATGCCCAAAATACCGTAGCCCAAATCCCTTAGTACTTAGTGGAAGTTGTGAAGAACTTCTAAGGGTTCTTGGAGCTTTCGGAGCGTACAAATTAGGAGCTAAACCTTGCTCAGGATCGACTTTTATCTAGGATATTATTGGGCTTACCGAGGTAAATAAACTTATCCTTCTTTTGTAATTAGAGAATACATACTGTAGAAGTATAGAAATAAGTATAAATACATAGAAGGATATTACAGAATAGAATTGAACTATTATCACCTTAGAAGGGTATAAAAGAATAATTGAACTGCACTCACATGGGCTGTTTCACAGTGATGTTGTATAACTTAGGGTAGGGAAGTGCCCAAATTTCCATAGAATAGAGAACCCTCTGCTTAGAACTTTTCTGATGCAGTCTAGGCGTTGTGACGTGTTGGTATTATAAAGTCGATTCTCTGCGCGCGACATATTCGACTTGGCAGGAGGTTTTCGCCGAGAAGGTATGTGATTCTTCCTATACTCTCAAGCATGATATTTTAAGATATATATATATAGTACGGTAGACGTACATGTGTTAACTATATAATAATCACGACAATGTCTTTTGACTTAAGCCTGAATAACAACTACGGCAATATCTTTTGACTTAAGCCTGAATAATAAGAATCCTGATGCATTTCGAAAGAATACTGAATCATTTTTAACAGAAGAGAAATATCTGGTTTTTAAAACAAAAGCTTAAGAGTTATACTAGCTTTATGGGAAGTTAGGTATAACAACTTAAGAAAGATAAAAGGCTGTTTACTTGTTTGTTTATAAAAGCCTTGTATTGATTTACATTAAGTATAGTAAGATTGTTTGATAAGTAGACATATTATGATGCTACGTGTTAGTGTCTTATAATCTTTGTGAAAGGGGTCATTCTTGCGTGCTTACGTTGCTAAGCGGTAAGTTTGTTATCTTGTTATTATATCACCTACCCTCGACTTATTATACTGAGGGCTTGCCACCCTTGATGTGGAGTCTATCGGCTATGCGGTATATGTGACTATCTTGAGTGCGGAGTTCCGTGAGTTGATCATTCGGGTGTTTTAGCGTCCGAAGGATGCCCTATGCGATGCAGTGTGACTATGCGGTCTATTGAGACTATGCGGATGCGGGAGTCGGTAGTGCAGGGGTTAGCTACCCCGTCGAGAATACCTAAATGCGGGTGCGTGTGTGACTATGCGGACTACGGAAGTCGAGGACTAGGCACGCATAATGATACTATGGGCGATTGGCCTTGCCCGATCATTCGCGGCCTAGGAAAGACCGATTCTGATATATCTATTAGTGTTCTTGTTTGTGATATGACACTACGTGCAATTGAACTGATTGTATTTGCAAATGGTTTTAAATACTTTGATTTCATTTAAGTACTTTCTGATTTCACATACTTGGTACTGTTATCTTGACCTCCTTGAAGTGCGTTAAATGCCGCAGTAAGGGCAGCAGTGCTAGATCCACATCCTTAGGATCTCTTGCGTTGGTGTCGAGCTCCATCTTCTCGGAGGCTCTACTTTTGGGTATGATCTCACTGTTGTAGATAGTTTTGTCTGATCGAGGTATGGCGGGGCCTGTCCGCCATAGTTGTTTATTTCCTTAGAGGTGCAGTAGACATGTTATGCAGTTGGGATGTATCGCAAAAACTTGGTTTATGTATATATGCGAAAAGGCAACCTTTTTCTCGAGATAAAGCGTGTCTTATGTTATAATGTTTCATATCTTGTTTTATATTCCTGATTTTCTCGATGTATGACTACTTGGGTGCGGGTATGGCACGATCCACGAACCGGAATGGGTCGTGACAAAAGTGGTATCGAGCGATTAATCCTCGGAAAGTGTCTGAACCGTATCTAGTAAGTCTTGATTATCGGTGTGTTGTGCACTACACCAATAATCGAGGAGGCTATAGGATATTTAGGATTGGTTTCCATTCTTCTCACTCTGAGATCGTGCCTTAGAAATGTTATAAGTTGGACCCTCTAACGTATTCCTTTTACATATGATTATGCCTCGCGTAAGGCAACCGGGCCCGGAAGGGCAAAGCGGTAGGAGGCGCTAGTAGGACAGAGTTACGAGGGCTCGGGCCCGATCTATATGCAGGGCAGCGAGTTCCATGACGCCGCCGGCCCAGCGAGACCACGATCCGTACCTCCGTCCCACGGCTGGGCGGAGGTTAGGAGTACAAGGAGATGGCTTGACTATTTGCTAGGATTGTGGCGGACATGAGGGCAGTGGATCTGGCGATTCGATTCGGCCCAGTCATACCGTAGTTCACGAGGCGAATAGTTTGAGGCTACGAGATTTCTGAGTTGTAGCCCGCTTGAGTTTTCTGGTCGAGGCGCAGGATGATCGCGAGGAGTTCATCCGTCGATTCTGAAGGATTATGAGAGTGATCGGGCGTCGGAGACCGAGTCGTGACCTTTGGTTCGCGTCGGTGCGTGATACGCAATCGATTGGTTTGATCGTGGGAGCTTTCGGGAGAGCATGCACCTCAGCGATATGGGATGAGTTTTGAGGCTTTCCTCACGCACTTCTTGCCTCCGCGAATGAGGAGAACGCGGTAAACAGTTAACGTTCTTGAGGCGAGAGAGGTGCACCTGTTAGAAGTACAATGTCGAGTTCGATTCTTTGGCTCGATATGTCCTGCGCTAATGCGAACATGGAGGCCGTGTACACCGCTCGTCACCGGGCTAGATGACTATATGGCGAGTCTTGTGCGGGTGTGTCCGCCTTGACGAGCATGGACATTACCGTATGCGAGCTCGTGCCTTTGGATCACGAGGCGTAGAGACGCCGGGTAGACCGATATCGGCGCGAGAAGAAGGCGAGCGGCGGTTCTTTTGGTAGCCCTCGTGGTGGCGGCATCGAAGTCGGTGCACGCGGCCGGCTCGAGCACTCCTACATCGTTTCGGTGCGGCCGAGCGATCGAAGCGGTTAGGGCCCGAGGACTTGGATTTCGAGGTAGCAATGGTGCTAACCGATCGAGTCCGCTTCGGTGTGTCCGTGGCGAGTTCCATTCGAGGAGTTGCGATTACTCGGGAGCTTGCTACACCGTGGCGCCGAGTCATTTGCGAGTCTGTCGAGGAGTAAGCGTGATGGTAGGGTCGGACTGCGGTCGATTGCGGTTCTTCATCCCGTGATTACTCGCCGGAGGCAAGGTACTCATAAGCCGGCAGTCGCGAGAGGTCGTGGCGCGGGTCGGATTCTAGCGGTCCTCGAGCGCATCTATGCCTTGTCCGGCCGGCGGGATCGTGAGGCGTCGCGATGTCGTCCGAGTACTTTATCGGTTTAGTTTATGATGTATGCGCCTTGATAGATCCGGGTTCTACTGCATCTATATATCTCCCCTTATTGCTAGTAGGATAGGGATAGAGCACGAGTCCATGACCGCTTTCGAGGTAGCTACGCCCGATGGGTGATTCGGTGGTAGCTCGGCGGGTATATAGGGCTTGTCGGTGACCATATCTGATCGTCGGACCCTGGCGACTTGATAGAGTGGACATGGTGATTCGACATGATCATGGGCATGGATTGGCTAGCTTCTTGCTACGCCAATGTAGGCTGCGAGGAGAAAGTAGTGCGGTTCGATTTCTGAGGCCGGTTGTTGAGTGGGAGGAGCACGGTATCGCCCAGGGTAGGTTTATTTCCTACCTCGAGGCTAGGAAGATGGTGCGAGAAGTACATCTACCATCTCGTTCGGGTGTTTGATCTGAGGCTCTGATGCAGATTTCGGTCGATTCGATAGTCGAGAGAGTTCCCAGGCGTGTTTCAGGCGACCTCGGGTATCCTCACGAGAGGAGATTGAGTTTTGTATCGATGTCTTTGCGGACACTCGGCTATTTCCATTCCGCCATACGAATGGCACCTGCCGAGTTGAGAGAGTGAAGGACGGTGAGAGATTTGATGGAGAAAGGGCTTCATTAGGCCTAGTGTTTCTCACGGCGCCGGTATTGTTCGTAAAAAAGAAGAAGGGCGGGGCGCTGCGCATGTGTTGATTGAACAGTGAACAAGGTGACCATTAAACGAATACCCCTTCCGGGATTGATGATTTGTTCGACCGATTTGCGGCGCGAGATATTTCTCGAGATTGATCTGCGTTAGCTATCATCAGTGCAGTCGAAGGTGGATATCCCTAGGATTGCATTCGGACCCGTGCGGGCATTATGAAGTTCGGGTCATGTCTTTTGGGTTGACCAATGCTCGTGGTATTCATGGATTTGATGAGCGAGTGTTCAAACCATTTTTGACACGTTTGTGATAGTGTTCATTGATGATATCTTGGTTTATTCTCGCTCGGAGCGGGAGCATGCGGGCATTTGAGGCTGTCTTGTGATTCTCGGGACCAGATTATACGCCAAGTTTTCCAAATGTGAGTTTTGGTTGACTTGGTGGCTTTTCTTGGGCATATTGTGGGTGATGGCATTCGAGTGGATCTGGCGAAGATCGGCGATCGGGACTTGGCCTGAACCTACTACTCGACGAGGTTCGCGACTTTACAGGCCTCGCGAGTTATTATCGGTTCGTAGAAGTTCGCTTCTATCTCTGCACCATTGACTAGGGTGACTCGTAAGGCGGCTAAGTTTGATGGTGATGCTTGTGGCGAGGTTTCGATTCTTTGAAAGAGGCGGCGCCCGTTCTTACTCTTCCGAGAGGTCGACGGTTATATGCGTATATTGTGATCGTCGAGCATCGGGTTGGGATGTGTGTTGATGCAGTGGGGCAAGGTTATAGCGTATGCATCCGGCGGTGAAGAAACACGAGAGGAACTACCCCGCATGATTTGGAGTTGGCAGCGGTGATTCACGCCTTGAAGATCTGGAGGCACTATTTGTATGGAGTTCACGTGGATATTTATACAGACCACAAGAGCCTCCAGTATATCTTTAGCCAAAGGGAGCTGAACTTAACGGCGAGGCGGTGGTTAGAGTTGCTTAAGGATTACGATGTTGATATCTATACCACCCGGAAAGCGATGTTGTGGCGGATGCCTTAGTCGTAGGTCGATGGGAGCCTATCGGATGTGCGGCTAGAGAGGAGGACATGGTTCGTGAATTGCATCGATTAGCGAGCCTTGGTGTCCGTTTGATTGATTACGATAGCGGTAGAGTTCGAGTTCGTGAGGTTACCGAGTCTTCCATCGTCGGTGAAGAGGCGATTCGAGGATCGGTTACGACACGTTATTGTGATCTGACTCTTCGTGAGGAAGGTCGCTTTTGAGGTAGCACGATGGGGTGCTAAGGTTTGAGGCGAGTTGTGCGTTCGGATGTTTGAGACTTGGCAAAGGTTCTTGGGAAGCACCGCTAGCGCGTTACTCTATCCGTCGAGTCGACCAAGATGTACCCACGACCTTAGATCGTGTATTGGTGGGATGGCTTGAAGAGGGCGTTACGAGTTCGTAGCTCGGTGCGTGTTGTCGGCCGGTGAAGGTAGAGCACGAGCGGGTGGTTTATTCTGACGATAGAGATCGAGCACGGAAGTGGAGGTGATCAACATGGACTTCATCAGGATTACCTGCACTTTCGGAGGAGGAATGATTCTATATGGGTTATCGTCGACGGTGTGAAATCAGCCCACTTTCTTCCCGTCGAAACGACTTTTGGTGAGGATTATGCGGACTTTACATCAGAGATCATCGGTGCATGAGTCCCTATTTCGATCATATCGCATGAGGAGCCCGGTTTACGGCTAGCTTACGGAGGTCTTTCGAAGGGTTTAGGGACGAGTGAGCACGATCTGCATTCCATCCACGAGCACGGACGGGCAGAGCGCACTATCCGGACTCTTGAGGATATCTGCGAGCTTTGTGTTATTGACCGATGGTAGTGGGAGGATCATTTGCCTCTAGTTGAGTTTGCGTATAATAATAGCTACCACCCGGTATTCGGATGGCGCCTTATGAGGCTCTGTATGGGAGGAAGTGCGGATCGCGATAAATGGTTCGATAATGTAGGCGAGTGCGATGTTATACCCGTATTTCAGTATATGCGTGGGGCGTGCGTAGAAAAATTTGAAACTTGTACTAAGGCTTGGCGAATTAATTTTGTTCCTGACACCCGTTTAGAGTCGTTTTTAAAGCGTTTTCCACGACTTTCGTAGGGAATTTCGGCTATGTCATTTTTAATTTTTGCGGATTTTTCAGAGGCGAAGCGTGTTGGGCCAACAAGAGGCGCCACGGCACCTCCCGTTAGCGGGCGTGAGAGCTCGGTTGTGGCGATTGGAATGGCTTTAGTTGGTAGGATATTTGTGTGTTAGTTGGTTAAGGGGCACTTGGCAAGATCTTGGCCTACACTTGCCTTGCACTTGGCAAGATCTTGGCCATTGGTTGGCCGTTGGTTGCTATAAATACCACACATGTTGAAGACTTTCTTCGTCCTAAAATCTTCTAAGTGTTAAAATCCCTCCTCTCCCTTCTTGTGGTTCTCGTCAAAGCCTTCCCCATCAAGCTTGGCGGAGTTCCCCACAGTGGGGTAGGTAGAGGGTATACACCACTCTCAGGGTCTTCGCTAGTAGTGGGGTACCACTGCCTAGTTGTTTTCGTATAATACCACTCTTGGTAGAAATACTCTCAAAAGTATTGTTATAATGCCCAAATTACCTTAGTAGTATACCTTGTTGTATTCTAAGGTTATACCTATACAAAAATGCCGAAATACTATTATACTTCCTTAGTCACAAACCGAAACCACAGGAAAATCTCCATAGTCAGTTGGAGTATTGTGTAGAAGTTGGTTAGAACTTCTAAGGGTGGTTTAGAAGCGGGTTGGGCGCTCGGAGTTGGAGCTAAGCGATTGCCGGGATCGACTTTAACTAGGATAATTATGGGCTTATCGAGGTAATTATCTTGTTCTCTGTTGTAATTGGAAATTACATATTGTTAGACTATATAGTTGAAGTATACTATATATATAGAACTGAACGTTGTTGTCGGCAATGTCTTTGGACTTAAGCTGAATAATAAGAAACCTTTTGAAGAAGAGTACTAAAGCTGTTTTACTTAGGGTTGTATTGTTAGACTTGTGTAGTAGTGCAGTGGGTAGAATTGTACCGTTAGGGTTAGATGTATAACCCACAGTTGGCTTGGTAGCGGCCTCGATAGAGGAGGAGATTTCTGTTTGTTGCGGGAAGTCTTTGAATTTTACGTAGAATGTTCTACGGTTAGACCTAAATGTTAATAAGCGCCTTGTGGCCTTATAGGTTGAAGTACTACGTGTGGCGCGATCTAGGGCTAAGGAGTGGCCGCGGTTTGAGGTACTTGGGCGTTTTGCTATTAGTCGATACTCGTCGCGAGGTATGTGAACCTCTTCCTATCTCTTCTGGCGTGATATGTGTGAACTATGTAGTGCGGTGAGCGTGCATGTGCTAAATGTATTTAGTTGATTTAAAACATAAAGTGTTATAACGGCTTTATGGGAAGTCGGTTATAAACAGCTTTATGTTGGTAAGAAAATACTTGTGGTTTTAAAAGGTAAGCCATTTGAACTATAAGCGGCTTGTTATGTGATTAATAGAGAACTTGAAGTAATACTTGGTTTTGAGAACTTAAGAGTTATACTATCTTTATGGGAAGTTAGGTATAACGGCTTAAGAATGTTTTCTTGATTTGGAAATCGAATGTGTATCGACAAACCAACTGCGGCGTTAATAAAGGAAAATGTTTTGAATAAGTAAGTATTATTAAAACCATGAAACTTCCATCTGCATAGAAGCTAAGATGAGACAAAATGATATTTCCTAGATCATGGCATTGTAATAAGATTGTTATAAGCGAGAATATCCTACTCACATATAAGACTTATGTTTCTCGGATAGTTTAAAGGAGAATTATATTCTTAAATGAATAAGACTATGAACTCTGAAACCTTTCTAAAATGAGAAACTTGAACATTGGAAATTAGGCAAACTTGATCATTGGAAAAGAATGTTGCTACTTGATTTTACAAAGAGAAATGTCGATTTACTTTAAAAGGATAGTCACTCTATTTTTATACTACGGGTATTGTGTGACATTGTAAATGCGTATCTTTTAAAGAGTTAATGTATGAAGTACTTTGGGGATAAAACCCGAACTTGTTGGCATATAGTAGAAAGTACCTTGTGTGTATAACTTGATTGTGTTGGTTTGTGATAGCACAGTAATACTTTCTTGTTGATTGATAAGTAAACATGTTAGGATGCTACGTGTGTTAGTATCTTGTGATGTTGAGTAAAGGGGTTTCCTTTGTTGTGCTTATGTTGTAACGATAATTTGTTGTGTTAGTATTTTACATCACTCATCTCTTGAGATGATTAGGGGTTAAGGCGCCCTCCGTCTGAGGTAGACTCGGTGGTCGATGGACCTATGATTGAGAATACCTCATGCAGTCCCGAGGGCCTATCTTGAGCTACGAGTTCGAGTTAGTGTCGTCCTTTATGGGCATGCGGTCCATGTGGCCCGTGCGATTTGCGAAGTCGGGGCGATGCCGGAGTAGCTACCTCGATGCGAGAATACCTCATGCGGGCGATGAGATTGGCCTATCGCGGCTGCGGGAGTTCGAGTTAGGCAGCGTACGTGATCACTGCGGGCAAGTGGCGGCTTTGATCATGTGGCGGCCTGACGGATCTTATGATCTGATTCGCGACCTTGTTATGCGTGGGTTTTTAGTAATCGGCTATGCCTTCGTACTTACCGTCTGATTTTATTATGACACGCAGTGGGACACGGTGTTCATGTGTGTTCCTTGGTGCTTTTATATCATAGGCTGTAGCGGTGAGGAAAGGTATTCCGCAGGCGTGATTGATGTTGTGGGCACGAGACCCGTTGTTATATTTGAGTGATGACTTGAGGCGTGAGTCACGACTTGACATGGCGCTTTGTTGTAAGCGTAGTTTGGTTATCATCATGTCTCACTGCTTTATATACTGCTATGATTTCATTTCTGATATGTATTTTGATTTCACAAACTCGGTACTGTTATCTTGACCTCGCCCGGTGGCGTATAAAGAGGCGAGCATCTCGCGAGAACAGGGCCGGCAAGTGGCTCTCCGTATGGCACGTCACGAGAAGGTCAAACCTCGAGGATCGCATGCAGTCGGTACCATTTGTTGGGTCGCGGAGTGACACTAGAACCTCGCGGCAAAGTGACAAAAGTGGTATCGAGCGATTAATCCTCGGAAAGTGTCTGAGGTATCGATATCGGTAGAGTCTTGATTATCGGTGTGTTGTCGTCACACACGATGTCGAGAGGCTATAGGATATTTTAGGATTAGTTTCTATTCTTCTCACTCTGAGATCGTGTCTTGTCTTAGAGGCGTGTTGTAAGTTGGACCCTCGTATTTCTTTCCCTTACCGTTATGCCTCGCGTAGAGCGGCAAGGCCCGGGAGCAAGGCAGGAGGCTGAGTAGAGTTCGGGGTGGCGAGCCTGCCCGATCATTACCTAGGGTAGTGCTTCATTCGGGAGTTTTCAAGGCGGCGTCGCTAGCCCAGCGAGTTTGGTACGGCAGCGGCGGTTCCCATGATATTTGAACCTTGAGTTCGGCACGACCAACGATGAATATAGAGTGCAAGCGACCTGCGACACTGCGTATGGATGTGGCTACGGAGTATACCGATGTACCCGCAGTGCTTGACTATCTAAGAGAGGTTGTGCAAGAGTAATTCTTGATTAAGCTTGGCATGGCACGTATGCGGGCTTATGCGCGAGCCAACGTGAAGCGTCAACGGGTTGCGAAGGGCGAGAAGAGGCGCGGCGAGATTGGTAATATTGCGGTCGCGAGCGAATTGCGTCCTCGCGGGGTTCGGGGCGTTGGGGTATGCGAGGAGTTGGTCGAGCTCGGATCTTAGGTTCCGCGACTACGTAGGTTCGGCCCAGGATTGTTTTCCGCCATGCGGTGTAATGGCGTCGTCCGGGAATGTCGTCTTTTAGTTGGTCTTGTTGTACCTCGGCCGTCGGTCGATGTCGATAAGTGTCGCCTTAGGAGGACTTAGCCTTGAGATCGGTGGGTAGTTCGTCATCTTCCCTAGCTATCGCCTGCAGGCAGGTTTGATTTGAACGACTAAGAGTGGGCGATGAATATAGATATATCTTTAACCTACAGAGATCGGTATGTGTGATAAGGTGAGTATGCATTAAGTCTGTGTTACGATAGCGATTGTGTTAGTCGTGATTAGATCATGGTTGTTTAGCCGAGTAAGTGTTATACCCGTAGTTGCGGTATGTATGTGATGTGCGGACGATGTCTGAGAAATTTTGAATTTTGAAAGAAAGAAAGATGTGAGTTTTCACGGAAAAGTTTCCGGTTATTTGTGAAGAAAAAGGTTCGTTAATGGGAATTGGATTCCCAGTTTGGTATTTGGACTTCATAGATTATATTAGAATTTTGAGATTTTATTTTTGGAAATGGTCACGTGGGGCCACGGAGAAATTCTGATTTTGTGGGCGCTTTGTTTTGAGATTTCCGGTATTTTGGATATTTTGAGAAGGCGAAATATTAGGCGAATCGGGGCGACACGTGTCACCCCAGTGGCACCACTTGGCGATTTTACATTTGTGCACACCCGTTAAGTCGTTTTTGGCGAAGCGTTTTGCGTAACTTGCGAAGGAAAATTCGGGCTATGTCGTTTTGTATTTTTGCGGATTTTCGAGGGGCGAAACATTTTGGACCAACGGGAGGGTGACATGTGTCACCCTACAATGAAGCGTGTGGGGCGTGACGGCGGTGAGGGGCAAGTTGTGGTAGATATTTGTGTAGATATTTGTGAGGTTTTAAGGAGTAGGGTCTAGGGTGCACTTGGCTTGATCTTGGCCTTACACTTGCCTTGCACATGGCTTGATCTTGCCATTGGTTGGCTTTTGGTTTTCTATAAATACCACTCGGCAGAAGACTTCATTCGTCAAAATGTTCCAAGTCTTGCTATCCTTCCCCTCTCCTCTTGTTTGACTCTCGTCCAAGAGCCCCACTCCTGTAAAGGCCTTTGGCCGAGTCCTCCTCCCTTTGTGGTGCCTTGGCAGTGGGTACCACTGCTAGTTGTTTAGTATAATACCACTTGTTGTGGTATAGAAATACTCCTAGTATTGTTATAATGCCCAAAATACCTTAGCCTTGTACCTTGTAGTATTCCAAAGATACCTCTTTCGTAAGTCGGAAATACTACCTTTTGTCCTTTAGTCTCAAACCGAAACCAAGGAAATCTTCATAGTTGGTTGAAGTATTTGAGTAGAAGTTAGTTAGAACTTCTAGGGTTGTTTGGAGTGGTTTGGAGCGCCGCAGTGGAGCTAAACCTTGCTCGAGATCGACATTATAACTTGGATAATTTTGGGCTTATCGAGGTAATTATCTTGTCCATATTGTAATTGGAAATTACATGTTTGTTAGAATATATAGTTGAAGTATACTATATATGGAACTATACTTAGTATTCGGCAATGTCTTTTGACTTAAGCTGAAGAATAAAGAAGCGAAGCTGTATTTACATAGGGTGTATTGCGGTAGACTTGTGTAGAATTGTACACGTCAGGTTAGGCGTGTAAACCCCCACGGTTGGCTTGGTAGCGGCCTTCGTTAGAGGAGGAGATTTCTGTTGTTGCGGGAAAGTTGCGAATTTTCTATAGAAAGATAGAAACTTGTGTTTTGGGGTTAATAGGCGTTTGTGACCTTTATAGGTGAAAGTACTAAGAGTAGCGTATTCTACTCGAGAGTGGAAAGGGCTAGCAAGGTTGTAGTACTTGGAGCATTTTGCTTATTGTCGATAAATCGTCGCGAGGTATGTGAACCTCTTCCTATCTTTTCTAGCATGATTGTTGTGAACTATGTAGTGCGGTAGGCGTACATGTGCTAAGTGATTTGATTGATTTAAAACATAGGGTGTTATAATAGCTTTATGGGAAGTTAGTTATAACGACCTTATGTAAGTGAAAATGGTTTCTTGATGTTAGAAGTTAAGAGACTTGATCTTATAAGATAAGAGACTTAACTTATTTGTTTTAATGTGGATGTTTGTGTGAAACCTTATTAAGTGAGTAATGAGTACTTGGTTTTTAAAGGGATAATGTTTCTTGATTTGGAATCGAATGTGTATCGGCGGACCACTGCAGCGTTAATAAAGGAAAATGTATTGAATAATGATGTGTTGTATTAAAACCGATGAAACCTCCATCTGCATAGAAGCTAAGATGAGACAAAATGATATTACATTTTCTAGATCATGGTCTTGTAATAAGATCGTTATAAACAAGAATAAACTACTCACATATATGACATATGTTACTCAATTGTTCTAAAAAGGAATCAGTGATTAAGTTTGGGAACTATGAAACCATTTGAAAATGAGAAGCTTGAGTAATTGAAACTAGGCAAGCGGAACTTAGGAAAGAATGTTGTTACTTGATTTTGAAAAGGATGGTGGGTTGGTCATTCTAATACTACGTATCGGGTGACTTTTATAAAAGTAATGGATCTCTTTTAAAAGAACTTAACGTATGTAGTACTTTCTGGTTAAGAACCCGGACTTTGGAATCAAATGAAAGTACTTTGAGTTGTGTGAAACTTGCCTATGCTTGTTGTTGTGAAACTTGCCTATGCTTGTTGTTGTGAAACTTGCCTATGCTTGTTGTTGTGAAACTTGCCTATGCTTGTGATGATAGCCTTTGTTGTGCAAGTGTGGTATTTACGTATTCTGGCGTCTCGATAGAGGCGGTCGACTTGTTGAGAACTTACTTGGGCGTCTTTGGCGGTGATGGAGAATTCCACGGGTATGTTTCCATTTTGATTCTTGTCTTGTTGTTGATGTCACGTGGGCGTATCTGCCGTCTGAGTCCGGGGCATGCGGCCGTGCGGTCGGGTTGATTACGATATATTGTTATTGTGGTTACATGGACATGTCTACAGGGTAGAATTCGGGGCATGTGGCGTGCGGCGAGGTTGATCACCCGATATATTATTGTTGATGTCACATGGGCGTGTCTGCGAGGTAGAATTCGGCGTGTGGCCGTGGGGCATTGGTATTATTGTTGCATCATGGACATGTCTGCCGATCACGAATTAGGGGCATGCGGCCATGAAGCGAACATGATTGATGTTGTGTGCGTGAGACCCATAGTTATATTTGAGTGATGACTTGAGGCGTGAGTCACGATAGTTATGCTTTTATGTTGTGAAGCGTAGTTTGGTTATCATACATGTCTCCGCTTTATATAGACTAGTATGATTTCATTCTGATGTTTGTGATTTCACATACTTGGTACTGTTATCGACCTCCTTGAGGCTGCGTTCATCTGCGGTAGAGTACATCGGCGTGGATCCTCGCTCTTAGGATCTCGGTTCGTTTTAGGAAGCTCCGTTTCTCGGAGGCTTATCTTTTGGTATGTGTTCCACGAGTTGTAGGTTCTTGTACATTGGGGTATGGCGAACCTGTCCGTCATAGTTGTTGTAAATCTTAAGTGCAGATCTTGTTGTGGCGTGGTTGTAAAAGGATTAAAGCATTCGTTTTGAAAGAGTTGTATTTATTTATGTTATTGGAAGGTAACGTTGGGTTGGCTTTGTTTATCTTCATATATCTTGTTTCTTGTTTAAAGTTTTATTTTCCGCCGGTTTTCTCTGATGTTGTATCACTAGGGTGCCCGGGGTAAGGCACGATGCGGGGCGGGCAGAGTCGTTACAAAAGTGGTATCGAGCGATTAATCCTCGGAAAGTGTCTGAACCGTGTCTAGTAGAAGTCTTGATTATCGGTGTGTTGTGCATACATCTATAATCAGGAGGCTATAGGACATTTAGGATTGGTTTCCATTCTTCTCATTCTAGATCGTGCCTTGAAATTTGTGTTGTAAGTTGGACCCTCCCAGCGTATCTCGTTTTTACGATTATGCCTCCGCGCGCAAACGGCGAGCCCGGGAGGGCAAGGCGGCGTGAGTCTTGCTAGTGAATCTGAGAGAATGCAGCGCGAGCAAGCATTACTGAGTTGAGCGGCGGCGAGTTTTGTAGCGCCGCTTGGCCCAGCGAGGTTAGAGCGCGGCAATGAGCTGGCGAGACGCGATACTGAGCCTCCAGTCCACGATGCAGGCGGAGAGATGGGTTACAAGGAGATGGCGATTCTTGGCGGTCGTGGCCGATATGAGGATAAATTTGGATCACGGCCATTCAGTTCGATGCACCGATGGTTCACCCCGGCGGATAGTTTGAGGCTACGGGACTTTACGAGTTGTAGCCCGCGAGTTTTATGGGTCGAGGCACGAGGATGATCCGAGGAGTTCATCCGGCGATTCTGGATCATGCGGGTGATCAAGGCTTGACCGAGTGACCTTTGGTTCGCATCGGTGCGTGATCCGCGATCGATTGGTTTGATTCATAGGAGCTTTCGGGAGAGCATGCCTCGGCCGATATGAGATGAGTTTTGGGGCTTTCTCACGCCTTCTGCCTCGCGGATGAGGAGAACGCGGTAAACATTTTTGATGCTTAGGCAGGCGGGCGTGCAGTTGGAGTACAATGTGAGTTCGACTCATTGGCGGTGCGTCGGCGTTGGTAGCTAGTATGGAGGATCGAGTGCACCGATATGTTCTGAGCTCGATGATTACATGTCGAGGCATGTTCGGGAGTAACCCGCGCATGGACATTGCCGCGTGCGAGCTCATCTGCGGGATGTGAGGCACGGAGAGGTCGGCGGAATGACGAATCGGCGAAGAGGCGAACAACGAGGTCCTTTGGTGACTTTCGGCGGACCGCCTCGTGATACTAGTTTTGTACCTCGCCCGGTCGCAGTGGTCCTCCACAACCTTGAGTATTGGGAGGCGGTCGGGGCTCGAGGTTGAGTTTCGAGGAAGTAAGTGTTGGCGGATCACGGTCACCCCTACCTCGGTGTAGTCGATGTAGTAGACCGCATTTGGAGTGTCGTGGTGCGAGGAGCTTGTTATTTTTGCGGCCAGCGGGGCCATTTCGCGAAGCTGTCCGAGCGGTATACGGATGTTCTGACTCGACCTGAGGATCGATGGCTGGTTCGCCGCCTACGATTATGCGCCTGCAGTGAGGCTATGATTAAGTGGAGCGGTAGTTTCAGGTATATCCTTAACCCTCTAGAGTTTTGGTATGCTTGTTATGATGGTCTCATTATTATGTGCTATGTACGAATAAGCGTTGTGTTAATTGTGAGTTTGAAAACATGTTTAGTTGGGAGGTTACGTGTGGGGGCATGGTAAGTGTGAACCTTAGACTATGTCACCGAGACCTTAGGGGTAAGGTCGTCTTGAGATTAAAGATTTATTTTATGTTTGACCCTTATCGGAGTAGTGGTATCGTGGGATTTATTTGTGTGATAAGTCCAGTGGGTAGTGTGAGATGGAAGTGGTAGCTTCGTGATGTGAATTAGTAAGATTGTTCGAATCGGGAACAAGAGTTTGGCGGTTGGGGTCGGGTTGAGGACCATTTGGGTCAACCAGTAACCCGGTTTGGGGTGGGGTCGGTTCGGTGGTCACGCGGTGGTAAGTCACGAGGATGCTAGGCCCAAGTTTGTATGATCATCGTATGAGTTCGTGGGCGCGTTCGACCGAGCGGTTCGTAAAGGCGGGAATGGCCTTAAGGAAGTTTGAGGTTAGTAAGATGACCAAGTTTGGAGGTAGTGACTCGGAGATTTTCGAGAGCAGGTAATGGTGAAGTATGGTACGTCTTTGGGAGAGTTCGAGTGTTCGAGAAAGTGCTACGAGTAAGGGAGGAAGATAGCGTGTGTTATCTCGTTGGCTGTGGCGTTGTCAACTTGTTAGAGGAACTTCATCGATATCCGTCGTGAGAAGGAACATTAGGGACGAATGTTTCATGAGAGAATGTTATACCCGTAGTTGCGGGGTATGTATGTGAGGACGTGCGTCACGAAGTCTGGCAAATTTTGAAAAGAAAGAAAGATGTGAGTTTTTACGGAAAAGTTTCGGTTATTTGTGAAGAAAAAGGTTCGTTAATGGGAATTGGATTCCCGATTTGGTATTTGGACTTCATAGATTATATTAGAATTTTGAGATTTTATTTTGGAAATGGTCAGTGGGGCCCACAGGAGAAATTCTGATTTTGTAGGCCGCTTTGTTTTGAGATTTCGTATTTTGGATATTTTGGAAGACGAAATATTCGGCGAATCGCGACACGTGTCACCCCACGTGGCACCCGTCGATTTTACATTTGTCTGCGCGATTAGAGTCGTTTTTCGAAACGTTTTTACGTAACTTGCGAAGGTAAAATTCCGGCTATGTCGTATTGTATTTTTGCGGATTTTTCCGAGGGATGAAACATTTTGGACCAACGGGAGGGTGACATGTGTCACCCTCACAACGGAAACGTGTGACTTGGCGAATTGAAGCAAGTTGTGGTAGATATTTGTGTAGATATTTGTGAGGGTTTTAAGGAGTAGGGTCTAGGGTGCACTTGGCTTGATCTTGGCCTTACACTTGCCTTGCACATGGCTTGATCTTGGCCATTGGTTGGCTTTTGGTTTTGCTATAAATACCCCCCTTGGCTTGAAGACTTCATTCTTCCAAAAATGTTCCAAGTCTTGCTATCCTTCCCCTCTCCTCTTGTTTGACTCTCGTCCAAGAGCCCCCCCCCCTCCCTAGTAAAGGCCTTTGGCCGAGGAGTCCTCCCTCCCCCTTTGTGGTGCCTTGGCCGTGGGGTACCCCACTGCTAGTTGTTTTCGTATAATAACCCTTGTTGTGGTATAGAAATACTAACCTAGTATTGTTATAATGCCCAAAATACCTTAGCCTTGTACCTTGTAGTATTCCAAATATACCTCTTTACGTAGCTTCCGGAAATACTACCTTGTGTCCTTTTAGTCTCAAACCAGAAACCACTAAGGAAATCTTCATAGTTGGTTGAAGTATTTGAGTAGAAGTTGGTTAGAACTTCTAGGGTTGTTTGGAGTGGTTTGGAGCGCGGTGGAGCTAAACCTTGCTCGAGATCGACATTATAACTTGGATAATTTTGGGCTTATCGAGGTAATTATCTTGTCCTATTGTAATTGGAAATTACATGTTTGTTAGAATATATAGTTGAAGTATACTATATATGGAACTATACTTAGTATTCGGCAATGTCTTTTGACTTAAGCACGAAGAATAAAGCGAACTGAATCAGTATTTACATAGGGGTATTGCGATGTAGACTTGTGTAGAATTGTACACGTCCTGTTAGGCGTGTAAACCCCCACTGGTTGGCTTGGTAGCCAGGCCTCGTTAGAGGAGGAGATTTCTGCTGTTGCGGGGAAAATCTTCGAATTTTCTATAGAAAGATAGAAACTTGTGTTTTGGGGTTAATAGGCGTTTGTGACCTTTATAGGTGAAAGTACTAAGAGTAGCGTATTCTACTCGAGGAGTGGAAAGAGCTAGCAAGGGTGTAGTACTTGGAGCATTTTGCTTATTGTCGATAAATCGTCGCGGTATGTGAACCTCTTCCTATCTTTTCTAGCATGATTGTTGTGAACTATGTAGTACGGTGAGCGTGCATGTGCTAAGTGATTTGATTGGTTTAAAACATAGGGTGTTATAATAGCTTTATGGGAAGTTAGTTATAACGACCTTATGTAAATGAAAATGGTTTCTTGATGTTAGAAGTTAGAGACTTGATCTTATAAGATAAGAGACTTAACTTATTTGTTTTAATGTGGATGTTTGTGTGAAACCTTATTATTGAGTAATGAGTACTTGGTTTTAAAGGGATAATGTTTCTGATTTGGGAATCGAATGTGTATCGGCAGGACCACTGCGGCGTTAATAAAGGAAAATGTATTGAATAATGATGTGTTGTATTAAAACCGGTAGAAACCTCCATCTCCATGAAGCTAAGATGAGACAAAATGATATTACATTTTCTAGATCATTCTTTGTAATAAGATCGTTATAAACAAGAATAAACTACTCACATATATGACATATGTTACTCAATTGTTCTAAAAGGAATCAGTGATTAAGTTTGGGAACTATGAAACCATTTGAAAATGAGAAGCTTGAGTAATTGAAACTAGGCAAAGCTGGAACTTAGGAAAGAATGTTGTTACTTGATTTTGAAAAGGAAGGTGGGTTGGTCATTCTAATACTACGGGTATCGGGTGACTTTTATAAAGTAATGGATCTCTTTTAAAAGAACTTAACGTATGTAGTACTTTGGGGTTAAAACCCGGACTTTGGCATAAAATGAAAGTACTTGGAGTTGTGTGAAACTTGCCTCTGCTTGTTGTTGTGAAACTTGCCTATGCTTGTTGTTGTGAAACTTGCCTATGCTTGTGATGATAGCCATTGTTGTGCAAGTGTGGTATTTACGTATTCTGGCGTCTCTCGATAGAGGTGGTCGACTTGTTGAGAACTTACTTGGGCGTCTTTGGCGGTGATGGAGAATTCCACGGGTATGTTTCCATTTTGATTCTTGTCTTGTTGTTGATGTCACATGGACATGTCTGCCGTCACGAATTAGGGCATGCGGCCGTGCGGTCGGGTTGATTACGATATATTGTTATTGTGGTTACATGGACATGTCTACAGAGGTAGAATTCGGGCATGTGGCGTGCGGCGAGGTTGATCACCCAAGATATTATTGTTGATGTCACGTGGGCGATGTCTACACCGAGGTAGAATTCGGGGCATGTGGCCATGGGGCATTGGTATTATTGTTGCATCATGGACATGTCTACACCGATCAGAATTCGGGGCATGCGCCGTGATGCGAACATGATTGATGTTGTGGGCGTGAGACCCATAGTTATATTTGAGTGATGACTTGAGGCGTGAGTCACGATCGTTATATTTGCTTTATGTTGTGAGCTTAGTTTGGTTATCATACATGTCTCACCTTTTATATAGACTAGTATGATTTCATTCTGATGTTATCTGATTTCACATACTTGGTACTGTTGTCTTGACCTCGCCGGGCTGCGTTATCTGCACGCGGTAGAGGTCATCGGTCGTGGATCCTCGCTCTTAGGATCTCGATTCGTTTTGGAAGCTCCGTTTCTCCAGGCTTATCTTTTGGTATGTGTTCCACTGAGTTGTAGGTTCTTGTACATTCGGGGTATGGCGGGCCCCTGTCCGTCATAGTTGTTGTAAATCTTAAGTGCAGCCAATTTGTTGTGGGCGGGGTTGTAAAAGGATTAAGCTGCGTTTTGAAAGAGTTGTATTTATTTATGTTATTGGAAGGTAGCAGTTGGGTTGGCCTGCTTTATGTTCATATATCTTGTTTCTTGTTTAAAGTTTTATTTTCCGCGGTTTTCTCGATGTTGTATCACTAGGGTGCCGGGGTAAGGCACCGATAACGGGGCCGGAGTCGTTCTGATAAGATTTGGGGATAGAAGGTGTGAGCCTTAGAGCTTTTACGTGAGACCTTGTGAGGGCCATCTCGAGAAAGGTGTAGTGTTATGTTTGACCCTTATCGGAGTGCATAGTGCACGTGAGTTATGTTTGGGATAGGTCCCTAGTAGTGTGGAATGAAAGGGTAGTTGAGGTAAGAAGGCGCCAGGTTTTCAAGCGTGATTTGTGAGATTGTTCGAATCGGGAGCTAGTATTGTGCGGCGTTAAGGTCGGGTTGAGGCCACGTTGCGGGTCAACCCGCGGTAGGTTTAGTGGTGGGGCCAGTTGTGGTGGTCCCGCCTGTGTTAGGGTTGTGAGGTGTTAGGCCCAAGTTTAGTTAACCGAGACGAGTTCGTGGATCGTTCGACCGGTGGTGGTCGATGAGGGCAGCCCATCGTGTTCTTGATCGGGACCGTTTACTGTGTGTTGAGTTATCGAAAGGTTGTAAGGCTGCACGGGGTGCCTACCTTCACCTTATGACGGACGATGGAGCCAGGTAGAAATTGTTGTTGTTCTGGAAGTTTTGCCAAGCATGTGTTAAGAACTCAGTGAATCTCGAGAATCGCATTCGCCCTCGGGCGGTGTGTGTATCTCGAGGTAGTCGTGGGGATTGTTGTCTCCCCATGGAGGAAGTGTTTAAGCTACCATTTCGGTGTTCGGATATCGCTTTGTGGCGCGCCTGTAGGGCGGAAGTGTAAGTTGTCGGTTGATTGGTTCGACGTTGACAAGATTGAGATAGTTGGTTGAGCTTGTTCCAGATTGTGGATAGAGTAAAGCTTGTCTAGAAGAGGTTCCGCAAAATTTCGGAGAAATCGTGCGGATAATCGGCGGCAGCTTAGAGTTGAGTTGTGGTCGGTCTTCTTGAAAGTACCACCGGGGTGGGTGTGGCGAGTTTTGGAATACAGAGAGGAACTTAGCCCGAGTTACTTTGGGCCTTTGAGTTCATGTGAAGGATAGGCGGGTTGCCTATATGATAGCTTTGCCGTCCGACTTAGGAGGCGTGCGTCGGTCTTCGTATTGTTATGTTCGGAAAGTATCGAGATCCATCAGTGTTCCATTAATGATGACCACGTTAGGATAGTAACCCGAAGTTTTGAAGCGAAGCGATTTCGAAATGTGGTAAGAGTTCGAGTGTCACGACGACCTCGGGGATCGCGTGTAGTCGGTACCATTTGTTGGGTCGCCGAGTGACACCAGAACCTCGCGGCAAAGTGACAAAAGTGGTATCGGGAAGAAGCTAGCATGTATGGCGAGAATTGATGTGACCATTTCTTTTGTTTGGAAAAGTGTGGAAGAAGTATATTTTAGACCCGGTGAGAGTGTTTTGTGGTGATGATTAGAGGTGTTTCCTCGTGGACTTTGACGTAAGTATTTACGCAGTGCAATGTGGCGAGGATTGTTCTCGTAAGTATAGTAGTGAAGACTATATTGGCGCGTTTGTTTTGAGACTTATAAGGAACGTTCGGGACGAATGTTTCTAAGGAGGAGAATGTTATACCGTATTTCAGTATGTGCGTATGGCGTGCGTAGAAAAATTTGAAACTTGTACTAAGGCTTGGCGAATTACTTTGTTCACAACACGTTTAGAGTCGTTTTTTTGAAACGTTTTCACGCCTTTCGTAGGGAATTTCCTATGTCATTTTTAATTTTGCGGATTTTTCGAGAGGCGAAACGTGTTGGGCCAACAAGAGGCGCCATGGCACCCTCCCATGGCGGACGTGAGAGCTCGGTTGTGGCGATTGGAATGGCTTTAGTTGGTAGGATATTTGTGTGTTAGTTGGTTAGGGGCACTTGGCAAGATCTTGGCCTACACTTGCCTTGCACTTGGCAAGATCTTGGCCATTGGTTGGCCATTGGTTGGCTATAAATACCACCTATGTTGAAGACTTTCTTCATCCTAAAATCTTAAGTGTTAAAATCCCTCCCTCTCCCTTCTTGTGGTTCTCGTCCAAAGCCTTCCCCTCAGCCAGAGTTCCCCACAGTGGGGTAGGCCGAGTATACACCCCCTCTCGCGGGTGCTAGCGGTACCCACTAGCCTAGTTGTTTTCGTATAATACCCACTCTTGGTAGAAATACTCTCAAAGTATTGTTATAATGCCCAAATTACCTTAGTAGTATACCTTGTTGTATTCTAGGTTATACCTATACAAAAATGCCCTAAATACTATTATACTTCCCTTAGTCACAAAAACCGAAACCCTGGAAAATCTCCATAGTCAGTTGGAGTATTGTGTAGAAGTTGGTTAGAACTTCTAAGGGTGGTTTAGAGCGGGTTGGGCGCTCGGAGTTGGAGCTAAGCGATTGCGGGATCGACTTTAACTAGGATAATTATGGTCTTATCGAGGTAATTATCTTGTTCTCTGTTGTAATTGGAAATTACATATTGTTAGACTATATAGTTGAAGTATACTATATATATAGAAGCTCATTGTTGTCGGCAATGTCTTTGGACTTAAGCCCAATAATAAGAAACCTTTTCGGAAGAGTACTAAAGCTATTTTACTTAGGTTGTATTACTGAGACTTGTGTAGTAGTACCGTGGAGTAGAATTGTGCAGATTAGGTTAGATGTATAACCCCCGGTTGGCTTGGTAGCGGCTCGATAGAGAGGAGATTTCGCTCATTGCGGGGAGGTGCCGAATTTTCGTAGAATGTTCTACTTAGACCTAAATGTTAATAAGCGCCATGGCCTTATAGGTTGAAGTACTACGTGTGGCGCGATCTACGCTAAGGAGTAGCCGACGGTTTGAGGTACTTGGGCGTTTTGCTATTAGTCGATACTGCCGCGAGGTATGTGAACCTCTTCCTATCTCTTCTAGCATGATATGTGTGAACTATGTAGTACGGTGACGCGTACGTATAAATGTATTTAGTTGATTTAAAACATAAAGTGTTATAACGGCTTTATGGGAAGTCGGTTATAAATGACTTTATGTTGGTAAGAAAATACTTGTGGTTTTTAAAAGGTAACTGATTTGAACTATAACTGGCTTGTTATGTGATTAATAGAGAACTTGAAGTAATACTTGGTTTTTGAGAACTTAAGAGTTATACTAACTTTATGGGAAGTTAGGTATAACGGCTTAAGAATGTTTTACTGATTTCGGAAATCAGAATGTGTATCGACAAACCACTGCAGCGTTAATAAAGGAAAATGTTTTGAATAAGTAAGTATTATTAAAACCAGTAGAAACTTCCATCTGCATAGAAGCTAAGATGAGACAAAATGATATTTCCTAGATCATGGCCGCTGTAATAAGATTGTTATAAACGAGAATATCCTACTCACATATAAGACTTATGTTTCTCAGATAGTTTAAAGGAGAATTATATTCTTAAATGAATAAGACTATGAACTACGAAACCTTTCTAAAATGAGAAACTTGAACATTGGAAATTAGGCAAACTTGATCATTGGAAAGAATGTTGCTACTTGATTTTACAAAGAGAAGTAATCGATTTACTTTAAAAGGATAGTCACTCTATTTTTATACTACGGTATGTGACATCGTGAAAGTAACGTATCTTTTAAAGAGTTAATGTATGAAGTACTTTGGGGATAAAACCCGAACTTGTTGGCATATAGTAGAAAGTACCTTGTGTGTATAACTTGATTGTGTTGGTTTGTGATAGCACAGTAATACTTTCTTGTTGATTGATAAGTAAACATGTTAGGATGCTACGTGTGTTAGTATCTTGTGATGTTGAGTAAAGGGTTTCCTTTGTTGTGCTTATGTTGCTTAACGATAAGTCGTTGTGTTAGTATTTACATCACTCATCTCGAGATGATTCCGGGTTAAGCCGCCTCCGATGCGGGTAGACTCAGCGGTCGATGGACCTATGATTCGAGAATACCTCATGCGAGTCCTGGGGCCTATGCGGAGCTACGAGAGTTCCGTGTTAGTGTGCGTTTTATGGGCATGCGGTCCATGTGCCACGCGATCGCAAGTCGTGGCGATGCCGGAGTAGCTACCCTCGATGCGGAATACCTCATGCGGGCGATGAGATTGGCCTACGCGAGTCAGCGGAGTTCGGGGTTAGACGCAGACATCGATATCGCGCAAGTGGCGCCTTTGATCATGTGACGCCTAGACATCTTATGATACGATTCGTGACCTTGTTAGTACTGGGTTTTAGTAGTCGCTATGCCTTCGCACTTACCCCGCACAGTTTATTATGACACAGTGGGACCCGTGTTCATGTGTTCCTGGTGCTTTTATATCATGCATCGCCAGCTGGCGGAAGGTATTCCACGCGTGATTGATGTTGTGGGCACGAGACCCATTGTTATATTTGAGTGATGACTGAGGCGTGAGTCCACGACTTGACATGATCGCTTTGTTGTAAATCGTAGTTTGGTTATCATACATGTCTCCCGCTTTATATGATTGCTATGATTTCATTTACGTGATGTATTTTCGCCACATACTCTGCATTTGTTATCGACCTCGCTTGCCGCGTTCATGCCGCAGTCGAGGTACACCGCCGTTGATCCTAGCTCGTGGTCACGCCATTTGGGAAGCTCCGCTTCTCGGAGGCTTATCAGTGGTATAGTCCCGTCGTCGTAAGTGTTTACATTCGGGGTTTGGCGGCCCCGCCCGCCATTGTTGTCATATCATTCTTAGGTCCAGTAATGCTTGCAAGGTGGTTTGTAAAAAGGATTAAACTGCTCATGTTGAAAAAGTTGCTATTTATATTTATACCGAAGGTAACCGTTTTTGGTTAACCTCGTTTTCTTATTTCACCGTCTTATTACATCGGTTTCATGTATTGTCTTTATGTTCCGATTACTCGATGTATGTCTACTTGGTGCGGTAGGCACCGATCACGCCCGGTTCGGTCGTGACATACGATTAGTGGGACCAGACTTGGTGCGGCAGTGCGATTGATAAGTGAAGCTTATCCGAGAGCGCTATCGATAATTTCGAGTCGGCGTAGTCGACGCATCATCGTCGTCGGCATCCGGAGTTCGCGATTGATGATTGGGTTTTCTGGCGTGTCACCCATGAAGGGTGTGATGAGATTCGGAAAGAAAGGGAAACTCGGCCAAGGTACATTGGGCCCTATCGATTGTCCGCAGGTAGGCAAGGTTGCCTCACGAGTTGATCTCGCCGTCCGTCTGGAGGCGGCATCCGTGTTTCATATTTCTATGCTGAGGAGATGTATCGGGGATCCATCTAGGGTGCATCCAATTGACGATGTCCAGGTGACCGAGGGGTTATCGTATGAGGAGATTCCCATAGCGATAATCGATCGTCAGGTTAGGCGTCTGACCGGGGCGTGGCTTCCACAAAGTTCTGTGGCGGAACGAGCTCAGGGAAGAGATGACGTGGGAAGCTGAGGAGGACATGAGGCAGAAGTATCCTCACCTATTCCCCACACCTCCAGGTAATTCACTTTCCTACTTGTAAATTTTTCGTTATCGTTTATGCCTAAGTGTTGTTCTGTGGCCGTGTGTGGCATTTGCAACTGTTTAAGTTATGAAGAATCTTATCGTTAACTGTCTTGGGAAGGAACATTCGGGACGAATGTTTCTAAGGAGGGGAGAATGTTATACCAGTATTTCCGCAGTATGTACGAGGCGTACGTACGAAAGTTTAGCCTTAAAGTAGGCAATGGGACGTTTTTTGGGCACAACTCCCTTAAAGAATCGTTTTCCGACGAAACGTTTTACACAACTCGCGTAGGGTAAATTCCGGCTATGTCATTTCTAATTTTTGCGGATTTTTCCGAGAGACGAAACACTTTAGACCAATGAGAGGGCGACACTTGTCACCCTCTCATTGATGGATGTGGGGCGGCATTGAGGCCGATTGGAATGGCCAACTTTGTCAAGTAGTTGGTAGGATATTTTGTGTGCAAGTTGGCTAAGGACACTTGCCCTAATCTTGACCTTACACTTGCCTTGCACTTGGCATAATCTTGGCCATCGTTGGCCATCCTCGACCTATAAATACCCTCTGTGATGAAGAGTTCTTCATCCACAAACAAACTTTCCAAGTCTAAAATCCCCTCTCCTCGAGCCTTTCGTCCAAACACTTCCTCCTTGAAGCTGGCCGAGGCAACCCCTCTAGCCTAGCCGAAATCTACCCCCCCTCCCTTGGTAGAAAAGTTGCATTCTAGTATTGTTATAATGCCCAAAATACCCTAGCCCAAATCCCTTAGTACTTAGTGGAAGTTGTGAAGAACTTCTAAGGGTTCTTGGAGCTTTCGGAGCGTACAAATTAGGAGCTAAACCTTGCTCAGGATCGACTTTTATCTAGGATATTATTGGGCTTACCGAGGTAAATAAACTTATCCTTCTTTTGTAATTAGAGAATACATACTGTAGAAGTATAGAAATAAGTATAAATACTTAGAAGGATATTACAGAATAGAATTGAACTATTATCACCTTAGAAGGGTATAAAAGAAGAATAATTGAACTGCATCACATGCTTTTTACGAGACCGTATAACTTACCGTAGGAAGTGCTGCCCAAATTTCCATAGAATGAGAACCCTCTCGCTTAGAATCACATGCATGATCAGACGCTGACAGACGATTTGATCATATAGTCGATTCTCTGCGCGCGACATATTCAACTTGGCAGGAGGTTTTCGCCGAGAAGGTATGTGATTCTTCCTATACTCTCAAGCATGATATTTTAAGATATATATATATAGTACGATAGACATACATGTGTTAACTGAATAATAATCACGGCAATGTCTTTTGACTTAAGCCTGAATAACAACTACGACAATGTCTTTTGACTTAAGCCTGAATAATAAGAATCCTGATGCATTTGAAAGAATCTCGAATCATTTTTAATGTAAGAGAAATATCCGTTTTTAAACAAAAGCTTAGAGTTATACTAGCTTTATGGGAAGTTAGGTATAACAACTTAAGAAAGATAAAAGGAACTGTTTACTTGTTTGTTTATAAAAGCCTTGTATTGATTTCTGTTAAGTATAGTAAGATTGTTTGATAAGTAGACATATTATGATGCTACCTGTGTTAGTGTCTTATAATGCTGTGAAAGGGGGTCATTCTTGCTGTGCTTACGTTGCTAAACGGTAAGTCTGTTATACTGTTATTATATCACCTACCCCATTGACTTATTATACCGAGGGCTTGCCACCCGACGCGGTCTATACGGCCTATGCGGTTATGTGACTATGCGCGAGTCGCGGAGTTCCGAGATTGATCATTCCGGTGTTTTAGCCCGACGCGGATGCCTATGCGGTGCGTGTGACTACGCGTCTATTGAGACTATGCGGATCGCGGAGTCCGTGCGGTACCGGGTTAGCTACCCCGACGCGAGGAATACCTCACGCGGGTGTGTGACCTATGCGGACTACGGAAGTCCAGACTAGGCACGCATAATGATACTATGGGCGATCGCCTTGCTTCGATCATTCGCGCCTAGGAAAGACCGATTCTGATATCTATTAGTGTTCTTGTTTGTGATATGACACTACGCAATTGAACCGATTGTATTTGCAAATGGTTTTAAATACTTTGATTTCATTTAAGTACTTTACTGATTTCACATACTTGTTGTCAGACCTCCTTCGGAAGTGCGTTCATGCCGGTAGTAAGGCGGCAGTGCTAGATCCACATCCTTAGGATCTCTTGCGTTGCCGTGAGCTCCATCTTCTCCGAGGCTCTACTGGGTATGATCTCCCTGTTGTAGATAGTTTTGTACAGTCAGGGTATGGCGGGGCCCTGTCCCGCCATAGTTGTTTATTTCCTTAGAGGTCTGTAGACATGTTGTACAGTTGGGATGTAACTGCAAAAACTTGGTTTATGTATATATGCCGAAAGGCAACCTTTTTCTCAGATAAACTGTGTCTTATGTTATAATGTTTCATATCTTGTTTTATATTCCGCTGATTTTCTCTGATGTATGACTACTTGGGTGCCCGGGTAAGGCACCAGTCACGGGCCCCGGAATGGGTCGTGACAATAGGTCACACACAGACCCGCATGAGGTATTCCTTGAATCATAGTCACAGATCGCTCGAGGTATACCGCGTGGAGTGCTTAACCCCAGATCCGCTCGACTACCGCAGCCGCATAGTCTCAAAGACCGCATAGTTCCAATGGCCGCGCATAGGCATCCGCGTCGGGCTAAAACACCGGAATGATCAATCACGAGCATACCGCCTCCGCATAGTCATACAGACCGCATGGCCGTAGAGACCATCGCGGTGGCAAGCCCTCGGTATAATAAGTCAAGGGGGTATGTGATACAATAACAGTACAACGGGCTTAACGTTTAACAACGTAAGCACAACAATAATAACCCTCTTACACAACATCACAAGATACTAACACACGTAGCATCCTAACATGTTTACTTATCAAATCAACAAGAAAGTATTACAAGGCTATCACAATCCAATACAATCAAGTTATTCACACAAGGTACTTTCTACTAACAAGTTCGGGTATCTATCCCCAAAGTACTTCATACATTAACTCTTTAAAAGATCCGTTTCTTTCACAGAAGTCACACAATACCCGTAGTATAAAATAGAGTGACTATCTTTTTAAGTAAACCAAAACACTTCCCTTTGTAAAATCAAGTAACAACATTATTATCCAAACGTCCAAGTTTGCCTAATTTCAAATGTTCACGTTTCTTATTTTAGAAAGGTTTCGTAGTTCATAGTCTTATTCATTTAAGAATATAATTCTCTTTTAAACAATCTGAGAAACATATACCTTATATGAGTAGGTTATTCTTGTTTATAACAATCTTTATTACAAAGAACGTGATCTAGGAAATATCATTTTGTCTCATCTTACCTTCTATGCAGATGGAAGTCTCTACTGGTTTTAATAATACTTCATTATTCAATACATTTTCCTTTATTAACACTGCAGTGGTTTGTCGATACACATTCTGATTTTTGAAATCAGTAAAACATTATTTCTTTTAAAAAAAACGAAGTACTCATTACTCACGAATGAGGTTTCACACAAAATTCATATTGATTCAACTAAGTCAAGTCTCTTATCTTTTAAGATCAAGTCTCTTAACTTCTAAAATCAATAAATCATTCATTTTATCTTTCTTAAGACGTTATACCTAACTTCCCATAAAGCTAGTATAACTCTTAAGCTTTTAAAACCAAGTATTACTCTTCTTTCAAAAACAGTTCTTAATTCTCTTGAATTACTTCAAGATTCTTATTATTCGGGCTTAAGTCAAAAGACATTGCCGTACAACTACGTTCAATTAGCGGCGTCGCTCACCGTACTATATATATATTCTTTTAAAATATCATGCTCAAGAAGATAGGAAGAATCACATACCTCGCGACGATTATCGACTATTAGCAAATCGCTCACGGTATAACCCGCTTAGGTCCACCTTCTCAAGTAAGACATGCTACTCGCAGAACATTCAACCTATACAGTTATACAAGTCTATCAAAGTCTAGACTACTCAGAATAAATCTAGATACAAGATCCTACGGAAAATCGGAAGACTTCCTATCCACAAACTACACAAGTCTCATCAGAATACACCCTACGTAATTACGATCAGCTTCTTCTTTAAATTCAAAGCTTAAGTCCAAAGACATTGCCGCAAAACTATGTTCAGTTCTATATATAGTATACTTCAATTATATATTCCTACAACATGTATTTTCCAATTACAATAGGGGGACAAGATAATTACCTCGATAAGCCCATAATTATCCAAGTATAGATGTCGATCCTTAGCAACGCTTAGCTCCTACCCCGGGTGCTCCAACCCTTAGAAGTTCTACGCAACTTCTTCTTAATACTCCAACCAACTATGGAGATTTTCCCTAGGGTTTCGGTTTGAGACAAAAAGGACATACGGTAGTATTTCCTGCTCTACGATAGAGGTATCTTTGGAATACTACAAGGTATACGCTAAGGTAATTGGGTATAAGAACAATACTTGAGAGTATTTCTACCAAGAGGGGTATTTATACGAGACAACACCACAAGGGGTGTATACCCTCGCCAACCCCACTGGTGGGTACTCTCGCCAAGGGAGGAAGGGCTCTCGCCAAGGGGCCGTCTCAAAGGGGGCCAGGGGGTGTTGGACGAAACACAACACAAAGGGAGGGAGGAATTTTAGACTTAGGAAATTATTTGGATGAAGAAGTCTTCAAAGGGGTTATTTATAGGTCAAGCCAAGGCCAACCAATGGCCAAGATCATGCCAAGTGCAAGGCAAGTGTAGGCCAAGATCATGCCAAGTGCACCTTATCCATCTACCACAAAATATCCTACCAACCCTTGACCAACAAGGCCACCAATTCGCCACTTTACCGCCCCACACTCCACCAATGAGAGGTGCCAAGTGTTGCCTCTCGTTGGTCCAAAATGTTTCGTCTCGGAAAAATCCGCAAAAATTAAAAATGACATAGCCGAATTTTCCTTCACAAGTTGTGTAAAACGTCATTTAAAAAACGACTCTAATCGGGTGTTGTGAACAAATAATTTTCGCCCTTGCACTTTAAGGCACAAACTTTTCTACGCACGCCCCACGCATATACTGAAATACGGTATAACATTCTCCTCCTTAGAAACATTCGTCGAATGTTCCTTCTAAGTCCCAAACAAACGCCGCAAGTATAGTCTTCACCACCATACTTACGAGAACAAACCGCCACACCGCCACGTAAACACCCGCAAATACCTCCATCCAAGTCCACGAGAAACACCTCTAACATCACCACAAATACCTCTCTCCGGTCTAAAATATACTTCTTTCGCACCTTCTCTTTACAAAAGAAATGATCACATCTATGCTCGCCATACATGCTCGCTTCTTCCTTACGTGTCGCACTTTCTTGTACACTCGAACTCTTACCACATTTCATATCGCCGGTTCCAAAACTCGGGTTACTATCTCTAACGTGGTCATCACTAACTGAACACTGATGGATCTCCGATACTTTCGAACATAACAATACGAAAGATCGGACGTCGCCTCCTAAGTCGGACGCAAGAAGGCTAACATATAGGCAACCCGCCTATTCTTCACATGAACTCAAAAAGGCCCAAAGTAACTCGCTAAGTTCACTCGCTTTCCAAAACTCGTCACACCCTATCCACTTACCGAACAAGCTCGAACCAACTATTCGAACGCGCCAACATCGAACCAATCGATCGGCAACTTACACTTCCGCCCTACAAGGCTTCATAAGGCGACATTCAAAACCGAAATGGTAGCTTAAACACTCTCCACAGAGACAACAATCCCTACCACTACCCTCAAATCCAAACATCGCCCGAGGGCGAATGCGATTCAGTCTCACCTGAGTTCCTAACCCCGCTCGTAAAACTTTTTAGAAAACGAAAATAGCCACAACTGGCTTCACTGTCATTATAAGGTGAAGGTAGGCACCCCGCGCAGCCTTACAACCTTTCTCGATAAATCAACACCGCCGAGTAAACGATCTCGACCAAAACACGACGCCGCCCCATCGCCCGACCATCGGTCAACGCATCCACGAACTCAGACGCTGGTTAAATAAACTTGCCTAACACCCTCGTGACTTACCACCCGCGGACCACCACAACTGACCCACCACCATACATACCGCGGTTGACCGCAACATGGCCTCAACCCGACCCGCAATGCGCAAACACTATCTCCCGATCCGGAACAATCTCTCTAATCACGCTACGAAAACCTAGCGGCCTTCTTAGTTCAACTACCCTCTTTCATTTCACACTACTTAGGACCTATCCCAAACATAGCTCACGCACTATGCACTCCGATAAGGATCAAACATAACACTACACCTTTACTCGAGATAGCCTTACCTCTAAGGTCTCTACGTATAAAACTCTAAGGCTCACCCTTCTCTATCCCCCAAATCTTACTTGGTTAACTAACCAAGATTTCTAATCACAATTTACACAATGCTATCGAATATAACACTTAAGGTATACTCACCTTATCACACATACTAATCCCTGTAGGTTAAAGATCTATCTCAGATTTACCGCTTCACTCCCCTTAGTCGTCTAATCAAACCCGCCTGTAGGCGATAGCTAAGGTGACGAACTACCCACCGATCCTCGGGCCGAGTCCTCCTACCAGTGATATCCTTTCCGCACATGGCCCCGCCGGCCGCAGTAAAACAAGTACCAACTAAAAGACGACATTCCCGATGACGCTCGCCACATCGTGAACCTAAGATCCGGAGCTCACCAACTCCTCGCATACCGAACGCCCCAACCTCGCGAGGACCACTCGACCGTGGTGGATGTGCATAATCTAATCCTGGCGAGGTGACTCACCAAAGTTACCAAAGGACCTTGCTCGCCCTCTTCGCCGCCTGGTTAACCCGCCGATCTCTACGCTTTCGGCTGCCGCGCATAAGCCCGCATACGCCATGCTCGCTTCAATCAAGAACTACTTGCACAACCTCTCGCTGATATTCATCAAGACTCGCAGACATCGGTATACTCTCTGGTAGCCAAATCCATAGCTAGTAACAGGGTCGCCTTCTTGCAATCTAAATTCACTGTTCCCGGTCGTGGAACTGAAGGTTCAAATATCATGGCCGCAGTAGGAACTGCCGCCGTCGTGCTAAACTCTGCTGGGGCTTAGTGACGTCGCAGAACTTCCCAAATGAAGCACCACCCCAGGTGATAATTGGGCCTGTGCCCTCGTAACCCTCTCAGACTCAACTCGCAGCCTCCTCGCCGCTTGCCTCCCCGGGCCCGGTTTGCCCTACGCGAGGCATAACGGTAAGGGTAAGAAATAAGTTAGAGTGTCCAAGTTTCTACACAGATCTAAGTCACGATCTCTGAGTGATTATAATATAAACCACTCCTAAATATACTATAGCCTCCTCGATTATTGCGTGTGCACAACACACCGATAATCAAGACTTCATCGATACGGCGCAGAGACACTTTCCGAGGATTAATCGCTCGATACCACTTTTGTCACGACTGCCCGGGGTGGATCGTGCCTTACCCGCACCCAAGTAGTCATACATCGTAGAAAATCAGAACATAACACAACAACATAGAATAACAAGAAGTGTACAACGCTTATCTTTAGAAAACTTGCCTTTCTAAGATATATATAAATAACAACTCTTTCAAAATGAATAGTTTAATCCTTTTTACAAACCCCGCCACAACAAGATTACATGCACTTACGAATGATATGTTAACAACGACGGACAGGTTCGCCATACCCCAATGTAAGCACTTACAACAACAGGACTATACCAAGATAAGCCTCCGAGAAACGGAGCTTTCCAAACGCTGAATCGTGACCCTAAGAGCGAGGATCAACGATCGTGTACCTTTACTCGCGGTGAACGCACTTCAAGGAGGTCAAGATAACAAAAATTTAGTATGTGAAATCAAAATAACATCAGAAATGAAATCATAGTAGTCTATATAAAGCGGGAGACATGTATGATAACCAAACTACAATCACAATAAATAAGCGATATGTCAAGTCGTGACTCACGCCTCAAAGTCATCACAATAGAACCGTGACGGTAAGTGCGAAGGCATAGCCGACTACTAAGACCCACGCATCAAAAATACCATAATCAGATCACGAGGTCTTTCTGCATCGCATCACATGATCGGCCGCCACTTGCCCGCAGATCACCGCGGCGCGTCTATCCTCGAACTTACCGCAGCCTCCGCATAGGTCACACATGCATCCGCATGAGGTATTCTCGAATCATAGTCACACAGATCGCTCGAGGTATACCCCGCATCGGAGGCGACTTAACCCCAGATCCGCCGACTACCGCACTGCATAGTCTCAAAAGACCGTGATACCCCAACAGACCGCATAGGGCATCCCCGTGACGGGCTAAAACACCCTGAATGATCAACTCGAGCATACCGCTGCCCGCATAGTCATACAGATCGCATAGCCGTAGAGACCGCATCAAGCGTGGCAAGCCCTGTATAATAAGTCAAGCGGTATGTGATACAATAACAAGATAACGGGCTTAACGCTTAACAACGTAAGCACAACAATAATAACCTCTACACAACATCACAAGATACTAACACACGTAGCATCCTAACATGTTTACTTATCAAATCAACAAGAAAGTATTACAAGGCTATCACAATCCAATACAATCAAGTTATTCACACAAGGTACTTTCTACTAACAAGTTCGGGTATCTATCCCCAAAGTACTTCATACATTAACTCTTTAAAAGATCCGTTTCTTTCACAGAAGTCACACAATACCCGTAGTATAAAATAGAGTGACTATCTTTTTAAGTAAACCAAAACACTTCCCTTTGTAAAATCAAGTAACAACATTATTATCCAAACGTCCAAGTTTGCCTAATTTCAAATGTTCACGTTTCTTATTTTAGAAAGGTTTCGTAGTTCATAGTCTTATTCATTTAAGAATATAATTCTCTTTTAAACAATCTGAGAAACATATACCTTATATGTGAGTAGGTTATTCTTGTTTATAACAATCTTTATTACAGCAGCCATGATCTAGGAAATATCATTTTGTCTCATCTTAGCTTCTATGCAGATGGAAGTCTCTACTGGTTTTAATAATACTTCATTATTCAATACATTTTCCTTTATTAACGCTGCAGTGGTTTGTCGATACACATTCGATTCAAATCAAGAAACATTATTTCTTTTAAAAAACCAAGTACTCATTACTCACGAATGAGGTTTCACATTAAAATTCATATCGATTCAACTAAGTCAAGTCTCTTATCTTTTAAGATCAAGTCTCTTAACTTCTAAAATCAATAAATCATTCATTTTATCTTTCTTAAGCCGTTATACCTAACTTCCCATAAAGCTAGTATAACTCTTAAGCTTTTAAAACCAAGTATTACTCTTCTTTCAAAACAGCTTTAATTCTCAATTACTTCAAGATTCTTATTATTCGCTTAAGTCAAAAGACATCGCCGCATAACCACGCTCAATTAGCACGCCGCACGCCTACCGTACTATATATATATTCTTTTAAAATATCATGCTCAAGAAGATAGGAAGAATCACATACCTCGCGACGATTATCGACTATTAGCAAATCGCCCATCGCTATAACCCTACTAGCTGGTCCACCTTCTCAAGTAGCACACGCTACTCAAGTAACATTCAACCTATACAGTTATACAAGTCTATCAAAGTCTAGACTACCTCAGAATAAATCTAGATACAAGATCCTACTAAAATCGGGCAAGACTTCCTATCCACAACTACACAAGTCTCATCTGTAATACGCCCCACGTAATTACGCTCGCTTCTTCTTTAAATTCAGCTTAAGTCCAAAGACATTGCAGAAACTATGTTCATTTCTATATATAGTATACTTCAACTATATATTCCTACAACATGTATTTTCCAATTACAATAGGGGACAAGATAATTACCTCGATAAGCCTATAATTATCCAAGTATAGATGTCGATCCTTAGCAACGCTTAGCTCCTACCCCGGGTGCTCCAACCCGCTCCAAACAACCCTTAGAAGTTCTACGCAACTTCTTCTTAATACTCCAACCAACTATGGAGATTTTCCTGTGGTTTTGGCTTGAGACAAAAAGGACATACAGAGTATTTTCTGCTCTACGATAGAGGTATCTTTGGAATACTACAAGGTATACGGCTAAGGTAATTGGGTATAGCAACAATACTTGGAGAGTATTTCTACCAAGACGGGGTATTTATACGAGACAACACCACAAGTGGTGTATACCCTCTACCAACCCCACTGTGGGGTACTCTCGCCAAGGGAGTGGGAAGGGCTCGCCGGCGGGCCTTCTCAAAGGGAGAGGGGTGTTGGACGAAATACAACACAAAGGAGGGAGGAATTTTAGACTTAGGAAATTATTTGGACGTGAAGAAGTCTTCAAAGGGGGTTATTTATAGTCAAGCCAAGGCCAACCAACGCCAAGATCATGCCAAGTGCAAGGCAAGTGTAGGCCAAGATCATGCCAAGTGCACCTTATCCATCTACCACAAAATATCCTACCAACCCCTTGACCAACAAGGCCACCAATTCGCCACTTTATCGCCTCACACTCCACCAATGAGGGTGCCAAGTGTCGCCTCTCGTTGGTCCAAAATGTTTCGCTCTCTAAAAATCCGCAAAAATTAAAATGACATAGCCGGAATTTTCCTTCGCAAGTCGTAAAATGTTTCATTTAAAAACGACTCTAATCCGTGTTGTGAACAAATAATTTTCGCCCTTGCACTTTAAGGCACAAACTTTTCACGCACGCCCCACGCATACTGAAATACGGTATAACAAATATCATGCTCAAGAGGATAGGAAGAATCACATACCTCGCGACGATTATCGACAATTAGCAAAACGCTCCATGGCTATAACCCGACTAGCCTTGTCCACCTCTCAAGTAGAACATGTTACTCGCAGAACTTTCAACCTATAAAGGCCATATACGTCTATCAACGCCTAGACTACTCGTAGAATATTCTACAAGAGGTTCTTAATTTACGAACATTGGGCAAAGACTTCCTACCCGTCAAACTACACAAGTCTCATCAGAATACAAATTCTATGTAAGTACACTCAATCTACTTGTTTAATATTCTTCTGATGTGATTTCAATTCAATTCTCTTCTCTTATACCATCCTTCTATATATATTATACTCATTTCTATACAACTACAGATGTAATTTCCAATTACAATAAGGACAAGAGTATTTACCTCGATAATCCCAAATTTATCCAAGTTTAAATGTCGATCCCGAGCAACGCTTAGCTCCTACTGGTGCTCCAACCCGCCCAAACAACCCTTAGAAGTTCTACACAACTTCTTCTTAATACTTCAACCAATTATGAAGATTTTCCTTAGTGGTTTCGCTTTTGGAAAGGGAAGTATAGTAGTATTTCGGCTTTTAGTATAGGGTAACCTTGGAATACTACAAGGTATTTGGGCCAAGGTATTTTGGAATAGTAACAATACTTGGAGAGTATTTTCTACCAAGGGGGGGGGGTATGTTTGGACGAGAGCAACTCCAAGGGAAGGGGTGGTGTGTGTGTGGAGGACGAAACTACTACAAGGGGAGGGGGAGGACTTGGACGAGAACTTCACTACAAGGGAGGGAGGGATTTTTAAGACTTAGAAGTCATTTGAGGGATGAAGAAATCCTTCAACTAAGGGGGGTATTTATAGGGCCTTCAATGGCCAAGATCGAGACAAGTGGTGGGCAAGTGGAGGGTGAATATTTGCACAAGTGCACCCTAGCCATCTACTCCACAAATCACTCCAAACATTGACCCAAGTTTTAGACCACAAAACATGCCAAGAACGTGCAACCAATCGGCCACATGACCGTCCACTTGAGGGTGACAAGTGTCGCCCTCTCGTTGGTCCAAAATATTTCATCTCTCGGAAAAATCCGCAAAAATTATTAATGTCGCAACTGCGTAATTTCCCGCAAAGTTTGAAAACGCTTCGGAAAAACAATTCTTTCGGGTTGTGCACAAATTTTGTCCATTGCCTAACTTAAGGCTTAAACTTTTGTACGTCTCCTCACGCATACTGGAAATACGGGTATAACATAAAAGGAGACTATGTCGCTATCTAATTAGATTGGTCTCCAAAGAACATTCTGGATGAATGTTTCTAAGGGGAAGAATGTTACACCCGTAAGTCCGTGACATGTTTAAGAGAATGTAAGTAAGGAACACAAGACTTGAAAAGTGCACGAAAGGAAGAATTGTTTATCCGACGGAAAATCTTCCGAACGCCTGGAAAGGAGAGATGTTCGTCGAGGAGAATTGATTCACAAAATGCATTAATTGAGGATTATGGAATGTATTATCATTATGGAAATTTATTTTAGTATTTGGTCACGTGGGCCCACGAGGAATTTTACGGTTTGTGGGGCCCACGAGGGTTGCGAAATTTTATAGACGAATGGGAGGGTGACACGTGGCACCTCCCCCACATGGTTTGGACGAAATATTTAAGGGTAAAATGGTCATTGACCATTGAAGATGAACAAAGTCTTGCTAGCTTGAGATTGTTGACCAAGTCAACTTGCCACTTGGATTATTATTTAATGCCCTTCATCCTAGCCACACATATGTTGATATCTTGACCCTCCATTGTGTTTTATATAGTACCCTAGTGCAAGACAAGTCTTCACACTTAGAAAAAAATTTGAGAAAACTTTAGGAGTGAGCAATGTTTCTCTCGGCTTTGAGGCATCTCCCACACAAAAAAATTTCAATTGTTGTCCATTATTCACAAGACTTAAACCCAAGGTCCCTAAGGGTATTGTAAGGGTATCTCAATAGAAAGATTTCGGAAAAACGGCATTTTCACGTTAGTCGCAAGGCGAAAACCTAACTGTTTCTAGTTTTGATTGGAAATGGAAGAGAAGTTGGTTGTGAACTTCTAAGGGCTTCAAATAGCGGATTGGAGCATAAAGGAAAGGAGCTAAGAATTGCTAAGGAGCGACTTTGAATCTTGGAAATTTTAAGGGCTTGTAAAGGTATAATTCTTATCGTTTTAGTAATTAAGATTACTTATTGTTGTAGCTATGGATATTAGCATGTATGAGATATATATTATGAAGTTGATAAGTGTTATGGATATTGGAACCCTAATCCGAAAACTAGTATGTTTAGCCTTGAGATTTCAATTCAATTGGATTATTAGTTTAATCGTCACATGTTATATAAAGAAGGAATTATAATTGTTAAGTTGTTTATGACTATATAACATGTTAGGCCTAAGAAGTTGGATTGAAAAAGAATTGGAAAAGGACTTTCTGTTGTTGTATATGTTTAGCCAAGAATGACTTTAAATATGGAACTAGTTTCATATTAATTTGTGGGGCGGAATTTTACACATCATGTTAAGGCATGTAATCCCCTTTGGTTAGATGAATTGTTGGGCCTTAAATGTGGCGTGTTTGGTTATTGAATTCGGCCTTGGAAAAGGTGTCAAAGTATGTAGAAACAAAGGAAGTGTTGTCCGATTTTCCGTAGAATTTAGTGACTTTGCACTTAGAATATTCTACGTTCGAAGCTAGAGGTTAATAGACGTATTATGGCCATTATAGGTGGAAGTACTAAGTATAGCGTGTTCTACTTGAAGGATGGAATAGCTATCAAGGTTGAAGTACTTTGGATCATTTTGCTATTTGTCGACAATCGTCGCGAGGTATGTGAACCTCTTCCTTCTTTTGACATGATTCTATGTATGGAATATACATGTGGTATTATTTCATGATTCCTTCTACTCTTAGAAGTTAAGAGGTATGTATGTTGATTTACTCTATGAAAGGGTTATGTCTAAGTTATCCTAAGTTCGTACCAAGTCTTATGGGGATGTTGGTAAGAGTCGTTAGAGGTATTTTGGAGCTGTTGACTTGGCTAAGTTACGACACAAATGAGAATAAATATCGAACAAGCCATGCAGCGTTAATAAAGGAAAATGTAATGACAACCAATTATGTTAAAATGAGTAGAATTCTCCATCCGCATGAAGCTAAGATAAGACAAAATTGTATTACATTTTCTAGATCATGGCTACTTGATTAAGATCGTTATAAATAAGTATAACTTATTCACAACGCATCAAAGTATATGTTACTTAATTTATAAGAATTTACGTATGAAGTTTTAAGACTATGTGACCTTACCGTGTCCCGTGATCAATGGGCAAGATACCTTTACGGGCAGACTATATGACATTACCGCCCCGTGAACGGGTCGGGCAAGATACCTTACGGGCGCACTATATGACATTACCGCCCCGTGAATGGGCCGAGCAAGATACCTTTATGGGCGCACTATGTGACCTTACCGCGCCCCGTGATCGGGCCGCATAAGATACCTTTACGGGCGACTATGTGACTTTATCGCATCCCGCATCGGGTCGGCAGATAGGCGCCTCCATAAAGTGGCCGGATTATGTTATGTAAGGTAAGTAAGTTATATGGTAATGAACTTGAGGTGTTTCCAAGCATGCACGTAAGAATGTGACTATAACTTTTATTGAAAACGGGAAAAGATAATAAGGTACGATTAAGTTCACGAGATGGTAATGACACCTGTAGGATCCGCATGTACTTTTTATACTTGCCCATGTCATTCTTTTGTACGCTATGATTTGTTTATCGTACCTTATTCTCCGCTCCATATTCTGCACTGTTGCATCGACTTCTTCGTTCATGTCCGCAGTTTAGGTACTGATTGTGGATCTGCGAGCTTAGGATCCTGGTTCAGCATTTTGAGATGACTCCAATGTTCCGGAGTTGTCATGGCTATGTATATTCAGGGGTACGGCGGGGCCTTGTCCTGTCATAGTATTTGTTCAAATCTTAGAGGTTTGTATTCATATGTGGGTTGAACTGGCTAGAGTTGTTTTTACATTGTTAAACAGTGTAGACCTTTTCTGTAATTTTTATGTTATGGCACCTTATCGGCAGCCTTGGTTTAAAAAAAGTGTTATTTATCTTCCGCAGCTTATTATGTCAGATGATTAGCGGTGCCCGTAGTGGCACTCGCCATGTCGGTCGGGTCGTGACACAACTCGCATCAAGAACGATCGGGCATGTACGGGGCTAGCTACCGATACCAAGGCCGACCAAGAAACCTCATGGAGAGCTAGTCCATGGAACAACAATCCTAATGGAACCATACCCGGGCCACCCAACGGCGTGTCAAGAGTCCAAGGATATAACAAGATAACACTCATAATAAGCATACCCGCGGCCACCCATCGTGGTCAAGATGTCCAATCAACCATATTGTCACGACCCGACTGGCCCGCGACGTGCCTTACCCCGCACCCTAGTGATACAACATCGAGAAAATCAGCGAAATAAAAACTTAAACATGAAACAAGATAAAATAAGAAACAAAGCTAACCAAAACGGTTACCTTTCTCGCATATACATACCGAGCTTATATCCTTTACAAACCCCGCCACAACAAGATTACGCACTCTAAGAATTTAACTACAACTATGACGACAGTGCCCCGCCATACCCCGAATGTATAAGTACCTACAATGACAGGGACTATACCAAAGATAAGCCTCCGAGAAACGGAGCTTCCTAAAATGCCGAATCGTGATCCTATGAACGGATCAACAACCGCGACCTTACCGCGCAGATGAACGCACTCAAGGAGGTCGATAACAGTACCAAGTATGTGAAATCAGAAATATCAGAAATGAAATCATAATAGTCTATATAAAGTAGAGACATGTATGATAACCAAACTACACCATAATATATAAACAAATATGTCAAGTCGTGACTCACGCCTCAAAGTCATCACTCAAATATAACAACGGTCTCACGCCCACAACATCAATCATGCCCGTGGAATTCCTTCCTCACTGCCGGCAGTTTATGATATAACAACACCAAGGAGTACACATGAACACCAGGCCCACCTGTGTCATAAAACCGTGACGGCAAGTGCGGCGCATAGCTACTGATCCAAAGTTGCATCATCAATCGACCGGCAAGTACGAAGCCAACTACCGATACCAAAGCCGTACTAACAATACTATATAACTATACCACGGTCGACACGGCAAGTACGAAAGACAACTACGATACCAAAGCCGCCACACGAGCCGACGGGGCAAGTACGAGGGCTAACTACCGATACCAAGGTCGTGATCACGAGACTTCGCCACAAACCGAACGGCAAGTCAGGCTAACTACCGATACCAAAGCCGAATCACCACGATCGGCAAGTACGAGCCAACCACCGATACCAAGCGCCGAATCAAGAAACCCCACGAGGATCGGGTCCATGGAATGACACTATCAAGAACTGATCGGCAAGTACGAAAGCCAACTACCGTAACTAACCCGCATCAAGAACGACCGGTACGTATGCAGGCTAGCTACCGATACCAAGGCCGACCAAGAAACCTCGCTAGAGCTAGTCCATGGAACAACAATCCTAATGGAACCATACCCGGCCACCCAACGTGTCGCAAGTCCAAGGATATAACAAGACAACACTCCTAGCTAAGCATACCCGCGCCACCCATCGTGTCGCATGTCCATCAATCAAGAATAACACGATCGCCCCCATCGAGACGCCAGAATATAAGGATACAACACTTGCACAACAAGGCTATCACATGCAAACATATGCAAGTTACACACAACTCAAGGTACTTTCATTTTATGTCAAAGTCCGGGTTTTAACCCCAAAGTACTACATACATTAATTCTTTTAAAAAGACTCATTCTTTCCCAAACGTCACCTGGTACTAACACTCGTAGTATCCAAAAATAGAGTAACTCTTGTTTTAAGTAAACCAAAACAATTCCATACCTTCTTTTAAATAAACCAATTTAAGACAAAACCATGCCTTCTTTTTAAACCAAAAACTCTTCAATTATTCAAGTCCCTTTTCTTTAGAAATCAAGTTCCTTACTGGGAATTTAAGAAAATTAATTGTATGTAATGATTCTTATTAAAGTAGCCATGATCTATAAAATGTAATAATTTTGTCTTAGCTTAGCTTCTATGCAGATGGAGGTTTCTACTTGTTTTAATATAATATATTGTCATTACATTTTCCTTTATTAACGCTGCAATGGCTTGTTCGATACTTATTCTCATTTCCGAAATCAATATACCTTATTCCTTTTAAAACCCAATTACCCATTTCTCATAAAAGCGGTTTCACAACTTTTTAACACCAACCAAGTCCTTAATATTTCACATCAAGTCATTTATAAGTCAAGTCTCTTATCTTTTAAAAACCACAAACCATTTCTTTACCTACATAAAGTTGTTATAACAAACTTCCCATAAATACGTTATAACACTTTATGTTTTAAACCAACCAAATTCATTTAGCATACGACGCTCACTGCACTACATAGTTTACAACAATCATGCTAGAAAAGATAGGAAGAGGTTCACATACCTCGCGACGATTATCGACAATTAGCAAAACGCTCCAAGTACTATACCATTGCTAGCCTTTTCCACCCTTCAAGTAGAATACGCTAATAGTAGTACTTCAACCTATAATGGTCATAAAAATGTCTATTAACCTCTAGCTCTCTTCGTAGAATATTCTAAGTACAATGTCACTAAATTCTACTAAAATCGCAAGACTTCCTTTGTTTCTACATATTTTCCACCTTTTTCAAGGCCGAATTCAATAACCAAACGCCACATTTAAGGCTCAAATCAATTCAGCAAATACAAAAGGGATTACACGCCCAACAATACGTGTAAAATTCCGCCCCACAATTACTACCAACTAGTTGTTACACCCCGTAGTTCCAGAGTATGTATATGAGGACGTACGTTTGAGAATACGACATTTAAATTGGAAAGGAAGAAAGATGTGATTTTTCGACGGAAAGGTTTCCGGATTTTGTGAAGGAAAAATGTTCGTTAAAGGGAATTGGATTCCCAGATTTGGTATTCGGACTTTTTGGAATATTTAAGAATTATGGAATTTTATTTCCGACTGGTCACGCGCCCACGGAGGAAATTTACTGCTTTTGGGCCCACTTTATTTTCGGATTTTTGGCTTTACGGATTTTTTCTAAGATGAAATATTTTGACGAGTAGGGGCGACACGTGTCACCCCTGTGTGGCCATGTTGGCCGAATCGAGAAGGACAAGGACGCGTTTTTAGTGACAAGGCCCATTTTCAGGCGCCACTTGTCCCATTTTTTGTATAACAAATGGTTGGCCAACTACCCACACATATGTACCCAATCTTCACCATCCACTTGCCTAGATCTTGGCCATTGTTTTCCTATAAATACCCTCAGGTGCAAGACTTTATTTCATCCACATTAGAAAGTTTCCAAGGCAAAATTCTCCTCCCTCCTTTGTGAGTTCTCGCCCAAACACCCCCACCTTGAGTAGAATTCTTCAAGTATTGTTGTTATTCCAAATACTTTAGCCTAAATCCTTGTGGTATTCCAAAGAAATCCCAACATAAGAGCCCTAAATACTACTTTATTCCAATAGTCAGAAACGAAACCCAGGAAAATCTTCATACTTAGATGAAGTGTTAAGATGAGTTGATTAGAAACTTCTAAGGGTCGCTTGGAGCGGGTTGGAGCGTAAGGATTTGGAGCTAAACGTTGCTCAGGATCGACTTATAAACTTGGATAATTTTGGGCTTATCGAGGTAATGATCTTTGTCCCCGAAGGAGGTCAGTACAACATGTACCAAGTATGTGAAACTGAAAATACTGTAAATGAAATTATAGTAGTCTATATAAAGCAGGAGACATATATGATAACCAAACTACAGTTCACAATAAATAAGCAGTCATGTCAAGTCAGGGACTCACGCCCTCAAAGTCATCACTATAACTATGGGTCTCACGCCCACAACATCAATCATGCCCGTGGAATACCTTCCTCACTGCCGGCAGTCTATGATATAAAAGCACCAAAGAATACACATGAACACCAGGTCCCACCTGTGTCATAATAAAACCGTGACGGTAAGTACAAGGCATAGCCGACTACTAAAACCTACGCATCAACAAGGTCATAAATCGATCACGAGGTCTTTCTGCATCGCCACACGATCGGCCGCCACTCGCCGCAATATCAAATGCGCGCCTAGTCTCGAACTTCCCGCACCCGCATAGGCCACTCACAGGCCCGCATGAGGTATTCCCGCATCGAGGGTAGCTACTCCCAAGATCGCCCACATGACCGCATGACCACAAAGGCCGCACACTAACTCGAACTCGTAGCCCGCATAGTCCTCCGACCCGCATGAGGTATTCTCGAATCACGGTCCTGCATCACCGAGTCTACCCCGACGGAGGGCGCTTAACCCCTATCATGTCAAGAGGCGAGTGATATAATACTAACATAACAACTTATCGTTAAACAACATAAGCACAACAAGAGAAACACCTTCACACAAACATCACAAGATACTAACACACGTAGATCCTAACTTGTTTACTTATCAAATCAACAAGAAAGTATTACAAGGCTATCACAAACCAACACAATCAAGTTATTCACACAAGGTACTTTCTACTTTATGTTAACAGTTCGGTTTTTATCCCTAAAGTACTTCATACATCAACTCTTAAAAGATCCGCTTCTTTCACAAAAGTCACACAATACCCGTAGTATAAAAATAGAGTGACTATCTTTTTAAGTAAACTAAAACACTTCCTTTTGTAAAATCAAGTAACAACATTATTTTCCAAACGTTCAAGTTTGCCTAATTTCAAATGCTCAAGTTTCTCATTTTCAAAGGTTTCAGAGTTCATAGTTTTAATCACTTAATAATATGATTCTCCTTTAAAACAATTTGAGAAACATATGCCTTATGCGGAGTAGGTTATTCTTGTTTATAACAATCTTATTTAAGCACATGATCTAGGAAATGTAATATCATTTTGTCTCATCTTAGCTTCTATGCATGGAGGTTTCACTGGTTTTAATAATACTTAATTAGTCAATACATTTCCCTTTATTAGCCGATGTGGTTTGTTCGATACTTATTCTCGATTCAAATCAAGAAACATTATTCCTTTTAAAACCAAGTACTCATCACTCACGAACGAGGTTTCACACTTTTAACAAAATTCATATTAATTCAATTAAGTCAAGTCTCTTAACTTTTAAAATCAATAAACCATACTTCTTATCTTCTTAAGTCGTTATACCTAACTTCCCATAAAGCTAGTATAACTCTTAAGCTTTTAAAACCAAGTATTACTCTTCTTTCAAAAGGTTTCTTAATTCTTTTGAAATACTTCAAGATTTAGACTCACTAAAAGACATCGCAAAGAAAACCACGCTCGCTTAACACACGTGACGCCTACCGTATCATATATATTCTTTTAAAATATCATGCTCAAGAGGATAGGAAGAATCACATACCTCGATAAGCCCAAAATTATCCAAGTTTAAATGTCGATCCCGAGCAACGCTTAGCTCCTACTCGCGCTCCAACCCGCCTCCAAACAACCCTTAGAAGTTCTACAACTTCTTCTTAATACTTCAACCAACTACGAAGATTTTCCTTAGGGTTTCGCTGAGACTAAAAGGACATAAGGTAGTATTTCCTGCTCTACGATAGAGGTAACTTTGGAATACTACAAGGTATAAGGCTAAGGTATTTTGAATAGTAATAATACTTGAGAGTATTTTCTACCAAGAGGGGTATTTTTACGAGAACAACTAGGCAGTGGGGTACTCTCGCTAGCACCACTAGGAAGGGGAGTACTTCTCGCCAAAAGGCCTCACAGCGTGGAGGGTGCTCTATGGACGGAGCCTCTCCAAACTGGGAGGGTTTTCAAGACTTAGGAAAGTTTTGACGAAGTCTTGCACCTGGGGTATTTATAGGAATTCAATGGCCATGATCAAGACAAGTGGGGCAAGGAAGGTGAGGATTTTCCCATGCCCCCTAGCCATCTACTCCACAATTCACTCCAAACATCGACCCATGGTTTAGGCCATAAACATGCCACAAAACGAAAGCACCCAATCGCCACCACAAACCGCCAACTCGAGGTGACAAGTGTCGCCTCTCGTTGGTCCAAAATATTCCATCTCTCGAAAAATCCGCAAAATTATAAAAGTCGCAACTGTAATTTTCCTCGCAAAGTTTGGAAAACGCTTCGTTTAAAACAATTCTTTTCGGTCAGGAACAAAATTTTGCCCCTTTGCCTACTTAAGGCTTAAACTTTTATACGCACGCCTACGCATATACCGAAATACGGGTATAACATTATCCTCCTTAGAAACATTCGTCCCAATGTTCCTTCTCAAGACTGATAACGATGAAGTTCCTTTTAACTTAAACAAGTTGCCAATGCCACATATGGCCACAAAAATAACACACGCCAAATACTTACATCCAAGTCCACGAGGAATCACTTCTAACATCACAAAAGCTCCCACCCGAGGTCTAAAATATACTCCCTTCGTACTTTCTCTTTACAAAAGAAATGATCACATCTATGCTCTTAACACATGCTCGCTTCTTCCCTTACTCATCGCACTTCTCGCACACTCGAACTCTTTCTCATAACTTACCACATTTCAAGTATCGCTCGCTTCCAAATCTGGTTACTACCCAACTTGGTCATCATTATCGAACAACTGATGGATCTCGATACTTTTCCAACCTAGCAACACGAAAAGATCGACGCATCGCTTCCTACGCCTGACCAAGAATGCTAATTTATAGCAACCCGCCTATTCTACAAACACCAAAATGCCCAAAAGTACTTTGGGTTAAGTTTTCCGCTTCAAAACTCGCTACACCCTCTCCGTGGTACTTTCAAGAAGACTCACCGCCAACTCAACCCTGCCGCCGCCGATTATCCGCACGACTTCGCTGACTCGAGCCGCTTAATAACCTCTTCCGATAAGCTTCACCCTATCCACATCCCGCTGAATTGTTATACCCGTATTTCCGCAGTATGTACGTAAGGACGACGCATAAAATTGAGCCTTAAGATAGGCAAGATTCAAATTTGTACACAACACCCTTGCTAGAGTCAAGTTGACGAAACGCTTTACTAAACTTGCGAAGGAAAATTCGCTATGTCATTTATTATTTTTGCGAATTTTTCCGAGAGATCTGAATATTTTGGACCAACGAGGGCGACACTTGTCACCTCAAGTCAGTGGTTGTTGGCCAAGGGGGCGGTAAATGGCAAGGTTTTGTGCCTTATTTTGTGCCATGCTTGGTGCCCGGTTTTGTGCCATGTTTTGTGGAGTAGGTTAGGTGCACTTGGCTTGATCTTGGCCTTACACTTGCCTTGCACATGGCTTGATCAAGGCCATTGGTTTCCTATAAAAACCCCTAAGCTTGAAGACTTCTTCATCCTAAATTTCACTAAGTCTTGAAATCCTCCCTCCCTCTTGTGTCAGGTTCTCGCCCCAGAGGTCTCTCCCCTCCCTTGGCCGAGAGCCTCCCCTCCTCAGGTGTCAGCCGGGCACCCCAGCCTAGTTGTTTTCAGATAATACCCCCTTTGTGGTATAGAAATACTTCCAAGTATTGTTATGATGCCCAAATACTTTAGCCCATATACCTTGTAGTACTTTCCAAAAGTTACCTCTATACGTAGATCCCGAATACTACCTTTGTCTCAAAACGAAACCCTAAGGAAAATCTTCATCGTTGGTTGAAGTGCTAGTAGGTTGTCGAACTTCTAAGGGTTGTTTGGAGCGGCTGGAGCGCCGAGTAGAGCCAAACGCCGCCAGATCGACATTTAAACTTGGATAATTTTGGGCTTATCGAGGTAAATACGCTGACCTTCTTTTGTAATAAGTTTGCATACCGTCAAGTATAAGAATTAAGTATAAGTATACGCCAGACTGTATATAAGAAGGGAATTGAATTGTACTTACATAGGATCGTATTTACTGAGACTTGTAAAATTTGGCGTAGTTGTCGCCCAATTTACCGCAGAGTAGTCTAGACTTTGATAGATCGTATAACCTTTATAGGTTGAATGTGCTACTTGAAAGGTGGACAAGGCTAGCCGTTATAGCCGCGAGCGCTTTGCTTATAGTCGATAATCGCCGCGAGGTATGTGATTCTTCCTATACTCGAGCATGATATTTTAAAGAAGATATATATAGTGCAGCAACGCTTTTGACTTAAGCCCTAATAATATATAGTACTAGATGTACGTGTGCTAATTGAACGTAGTTGTACGGCAATGTCTTTTGACTTAAGCCCTAATAATAAGAAACTTGAATTATGTCACAAGAGTTAAGAAACCATTTTGAAAGAAGAGTAACACTTGGTTTTAAAGTTTTAAAAAGAGTTATACTAGCTTTATGGGAGTTAGGTATAACGCCTTAAGAGAGGTAAAGAAAATGGTTTATCGATTTTAGAAGTTAAGAGACTTGATCTTATAAGATAAGAGACTTAACTTAAATGAATTAATATGAGTTTTGTGTGAAACCTCATTCGTGAGTAATGAGTACGTGGTTTTTAAAAGGAATAATGTTTTACCGATTTCTAAATCGAACGTATCGACAAACCACCGCAAAGCTAATAAAGGAAAATGTATCAATAATGAAGTATTATTAAAACCAGAGAAACCTCCATCTGCATAGAAGTTAAGACGAGACAAAATGATATTACATTTCCTAGATCATGGTCGCTTAATAAGATTTATGAACAAGAATAACCTACTCGCCATGGCATATGTTACTCAATTGTTTTAAAAAGAGATTAAGACATTGAACTATGAAACTTTTCTAAAATAAAGAGACTTGAGTAATTGAAATTAGGCAAACCGAACTTTCGGAAAGAATGTTCATACTTGATTTTAGAAAAAAGTTGTCGTTTACTTAAAAATGTGAGTCACTCTAATTTTATACTACGTATCGTGACTTTTATAAAAGGAATGGATCTTTAAAAGGAATTTAACGACGAGTACTTTAGGTTAAAACCCTGACTTTGATATAAAATGAAAGTACTTTGAGTCGTATAACTTGCCTATGCTTGTTGTTGTGTAACTTGCCTATGCTTGTTGTGATAGCCTTGTTGTGCAAGAATTGTGTTTCTATATCACCGCGCCTCGATGGGGCCGTTGACTTGTGAGGACTTACTCGACGATCGCGCGACCAAGATTCCACGTACGCTTCCATTATTATTGTTATACGGGCATGTCTACACCGATGACGGACACGTGGCCATTCCGTTATTTACTGCAAGCATCGTGACTTACTGCGGATCGCAGCGCCGTCGCTTACTGCCGCCGCCTACGCACGGCGTGATCCGCATAGGTTATCGCACCGCCACGGTCGCCTTCGCGAGTCGGCTTGACGAGCTTCGGACTTACGGACGTGATCTCGCGCGTAGTCGATTCACTTGCCCCCGCCGCCTACGTGGCGGTGGAGCCGCGAGGCTATCGTGCACTTGCCACGCGGTCACCTTTCATGATACGGTTGTAAAGATATCGTACGGCCGGATCTCGTAGTTATACTTGCCCGTGACGGTTTTTATGGCACGCGGACTCGTGTTCATGATACCCGGGTGTTGTTATATCATGATCGCCATGCAGCGAGGAAGGAATTCCGCACGAGTGATGTTTTGGAGGCGCGAGTCCCCGACTTGATATAATCGCTATATGTCAGGTATCGTAGTTTGTTATCATACATGTCTCCCGCTTTATATAGATCTTATGATTTCATTTACGTGATTTACGCCACATACTTGGTACCCGCTGATCGACCTCCTTCGGGGCCGCTCATGCCGCAGTAGGTACATCTGATGTCGATCCCCGCTTTAGGATCACCTTTCATATTGAAGCCCGTTTCCTTCTGAGGCTTATCTTTGCATGCTACCCCGAGTCCGCAGGTTCTGTACATCTGTGGTATGGGCGGCCCCGTCCGCCATAGTTGTCAGATAAATCTTAGAGGTCCAGAGTAATCGCGCGTGGTTGTAAGGATTGTAACTGCTCAAGTCGTCTATATATATATATATGCCGAAAGGCAACCGCTTTGGTCAGCCTATTTTAATTCATCTTAATCCATGTCTATTTGCATGTTTAAGTTTTTATTTCCACGGTTTTTCTCTCGATGTTGTATCACCAGTGGTGCCCTGTAGGTAAGGCACCACCACGCCGATTCGGTCGTGACAAAAGTGGTATCGTGAGCGCTTAGTCCTCTGAAAGTGCTGCATCATGTCTAGTAGAGTCTTGATTATCGATGTGTTGTGCACCACATCTATAATCGTGAGGCTATAGGACATTTAGGATTGATTTCCATTCTTCTCATTCGAGATCGTGCCTCAGAGTCAGACAAGTGGACCCTCCGACGCATTCGCTTACCGCTATGCCTCCGCGTAAGGCAACCCGCCCGTGGCAGCAAAGCAGAGGAGCCGCGAGCAGCAGCGCAGAGACCACAAGACTGAGCCTCCACCCCGCACCGGAGCAGGAGATGAGTTACGCGAGCTGGCCCGCTTAACGGCCGTGGTCAGGCGACTGAGATAGGCCGACGCAGCAGCCCAAAGAGCACCAGCCGTTCACCCTAGATCGATAGTTCGAGGCTACGGATTTTCCGAGTTGTAAACCGCCAGAGTTTTACGGGTCGAGGCCCGAGGATGATCCGCAGAGTTCATCCGACGCTACACGGATCATGAGAGTGATCAAGGCATCGGAGACCGAAGTCGGTGGTCCTAGGTTTGCATCGGCCGCGTGATACCGCAGCCGATCGTTTGATTCGCGGAGCTGTCCCGGAGAGAATGCACTTCCCATTTATGGGACGAGTTCTCGAGGCATTTCTGCACATTTCTTGCCTCCACAGATGGCGAGGGCTCGCCGACAAATTTTTGGTGTTACAGTAACGCACGGCTCGAGTACAATGTGAGTTCGACTCATCGCCCAGACGCCCCGCTGGTAGCTAGTATGGAGGATCGGTGCACCGATATGTTACAGGCTCACGATTGCCTAACAGAGAGTTGTTCGGTGTAGCTCTTCACCGCACGGATATCGCTCGCACGCAGCGTATGCACTTGGATGTGAGGAGCGATAAATCGACGAATGACCAAGGTCAAGGTAAAAGGGCCAATACAGCAGTGGTCCTTTGGTGTCTTTCGAGGCGGACCGCCAAAGAAGAGACTAGTTATGTACCTCCGCCAAGACAGAGTGGTCCTCCACACTTCTGGACCTTCGTGATATTCAGGAGGCCTGGCTCCTGTGGTTCAGATTTTCGCGAGTAGGAGTACTCACGGATGAGGCCACCCGTATCTCGGTGACCATCAGGTAATGCCCATGAGGGGAATGTCGATCGGTTTGGGAGATTGCTATACTTGCGCCGACAGGCCATTTGATCTGAGATCGTCCGACTGTGGTAGCATCGCGGATAGCACAGACTACTAGATCGGGCCATGGTTCTTCACCTTCCATAGCTAGGCAGATGTTCATACACCGCAGTGCCACGAGAGGTCGCGTGGAAGTTCCTTTAGCGGTCCTTTGAACCGCCTATTTTCGTATATCCTTAACCTCTAGAGTTTTGTATGTATTGATGTAATCGATGATTTGTTTAGTGTTTTGTTGGATAGCTTGTGCAAAAATGTGATTTAGAAGCCTCGTTAGTGAGAAATGATGAACCTTAGAATATTACGCTGAGACCTTAGATGTAAGGCCGTCTTGAGTACAAGATTTCATGTGATCTTTGTCGAACGTATAAGTATACGGAGTAATTATGGAAAATTTCTCGGGTGCTGTAAGTGGAAGTGGTAGCTTTCATGACCGTAGGTAAGATTGTCCGATCGGGAACAAGAGCTTGACGCGTTAAGCTGGTCGGTCAGCTACGTGGCGTCCACCCGTAGCCCGCTGAGTTGGGTCAGTTCGAGGTGGTCCCGCCAAGTAGGGTCACGAGGTGCTAGGCCCAAGTTTAGATGACCATCGGATGGGTTCGTGGATATGTTCACCGTGTCGGATCGAAGGTCGAATGGCCTGGCGGAAATCGGTTAGTAAGATGACCAAGTCGAGGTGGTGACTCCAAAGTTTTGGAACCGATGACGATGGCCAGAAGTGGTAATGACCGAGAGTTCTAGTGTTCGAGAAGCGGCACGACGAGTAAGGAAGGAAGAGAACGTGTTATTTCGCGCAAGCCGTGGCGCTGGAAACTTGTTAGCTAACTTCTTCGTTATCCTGTTGAGAAGGAACATTCGGACGAATGTTTCTAAGCGAGGGAGAATGTTATACCCGTATTTCCGCAGTATGTACGCAAGGACGACGATAAAATTTGAGCCTTAAGATAGGCAAGATTCAAATTTGTACACAACACCCTGTTAGAGTCGTTTTTCGACGAAACGTTTTACTAAACTTGCGAAGGGAAAATTCCGGCTATGTCATTTATTATTTTTGCGAATTTTTTCGAGAGACGGAATATTTTGGACCAACGAGAGGGCGACACTTGTCACCCTCAAGTTGGTTGTTGGTCGGGGGGGCGGTAAATGGCAAGGTTTTCAGGCCTTATTTTGTGCCATATTTGGTGCCTTGTTTTGTGCCATGTTTTGTGGAGTAGGTTAGGTGCACTTGGCTTGATCTTGGCCTTACACTTGCCTTGCACATGGCTTGATCAAGGCCATTGGTTTCCTATAAATACCCCTAAGTCAAGACTTCTTCATCCTAAATTTCACTAAGTCTTGAAATCCTCCCTCCTCTCAGGTTGTGTTCTCGTCCTGAGGTCTCTCCTCCCTTGGCCGAGAGCCTCCTCCCCTCAGGTGTCCAGTCGGTACCCCTAGCCTAGTTGTTTTCGTATAATACCCCTTTGTGGTATAGAAATACTCCAAGTATTGTTATGATGCCCAAATACTTTAGCCCATATACCTTGTAGTACTTTCCAAAAGTTACCTCTATACGAGATCCCGGAATACTACCTTTGTCTCAAAACGAAACCCTAAGGAAAATCTTCATCGTTGGTTGAAGTGCTAGTAGAAGTTGTCGGGAACTTCTAAGGGTTGTTTGGAGCGGGTTGAGCGCCGAGTAGAGCTAAACGTCGCCAGATCGACATTTAAACTGGGATAATTTTTGGGCTTATCGAGGTAAATACGCTTGACCTTCTTTTGTAATAAGTTTGCATACTGTTAAGTATAAGAATTAAGTATAAGTATATTCCAGGACGGTATATAAGAAAGGAATTGAACTGTACTTACATAGGACTGTATTTACAGTAGACTTGTAAAATTTGGCGGGTAGGGAAGTGCTGCCCAATTTACCACAGTAGTCTAGACTTTGATAGATCGCATAACCTTTATAGGTTGAATGTGCTACTTGAAAGGTGGACAAGGCTAGCCGTTATAGCCGTGAGCGCTTTGCTTATAGTCGATAATCGTCGCGAGGTATGTGATTCTTCCTATACTCTTGAGCATGATATTTTAAAGGAAGATATATATAGTACGACAATGTCTTTTGACTTAAGCCTGAATAATATATAGTACGGTAGACGTACGTGTGCTAATTGAACGTAGTTGTACGACAATGTCTTTTGACTTAAGCCTGAATAATAAGAAACTTGAAGTATGTCACAAGAGTTAAGAAACCATTTTTGTTAAGAGTAACACTTGGTTTTAAAAGTTTTAAAAAGAGTTATACTAGCTTTACGGGAGTTAGGTATAACGCCTTAAGAGAGGTAAAGAAAATGGTTTATCGATTTTAGAAGTTAAGAGACTTGATCTTATAAGATAAGAGACTTAACTTAAATGAATTAATATGAGTTTGTGTGAAACCTCATTCATGAGTAATGATGCGTGGTTTTAAAAGGAATAATGTTTTATCGATTTCGAAATCGAATGTGTATCGACAAACCATCGCATAAGCTAATAAAGGAAAATGTATTGAATAATGAAGTATTATTAAAACCAGAGAAACCTCCATCCGCATAAAAGATGATACAAAATGATATTACATTTCCTAGATCATGGTTGCTTAATAAGATTTATGAACAAGAATAACCTACTTTATGGCATATGTTACTCAATTGTTTTAAAAAGAGATTAAGACATTGAACTATGAAACTTTTCTAAAATAAAGAGACTTGAGTAATTGAAATTAGGCAACCGAACTTTAAAAGAATGTTGTTACTTGATTTTAGAAAAAGGAAGTGTTCTGGTTTACTTAAAATGTGAGTCACTCTAATTTTATACTACTGTATCGTGACTTTTATAAAAGGAATGGATCTCTTTAAAAGGAATTTAACGACGAGTAATTTAGGTTAAAACCCTGACTTTGATATAAAATGAAAGTACTTTGAGTCATGTATAACTTGCCTATGCTTGTTGTGTAACTTGCCTACGCTTGTTGTGATAGCCTTTGTTGTGCAAGAATTGTGTTTCTATATCACCGCTGCTCGATGGGGCCGTTGACTTGCTGAGGACTTACTTCGACGCATCGGCGGATCAAGATTCCACGTATGCCCATTATTATTGTTACATGGGCATGTCTACACCGATGATGTGGACATGTGGCCATTCTGGTTATTTACTAAGCATCGTGACTTACGGCCAGGATCGGGTGCGTCACGCTTACTTGCCCCCGCCGCCCACGTGACGCAGTGGATCTGGTATAGGTTATCGCACCGCCACGGTCGCCTTCGCAGTCGCTTTGGACGGAGCTTCGTGACTTACGGATGTGATCTCGCGCGTAGTCGATTCACTTGCCCCGCCGCCTACGTGGCGCAGCGGAGCCGCGAGGCTATTGCACTTGCCACGGTCGCCTTCATGATACGGTTGTACAAAGATATTGGTACGGTCGGATTCGTAGTTATACTTGCCCCGCACGGTTTTTATGGCAGTGGGACCCGTGTTCATGTATACTCCGGTGTTGTTATATCATAGATCGCCGCGTGAGGAAGGAATTCCACGCACGAGTGATGTTTGGAGATGAGTCCCCGACTTGATATAATCGCTTATATGTCAGTCGTAGTTTGTTATCATACATGTCTCCCGCTTTATATAGATCATGATTTCATTTACATTATTTACGCTTTCACATACTTGGTACCACAGATCGACTCTCCTTCGGGGCCGCGTTCATGTCGCAGTAGAGGTACATCATTGCCGATCCTCGCTTTAGGATCACCTTCACAGATTGGGAAGTCCGCTCTTCTCTGAGGCTTATCTTTGTATGTTACCTCGAGTCCAGGGTTCTTGTACATTCTGTGTACATGGCCCTGTCCCGTCATAGTTGTCATAAATCTTAGGTCCAGAAACCGCTGTGGGCGGTTGTAAGGATTGTAATCGCTCGCGGTCTATATATATATATATATTTGAAGGCAACCGCTTTGGTTGGCCTATTTTAATTCATCTTAATCCATGTCTATTTGCATGTTTAAGTTTTTATTTCATTAGTTTTCTCGATGTTGTATCACTAGGGTGCGGGTGTCACGACCCAACCGGCCCGTGGATCGTGCCTTACCCCGCACCCAAGTAGACATACATCGAGTAATCATGAACAAACACAACAATATGAGATAAATGTATATAAAACAATAATCAGGAAAACTTGCCTTTCGATATATATATAAATGACAACTTTTAACATGAATAGCTTTAATCCTTTTACAAACCCCGCCACAACAAGATTATGCACTTAAGAATGATATGACAACAACGGGCGGACAGGCCCCGCCAAACCCGGAATGTAAACACTTACTACGACGAGGACTACACCACCGATAAGCCTCCGAGAAACGGAGCTCCCAAACGCCGAATCAGGACTTCGAGAGCTAGGATCAACGATCGTGTACCTCAACTGCAGATGAACGCAGCCCCGGGCGAGGTCGCATAACAGTAATTTAGTATGTGAAACTAAAGATAACATCAGAAATGAAATCATAGTAGTCTATACAAAGCAGAGACATGTATGATAACCAAACTACAGCTTCACCATAAATAAGCAAATATGTCAAGTCGTGATTCACACCTCAAGTCATCACTCAATTTAACAACGGGTCTCACGCCCTCAACATCTATCGTGCGCGTGGTATACCTTCCTCACTGCCGGCTGTTTATGATATTCTAGTACCATGGAATACATATGAACACCAGGTCCCACCTGTGTCCTAATAAAAGTGTACAGTGTAAGTACGAAGGCCTAGCCGACTAATAACACCCACGCACCAACAAGGTCATAAATCAGATCATAAGATCCGCTCTGCATCGCCATGATCAAAGCCGCCACTTGCCCGCAGATCTAATGCGCGCTGCTTAGTCCTCGAACTTCCCGCAGCCCGCATAGGCCAATCTCATCGCCCGCATGAGGTATTCTCGTGACGAGGGTAGCTACTCCCAAGATCGCCCCGACTTCGCAGCCGCATGGCCACGCGACCGCATGCCCATAAAGGACGACACTAGCTCGAACTCTCGTAGCTCCGCGATAGGCCCCGTGACCCGCATGAGGTATTCTCAATCACGGTCCTGCATCACCGAGTCTACCCCGTGACGGAGGGCGCTTTAACTCTAATCATCTCAAGAGATTTAATGCCACAATACTATCATAACGACCGATAGTTAATAAGCACAATCAAAGTGGAAACCCTTCACACAAACATCACAAGATACTAACACACGTAGCATCCCAACACGCTTACTTATCAACGCAATCAAGAAAGTATTACAAGGCTATCACAAACCAATACAATCAAGTTGTTCACACAAGGTACCTTCTACTATATGATTAACAAAATCGGTTTTTATCCCCAAAGTACTTCATACATCAACTCTTTAAAAGATATTACTTTCACAATGTCACACAAAACCCGTAGTATAAAATAGAGTGACTATCTTTTAAAGTAAATCAATTACTTCTCTTTGTAAAATTAAGTAGCAACATTCTTTCCAATGATCAAGTTTGCCTAATTTCCAATGTTCAAGTTTCTCATTTTAGAAAGGTTTCGTAGTTCATAGTCTTATTCAATTAAGAATATAATTCTCTTTAAACAATCTGAGAAACATAAGCCTTATATGTGAGTAGGATATTCTTGTTTATAACAATCTTATTACAAGAAATGACCATGATCTAGAAATATCATTTTGTCTCATCTTAGCTTCTATGCAGATGGAAGTTTCTACCGGGTTTTAATAATACTTAATTATTCAAAACATTTCCTTTTATTAACGCCGCAGTTGGTTTGTCGATACACATCCCGATTTCCAAAATCAAGAAACGTTCTTAAGCCGTTATACCTAAATTCCCATAAAGCTAGTATAACTCTTAAGTTCTCAAAACCAAGTATTACTTCTCTTTCAAAACGATTTCAAATCTTTGAAATACTTCAAGTTCTTTATGATCACATCAAGCCGCTTATAAACAAATCATTTACCTTTAAAACCACAAAGTGTTTTCTTATCTACATAAAGTCGTTATAACCAACTTCCCATAAAGCCGTTATAACACTTTATGTTTTAAACCAATCGAATACGCTTAGCACACGTACGCTCACCGCACTACATAGTTCACACATATCATGCTAGAAGAGATAGGAAGAGGTTCACATACCTCGCGACGAGTATCGACTCATAGCAAAACGCCCAAGTACCTCAAGCCGCCGGCTACTCCTTGCCAAGTAACGCGCCACACGTAGTACATCCACCTATAAGGCCACAAGCGCGCTTATTAACATTTAGGTCTCATCGTAGAACTTTCTACGTAATTTCGGCAAGACTCTCCCGCAACAACAGAAATCTCCTCCTCTATCGGTGCCGCTACCAAGCCAACCAGTGGGTGATACATCTAACCCTAACTGTACAATTCTACTCCACTGACTACTACACAAGTCTACTGAATACACCCCATGTAATTACAGTCACTTCACTTCTTCAGCTTAAGTCAAAAGACATTGTCATAAAGATTAAGCTTAGTTCTATATATAGTATACTTCAACTATATAATCAACAACATGTAATTTCCAATTACAATAGAGGACAAGATATTTACCTCGATAAGCCCATAATTATCCAAGTATAAAGTCGATCCCGGCAATCGCTTAGCTCCAACTCCGAGCGCCCAACCCATTTAAACCACCCTTAGAAGTTCTAACTAACTTCTACACAATACTCCAAACTGACTATGGAGATTTTCCTAGGTTTCGGTTTTGTGACAGACGGAAGTATAATAGTATTTCTGGCTTTTCAGATAGTATAACCTTAGAATACTACAAGGTATACTGGCTAAGGTATTTGGGCATTATAACAATACTGAGAGTATTTCTATACCACAAAGGGGTATTATACGAAAGCAACTAGCAGTGGGGGTACCCCACTGCTAGCACCTCAAAGAGTGGGTGTCTACCTCGCCTACCCCACTGTGGGGACTCGCCAAGGGAGAGAGGGCTCTCGCCAAGACACCACACTGGGGTGAAGGAAGAAGCTTTCAAGACTTAGGCAATTTGTGAATGAATTAGTCTTCAAAGGAGTGGTATTTATAGGTCAAGTGAAAGCCAACCAACGGCCAAGATTACACAAGTGTTAGGCAAGTGTAGGGCCAAGATTCACCCATGTGTACCTAGCCAACTTGCACACAAAATATCTACCAAAATATCTACCACTGACATCCCCTTTTCGCCCAAGAACGCCCACCTTGCCCACCAACGAGGGTGCCAAGCCGCCTCTCGCTGGTCCAAAATGTTCCGCCTCTCGGAAAAATCCGCAAAAATACTAAATGACATAGCCGGAAATTCCCTACGAAAGTCAGGAAAACGTTTCACTAAAACGACTCTAACCTGGTGTTATGACAAACATAATTCGCCCAAAGGTGCCACATGGGGTGACACGTGTCGCCCCGATTCGGCCCAAAATATTTCGTCTTCCGAAATATCCAAACGCCAAAATCTCAAAATCAAAGCTGCCCTACAAAATCAGAATTTCTCCCGTGGCCCCACGTGACCATTTCCAAAATAAAATTCCATAATTCTCTAATATTCCAGAAGTCCGAATACCAAACTGGGAATCCACCCCATTAACGAACCTTTTTCCTTCACAAAACCTAAACTTTTCCGTGGAAAATCGCCTCTTCTTCCTTTCCAATCTTTCGTCAGATTCTCGCACGCACGCCCTCGCATACATACCTCGAACTACGGGTATAACATTCTTCCTTAGAAACATTCGTCCCGAATGTTCCTTCTAAGTCTCAAAACGAACACGTGACAAAGATAGTCTTCACTACTATACTTACGAAACAATCCCGCCACACCGCCATGGAAACACCGCGCAAAACTTACATCTAAGTCCACGAGGAAACACCTCTACATCACCACAAATAATACTACTTTTGTCACTTTGTCGCGAGCCTTGCTCCAACGACCCAACAAATGGTACCGGCCGCATGCGATCATCAAGCCGCAGACACTGAATTCTTACCATATTTCGACATCGCTTAGTATCCAAAACTCGGTTACTATTCTAACGAGGTCATCATTAATCGGGAACATTCTCGATGGATCTTCGATACTTTCCAACATAACAATATGAAAGACCGGACGCCCTTCCTCCTAAGTCGGACGCAAATGCTAACATATAGGCAACCCGCCTATTCTTCACATGAACTCACAAAGGCCCAGTAACTCGCTAAGTTCCTTCGCTTTCAAAACTCGTCACACCGTCCGGTGGTACTTTCAAGAAGACCGACCACAACTCAACTCTGCCGCCGCCGATTATCCGCACGATTCCTCCGAGCCGCCGTAACTTCTTCTAGACAAGCTTCACTATCCACAAATTACCGGAACAAGATCAACCAACTATCTCAACCCCGCCAACATCGAACCAATCGACAAGAACTTACACTTCCGCCTCGCAAGGCTTCATAAGGCGACATCCGAACACCGAAATGGTAGCTCAAACGCTCCTCCACAGAGACAACAATCCTCACAACTACCTCAAATCCACGACCGCCCGGTGGCGAACGCGATTTCGAGACTCACCGAGTTCTTAACACATGCTTGGTAAAACTTCCAGAACAAAACAGCCGCACTGGCTCCACCGTCATTATAAGGTGAAGGTAGCACCCGCAACCTCACAACCTTTTCGATAACATCAACACCGCCGAGGAACGACCGACCAAGAACACGATAGGTCGCCCTCATCGCCCGACCGGTCGAACGATCCACGAACTTGCACTGGCTAACTAAACACGGGCCTAACACCCTCATGACCCTAACACAAAGAGGACCACCACAACCGACCCCACCACTAAACCTACCGCGGGTTGACCCAAGACGTAGCCTCAACCCGACCCAGATTGCAAAACACTAGCTCCCAAGGAATAATTTCACAAATCATATTACGAAACCTAGCGGTCTTCCTAGCTCGACTACCTTCTTTCAAATCACGCTACTCGGGACTTATCCCCGAACATAGTTCACGTGCACTATGCACTCCTATAAGGGTCAAACATAACACTACACCTTTCTCGAGACGGCCTTACCTCTAAGGTCTTTACGTATAACACTCTAAGGCTCACACCTTCTCTATCCCCAAAATCTTACTCTGCTAACCCACCATGATTCCTAATCACAACTCACACATCGCTATCGAACGTAGCACTTAAGGTATACTCACCTTGAAAGTTACCGAGGACCTTGCCGCTCGCCCTCTTCTCGCCGCTCGTTAACCCGCCGATCTCTACGCTTTCGGCCGCGCATAAGCCCGCATACGTGCCATGCTCAAGCCTAATCAAGAATTACTCTTGCACAACCTCTCTTAGGTAGTCATCAAGACTCGCGGGTACATCGGTATAATCTCGTAGCCAAATCTATAGCTAGTAACAGGTCGCCTTTGCAATCTATATTCATCTCCGGCCGTGGAACAAGGTTCAAATATCATGGCCGCAGAGGAACCGCCGCCGCCGCTAAACTCTGGGCTAGCGACGCCGCAAAACTCCCGAATGAAGCACTACCCTAGGTAATGATTGGGCTCGCCCTCGCCACCCTCCGAACTCTACTCGCAGCCTCCCGCCGCTTTGCCCTCCCGGGCTCGGGTGCCCTACGCGGAGGCATAACGATAAGGGAAAGGATTTCGTCAGAGGGTTCAACTTACAACACCGCTCTAAGGCACGATCTCAGAGTGAGAAGAATAGAAACCAATCCTAAATATCCTATAGCCTCCTGATTATTGGTGTGGTGCACAACACACCGATAATCAAGACTTCATCGATACGGTCAGAGACACTTTCCGAGGATTAATCGCCTCGATACCACTTTTGTCACGACCAACCGGCTCGTGGATCGTGCCTTACCCCGCACCCAAGTAGACATACATCGTAGTAATCAATAACAAACACAACAATATGAGATAAATGTAAGTATAAAACAATAATCAGGAAAACTTGCCTTTCGCATATATATATAAATGACAACTTTTAACATGAATAGCTTTAATCTTTTACAAACCCCGCCACACAACAAGATTACACTCTAAGAATGATATGACAACAATGGCGGGACAGGCCCCGCCAAACCCCGAATGTAAACACTTACTACGATGCGGACTACACCACCGATAAGCCTCCTGAGAAACGGAGCTCCCCAACGCTGAATGTGGACTCGAGCTAGATCAACGATCGTGTACCTCAACTCGCAGATGAACGCACCTCGGGCGAGGTCAAGATAACAAAAATTTAGTATGTGAAACTAAAGATAACATCAGAATGAAATCATAGTAGTCTATACAAAGCAGAGACATGTATGATAACCAAACTACGCTTCACCATAAATAAGCAAATATGTCAAGTCGTGATTCACACCTCAAGTCATCACTCAATTTAACAATGGGTCTCACGCCCACAACATCAATCGTGCCTGGTATACCTTCCTCACCGCCAGCTTATGATATACAAGCACCAAGGAATACATATGAACACCGTGTCCCACCTGTGTCCTAATAAAACTGCATGCAGGTACAAGGCCTAGCCGACTACTAACACCCACGCATCAACAAGGTCATAAATCAGATTATAAGATCTGTCTGCAGACCGCCACATGATCAAAGCCGCCACTTGCCCGCAGATCTAATGTGCGCCTAGTCCTCGAACTTCCCGCACCCGCATAGGCCAATCTCATCGCCCGCATGAGGTATTCCCGCATCGGGTAGCTACTCCCGCATCGCCCCGACTTCGCACCGCATGGCCACGCGACCGCATGCCCATAAAGGACGACACTAGCTCGAACTCTCGTAGTTCGCATAGGCCCTCAGACCCGCATGAGGTATTCTCAATCACGGTCCTGCATCACCGAGTCTACCCCGCATCGGAGGGCGCTTAACCCGGAATCATCTCAAGAGATGAATGCCACAATACTATCATAACGAGCAGTTAATAAGCACAATCAAAGTGGAAACCCCTTCACACAAACATCACAAGATACTAACACACGTAGCATCCCAACACGCTTACTTATCAACGCAATCAAGAAAGTATTACAAGGCTATCACAAACCAATACAATCAAGTTGTTCACACAAGGTACCTTCTACTATATGATTAACAAAATCGGTTTTTATCCCCAAAGTACTTCATACATCAACTCTTTAAAAGATACGCATTTCACAATGTCACACAAAACCCGTAGTATAAAATAGTGACTATCTTTTAAAGTAAATCAATTACTTCTCTTTGTAAAATTAAGTAGCAACATTCTTTCCAATGATCAAGTTTGCCTAATTTCCAATGTTCAAGTTTCTCATTTTAGAAAGGTTTCGTAGTTCATAGTCTTATTCAATTAAGAATATAATTCTCTTTAAACAATCTGAGAAACATAAGCCTTATATGAGTAGGATATTCTTGTTTATAACAATCTTATTACAAAGACCATGATCTAGAAATATCATTTTGTCTCATCTTAGCTTCTATGCAGATGGAAGTTTCTACCGGTTTTAATAATACTTAATTATTCAAAACATTTCCTTTTATTAACGCCGCAGTTGGTTTGTCGATACACATCCCGATTTCCAAAATCAAGAAACGCTCTTAAGCCGTTATACCTAAATTCCCATAAAGCTAGTATAACTCTTAAGTTCTCAAAACCAAGTATTACTTCTCTTCAAAACGATTTCAAATCTTTTGAAATACTTCAAGTTCTTTATGATCACACATCAAGCCGCTTATAAACAAATCATTTACCTTTAAAACCACAAAGTGTTTTCTTATCTACATAAAGTCGTTATAACCAACTTCCCATAAAGCCGTTATAACACTTTATGTTTTAAACCAATCGAATACGCTTAGCACACGTACGCTCACCGCATTACATAGTTCACACATATCACGCTAGAAGAGATAGGAAGAGGTTCGCATACCTCGCGACAGTATCGACTACAGCAAAACGCCCAAGTACCTCGCCGCCGGCTACTCCTAAGCCAAGTAGAACGCGCCACACGTAGTACATCCACCTATAAGGCCACAAGGCGCTTATTAACATTTAGGTCTCATCGTAGAACTTTCTACGTAAATTTCGCAGACCTCCCCGCAACAACAGAAATCTCCTCCTCTATCGAGGCTACCAAGCCAACCAGGGGGTGATACATCTAACCCTAACTGTACAATTCTACTCCACTACTACTACACAAGTTCATCTGAATACACCCTATGTAATTACATTCAGCTGGGCAGATTCTTGAGCTTAAGTCAAAAGACATTGCAAGATTAAGCTTAGTTCTATATATAGTATACTTCAACTATATAATCAACAACATGTAATTTCCAATTACAATAGAGGACAAGATATTTACCTCGATAAGCCCATAATTATCCAAGTATAAAGTCGATCCCGCAATCGCTTAGCTCAACTCCGAGCGCCCAACCCGCTCTAAACCACCCTTAGAAGTTCTAACCAACTTCTACACAATACTCCAACTGACTATGGAGATTTTCCTGTGGTTTCGGTTTTGTGACAGACGGAAGTATAATAGTATTTCGGCTTTTCAGATAGGTATAACCTTAGAATACTACAAGGTATACGCTAAGGTATTTGGGCATTATAACAATACTGAGAGTATTTCTATACCACAAAGGGGTATTATACGAAAGCAACTAGGCTAGGGGTACCCCACTGCTAGCACCTCAAAGGAGTGGGTGTCTACCCTCGGCCTACCCCACTTGGGGACTCTCGCCAAGGGGAGAGAGGGCTCTCGCCAAGACACCACACTAAGGGAAGGAAGAAGCTTTCAAGACTTAGGCAATTTGTGAATGAATTAGTCTTCAAAGGAGGGTATTTATAGGTCAAGTGAAAGCCAACCAATGGCCAAGATTACACCAAGTGTTAGGCAAGTGTAGGGCCAAGATTCACCCATGTGTACCTAGCCAACTTGCACACAAAATATCTACCAAAATATCTACCACTGACATCCCTTTTCGCCCAAGAACCGCCCACCTTGCCCACCAATGAGAGGTGCCAAGTGCCGCCTCTCGTTGGTCCAAAATGTTCGCCTCTCTAAAAATCCGCAAAAATACTAAATGACATAGCCGAAATTCCCTACGAAAGTCGTGGAAAACGCTTTCACTAAAAACGACTCTAACCGGTGTTATGCACAAACATAATTCGCCCAAAGGTGCCACACGGGGTGACACGTGTCGCCCCGATTCGCCCAAAATATTTCGTCTTCCGAAAATATCCAAAACGCCAAAATCTCAAAATCAAAGCGGCCCACAAAATCAGAATTTCTCCCGTGGCCCCACGTGACCATTTCCAAAATAAAATTCCATAATTCTCTAATATTCCAGAAGTCCGAATACAAAACTGGAATCCAATTCCCATTAACGAACCTTTTTCCTTCACAAAAACCTAAACTTTTCCGTGGAAAAATCGCCTTTCTTCCTTTCCAATCTTTCGCCCGATTCTCGCACGCACGCCCTCGCATACATACTCGGAACTACGGTATAACACCGGTAGGCACGACCACGGGCGGATTCGGTCGTGACATGAATCAAGAATGAACCAGCTATCTGAACCTTGCCAACATCGAACCAATCGATTGGCAACTTACACTTCCGCCCCTACAAGGCTTCATAAGGCGATATCCGAATGCTGATATGATAGCTATTAAACACTCCCTCAACAGGAGACAACAATCCTCATAGCTACCCCTGAAATCCAAACACTGGCTCGAGGGCGAATGCGACATCGAGACTCACCCAGTTCTAACCCCGCTCGTAATACTTCCAGAAAACGAAATAGCCGTAACCTGGGCTCCCCTGCCCGTCATAAAGTGAAAGTAGGCACCTCGTGCAGCCTTACAACCTTCCTGATATAATCATCTCGCATAACCCTCTGCCGAGTAAACGGTCTTGACTAAAAGACAAGATGGGCTGACCTCATCGGCCCGACTACTGGTCGAACGCATCCACGAACTCGTACGATGGTTAACTAAACTTGGACCTAACACCCTCGTGACCCCACCACCTGGCGGGACCATCTCGAACAGACCCCACCACATTACAGGCCGCGGGTTGACCCGCGATCGGTCCTCAACCCGACCCGTCATCGCACAAAACTCTTGTTCCCCCGAACCGGAACAATCTCACAATCAAGTCACGAAAACCTAGTGGTCTTCTTAGCTCAACTACCCTCTTTCATTTCACACTATTCCGGGACTTATCACACGAATACATCTCACGAGTACTATGCACTCCGATAAGGGTCAAACATAAAATAAATCTTTTACTCGAGATGGCCTTGCCTCTAAGGTCTCCACGTATAATATTCTAAGGCTCACACTTTCCCTAACCCCAATCTTACCCTTTTAACTAACCATGATTTCTAATCATAATTAACACAATGTTGTCTGAACACAACACTTGTGATATACTCGTCTTATCACACATACCCATCTCTAGAGGGTTAAGGATATACCTGTATCTACTGCTTCACTCCCCTTTGTCGTTCTAATCAATCCCGCTCGCTGGGCACATATAGCTAGGAGGTGATGAACTAGCCACTGATCCTAAAGGCTGAGTCTCTACATCCGCGCCACCTCTGGTTGGACAATTTCTCGCAAAATGGCCCTGCTGGCCGCAAGCAAAACAAGCTGTCGAAGAAGTACGACACTTCCCACAATGACACTTACCAAAACGTCCACACCGAGGTGGGGGTGGCCTCCTCTGGCTAACACCCCTTCCTCTCCGAGCCACTGAATCCGCAACTGATCCGGTAGGCTGAGTCCTCCTACTTGCATCCCTCCTACTAGGACATCCTTTCGACACATGACCCTGACGGCCGCAGTTAAAACAAGCACCAAACAAAAGATGACATTCCCCAGGATGACGCCTGTCACACCGTGAACATTGGGGAAAATCTGAACCCGGCTGGCTAGAACCTTCGTGTAGCTGTGAATCAGAAGCCCTGGAGCTCTGACCAACTCCGACATACTCCGAACGTCTTGAACCCTGTGGAGGACCACTCTGCACTGGCGGAGGCGCATATCTAGTCTGCTGGTGAGGCGATTTGCCTCGAAAGTTAACAAAGGACCCTGCCGATCTGACCCTCTTCTGCTGATCTTGGTTAATCCTTCGATCTCTACGTTCCTGTGTGCTACGCATAAGCCTGTACGCGGGCAATATCCATGCCTGACTGAAGAGCTACTCTTGCACAACCTTTCTTTAGATAGTCATCAAGACCCGTGATAAATCGATACATAATATACTCTCTGGTTGCTAACTCCCTAGCTAGTAACAGGATCGTCTCTTTGCAATCTATACTTTCTGCTACAGGTCGTGGAACTGAAGGTTCAAATATCATGGCCGCAGTAGGAACTGCTGCCGTCTTAGACTCTGTTTGGGATCGCGACGCCAGTAACTCCTCGAATGAAGCACCACCTCGTGATGGTTGGGCTGTGCCCTCGTAACCCTCTCGCTCTACTCGCTCCTCGCGCTTGCCCTTCTGGGCCCGGGTTGCCTTACGCGGAGGCATAATGCTAAGGGAAAGAAATACGTTAGAGGGGTCCAACTTATAACACAACTCTAAGCACGATCTCAGAGTGAGAAGAATGGAAACCAATCCTAAATATCCTATAGCCTCCTGATTATTGGTGTGGTGCACAACACACCGATAATCAAGACTCTACTAGATACGGTCTGTAGACACTTTCCGAGGATTAACTGCTCTGATACCACTTTTGTCACGACCCGAACCCGGGCCCGAGACTGGTGTCTTACCTCGGGCACCCTAGTGATACAACATCAGAGTAATCAGCGTAATATAAAACAAGACATGAAATAATATGAAGTGAAAACAGTTTATCTGAGAGAAGTTGCCTTTCGGCATATATATAAAAACATGAACTGCATGCTACATCCTTTACAAACTCGCCACAACAAGATTACTGCACTCTAAGAAGGATATAACAACAATGGTGGGACAGGGCCCCGCCATACCCCTGAATGTAAGTACCTACAACGACAGGGGACTATACCACTGATAAGCCTCCGGAGAAACGGAGTTTCCCAAACGCTGAACTGTGACCCTATGAGCGAGGATCAACAACTGGTGTACCTCTACCTGCGGCATGAACGCAGCCCCCGGGCGAGGTCGCATAACAGTACCAAGTGTGAAATCAAAATATCAGAATGAAATCATAGTAGTCTATATAAAACAGGAGACATATGATAACCAAACTACAATTCACAATAAATAAGCAGTCATGTCAAGTCAGGGACCCACGCCCTCAAAGTCATCACTATAACTATGGGCCTCACGCCCACAACATCAATCATGCCCGTGGAATACCTTCCTCATCGCTACGGCTATGATATAAAAGCACCAAAGAATACATGAACACCGTGTCCCACCTGTGTCATAATAAAACCGCACGGTAAATGCGAAGGCATAGCCGACTACTAAAACCCACAGTACCAACAAGGTCATAAACTGTATCACGAGGTCTTTCTAGACCGCCACATGATCGAAGCTGGCCACTCGCCCGCAATATCAAATGTGCGCGTCTAGTCCTGGAACTTCCCGCAGCTCCGCATAGGCCACTCACATAGGCCCGCATGAGGTATTCCCCGCATCGGTAGCTACTCCCGCATCGCCCACATGTAATCGCATGACCATAAAGGCCGCACACTAACCTGGAACTCTCGTAGCTCCGCATAGGTCACCTGGACCCGCATGAGGTATTCTCGAATCATGGTCCCAGACCGCCTGAGTCTACCCCGCATCGGAGGGCAGCTTAACCCCCGGTATCATGTCAAGAGGTGAGTGATATAATACTAACATAACAGCTTATCGTTAAACAACATAAGCACAACAAGAGAAACACCTTCACACAAACATCACAAGATACTAACACACGTAGCATCCTAACTTGTTTACTTATCAAATCAACAAGAAAGTATTACAAGGCTATCACAAACCAACACAATCAAGTTATTCACACAAGGTACTTTCTACTTTATGTTAACAGGTTCGGGTTTTTATCCCCAAAGTACTTCATACATCAACTCTTTAAAAGATCCGTTTATTTCACAAAAGTCACACAATACCCGTAGTATAAAAATAGAGTGACTATCTTTTTAAGTAAACCAAAACATTTCCCTTTGTAAAATCAAGTAACAACATTATTTTCCAAACGTTCAAGTTTGCCTAATTTCAAATGCTCAAGTTTCTCATTTTCGAAAGGTTTCTTAGTTCATAGTTTTAATCACTTAATAATATGATTCTCCTTTAAAACAATTTGAGAAACATATGCCTTATGTGTGAGTAGGTTATTCTTGTTTATAACAATCTTATTTAAGCAGCCATGATCTAGGAAATGTAATATCATTTTGTCTCATCTTAGCTTCTATGCAGATGGAGGTTTCTACTGGTTTTAATAATACTTAATTAGTCAATACATTTCCTTTATTAGCGCCTTGTGGTTTGTTCGATACTTATTCTCGATTCAAATCAGTAAAACATTATTCCTTTTAAAAACCAAGTACTCATCACTCACGAATGAGGTTTCACACTTTTTAACAAAATTCATATTAATTCAATTAAGTCAAGTCTCTTAACTTTTAAAATCAATAAACCATACTTCTTATCTCTCTTAAGTCGTTATACCTAACTTCCCATAAAGCTAGTATAACTCTTAAGCTTTTAAAACCAAGTATTACTCTTCTTTCAAAAAGGTTTCTTAATTCTTTTGAAATACTTCAAGATTTAGACTCCAGTCAAAAGACATCGCAGTAAAAACCACGTTCAGTTAACACACGTACGTCTACCGTACTATATATATTCTTTTAAAATATCATACTCAAGAGGATAGGAAGAATCACATACCTCGATAAGCCCAAAATTATCCAAGTTTAAATGTCGATCCTGAGCAACGCTAGCTCCTACTGGCGCCCAACCCTCTCCAAACAACCCTTAGAAGTTCTACTTAACTTCTTCTTAATACTTCAACCAACTATGAAGATTTTCCTTAGGGTTTCGTTTTGAGACTAAAAGGACATAAGGTAGTATTTCCGGGCTCTACGTATAGAGGTAACTTTGGAATACTACAAGGTATAAGGCTAAGGTATTTTGGAATAAGAATACTTGGAGAGTATTTTCTACCAAGAGGGGGGGTATTTTTACGAGAACAACTAGGCAAAGGGGGGGTACTCTCGGCTAGCACCACTAGGAAGGGGGGGAGTACTTCTCGGCCAAAAGGCCTCACAAAGGGGGAGGGGTGCTCTATGGACGAGAGCCTCTCCAAAGGGGGGGGGGAGGGTTTTCAAGACTTAGGAAAAGTTTTTGGGATGAAGAAGTCTTGCACTAAGGGGGGGTATTTATAGGGAATTCAATGGCCATGATCAAGACAAGTGGGGGGCAAGTGGAAGGTGAGGATTTGCCCAAGTGCCCCCTAGCCATCTACTCCACAATTCACTCCAAACATTGACCCATGGTTTAGGCCATTAAACATGCCACGAAATGAGCACCCAATCGGCCACCACAAACCGCCAACTTGAGGGTGACAAGTGTCGCCCTCTCGTTGGTCCAAAATATTCCATCTCTCGGAAAAATCCGCAAAAATTATAAAAGTCGCAACCGTAATTTTCCCCTCGCAAAGTTTGGAAAACGTTTCGTCGGAAAACAATTCTTTTCGTGGGTTGTGAACAAAATTTTGCCCCTTTTGCCTACTTAAGGCTTAAACTTTTATACGTACGCCCTTACGTACATACTCTGAAAATACGGGGTATAACAAATGATCTTTGTCCCCCTATTGTAATTGGATATTACATGTTGTAGTAATGTATAGTTGAGTATACTATATGTAGAATGATTATGGATAAGAATTGAACTGTATTTACATAGGACTGTATTTACAGTAGACTGGTAGTATTATTGTGGAGTAGAATTGTACACGTCCGGTTAGACGTGTAACCCCCCCTGGGATTGTTGGTTTGGTAGCAGGCCTCGTTAGAGGAGGAGATTTATGTGGTTGCAGGGGGGGGGAGGTGCTGCCGAATTTTCCGTAGAATAAGGAATCTTGTATCTAGAATTATTCTACGAAGAGATCTAGAGGTTGATAGACGTTTTGTGGCCTTTATAGGTTGAAGTACTACGAGTAGCGTATTCTACTTGAAGGGTGGAAAAGGCGAGCAAGGTTAGAGTACTTTGAGCGTTTTGCTTATTGTCGATAATCGTCGCGAGGTATGTGAACCTCTTCCTATCCTTTCTAGCATGATATTTGTGAAATATATTTAGTGCGGTAGACGCACGTGTGTTTAAAGGAAAATGATTTTCCTTTTGTGCCCTTGACTTGATTCCAAAGTTAAGTGACTTGTTATGAAATATTAAGGACTTGAATTATGTTAAAAAGTTGTAAAACCTCACTCATGAGTAATCGGTGTGTGGTCTTTTAAAAAATAAAGTTATCTTGATTTCGAAAATAAGAATGGTTTTATCATTGGATTTAAAATGATAACTTGACTTATAAACAACTTGATTTTGGGAAAGGAGAAGTAACTTGATTTAAGGGTATAGGTTACTTGTTTTTAAAAGAGTAAGACCCTTGGTTTAAAAAGTATATTGCTACTTGACTTTAAAAAGGAAAAAGTGCCTTTGTTTTAAAGGAAGGTATGGTTTTGTCTTAAAAGGGTTTAAAAAAAAGGAAGGCACGCTTTTGTCTTAAGATTGGTTTAAAAAGAAGGTATGGAAATTATTTTGGGTTTTACTTTGATGTCGTTTGACTTGAGTTTTAAATAATAAGAATCTTGAAGTATTTCAAAAGAGTTATGAATCATTTTTGAAAGAAAAGAAATACTTGGTTTTAAAAGCTTAAGTGTTATACTAGCTTTATGGGAAGTTAGGTATAACGACTTAAGAAAGATAAAAGGAACGGTTTACTTATTTGTTATGAAAATCTTGTATTGATTTCTGGAAAGTGTAGTAAGACGGTTTGATAAGTAACATGTTATGATGCTACGTGTGTTAGTGTCTTGTGATGTTTGTGTAAGGGGGTTATTCTTGTTGTGCTTACGTTGTTAAACGATAAGCCCGTTGTACTGCTATTATATCACATACCCCCCTGACTTGTTATGATGCCGAGGACTTGCCACCCTCGATGCGAGGTATACCTCATGCGGTCTGTGTGACTATGCGGAGCTGCGGGAGTTCCAGGATTGATCATTCCGGGTGTGTATCCCGATGCGAGGAATGCCTCATGCGGTCTGTGTGACTATGCGGTCTATGTGACTATGCAGACCGCGAGTCGAGGAGGATGCTGCGGGTTAGCCGCTTCCGTCGAGGAATACCTAAATGCGGGTGCATGTGACCTATGCGATCGCGGAGTTCGAGTTAGGCACGCATAATGATATTATGGGCGATTGGCCTTGCTTCGATCATTAGCGGCCTAGTAAAGACCAGTTACGTTATATGTATTTTGGTCTTGTTTATGCTTTTGCACTATTTGCAGTTAAATTGGTTGTTAGTACGTATTTGTAATTGGTTTTAAAATGTTATGATTTGATTTGATTTTTCTGATTTCACATACTGTACTGTTATCGACCTCCTTCGGGGCCGCATTCATGCCGCGGTAGAGGTACACCGCCGTCGATCCTCGCCATAGGATCACGGTCGGCGTTAGGAAGCTCCGTTTCTCGTAGCTTATCTTTGGTATAGTCCGTCGTTGTAGAGTACTACATTCGGGGTATGGCGGGCCACGTCGTCATTGTTGTTATAACATTCGTAAGTCCGTAATAATCTTGTTGGCGCGAATTTGTAAAAGGGATGTAAATGTCGTTCAAGTTTTATTTATATATTCGTAAAGGTAACCGTTTTAGTTGCTTTGTTTTCTTATTTCATTATTGTATATCTTGTTTCATGTGTATGTTTTTATTTCGCTGATTTTCTCTCGATGTTGTATCACTAGGGTGCCCGGTAAGGCACCGCGATGCCCTGGTCGGGTCGTGACAAAAGTGGTATCGTGAGCGATTAGTCCTCGGAAAGTGTCTACGCATCGTATCTAGTTGAGATTTCGACTTTCGAGTTACAATCCACCCGAGTCCTATGGATTGAGGATTGAGAAGATCATCGTGAGTTTTTTCGACGATTGCGATGGATCATGAAAGTGATCAAGACCTCGAGGCATTTCTTACACTTCTTGCCCTCGCGGATGAGAGCTCGCGCAGATAGATTTATGAGGTTGAGGCGAGCGGCGGGCGGTTCGGGAATACGATAGATTTTGACTTATTGGCTCGTTATGTCCCCGTTAGTGGCGGACATGGAGGATAGAGTGCACCGATATGTCACAGACATGACGATTATCTAGCGAGGAGTTGTACAAGAGTAGCTCTTGATCGACATGGACATTGCCGCGTCTGAGCTTACGCGCAGTGCAGAGAACGTAGAGATCAGCGGAGTAACCAAGATCAGCAGAAGAGGGCCAAAACAGCAGGGTCCTTTGGTAACTTTCGAGGCGGACCTTCTCAGCAGATGGTTATGCGCCTCGCCCGATCTGAGTGGTCCTCCGCGAACTTCGGGGCGTGCGGGGTATTTAGGAGTTAGTCGAACTCGGGGTTTCAGTTCACAGATTTGCATAGGTTCTAGCCAGCCCGATTCAGTTTTCCCTCAGTGTTCACTATGTGGTAGACGTCATCCCGGGAAATGTCATCTTTTTACTAATGCTTGTTTTACCAGCGGCCGTCAGGGCCATGTGAGGAGAGAATGTCCTAGTAGGAGGGATACAGGTGGGATGACTTAGGCTACCAAGTCAGTTGTGGATTCAGTGGGTCGGAGAGGAAGGGGTGTTAGCCAGAGGAGGCCTCCCCCACCTCGGTATGGCCGTTGTGGTAAGTGTTCTTATGAGGAGTGTCGTACTACTTAGATAGCTTGTTAGGCTTGCGGCCAGCAGGGCCATTTTGCGAGAATTGTCCGAACAGAGGTGGCGCAGATGTTACGACTCACCCGGGATCGATGTTGGTTCATCACCGTCAGTAGTTATGCGCCCGTGAGCGGGATTTGATTAGGCGGCAAAGGAAAGTGAGGCGAGAGTTACGAGATATCTTGACTTAAGAGACTTGTTTATGTCGTTATGGTAGATACGTGTGGAGTGCTATGTTCGGTTAGCATTGTGTAAGTTGTGATTAGAAAACATGGGTAGTTGAAAAGGGTAAATGCAGGGACGAGAAAATGGGGAGCCTTAGAATTTATAACAGTTGGGACCTTGGATGCAAGGCCTTCCTGAGTGGATGTTACGGTTGGTCCTTGTCGAAGTACTTGGTATGCGTGATATTTATATTGTGGGATAATTCCATGGGTAGTGTGAGATGGAAGTGGTAGCTTTCATGACGGGAACGAGAGTTTAGTACGAAGTGGGTCGGGTTGAGGCCATATCGCGAGTCAACCGGCCGGTGTGGTAAGTCGGTTGAGGTGGTCAGCTAGATGATAAGTCACGGTGTTAGGCCCAAGATTAGGTAACCATCGTGCGAGTTCGTGGATGCGTTCGACGATGGCCGGGCGATGAGGTCGACCCATCTTGTCTTCGATTAGGATGTTTACTCGGCGGAGGTTATGCGAGATGTTATCGGGAAGGTTGTAAAGTGCCGCAGGGTTCCTACTTTTATTTTATGACGGTGGAGCCCGTTTTGGCTATTTCTTTTGTTTTTGGAGGTTTTACGGCGGGGTTAGGAACTTCGGTGAGTCTCGATGTGCATTCACCTCGGGCGGACGGACAACAACCACGTTTTATTCGGACATTTGAGGATAGGTTACGGGCGGTGTTTTGATTTCGAGGTAGTAAGGATTATTTGCCTCTTGTTGAGTGATTATTAAAATAGCTACCATTTGATTCGGATGTCGCCTTATGAAGCCTTGTATGGGCGGAAGTGTAGGTTGTCGATCGATTGGTTCGAGGTTGGCAAGGTTCGAGATAGTTGGTCCATACTTGTTTTGGGATGAGGATAGGGTTAAGCTTATCGAGAAGAGGTTATTAGCGGCTTCGAGTCAGCTTGAAGTCGTGTGGACGGTGGTGTCGGCAGCAGAGTTGAGGTTGGTGGGTCTTCTTGAAGGTACCACCGGAAGGGTGTGCGAGATTTGGAAAGAAGGAAACTTAGCAGAGGTACTTTGGGCGCACCGGATCGTTTGTAGAATAGGCGGGTTGCCTATAAGTTATGCACCGTCCGACTTAGGAGGCGATGCGTCCGGTCTCGAGTTGCTATGTTTGAAAGAGTATCGAGATCCATCAGTGTTCCCGGTTAATGATGACCAAGTTAGAGATAGTAACCAGAGATTTTGGCTGACGATAGCGAAATGAGTGCGTATAGTAGGAAGAGTTCGAGTGTACGAGGAAGGTACGACGAGTAAGAAAAGAGGCTAGGATGTGAAGAAAGTATCCTTTAGACCATGGGTGGAGCTAATGGTATTGATATACGCTTTAGAGGTGATTCTTCGTTGGCTTGGATGTGTGTTTTTGCGAGTATGTTGTATTATGGCCATGTGTGGTATAAATGGTTTCGTAAGCATAGTAGGGAAGACTATACCGGCACAGGTGTGCTTGGAGACTTAGAAGGAACATTCGGGACGAATGTTTCTAAGAGGAAGAATGTTACACCCGTAGTTCGAGTATGTATCACGAGGGCGTGCGTTCGAGAATACGACATTTAAATTGGAAAGGAAGAAAGATGTGATTTTTCGTGGAAAGGTTTCAGATTTTGTGAAGGAAAAATGTTAGTTAAAGGGGTGGATTCCCAGTTTGGTATTGGACTTTTGGAATATTTAGAATTATGGAATTTTATTTAGGAATTGGTCACGTGGGGCCACAGGGAGAAATTCTGGTTTTGTGGGGCCCCTTTATTTTTGGATTTTTGGCTTTACGAATTTTTGGAAGATGAAATATTTTGGACGAGTAGAGGCGACACGTGTCACCCGTGTGGCCGTGTTGGCGGGTGGAGAAGAACCAGTGGGGCGTTTTTAGGTGGACAAGTGGCCCGTTTTGTGGTGGCCACTTGTCCCATTTTGTGGTGAACAAATGGTTGGCCAACTACCCACACACGTGTACCCAATCTTCACCATCCACTGCCTAGATCTTGGCCATTGTTTTCCTATAAATACCCCGTGTGCAAGACTTTATTTCATCCACATTAGAAAGTTTCAGGCAAAAATTCCTCCCTCCCTTTGTGAGTTCTCGTCCAAACACCCCCCACCTTGAGTAGAATTCTTCAAGTATTGTTGTTATTCCAAATACTTTAGCCTAAATCCCTTGTGGTATTCCAAAGAAATCCAACATAAGAGCAGGAAATACTACTTTATTCCGATAGTCGTAAGCGAAACCACAGGAAAATCTTCATAGCTTAGATGAAGTGTTAAGAGGAGTTGGTTAGAAACTTCTAAGGGTCGCTTGGAGCGGGTTGGAGCGTTTTGGAGCTAAGCGTTGCTCAGATCGACTTATAAACTTGGATAATTTTGGGCTTATCGAGGTAATGATCTTTGTCCCTATTGTAATTGGATATTACATGTTGTAGTAATGTATAGTTGAGTATACTATATGTAGAATGATTATGGATAAGAATTGATTGTATTTACATAGGATTTGTATTCTGATGGTAGTAGTATTATTGTGGGTAGAATTGTACGTCAGGTTAGGCGTGTAACCACTGGGATTGTTGGTTTGGTAGCGAGCCTCGTTAGAGAGGAGATTTATGTGGTTGCGGGGTGTCTTGCGAATTTTCAGTAGAATAAGGAATCTTGTATCTAGAATTATTCTCTGAAGAGATCTAGAGGTTGATAGGCGTTTTGTGGCCTTTATAGGTTGAAGTACTACGGTAGCGTATTCTACTTGAAGGGTGGAAAAGCGAGCAAGGTTAGAGTACTTTGGGCGTTTTGCTTATTGTCGATAATCGTCGCGAGGTATGTGAACCTCTTCCTATCCTTTCTAGCATGATATTTGTGAAATATATTTAGTGCGGTGAAGCCTTGCGTGTGTTTAAAGGAAAGTGATTTTCCTTTTGTGCCCTTGACTTGAGTCCAAAGTTAAGTGACTTGTTATGAAATATTTAGGACTTGAATTATGTTAAAAAGTTGTAAAACCTCACTCATGAGTAATCGGTGTGTGGTCTTTTAAAAAATAAAGTTATCTTGATTTCGGAAATAAGAATGGTTTTATCATTGGATTTAAAATGATAACTTGACTTATAAACAACTTGATTTTGGGAAAAGAGAAGTAACTTGATTTAAGGGTATAGGTTACTTGTTTTTAAAAGAGTAAGACCTTGGTTTAAAAAGTATATTGCTACTTGACTTTAAAAGGAAAAAGTGCCTTTGTTTTAAAGGAAGGTATGGTTTTGTCTTAAAAGGGTTTAAAAAAAGGAAGGCACGCTTTTGTCTTAAGATTGGTTTAAAAAGAAGGTATGGAAATTATTTTGGGTTTTACTTTGATGTCGTTTGACTTGAGTTTTAAATAATAAGAATCTTGAAGTATTTCAAAGAGTTATGAATCATTTTGAAAGAAAAGAAATACTTGGTTTTAAAAGCTTAAGTGTTATACTAGCTTTATGGAAAGTTAGGTATAACGACTTAAGAAAGATAAAAGAGCGGTTTACTTATTTGTTATGAAAATCTTGTATTGATTTACGGAGAGTGTAGTAAGGCGGTTTGATAAGTAACATGTTATGATGCTACGTGTGTTAGTGTCTTGTGATGTTTGTGTAAGGGGGTTATTCTTGTTGTGCTTACGTTGTTAAACGATAAGCCCGTTGTACTGCTATTATATCACATACCCCCCTGACTTGTTATGATGCCGAGGACTTGCCACGCCGATCGAGGTATACCTCATGCGATCTGTGTGACTATGCGGCTGTGGGAGTTCGAGGATTGATCATTCGGTGTGTATCGACGCGAGGAATGCCTCATGCGATCGTGTGACTATGCGGTCTATGTGACTATGCGGACTGCGGAGTCCGGGAGGATGCAGCGGGTTTGCGCCCCGATGAGAGGAATACCTCATGCGGAGTGCAGTGACCTATGCGACTGCGGAGTTCGAGATTAGGCACGCATAATGATACTATGGGCGATTGGCCTTGCCCGATCATTAGCGGCCTAGAAAAGACCAGATTATGTTATATCTATTTTGCTCTTGTTTATCTTTGGTACTATATGCGATTAAATTGGTTGTTAAATGCGTATTTGTAATTGGTTTTAAAATGTTATGATTTGATTTCAGTACTTTACAGTTTCACATACTTGGTACCTGTTGTACTGACCTCCTTCGGGGGGCTGCGTTCATGCCGCAGGTAGAGGTACACCAGTCGTCGATCCTTGCTCATAGGATCACAGTTCAACGTTTTAGGAAGCTCCATTTCTCCGGAGGCTTATCTTTGGTATAGTCCCCTGTCGTTGTAGGTACTTACATTCAGGGGTATGGCGGGGCCCTGTCCGTCATTGTTGTTATAACATTCGTAAGTGCAATAATCTTGTTGTGGGCAGAATTTGTAAAAGGGATGTAACTGTTCGGGTTCAAGTTTTATTTATATATTCAGAAAGGTAACCGTTTTGGTTAGCCTGTTTTCTTATTTCATTATTGTATATCTTGTTTCATGTGTATGTTTTTTATTTCCGCTGATTTTCTCTGATGTTGTATCACTAGGGTGCCCGGGGTAAGGCACCAGTCGCGGGCCCGGGGTCGGGTCGTGACACTAGTCCACAATACAATCCAATTATACAATGTTATTCTCGGCTAACAACAACACTACTTCTCTTTCAATTTCTATTTCAATACAAGTTGTTGTTCCAACATGCTACATAGTCATAAACAATTTCAACAACTATAATTCCCTCTTTATATAACATGTGACAACTAAACTAGTAATCAAATTGAATTACAATCTTAAGGGCTAACATACTAGTTTTCGGGTTAGGGTTCCAATATCCATAACACTAATCAACTTCATAATATAAACTCCTCATGCTTGCTAATATCCAAAGCTACAACAAGTAGTAATCTTAATTACTAAAACGACAAGAATTATACCTTTACAAGCCCTTAAAATTCCCAAGATTCAAAGTCGCTCCTTAGCAATTCTTAGCTCTTTTCCTTAAGTTCCAATCCGCTCCAAGCACTCCTTAGAAGCCTATGACGAACCCGTCTTCAAGTTCCAACTTCAAAGTTGAAGAACTCCTAAGTTTCCGCCTTGACTAATACAGCGCCCACTTTTCCGGAATCTTTCTATTGAGATAACCTTACAACCCTCTTAGGAACCTAGGGTTTAAGTCTTGTGAACAATGGAACAAAACTACAATTTTTTTGTGTGGCAAACCCTCAAACCCGTGAGCTACAAAGAAGAACAAGAAAGTGTGAAATAATTCTAAGTGTTGGAAGACAAGTCTTGCACTAGTTGGGTATATATAAAACAATGGAGGGTCAAGATCTCAACATATGTGTGGCTAGGATGCATTTCCATAAAGTAAAGCCAAGTGGACAAGTTGACTTGGTCAATACACTCAAGCTTGAAGACTTTCATCCACAATGGTCAAATGACCATCCTATCCTTGCAAAAATCGTCCAAGACCATGTGAGGGGGTGTCACGTGTCGCCCTCTCATTCGTCCATAAAATTCTGTAACCCTCGTGGGCCCCACAAAATGTAAAATTTCCTCGGGTGTGCCCCACGTGACCAAATCCGTAAAATATAAATTCCATAATTCTTATAAGTTCTTAAAGTCTTAAATACCAAAATTGAGAATCCAATTCTCAATAATAACCCTCTTTCCTTCACGTAGTTCGGAAACTTTTCCGTCGAAAAAAAAATCACATCTTTCTTCCTTTCCAATATTCTATGCCGCATTCTCGCATGCGTCCTCACATACATACTGGAACTACGGGTGTAACATTCTCTCCCGGCAGAAACATTCGTCCGAATGTTCTTTCTAGAATCTCAAAACATACAGCGTCGGTATAATCTTCGCTACTATACTTACAAAACCAATTATGCCACACGGCCATAATACAACACATCGCAAAACTCGAATCCAAGCCAACGAGGAATTATCTCTAACGTCGCAGCTTCCACCCGTGGTCTAAAGGATACTTCCTTTCGTTACTTCACAAAAAGATCACTTCCCTTCTCTTAACACATGTTCACTTCTTCCCTTACTCGTCGTACCTTCTCGTACACCTGAACTCTTTCTATTACACATACCACACTTCAGTCATCGCTTCAGTTTCCAAAACCTTGGAGTCACTACCCCCAAACCCAGTCATCTTACTAGCCTCAAATTGATTTAAGGCCATTCCGACGTAACCAGCTCCGATTCTGGTCGAACACATCCACGAACTCATACGATGGTTACCTAAACTTGGGCCTAGCACCCTCGTGACCCTACCACCTGGGGGGACCACCTCAAACTGACCCCACCTCATTTCGGGCTGCGGGTTGACCCGCGACCTGGCCTCAACCCGACCCATTATCGCGCCAAACACTCTCGTTCCCTGATCCGGAACAATCTTACTAATTCACGTCATGAAAGCTACCACTTCTATCACAACTACCCATGGAATTATCACACAAATACTCCACGTATACTATGCGGCTCAGACGTAGATCACATGAAATCTTTTACTCAAGGCGGCCTTACATCTAAGGTCTCGGTTATCATAACTTCTAAGGTTCGCAAATTACGACCCCAAACTTACCTTTTAGCGCCCATGTTTTTAATCACAATTATCACAATGTTATCTGAACATAACACTTAACATAAAAAAATCATCATATCACATACTAATCTCACAGAGGTTAAGGATATACACCTGTAACTTGCTTCACTTTCCCTTTGTCGCTCTAATCATAATTTTGCCTGTTGGCGCATAGCTATAGAAAGCGATGACCCTTGTTGATCTGAAGGATGAGTCTTAACATCTGCTCTACCTGCAGTCGGACAATCCTCATAAAATGGCCACATGCCGGCGCAAGTGTAACAATCTCCCAAACTAGCACGACACTCCCACTTATGGAGTTTTCCTTGACAATGCCACTTTGAGATAAGGGTGGCCTCGTCCGAGCACTCCTACTCCTGAAACTACGAAACCTTGGAGCCACGACCTGCTCCTGAATACCTGGGCGCCACGAAGGCGCGGAGGACCACTATGCTGGCGGAGGTGTATAACTTTCTTCTTGAGGCGGTCCGCCTCGAAAGTTACCAAAGGACCTGCTGTCTTGGCCTCTTATGCGATCCACGGTCCCCGCGTCGGTCTCTACGTTCCTCCATCCCACGTGCATAAGCTGTATCACGGGCAATGTCCATGCGGTGAAAAGCTACGAGCAAGCCTCTGCCCAGTAGTCATCGAGTCGTGGCGTGGCGGTGCACTCTGTCCTCCGTATCTATCACTAGCGCGAGGACATATCGATCAATGGTCGAACTCCACGTTGTACTCCCGAACCGTCGCCTCTGTCTCATCGAGAAATTTGTCGGCCGTGCTCTCATACGTGGAGGCAAGAAATGGCGAAATGCCTCGAGAACTCGTCCCAGCAATTTGGGCGCATACTCCCGGGGCGGCTCGCGAATCAAACCAGTCGACTGCAGTATCACGCGGCCGATGCGAACCTAAGACCACCGACTCGGTCTCCGAAGCCTTGATCACTCTCATGATCCGCTGTAACTGTCGGATGAACTCCTGCGGATCATCCTCAGGCCTCGACCCGTAGAACTCAGGTGGGCTGCAGCTCAAAAAGTCTCGTAGTCTCAGGCTATCCGATGCGGGGTGAACTACGGGTGCTCTTTGGAACCTCAGATTCTTATGTCCTCGTGTCTAGCCACAATCCTATCTAGTAACTGGGCCATCTCCTTGTAACCCATATCCTCTGTTCCTGGCCGTGGGACTAGAGGCTCGAATGCGTGGCCTCGGTGAGACCGCGGTGCTCTACTCATGACTCCTCTGTTGCGCTTGCCGCCAGGCTCTGGTTGCCTTGCGTGGAGGCATAGGTGGTACAAAGAGATACGTCGGAGGAGTCAACTTATAACACGGCTCTGAGGCGCGATCTGAGTGAGAAGAATGAAACCAATCCTAAATATCCTGTCGCCTCACGATTATAGATGTAGTGCGCGACACGCGATAATCAAGACTACCTGACACGCGTAGACACTTTCAGAGGACTAAGCGCTCACGATACCACTTTTGTCACGACCCGACCTCGGGCGCGGTAGTGCCTTACCGGGCACCCTGGTGATACAACATCGAGAAAATCAGTGAAATAAAAACTTAAACACGAAACAAGATAACATAAGAAAGCAGGCTAACCAGCGGTTACCTTTACTGCGTATACATACACGAATAGTTATATCCTTTACAAACCACCTTGCTGATTACTGGACCTCTAGAATTTAACCACAACTATGGCGGACGGGGCCCGCCATACCACGAATGTATAAGTACCTCTGATGACGGACTATACGAATAAGCCTCAGAGAAGCGGGCTTCCGAAAATCTTTGAACTATGATCCTATGGCGAGGATCGACAAGCGTGTACCTCTGCTTGCGGCGTGAGCGGCCGAAGGAGGTCGATGCAATGGGTACCAAGTATGTGAAGCGTAAAATCGTAAATGAAATCATAATAGTCTATATAAAGCGGGAGACATGTATGATAACCAAACTACAATCCGATATATAAGCGATCATGTCAAGTCGGGGACTCGCGCCTCGAAGTCATCACTCAAATATAACAATGGGTCTCGCGCCCATGGCATCAATCATGCGTGGAATTCCTTCCTCACTGCGATCTATGATATAACAATACCAAGGAGTACACATGAACACGGGTCCCACGTGTGTCATAAAAACCGTCGGGGCAAGAAATGCGAAGCATAGCTACGGATCAATTGCATCATTGGCCAGGCAAGTCTGAAAGCCAACTACCGGATACCAAAGCCGTACCAGCAATACTATAGAACTATACCACGAAGGCGACACGGGGCAAGTGCGGCTTGACTACGGATACCAAAGCGCGTCACGTGGCGGCGGGGCAATCTGAGGGCTAACTACGGATACGAGTCGTGATCACGAGACTTCGCCCAAAAGCGAGCGGGGCAAGTCGCGAAGGCTAACTACTAGATACGGCCGAATCATCCACGGCCAAGGCAAGTGCGAGAGCGACCACGGATACGAGGCCTGTCGGTAAAACCCGCGGGCTGGTCCGTGGAATGACACTATCGAAGCGATCGGGGCAAATCTGAAAGCCAACTACCGGAACCACTGCATCGAACGGCCGGGGCATATCGAGGGCTAGCTACGGATACGAAGGCGAATCGATAAACCTCGTGGAGAGCTAGTCCGTGGAGCAACAATCCTAATGGAACCATACGTGGGCCATGGCGTGTCGATGGGTCGAGGATATAACAAGACAACACTCTGGTGGAAGCATACGTGGGCCACCCGTCGATGTCGGTATGTCCATCAATCGAGAATAACATGGCCAGGCCCCGTCGAGGCAGCGGTAACATAAGGATCTGACAACGCACAACAAGGCTATCACCGCAAACATAGGCAAGTTACACCGACTCGAGTACTTTCATTTTATGTCAAAGTCAGGGTTTTAACCCCAAAGTACTACATCGTTAATTCTTTTAAAAGACCCGTTCTTTCCCTGACGTCACGGTACTAACACTCGTAGTATCGAAAATAGAGTAACTCTTGTTTTAAGTAAACCAAAACAATTCCATACATGCTTTTAAATAAACCGATTTAAGACAAAACCATACCTTTCTTTTAAACCAAAAACTCTTGATTCCTCGAGTCCCTTTTCTTTTAGAAATCAAGTTCCTTACTTTGGAATTTAAGAAAATTAATTCTTGTATGTAATGATTCTTATTAAAGTAGCCATGATACATAAAATGTAATAATTTTGTCTTATCTTAGCTTATATGCGGATGGAGATTTCTACTTGTTTTAATATAATATATTGTCATTACATTTTCCTTTATTAGCAGCAATGGCTTGTTCGATACTTATTCATTTCGAAATCAATATACCTTATTCCTTTTAAAACCCAATTACCCATTTCTCGTAAGCGGTTTCACAACTTTTAGTAACCAAGTCCTTAATATTTCACGTAGTCATTTATAAGTCAAGTCTCTTATCTTTTAAAAACCACAAACCATTTCTTTACCTACATAAAGTTGTTATAACAAACTTCCCGTAAAGTAGTTATAACACTTTATGTTTTAAACCAACCAAATTCATTTAGCACGTATGCGTCTACCGTACTACATAGTTCTACAACAATCATGCTAGAAAAGATAGGAAGAGGTTCATATACCTCGCGGCGATTATCGACAATTAGCAAAGCGCTCCGAGTACTATACCGCACTAGCCTTTTCCACCCTTGAGTAGAATACGCTAATCGTAGTACTTCAACCTATAATGGTCATAAAAATGTCTATTAACCTCTAGCTCTCTTGTAGAATATTCTAAGTACAAGGTCACTAAATTCTACGGAAAATCGAGCACACTTCCTTTGTTTCTACATACTTTGCCACCTTTTTCAAGGCGAATTCAATAACCAAGCGCCACATTTAAGGCTCGAATCAATTCAGCAAATACAAAGGATTGCCCGACAATGCGTGTAAAATTCCGCCCACAATTACAACCAACTAGTCCGCGTACAATCCAAATATCTGATGTTATTCTCGCTAACAACAACACTACTTCTCTTTCAATTTCTATTTCAATACAAGTTGTTTTCCAACATGCTACATAGTCATAAACAATTTCAACAACTATAATTCCCTCTTTATATAACATGTGACAACTAAACTAGTAATCAAATTGAATTACAATCTTAAGGCTAACATACTAGTTTTCGGGTTAGGGTTCCAATATCCATAACACTAATCAACTTCATAATATAAACTCCTCATGCTTGCTAATATCCAAAGCTACAACAAGTAGTAATCTTAATTACTAAAACGACAAGAATTATACCTTTACAAGCCCTTAAAATTCCCAAGATTCAAAGTCGCTCCTTAGCAATTCTTAGCTCCTTTCCTTAAGTTCCAATCCGCTCCAAGCACTCCTTAGAAGCCAATGAAGAACCCATCTTCAAGTTCCAACTTCAAAGTTGAAGAACTCCTTAAGTTTCCGCCTTGCGACTAATACGAAAACGCCACTTTTCCGGAATCTTTCTATTGAGATAACCTTACAACCCTCTTAGGAACCTAGGGTTTAAGTCTTGTGAACAATGGAACAAAACTACAATTTTTTTGTCACGACCCGATCCCGGGCCCGTGACTGGTGCCTTACCCCGGGCACCCTAGTGATACAACATCAGAGAAAATCAGCGGAAATAAAAACTTAAACATGAAACAAGAGATATGATAATAAAACAGGCGACCAGCAGTTGCCTTCTTGCATATATATGGAAATTGAGCTGTTACATCGCTTTACCACCACGCCACTTGATTACTACGGACCTGCAGAATGTAACTCGACTATGGCGGGCGAGTCGCCATACCCTGAATGTACAGAACCTACAACTCGGGGAAGCATGCAAAAGATAAGCCTCGGAGAAAGCGAAGCTTCCCAATCTGTTGAACTGTGATCCTAGGAGCGAGGATCAACAACCGATGTACCTCTACTGCGGCATGAGCGCCCCAAGGAGGTCGATGACAGGTACCAGTATGTGAAGCGAAAATCAGTAAATAAAATCCTGTGATCCTAAATAAAGCAGGAGGCATGTATGATAATGTCGATTCTGATTCCAACATAAGCGATCATGTCAAGTAGGGACTCGCTCTCGAAGTCATCACTCAAATATAACGAGAATTTAACCCAGCGACGCGTGCCGGCGTCTTACCTCGGTATAAGCGTGGCCATGGAACCGTCCTAATGGAAGCGTGCAGTGGGCCACCCGTCGATGTCGGTATGTCGAAAATAACAAGATAACAATCAAAATGGAAGCATACTCGTGGCCACCCGTCGTGTCGGTATGTCCCAAGCAAATAACAAGATAACACTCACAATGGGCGTACGTGGGCCACCCGTCGATGTCGGTATGTCAAGTAAATAACAAGATAACACTCCTAATGGAAGCGTACGTGGGCCACCCGTCGTGTCGGTATGTCAGTAAATAACAAGATAACACTTAATGGAAGCATACGTGGGCGCCCGTCGTGTCGGTATGTCGAAAGGATCGATATAGTGGAAGCATGCGTGGGCCACCCGTCGTGTCGGTATGTCCGTGATCAACCGGATAATGCCGCCCTCGCGAGAGGCGGTAGCCGAAATACAACACTTGCACAACAAAGGCTATCACAACAAGCATAGGCAAGTTCAGCGTGCTCGTAGACTTCCGTTTTATTACAACAAATCAGGATTTTTACCCCCAATTACTACGTATGTTAAATTCTTTTTAAAAGATCCATTTCTTTTACAAAGGTCACCCGATGCCCGTATTATCAAAATAGAGTGACTAATATTTTAAGTAAACCAAAACAACTTCCATACTTTCTTTTTAAACCAAATTAAGACAATACCATGCCTTCTTTTTAGACCAAAATTAATGCTTGTTTATAATGATTCTTATTACAGCAGCCATGATCTAAGAAATGTAACACAATTTTGTCTTATCTTAGCTTCTATGCAGATGGAGGTTTCTACTGGTTTTAATAGTAATTAATTAGTCAATACATTTTCCTTTATTAGCAGCGATGGTTTGTTAAATCTTATTCTCGTTTCGAAATCAATATAATATTATTCCTTTTAAAACCCGATTACTCATTTCTCGTAAAAGCGGTTTCACATTTGTTTAACACTGACCAAGTCCTTAATATTTCACGTCAAGTCATTTATAAGTCAAGTCTCTTATCTTTTAAACACCACAAACCATTTCTTTACCTACATAAAGTTGTTATAGCAAACTTCCCTTAAAGCTAGTTATAACGCTTTATGTTTTAAACCAACAAATTCATTTAGCACGTATGCGTCTACCGTACTACATAGTTCACTAAAATCATGCTAGAAGAGATAGGAAGAGGTTCGCATACCTGCATGACGGTTATCGACAATTAGCAAAACGCTCAAGTACTATAACCTTGCTAGCCTTTTCCACCCTTAGTAGAATGCTACTCGTAATCTTGGCCTATAATGGCCACGGCGTCCTATCAACTTCGGATCTCTTCGTAGAATATTCTAAATACAAGATTCCTTATTCTACGAAAATTAGTGACACCTCCCCGTAACCACACAAATCTCTCCTCTGCTGGCCCGTACCATGCAACAACTCCAGGGGATTACCGTCTAGCGGCGTGTTCAATTCTACTTCACGGATATACTACACAAGTGCGTAAATACAGTCGATGTAAATCTGATTCAATCCTTTTCAATATTCATTCTACATATAGTATACTCAACTATACATTACTACAACGTGTAATATCGATTACAATAGGGGATAAAGATCATTACCTCGATATGCCCAAAATTATCCAAGATTATATGTGATCTGAGCAACGTTGCTTCGTATTTTATGCGCTCAGAAACCCTTAGAAGTTTCTACACAACTTCTACTTAATACTTCAACCAACTATGAAGATTTTCCTAAGGCTTCGTTTTGTGACTAAAGGATATAAAGTAGTAGTTCTGGGCTTTTTGTATAGAGGAAACTTTGGAATACTACAAGGTATTTTGGAATAGTAACTATACTAGAAGACAACTTTTCTACCAAGGGGGTGTTTGATGAGACAATAAGGCAGGGGGTTTGTTTTGACGAGAGCTTCTACTAAGGGGAACTTTGGGCGAGAACTACTAACAAGGGGAGGATTTTGAGACTTGGAAAGTGTTTTGTGGATGAAGAAGTCTTGCACTTGCTGGGTATTTATAGGCCTCCGATGGCGAATTCAAGCAAATGTAGGGTGGAGATTTGGATCCGTGTGATGGATGAAGTCTTCCAACCAAGTGTCCACCACAACCTTGGGACATATGTCACCACAACGTTAGGACATATGTCCCCATGACAAAGAGCCATGTGGCCTCCACTGCACAAAAGCGTCCTACCTAACCGTATCCCAAAGAATTAACTTGCAAGACTTGACTTATTGACTTGGCCACCTTGCCCACCATTTCGTCCAACCATGCCACCTAAGGGTGCCACATGTCGCCCTCCTATTGGTCCAAAATATTTCAACTCACGTAAAAAATCCGAAATCGGTTAAAATATTAAAAACGTAGAATTTCCTTCACAAGGTTGAAATCTTTTAGTCAGTTCACAATTTCGTTCTTAACCTAATTAGGTTTATACACATGCGTATGTCTTACATACATACTCTTGAAATCTGAGGTGTAACATTCTTCCTTAGAAACATTAGTCGAATGTTCCTTAAGTCTCGAAACATACTTGCGATATAATCTTCACTACTATACTTATGAAACCAACTATGCTGCGTGGCCATAATATAACATCTGTAAAACTCAAATCCAAGCCAGCGAGGAATCGCCTAACATCGCAAAAGCTTCCACCCGTAGTCTAAAGAATACTCTCGCATCTTGGCTTCAGCAAAATGATCTCTTTTATTCTTACACACGTTAACTTTCCTTACTCGTCGTACCGCTTACCCACGAACTCTCTCGATTACGTTCCATACTCGATCATCGGCGGTTTCCAAAACTTTGAGTCACTACCTCACTTGGTCATCTTACTAGCCTCGGAAATTCCTTTAAGGCCGTTCGGTCTTCAGTGGGTGCGGTGACGTATCCACGAACTCTTCGATGGTTACCTAAACGGATTAGCACCCTCGTGACCCTACCACTGTGGACCGCTCGAATGACCCGCTCGCCGTGCGGGTGCGACCAGCGAATGGTCCTCGGCCCGACCCATGTCGCGTAAACTCTTGTTCCGATCGGAACAATCTTACCTATTCAAGTCTGAAAGCTACCACTTTCGTCTTACACAACCAATTATCCTGATACATTTCGCATACCAAGTATTTCGACAAAGACTAGCAGTAAAATCTTTTATTCAAACGACGCACATCTAAGGTCTCGGCGTGTAATATTCTAAGGTTCACACCTTCCCTGTCCCCATACTTATCCTTTCAACTAACCATGTTTTCTAAACCACAATATACACAATGCTATCTGTACATAGTACTCAACATATAATCATCGTATCACGCATGCTAATATCTAGAGGGTTGGGAACTTCCACCGCGACCTCTGCCGTGGCCTGCCGGTATATGAACATCCTGCCTAGCTATTGAAGGTGAAGAAACCGCAATTGATCCCGTAGTCTGTGCTATTGTCATGACGTTCGGGGCGTGGTATGCCTTACGGGCACCAAGTAGTCATACATCCAGTGTCGTGAATATAAAAACAAGACATGAAACGATTGTAAAATGAGACCTGATTTTATGTGAGAAAATGTCGCCTTTGGCATATATATATAACATCAAGTTTGCGATTTACATCCCAACTTTACAATAGGACTGACCTCTGGAATGTAACAACTATGGCGGGAGGCCACTCCATACAGTGTACAAAACTAACTACAACAGGAGATCGTACCCCAGTAGAGCCTCGGAGAAGATGGAGCTCACGCAGCGTGAAAGATCCTGGGATGCGGATCTAGCACCGTTTGCCACCCTGCGGCATGAGCGGCCCCGAGATAGGAGGTCGAGCCCATTACCAAGTATGCAGCGTAAAGTACTTAAATGAAATCAAAGCTTTTAAAACCATTTGCAAATACAATCGGTTTAATTGCACATAGTGCGCATCACAACAAGAACAATAATAGGTAAAGCTATGAGTCTTTTCTAGGCGCGAATGATCGAAGCAAGGCGATCGCCCATAGTATCATTATGCGTGCCTAATCACGGACCGCGATCCGCATAGGTCACACACGCGTAGGTATTTCGCGTAGGGTAGCTAACCCCGGTACCTCACAGACTCCGCGATCGCATAGTCTCGATAGACGCGTCGTAGTCGAGCCGCGTAGGGCATCCCGCGTCGGGCTAAAGCGCGAAATAATCAATCACGGAACTCCGCGACTCGCATAGTCTCACCGAACCGCGTGCGTATAGACCGCGTCAGGTGGCAAGCCACCGGTATAACAAGTCGAGGGTAGGTGATATAATATGATACCCGACTTACCGTTTAGCAGCGTAAGCATAACAAGAATGACCCCGCTTTTCACGACATCTGAACGCTAACACGTAGCGTCATAATATGTCTGTTTATCCGGTCATCGACTACACCTTACAATCAATACAAGGTTAGCATAAGCAAATAAGTAAGCGATTCTTTTATCTTTCTTGGGCTATTATACCTAACTTCCCGTAAAGCTAGTATAACTCTTAAGCTTTTGTTTAAAACCAGCTGTTTCTCTTACGTAAACAAATGATTTGATATTCTTTTGAAATGCTTCAAGATCTTTATTATTCGGGCTTAAGTCAAAATACATTGCGTAGTTATTATTGGGCTTAAGTCAAAAGACATTCGTAATTATTATTGATTAACACTGCAAATGCGTCTACCGTATTATATATACATTTAAAATATCATGCTCGAGTATAGGAAGAATCACATACCGGCTGAAAACCACTGCCAAGTCGAATATGTCAAGCGCGAATCGACTATAATAGTCAAATACGTATCAGCGTCTAGACTATTACGCTTGATTCTAGCGAGAGGGTTCTATTTACGGAAAATTTGGCGGCCTTCCTACGTGGCTATCTGATCTCTGTGTAAGCATCTATGTGAGTTTAGTAAAGCGTTTAGGTCGAAAAGCGATTCTTTAAGCGAGTTGTGCACAAACTTTTTGTCCATAAGGCCTAACTAAGGCTAAGCTTTTTACACGTACCTCGTACATACTGGAAATCTACGGTATAACATTCTCCTCGCCAGAAACATTAATCGAATGTTCCTTCCAAGACGATTAACGATAAAGCTTAAGCGGTTGCAAGTGCCACGTAGCCTGAAATAACACTTAGGCATAAGCGATAATTAAAAACGGCAAATAGGAAAGTAAGTTACGGAGGTATGGGAATAAGTGAGGATACCTGCTCATGTCCTCTGCTTCCCGTCATCTCCTCACGAGCTCGTTCGCCACAGACTTTGTGGAAGCCACGTCCTTGGTCATGAGGCGCCTAACGGCGATCGACTATCGCATGGGAATCTCATCATCGATAACCCCTCGGTCACTGGACGCCGTCAATCGGGTGTACCAGATGGATCCCGTCATCTCGCCGGCATAAGCGTGAAAAACCGGATGCGTTTGCCTCCGGATCGGACGAGATCAACTCGTGAGCAACCTTGCCTGCGCGGACAATCGATGCGGCGTGTACGCGGTGGGTTTCCCTTCTTCGAATCTCATCACACCGCCGTGGGTGGCGCGAGAAAACCAATCATCAACCTCGAACTCCGGATCTGGCGGCGATGATCTGCGTATGACTTACCGACTACGAGTGTCGACCTCTGGATAAGTTTCACCTTATCCGGCTGCTTGCACCGTCTGGTCCCACTAAGCGTACCTCGCCCATCGAACGACAGCTATGATCGCACTTCCTCCATACAAGGCCTCGTAAGGCGCCGTCCCGAATCTTGGGTGGTAGCTATTATTATATGCAAACTCAAGTAGAGGCAAATGATCCTCCGGTACCGAAGTCGATAACACGGGCTCATGACATATCCTCGAGTGCGGATAGTGCGCTCGGCTGTCAAATGTCTGTGGATGGAATCGTGCTCGAGCTCACTGCGTCCTAAACCATACGGAAGACCTCGAAGTTAGCGAAGTAAACTAGGCTCACATGCGATATGATCGAAATAGGGACTCATGCGATCGGCGATCTCTCGGATGTAAAGTCGGCATAATCCTCGATCGAAAAAGTCGTCGACGGGAAGAAAGTGGTGATTTCGTCGACTGTCGGCGATAACCTATATAGAATCATGTCTGCACGAGTCACGAGGTAATCGTGATAAAGTCCGTGTTGATCACCTTCCGGTCGGGATCTGTCGTGCGCAACAAACCACGGGCCTGCGGTGCTCTGCCTTCACTGCGACAACACGGGCGCGAACTCTGAACTGCTAACGCCCTCTTGAAACCATCCGCAATACACGGATCTAAGGTGGTGAGTACGTCTTAGTGCGACCACTGGATGGATGAAGTAGCGTCTTGTGGTGCTTCCCCGAACTGCAGAAGTCACGAAACATCGGGGACACAGCTTTGCCCTCAAACCTTAGCACCGCCCGGTGCTACCTCAAGGACCCTTCCTCACGAGAACGTATCGCGATGCAGAATCAAAACCGGATCCTCGAGCTGTTGCCTCTTACGCCTCAGCCGATGGAAGACTCGGCAACCTCGCGAACTTCGAACCCGCTGCTATCGGAATCAATCAAGCGGACACCAAGGCTGCTGGCGGTCAAATCACGAACCATGTCCTCCTGCGGCACTGCGTCGATAGGCTCGTCGACTCGACTAGGCATCTGCCACAGTGGCCTTGGGTGATACGGGATATCAACATCGTAATCCTTAAGCCAACTCGGCACCGTCTGTCATAAGTTCGACTCCTGCAGGTGAAGATATCTTTGGAGGCTCTTGTGAGTGCGTATAAATATCCACATGAACCCCGTACAAATAGTGCCTCGGATCTTGGCGTGGATCATTGCGACTCGAATCATGGGTGGGGTAGTTCTGCGTGTTTCTTAAGTTGTCGGGATGCGTGCGCTATAACTACGCCTGCTGCGTCAACACATCCCGCCCGATGCAGCGCATCACAATACACTGCGTAGCGTGCGGACCTACGGAAGAAGTAAGAGCGAGGCGGTCGTCGATCTCTCGCCCGATGGCGGAAACCACTGCTCTGGCATCGATCCGGCGAAACTTAGCGCCTTACGAGTCGGCCCTAGTCAATGTGCGAGAGATAAAGCAAACTTCTCTACGAACCGCCCGATAATAATCGCAAGGCCCGGAAAGCTGAACCTCTGCCGGAGTAGTAGAGTGCAGGCCAAGTCTGGCTTGCCTCGATCTTGGCGTATCCACTCGAATGCCATCCGCCCGAGCAATATGCCCGAAAAGCCACGAAGTTAACCAAAACTCACATTTGGAAAACTTGGAGTATAAGCTGTAGTCGGAGAAGCGACCCGGCCGATCCTCAATCAGCGTACTCGCTCTGGCGAGAATAAATCAAGATATCATCAATGAACACTATCGCCGCGTGTCCAAAAATAGTTTGAACACTCGGTTCATCAAATCCATGAATCTGAGTCGGGCATTGGTCAACCCAAAGACATGACCACGAACTCATAATGCGTGCGGGTCGGAATGCGATCTAGGGTGTTATACCGTATTTCCAGTATGTACATGAGAATACGTCTAAAGTTAGCCTTGGGCGTTTTTATTTGTGCACAACTCGCTAAAAGAATCGTTTTCGACAAAAGCGTTTTCCACGACTTCGTAGGGAAAATTCCGGCTATGCCATTTCTAATTTTTGCGGATTTTTCAGAGGCGAAACATTTTGGACCAGCGGGAGCGACACTTGGCACCCTCCGATTGGTGGACTTGAATCGTCCGTTGGGCGAAATTGGAGAAGCTTAGCGTTTTTGTGCCTTGTGCACAAGTCAAGGAGTTGGTAGGATATTTGTGTGGAGTAAATCTTCACCTACACTTGCCTTGCACTTGTCTTAATCTTGGCCATTGGTTGGCCACTTCTTGACCTATAAATACCCGGCAAGATGAAGAGTTCTTCATCCACAAATCTTTCAAGTCTTGAAAATCCTCTCCTCTCCTTTGGCCTTGTTCGTCCAAACACCCCCTCCTTGTGAAGTTTGGCGAGGGCCTACCCACTGCCTAGCCGAAATCTACCCCCTCCTTGGTAGAAAAGTTGCCTTCTAGTATTGTTATAATGCCCAAATACCTAGCCCAAATCCAGTCCTTTGTAGAAGTTGTGAAGAACTTCTAAGGTTTCTTAGACTCTGGAGCGTACAACTTAGGAGCTAAACCTTGCTCGGTAGCGACTTTATCTAGGATATTATTGGGCTTCAGGGTAAATAATCCTAACCCTCTTTTGTATTAGAGAATGCATCTTGTAGAAGTATAAGAATAAGTATTAAATACTTAGAAGAATATTCTGAGAATAGAATTGAGCTCATCACGATGAAGGGTTTAAAGAAGAATAATTGAGCTGTACTCACATGGGAATTTGTTTTTCTGATGAACTTATATAGCTCAGGGTAGGGTTGTCTTTGCCCACTATCAGTAGAATTGTGAACCCTCTGTTTAGAATGACCTTGGAGTAGTCTAGACTTTGATAGATGTCTAACTATTATAAGTGATTCTGCTTGCGACATATTCGACTTAGCGGGAGGTTTTTCGTAGAAGGTATGTGATTCTTCCTAGCATGATATTTTAACATATATATAGTGCGGTGAGCGTACGTGTAGTAGTGAATAATAACTACGGCAATGTCGTTTGACTTAAGCTTTGAATAATAACTTCGGCAATGTCTTTTGACTTAAGCTTGAATAATAAGAATCCTGATGCATTTCAAAAGAACTACTGAATCACTTTTAACAGAAGATAAATATTTGGTTTTTAAAACAAAAGCTTAAGAGTTATACTAGCTTTATGGGAGGTTAGGTATATGACTTAAGAAAGATAAAAGGCTATTTACTTGTTTGTTTATAAAAGCCTTGTATTGATTTACATTAAGTGTAATAGATTTGTTTGACAAAGTAGACATGTTATGATGCTGTGTTAGTGTCTTGAAATCTTTGTGTAAGGGTCATTCTTGCTTTATTACTTCACGTTGCTAACGGTAAGTCAGTTGTCTTGTTATTGTATCACCTACCCCTTTGTACATTATCTGAGGCTTGCCCCGATCTTGGTCTATCGGCTATGCGGTCAGTGAGACTATGCGGGCGGCGGTATGCTCGAGTTGATCATTAGGGTGTTTAGCTGATGCGGGAATTCCTATCGCGATGCTGTTGAGACTATGCGGTCTTTTGAGGCTATGCGGTGCGGGAGCCTAGCGGATCTGGGGTTAGCTGCCCGATCGAGAATACCTGCATGCGAAGTGCAGGTGTGACTATCGCGAGTGCGGAAGTCGAGGACTAGGCACGCGAGAATGATACTATGGGCGATTAGCCTTGCTTGATCATTCGCGGCCTAGAATAGACTATTCTGATTTTCCTATTCTTGTTGTTTGTGATGTGGCACTATGTGCAATTGAAGCGGTGTATTTGTGAAAAGGTTTTAAATACTTTGATTTCATTTAAGTACTTTATAGTTTCACATACTTGGTACTGTTATCTTGACCTCGCCCGGAAGTGCGTTCATGCTGCGGTAAAGGCAGCAGTGCTAGATCCGCGTCCTTAGGATCTCTTTGCATTGGTGTCGGGAGCTCCGTCTTATAGGACTCTACTTTTGGTATGATCTCCTGTATTGTAGATAGTTTGTCTGATCGGGGTATGGCGGGACACTGTCGCCGTAGTGTATATTTCCTTAAGTGCAGTAGTCGGGTTATGCGATTATCGGATGTAGCGCTAAATCATGTTTATATATATATATGAGAAAGCGTGTTTTCTCGCATAAAGCGTCTTATTTTATAAAGCTGTTTCTGTCTTGTTTTATATTCCGGTTACTACGATGTATGACTACTTAGGTGCCGGTAAGGCACGATCCGCAGGCCGGGCGAGTCGTGACAAAAGTAGTATCGAAGCGATTAATCCTCGGAAAGTGTCTGACCAAGTATTTAGTAAGTGCTTGATTATCGGTGTGTTGTGCACCACAGATGTCGAAACTATAGGATATTTAGGATTGGTTTCCGTTCTTCTCATTACGAGATCGTGCTTTAGAGGTGTGTTATAGGTTGGACCCCTAACGTATTCCTTTCTGTGCCAGATTATGCCTCGCGTAAAACCCGGGCGAGAAGGGCAAAGCGTAGGAGGCGCTAGCGAGACACCCAGTCACGAGGCTCGAGGCCAGTCTATACGAGCGGCGAGTTCTATGGCCTCCCGGCCCAGCGAACCCGCAGTACCAGCGCCTCGCATCCCGGCACAGGCGGAGGTGTTAGGAAATTGGAGATAACCCGACTATTGGCTAGAAGTTGTGGCGAATACGAGAAAAGGCTGAATGCGGCGGTTCGGCTCGGCTCGATCGCGCGTGGTGCAGAGGCGAATAGTTTGAGACTACGGGATTTCCTTAGTTGTAGCCGCGAGTTTTTGGGCGGTAGGAGGATGATCGCATGAGTTCATCCGTCGGTGCGAGAGGATCGTGCGGGTGATCGAGGCTTGAGGCGAGTGCGTGACATTCGGTTCGCGTCGGCTGCGTGATACGCGGTCGATTGGTTTGATCGTAGGAGCTTTCGGGAGAGCATGCACCTCGGCGGTATGGGATGAGTTTTGAGGCTTTTCTCACACTTCTTGCCTCCCGCGGATGAGGAGGCACGAGTGATAGATTCTTGTTCTTTGAGGCGGGAGGGCGCCTTGTGAGAGTACAATGTCGAGTTTGATTCTTTGGCTCGATATGTCCACTGCTTGTAGCGAGATGGAGGGCCGGGTGCAGCTATGTCGCTGGACTAGATGATTACATGGCGAGTCTTGTGCGGGTGTGTCCCGCCGAGCATGGACATTACCCGTATGCGAGCTCGTGCACTAGGATGCGAGGCGTAGAGACCGCCGGGTAAGCGATATCAGCGAGAAGAAGGCGAGCGGCGGTTCTTTTGGTGGTTCGGGGTGGCGGCATCAGCGAAGTCGGTGCACCACGGCCGTATGAGCGCTCTACATCATCTTGGTACAGCCCGAGGCGGTCGGGGCGGTCGGGGCCACTGGACTTTGGATTTCGAGTAGCGGTGCTAACCGTTCGAGTCTGCTCGGTGTGCCGTTGTGGTAGATACCATTACGGGGCGTACTCAGGAGCTTGCTATCGTGTGGCGGCGAGGTCATTTCGCGAGTTTGTCAGAAGCGGCGGCGGTGGTAGGGCGATCTGCGAAGTGCATTGCGGCTTCATCCGTCCCAGCGATTACTCGCCCGGAGGTATAAGGTACTCATGGACCAGCAGTGGCGAGAAGTCGTGGCTCGGGTTCGATTCTAGCGGTCCTCAGAACCGCATTTATGCTTTGTCGGTAGAAGCGGGATCGGAGGCCTCACGATGTCGTCCTTACCTCCGGTTCACGGGTTTGATGTATATGCTTTGATAGATCGGGTTCTCTGTCTATATATCTCCCTTGTTGCTAGTAGGATGAGGATAGAGCACGAGTCCATAGACCACTGAGGTAGCTACGCGTGGGTGATTCGGTGGTAGCTGGCGGGTATATAGAGCTTGTCTGTGACCATTCTGATCGTCGGACCACTGGCGGACTTGATAGAGTTGGAGATGATTGACCGGCGTGATTATGGGGATGGATTGGCTAGCTTCACTACGCCAATGTAGGCTGAAGAGAAAGTAATGCGGTTCGATTTCTGAGGGCGATTGTTGAGTGGGAGAACGCGGTATCGTAGGGGTAGGTTTATTTCCTACCTCAAGGCTAGGAAGATGGTGCGAGAAGGGGTATATCTACCATACCGTTGGTGTTTGATCGAGAGTGCGGTGCAGATTTTGATCGATCCAGTAGTCGAGAGAGTTCCCGGACGTGTTTCGGCGACCTCGGGTATCCCTCACGAGAGGAGATTGAGTTTTGTATAGACATATTGCGGACAACTCGGCCTATTTCCATTCAGCCATCTGAGAATGGCACTGCCGAGTTGAGAGAGTTGAAGGATCGGCTTAGGGATTTCTTTGGAGAAGGGCTTCATCGGACCTAGTGTTTCTCGCAGGGCGCTGGTATTGTTCGTGAGAAGAAGGGCGGGGCAGCTGCGCATGTGTGTTGATTACGAGCGGTGAGCAAGGTGACCATTAAGAAACGAATACCCCGCTTCCGGGATTGATGATTTGTTGACCCGATTTGCGAGCGCGAGATGTTTCTCAAGATTGATCTGCGATGGGCTATCATCGAGTTCGTGTCGAGAGAGGTGGATGTCCCAGAATTTGCATTCGGACGATGCGGGCATTATGAGTTCGAGGTCATGTCTTTTGGGTTGACGATGCTCGTGGTATTCATGGATTTGATGAACCGAGTGTTCAAACCATTTTTGGACATGTTTGTGATAGTGTTCATTGATGATATCTTGGTTTATTCGCTCGGAGCGGGAGCATGCGGGCATTTGAGGCTGTCTTGTGATTCTCGGGACGGCTTTATGCCAAGTTTTCCAAATGTGAGTTTTGGTTAACCCGGTGGCTTTTCTTGGGCACGTTAGCCGGGGCGATGGTATTGGTAGATCTGGCCAAGATCGAAGCGATCGGAGTTGGCCTAGACCTACTACTCAGCGAGGTTCGCGATTTTACGGGCCTTGCGAGTTATTATCGGCGGTTCGTGGAGAAGTTTGCTTCTATCTGCACCGTTGACTAGAGTGACTCGGAAAGCGACCAAGTTTGATGGTGATGCTTGTGGCAGGTTTCGATTCTTGAAAGAGAGGCGGCCGCCCCGTTCTTACTCTTCCGGAGGTCGGATGGTTATGTCGTGTATTGTGATCGTCGGGCATCGGGTTGGGATGTGTATTGATGCGGCGTGGCGAGTTATAGCATATGCATCCCGGCGGTGAAGAAACACGAGAGGAACTACCCGCGTGATTTGGAGTTGGCGATTGTGATTCACGCTTTGAAGATCTGGAGGCACTATTTGTATGGGGTTCACGTGGATATTTTTACGGACCACAAGAGCCTCGGTATATCTTCGGCCAGAGGAGTGAACTTCACGGCGAAGGCGGTGGTTAGAGTTGCTTAAGGATTCACGATGTTGATATCTGTACCACGGGAAGGCAATGTTGTGGCGAGATGCTCTTAGTCGTAGGTCGATGGGAGCCTATCGGATGTCGCGGCTAGAGAAGAGGGCATGGTTAAGTGATTTGCATCGATTAGCGAGCCTTGGTGTCGTTTGATTGATTACGATAGCGGTGGGGTTAGAGTTCGTGAGGTTGCGTCTTCCGTCGTCGAGGAGGTGAAGAGCAACGATTCGAGATCGATTTTGACACGTTATCGTGTCTGACTCTTCGTGAGGGCAAGGGTCCTTTTGAGTTGCTTTGATGGGGTGCTAAGGTTTGGCGAGTTGTGTGTTCGGATGTTTGAGGACTTGCGAGTTCTTGGGAAGCACCGCGGTGGCGTTACTCTATCCGTCGAGTGCGACCAAGATGTACCCGACCTTAGATACGTGTATTGGTGGGATGGTTTGAAGAGGAAGTTGCGAGTTCGTAGCTTTCGATGCGTGTTGTCGGCCGGTGAAGGTAGAGCACGGAGGCACGGTGGTTTATTCTGACGATAGAGATCCGACACGGAAGTGGGAGGTAATCAACATGGACGTCACGGGATTACCTCGCACTCGGAGGAGACATGATTCTATATGGGTTATCGTCGGCGGTGCGAAATCAGCCCACTTTCTTCCGTTAGGGCGACTTTCGGTGAGGATTATGCGGACTTTACATCAGAGATCGTCGGTGCGTGGAGTCCCTATTTCGATCATATCGAGGCAGAGAGCCCGGTTCGGCTAACTTACGGAGAGTCCTTCGAAGGGTTTAGGGGCCTTGGTGAGCACATCTTCGCATTTCATCCTGAGACAGGCAGGCGAGCGAGGCGCACTATCGGACTCTTGAGGATATCTTTGCGAGCACATGTGTTATTGACCGATGGTAGTTGGGAGGATCATTTGCCTCTGGTTGAGTTTGCGTATAATAATAGCTACCACTCCGATTCGGATGGCCTTATGAGGCCTTGTATGGGAGGAAGTGCAGATCGCCCATAGGTTGGTTCGATGTGGGCGAGTGCGGCTAGTGGGACAGATTTGGTGCGGCGGCGATGGATAAGGTGAAGCTTATCAGGCGGCTATTGGCGGCTCGAGTCGGCCAGTCGTATCACGAGATCATCGTCGTCGGCATCTTGAGTTCGAGTTCATGATTGGGTTTTCTAAAGGTGTCACCCATGAAGGGTGTGATGAAGTCGGGAAGAAGGAAGCTTCGGCCCAAGGTACATTGGGCGTTTGGTTGTCGCGAGGTAAGCAAGGTTACTATGAGTTGAATCTGCCGTCCGTCGGAGGCGGTGCATCAGGTTTTCACGTATCTATCTTTGAGAGATGTATCGGGGATCCATCTAGGGTACAGATTGGCGATGTCCGGTGACGGGGTTGCTCGTGTGAGAGATTCCCGTAGCGATAGTCGATCGTCGAGTTAGGCGTCTGCGGACGAAGGGCGTGGCCAGTCAAAGTCTTGTGGCGGAGCAGGCTCGAGGAGGAGATGGCGTGGGAAGCCAGGAGGACATGAGGCGAAGTATCCTCACCTATTCCCACACCTCGGGTAATTCACTTTCCTACTTGTAAATTTCCATTATCATATATGCCTAAGTGTTATTTTGTGGCCGTGTGTGGCACACAAAGCTGTTTAAGCTTAGCGATAAGCGTCTTGAGAAGGAACATTCGGGACGAATGTTTCTAAGAGAGGAGAATGTTATACCCGTATTTCCAGTATATGCGTGGGAATCGTACAAAAATTAGCCTTGGGCGTTTTTATTTGTGCACAACTCACTAAAAGAATCGTTTCAGACAAAGCGTTTTCCACGACTTTCGTAGGAAAATTCGGCTATGCCATTTCTAATTTTTGCGGATTTTTCGAGAGGCGAAACATTTTGGACCAGCGGGAGGCGACACTTGGCACCTCCGATTGGTGGACTTGAATCGTCCATTGGGCCAAATTGGAGAAAGCTTAGCACGTTTTTGTGCCTTGTGCACAAGTCGAGTTGGTAGGATATTTTTGTGGAGTAAATCTTCACTACACTTGCCTTGCACTTGTCTTAATCTTGGCCATTGGTTGGCCACTTCTTGACCTATAAATACCCCCTTAAGATGAAGAGTTCTTCGTCCACAAATCTTTCAAGTCTTGAAAATCCTCTCCTCTCCTTGGCCTTGTTCGTCCAGACACTCCTCCTTGTGAAGTTTGGCGAGGGCTGCCCCTCTGCTAGCCTGGCAGAAATCTACCCCCTCCCTTGGTAGAAAAGTTGCCTTCTAGTATTGTTATAATGCCCAAAATACCTAGCCCAAATCCCTTAGTCCTTTGTAGAAGTTGTGAAGAACTTCTAAGGTTTCTTAGACTCTGGAGCGTACAACTTAGGAGATAAACCTTGCTCGGCGTGACTTTATCTAGGATATTATTGGGCTTAGGGTAAATAATCCTAACCCTCTTTTGTATTAGAGAATGCATCTTTGTAGAAGTATAAGAATAAGTATTAAATACTTAGAAGAATATTCTGAGAATAGAATTGAGCGTAAATCACAGTAGAAGGGTTTAAAGAAGAATAATTGAGCTGTACTCACATGGTGAATTTGTTTTTCTGATGAGCTTATATAGCTCATGGGTAGGGTTGTGCTGCCAGCTATCCGTAGAATTGTGAACCCTCTGTTTAGAATGACCTTGAGTAGTCTAGACTTTGATAGATGTCTGTGACTATTATAAATTTGATTCTCTGCGCGACATATTGACTTGGCGGGAGGTTTTCGCGAGAAGGTATGTGATTCTTCCTAAGCATGATATTTTAACATATATATAATGCGGTAGGCGTACATGTGGTAGTGAATAATAACTACGGCAATGTCGTTTGACTTAAGCACGAATAATAACTACGACAATGTCTTTTGACTTAAGCACTGAATAATAAGAATCTGATCGTTTCAAAGAACTCTGAATCACTTTTAACGGAAGATAAATATTTGGTTTTAAAACAAAAGCTTAAGAGTTATACTAGCTTTATGGGAGGTTAGGTATAACAACTTAGGAAAGATAAAAAGGCTGTTTGCTTGTTTGTTTATAAAAGCCTTGTATTGATTTGTTAAGTGTAATGAATTTGTTTGACAAAGTAGACATGTTATGATGCTACTGTGTTAGTGTCTTGAAATCTTGTGTAAGGGTCATTCTTCTTTGTGCTTACGTTGCTAGCAGAGTAAGTCAGATTTGTCTTGTTATTGTATCACCTACCCCCGTTGTTATCTGAGGCTTGCCCCGATCTTGGTCTATCGGCTTTATGCGGTCTGTGAGACTATGCGAACAGCGGTATGCTCGAGTTGATCATTTAGTGTTTAGCACGATGCGGAAATTCCTATGCGATGCTGTGAGACTATGCGGTCTTTTGAGGCTATGCGGGCTGCGGGAGCCTAGGCGGATCTTAGGGGTTAGCTGCCCCGATGCGAGAATACCTAAATGCGAGTGCAGGTGTGACCTATGCGAGTGCGGAAGTCGGGACTAGGCGCGAGAATGATACTATGGGCGATTGGCCTTGCCCGATCATTAGCGGCCTAGAATAGACACATTCTGATTTTCCTATTCTTGTTGTTTGTGATGTGGCACTATGTGCAATTGGTGATTGTATTTGTGAAAAGGTTTTAAATACTTTGATTTCATTTAAGTACTTTATAGTTTCACATACTTGGTACTGTTATCTTGACCTCGCTTGAAGTGCGTTCATCTGCGAGTAAAGCGGCAGTGCTAGATCCGTCCTTAGGATCTCTTTGCATTGGTGTCGGGAGCTCCGTCTTCTCGGAGCTCTACTTTTTGGTATGATCTCACTGTATTGTAGATAGTTTATGCGATCGGGTATGGCGGGAGCCACGCCATAGTGTTATATTTCCTTAAGTGCATGATCGGGTTATGCGATGTCGAATGTAGCGCTAAATCATGTTTATATATATTGTCACACCCAAATCGAGCAGTGGTGCCTTACCGGCACCCTAGTGATCAACATCGAGAGAAAACCGGCGGAAATAAAAACTTTAAACATGAAATGAAGACATACTAAATAAGCAGGCCAACCAAGCGATTTGCCTTGGTATATATATATAAAAGCCCGACAGTTATCCTTTTACAAATCACTTGCAGCGATTACTCTGACCTAAGATTTATATGACAACTATGGCGGGACGGGGCCCGCCGTACCCACGAATGTACAAGAACCTACGACTCGGAAACATGCCAAAAGATAAGCCTCGGAGAAAGCGGAGCTTCCCAATCTGTTGAGCGGTGATCCTAGGCGGGGATCGGCGGCCGATGTACCTCACTGCGGCGTGAGCGGCCCCGAAGAGGTCGATCTGGGTGCAGTATGTGAAAGCGTAAATCACGTAAATGAAATCATAATAGCCTATAAAGCGGGAGACATGTATGATAACCAAAATCTGATGCAGTAACATAAGCGATCAAGTCGAGGACTCGCGCCGAAGTCACCACTCAAATATAACCATGGGACTCGCGCCCGCGACATCCGTCATGTTCGCATCATGGCGCGTGCCGGAATCTGACATCGGTGTAGACATGTCCATGATGCAACAATAATGACAAGCCCGCATGGCCCGTACCGGAATCTGACGCCGGTGTAGACATGCCCGTGTAACCTCAAGCAATGATATCTTTGGGTGGTCGACCACGCGCGTAGCCACATGCCCGGAATCTGACATCGGTGTGAACACGTCCATGGAGCGATAATAACCATATATCGGGTAATCAACGACGCGTAGCCACATGCCGGAATCTGACGTCGGTGTAGACATGTCCGTGTAACCCAATAACAATATATCACGCAACGGCTATCACAAGCGAAGCTCGAGCAAATTACCATACCTCTAAACTTTCATAAAAGATCCATTCTTTCTCGAAGAGTCACGATATCAACACTTGCACAACAAATGCTATCTCGACAAGCATGGCGAGCTACACGGACAAGCATGCAAGTTACACAACAACAAGCATAGGCAAGTTACACAACGCAAAATTACTTCCGTTTTATATCATAGTCAGGGTTTAACCACAAGTACTATGTCGTTAAGTCTTTTAAAGAGATACATTCCTTTTATAAAAGTCACGATACCGTAGTATAAAACTAGAGTGATTCACATTATTAAGTAAACGAGAACACTTTCCTTTTAAAATCAAGTAACAGCGTTCTTTTCCTAAGTTCGGTTTGCCTACTTTCAATAACTCGAGCCTCTTACTTTAGAAAGGTTTCATAGTTCGTAGTTTTAATCCCTTAAAACAATTTAAGAAACATATACCACTGCGTGTGAGTAGTTTATTCTTGTTTATAACAATCTTATTCTAATGACCATGATCTAGGAAATGAAATATCATTTTGTCTCATCTTAGCTTCTATGCGGATGGAAGTTTCTGGTTTTAATAATACTTAATTATTCAAAACACTTCCTTTTATGTAGCTATGAGTGGTTTGTCGATACACGTCACGATTCGAAATCGATAAAACATTCTTAAGCCGTTATACCTAACTTCCCATAAAGCTAGTATAACTCTTAAGTTCGAAAACCAAGTATTACTCTTCTTTTCAAAGCGATTTGAAATCTTTTGAAATACTACAAATTCTTTATTATCATACGTCAAGCGATTATAAACAAATCATTTACCTTTTTTTAAAAAAACCACAAAGTATTTTCTTATCTACATAAAGTGTTATAACCAACTTCCCATAAAGCGTTATAACACTTTATGTTTCAAATAATCAAATACATTTAACACGTATGCGTCTCGTACTACATAGTTCACACGTATCATGCTAGAAGAGATAGGAAGAGGTTCGCATACCTCGCGGCAGTATCGACTAATAGCAAAGCGCTCAACGATCGACTACTCCTCGAAGCCAAGTAAATCGCGCCACGTAGTACTTGACCTATAAGGCCACTGGCGCTTATTAACATCGCAGAACTTTCTCAGAAAATTCGGCGACACCTCCCCATGGCGTAAATCTCCTCTCTGTCGGGTGGCTATCAAGCCAACCGGGGATTAACTCTAACAGGACGAGTACAATTCTACAACACGGTAATGCTACACAAGTCTCATGTCTGATCTATGTAATTCTGATTGATTCGATTCTTAATTCTTGAGCTTAAGTCAAAGACATTGCCACGATACTAAGTATAGTTCTATATATAGTATACTTCAACTATATATTCTAACAACATGTAATTTCCAATTACAACGAAGAATGATAGTAATTACCTCGATAAGCCCAAAATTATCCAAGTTTAATGTCGCGCTGAGCAAGGTTTAGCTCTTACTCAGTGTGCTCCGAGCGGCTCCAAACAACCCTTAAGTTCTACTCGACTTCTGCTAAACCTTGACCGACTATGAAGGTTTTCTTTAGGGTTTCGTTTTTAAGGTGAGGAAAGTATAATGGTATTTTTAGGGCTTGTATAAGTATAACCTTGGAATACTACAAGGTATTTGGGCCAAGGTATTTGGACATTATAACAATACTTTGGAGAGTATTTCTATACCAAGGGGGTATTTATCTGAGACAACTAGGCTAGGGGTAGAACTCTCGGCCAACAAGGCCTTCACAAGGGAGGGCTCTCGGCGAGGGAAAGAGGAGGCTAGGGCGAGAACACCACTGAGAGGGGAGGAGAATTTAACACTTAGAAATATTTTTAGGATGAAGAAAGTCTTCAAGAGGGGTATTTATAGTACAAGCCAAGGCCAACCAATGGCCAAGATTGAGCCAAGTGTGGTGCAAGTGTAGGGCCAAGATTTACCACACACAAATATCCTACAGCTCCCTTGACCAAACAAGCACAAAAAAGCGTGCAAGCTTAGCCATTTGGCCGTCCGACCTCTTCCGATGTGAGGGTGACACATGCGCCTCGTTGGTCCAAAATGTTAGTCTCTCGGAAAAATCCATAAAAATTAAATATGACATAGCGGAATTTTCCCAACAAAATTGTGAAACCGTTTAGTAGCGACTCTAATCGGGTGTTGTGAGCAAAATTAATTCGGCGAAACCACTTTGTAGTTCGAAAATTTCTAAATGTCGTCCCCACGTACATACTCTGGAAATCAGGGTATAACATTCTCCCCTCGCCAGAAACATTCGTCCGAATGTTCCTTCTAAAACTCAAAACAAGCGCGCCGATATAGTCTTCACTACTATACTTACGAGAACAAACACGCCACGTCGGCCGCGAAACACCCGCTCAAAATACTTACATCCAAGTCCACGAGAAACACCTCTAACATCGCATGACGCTCTCTCAGGGTCACAATATCTTCCTTCGCACGCTTCTCTTTACAAAGAAATGATACCACTTTTTCATAATGTCGCTGCGGCCAGACCCAACAAAAGGTACCACATTTTAAATCTGCTTGATTTCCAAAACTGGGTGCACACATCCACGATCTCTTTGGAACAAGCTTTGAACCGACTATCGAACCTTGCCAACGTCGAACCAATCGGCCGGCAACTTACACCTCCGCCCTACAAGGCTTCACGAGGCGACATCAGAACAACGAAATGGTAGCCAAAACACTTCTCTCCAAAGGAGACAACGATCCTCGCGACTACCACGACGTGAAACTGGCGGGGTGAATACGATCTGAGAGACTTCGCGAGTTCCCCAACTGCTGGTAAAATTCTTAGAAAGCGAAAATAGCCACCACACAGGCTTCGCATGCATCATAAGGTGAAGGTAGGCACCGTCGCGACCTTACAACCTTGAGACAACACCAATTTGCGAGGGAGCGACCGCGAAGAACGCGATGGTGCCCCGTCGGCCCGACCAGCTGGTCGAGCGCGTCCACGAACTCGTCTGCGGTCATCTAGACTTGGGCCTAGCACCCTCGTGACCCTACCACTGGCGGGACCACCCGGTGGCCACCTCATTCAGACTCTGGGTTGACCGCAACACGCCTCGGCCGACCGCCAATCACGCCAACTCTCTAGTTCTCGATCCGAACAATCTTACCTATTCAAGTCATGAAAGCTACCACTTCCGTCTCACATTACCCGGGTGATCACACAAATATATATCCCACGCTCACGCACTCGATAAGGTCAAACATAAAATAGATCTTTTACTCGAGCGACCTCGCTCGTAAGGTCTCGATCGTGACATAGTCTAGGGTTCACACTTACCGTGACCCATACCAACCTCGACTAACCATGTTTTCTAACTCTCAATTTACCTGGCGCTATTCGCACATAGTACGTAATAATGAGATCATCATAACAGCATACCAAGACTACAGAGGGTTAAGGATATACACGAAAGCTACGCTCCACTCTAATCATGGGCACGCCTGCGAGCATGTATGAAGGTGATGAACCAGCCACTTGATCCACGAAGGTGAGTCGTCTTTGCTGAACCTCTCCTATAAGCAGTCTCTCTTCTGGCACACGGCGCGGGAATAACAAGCTCCTTGGTACTCGACACTCCCGAAATGCGGTCTACGCATCGACCACGCGAGGTAGGGGTGCGCATCAGCCAACACCTACTCGCGAACATACGAAGCACAGGAGCCACTGCTCTGAATCTCCCAAAGGTCGAAAGGCTGCGGAGGACCACTCTGAAATGGCGGGCGCATAACTAGTCTCTTGAGGCGGTCGCCTCGAAAATCACCAAAGGACCTGTTGTCTTGGCCCTCTTATCTTGACCTTGGTCATTCAGTCGATTTCTCGCTCCTCGCCCAGTGCATAAGCTGCGTGCGAGCAATGTCCGTGCCGGTGAAGAGCTACACTGAACAACTCTCTGCTGGGTAATCATCGAGCCTGTAACATGCTCGGTGCACTCGATCCTCCATACTAGCTACTAATGCGGGGACATGCAGGGCTAATGAGTCGAACTCCACATTGTACTCCCGAACCCGCGCGGATTACGCGCTTACACCAAAAATCTGTCGGCGAGCCCTCGCTTGCTCTGCGGAGGCCAGAAGTGTGCAAGTAAAGCCTTTGAGAACTCGTCCCGCACGGCCGGACGTGCCTTCTCTCCCCGGGACCGCTCCCACGACTCCAACCAGTCGACTGCGGTATCACGCCGCCGATGCGAACCTAGGACCCCTGACTCGGTCTCCGATGCCTTGATCACCCTCATGATCCGTGTAGCTGGGATGAACTCTTGCGGATCATCCTCGGGCCTCGACCAGTAAAACTCTGGCGGGCTCTGACTCGAGAAAATCTCGTAGCCTCGACTATACGCTCTCGGGTGCACACGGTCTTCTTTGGAGCTGAGCTGCCGCATCCGGCTGTCCTCATATCAGCCACGATCACGGCGATGGTGGGCCATCTCGCGTACCCAACTCCTGCCCTTGGTGTGGGTGGAGGCTCAGTGCGTAGTCTCGTGACCACTGCGCTTCTGCTCTAAACTCTTTGAGTGTGGCGTCGCAAAACTCGGCGTCTGAAACACTACCTCAGTGCGGCCGGGCTGCGCCTCGTGCTCCTCTGAACCACGCTGCGACTCCTCGGCGGCCTTGCCGCCTCGGCGGGTCGCGCTGCGTGGAGGCGTAGCGGTGAAAATGAAATCGTCGGAGGGTCGACTTACAACCGACTCTAAGCACGATCTCGGAATGAGAAGAATGGAAACCCAACCTAAATGTCCTGCGACCTCGATTATAGATGTGGTGCACAACACGATAATCAAGACTCTACTAGACACGATGCGTAGACACCTTCAGGATTAAGCGCTCACGATACCACTTTGTCACGCCGAAATCGAGCGTGGTGGTGCCTTACCGGGCACCTAGTGATCAACATCGAGAGAAAACGGCGGAAATAAAAACTTTAAACATGAAATGAGAGACATACTAAATAAGCAGGCCAACGAAGCAGTTGCCTTGGTATATATATATATAAAAGCGACGATTTATCCTTTTTACAAATCACACTTGCGATTACTCACAGACCTCTAAGATTTATACAACAACTATGGCGGGACGGGGCCCGCCCGTACCCACGAATGTACAAGAACCTCGACTCGGGAAACATACCAAAAGATAAGCCTCGGAGAAGCGGGCTTCCCAATCTGTTGAGCGGTGATCCTAAGGCGGGGATCGGCGGCCGATGTACCTCCTGCGGCATGAGCGGCCCCGAAGAGTCGATCTGAGTACAGTATGTGAAGCGTAAATACCGTAAATGAAATCATAATAGCCTATAAAGCGGGAGGCGTGTATGATAACCAAAATCTGATCTGACATAAGCGATCAGTCGGGGACTCGCGCCCTCAAAGTCACCACTCAAATATAACCATGGGACTCGCGCCCACAGCATCCGTCGTGTTCGCGTCATGGCGCGTGCCCGGAATCTGACGTCGGTGTAGACATGTCCGTGATGCAACAATAATGACAAGGCGCGTGGCGCGTACCGAATCTGACATCGGTGTAGACATGCCCGTGTAACCTCAACAATGATATCTTTGGGTGGTCGACCTGCGCGTAACCACGTGCCCGAATCTGACATCGGTGTGAACGCGTCCGTGGAGCGATAATAACCATATATCGGGTAATCAACGGCGACGTAACCACGTGCCGGAATCTGACGTCGGTGTAGGCGTGTCCATGTAACCACAATAACAATATATCCGCGCGACCGGGCTATCGCAAGCGAAGCTCGAGCAAATTACCATACCTCTAAACTTTCATAAAAGATCCGTTCTTTCTCGAAAAGTCACGATATCAACACTTGCACAGCAAATGCTATCTCAACAAGCATGGCGAGCTACACAACGGCAAGCATAGGCAAGTTACACAACAACAAGCATAGGCAAGTTACACACTGAAGTACTTCATTTTATATCATAGTCGGGTTTTAACCTAAGTACTATGCGTTAAGTCCTTTTAAAGAGATACATTCCTTTTATAAAGTCACCCGATACGTAGTATAAAACTAGAGTGATTCCATTATTAAGTAAGCGAACACTTTCCTTTTAAAATCAAGTAACAACGTTCTTTTCCTAAGTTCGGTTGCCTACTTTCGATAACTCAAGCCTCTTTACTTTAGAAAGGTTTCATAGTTCGTAGTTTTAATCCCTTAAAACAATTTAAGAAACATATGCCACACGTGTGAGTAGTTTATTCTTGTTTATAACAATCTTATTCTGACCATGATCTAGGAAATGAAATATCATTTTGTCTCATCTTAGCTTCATGCGGATGGAAGTTTCTCTTGGTTTTAATAATACTTAATTATTCAAAACACTTCCTTTTATTATTTGCGGTGGTTTGTCGATACACGTCTGATTCGAAATCGATAAAACATTCTTAAGCCGTTATACCTAACTTCCCGTAAAGCTAGTATAACTCTTAAGTTTTGAAAACCAAGTATTACTCTTCTTTTCAAAAGCGATTTGAAATCTTTTGAAATACTACAAGTTCTTTATTATCACACATCAAGCGATTATAAACAAATCATTTACCTTTTTTTTAAAAACCACAAAGTATTTTCTTATCTACGTAAAAATTTTATAACCAACTTCCCATAAAGCGTTATAACCTTTATGTTTCAAACCAATCAAATACATTTAACACGTATACGTCTGCGTGCTACATAGTTCACACATATCATGCTAGAAGAGATAGGAAGAGGTTACGTACCTCGCGGCGAGTATCGACTAATAGCAAAGCGCTCCAACGATCGACTACTCCTCGAGCCAAGTAAATCGCGCCCTGCGTAGTACTTGACCTATAAGGCCACAGCGCTTATTAACATCGAGAACTTTCTCTGAGAAAATTGGCGGCACCTCCCCCATACGGCGTAAATCTCTCCTCTATCGAAGTGGCTATCAAGCCAACGGGGTTAACACATCTAATGGGCGAGTACAATTCTACAACACTTAATGCTACACAGTCTCATGTCTGATCTATGTAATTCTGATTGATTCGATTCTTAATTCTTGAGCTTAAGTCAAAAGACATTGCCACAATACTAAGTATAGTTCTATATATAGTATCTTCAACTATATATTCTAACAACATGTAATTTCCAATTACAACAGAAGAACGATAGTAATTACCTCGATAAGCCCAAAATTATCCAAGTTTAATGTCGCTGAGCAAGGTTTAGCTCTACTCAGTGTGCTCCAAACCGCTCCAAACAACCCTTAGAAGTTCTACTCAACTTCTACTAAACACTTCAATGACTATGAAGGTTTTTCTTTGGAGTTTCGTTTTTAAGGTGAGGAAAGTATAATGGTATTTTTAGGGCTTGTATAAGTATAACCTTGGAATACTACAAGGTATTTGGGCCAAGGTATTTGGACATTATAACAATACTTTGGAGAGTATTTCTATACCACAAAGGGGGTATTTATACGAGACAACTAGGCTAGGGGGTAGAACTCTCGGCCAACAAGGCCTTCACGAGGGGAGGGCTCTCGGCCAAGGGAAGAGGGAGGCTAGGGCGAGAACACCACAAGAGAGGGAGGAGAATTTAACACTTAGAAATATTTTTAGGATGAAGAAAGTCTTCAAGAGGTATTTATAGTACAAGCCAAGGCCAACCAATGGCCAAGATTGAGCCAAGTGTGGTGCAAGTGTAGGGCAAGATTTACCACACACAAATATCCTACCAACTCCCTTGACCAAACAAGCACAAAAAGCGTGCAAGCTTAGCCATTTGGCGTCCAACCTCTTCCAATGTGAGGGTGACACATGTCACCCTCCGTTGATCAAAATGTTTCGTCTCTCGGAAAAATCCGCAAAATTAAATATGACATAGCGGAATTTTCCCAACAAAAGGCTAATGAAACCGTTTGTCAGCGACTCTGTCGGGTGTTGTGAGCAAAATTAATTCGGCGAAGCCACTTTGTAGTTCGAAAATTTCTACGTCGTCCCCACGTACATACTGGAAATCTGAGGGTATAACATATATATATGCCAGAAAGCGATGTTTCTCACGTAAAGCGTCTTATTTTATAAAGCTGTTTCTGTCTTGTTTTATATTCCTCTTGATGTATGACTACTTGGGTGCCGGTAAGGCACCGATCCGGGCCGGGCAGTCGTGACATAGGACATCCACCTCTACGACTACTTTGATGAGTAGTCGCGAGATCAATCTTGGAGAAACATCTCGCGCTACTTGGGTCGAACAAATCATCAATCACAGGAAGGGGTTATTGTTCTTAATGGTCACCTTGTTGTTTACATGCGCGGCGTCCGTCGTCACTTCTTCTTCACGAACAATCTGCGCTCCCGGGGAGAAACACTTAGTCTGATGAAGCCTTTCTCGGCAAATCTCTCGGTGGTCCTTGACTCTCTCAACTTCGGCGGTGCCATTACGTATGGCGGAATGGAAATAGGCAGTGTCGCAACACTTACATCTATACAAACTGATCTCCCTCTCGGGAGGATACGAGGTCGTGCGGAAACGTCTGGGAACTCTCGACTCTGGGCCCGAAAATCTGGTACGCGACCTCGATATCAAATACCGAGCGAGATGGTAGATATACCCGCCCGCACTGTCTTCCTAGCCTTGAGGTAAGAAATAAACCTACCCCTCGGCGTCTGGTGTTTCCCTCCCACTCAACAACGGCTCCTCGAAGCGGAACCGTACCACTCTCTCCTGCGATACATTGGCGTAGCAGAAGCTAGCCAATCCGTACCGTGATCGCATCGAAATCGGTCATATCGACTCTATCAAGTCGGCTGAGTGCGGCGCAAATAGTCCTTTGGACAAGCCCTATATACGTCGAGCTACCACCGAATCACCTTGGCGTAGCTACACCGAAAGGGTCTATGGACTCGGGCTCTATCACTATCCTACTAGCGATAAGAGGATATATGGGCCAGTAGAACCGGATCTATCAGGCGTACACATCATAACGGCCCGATAAAGTACGTGGCGACATCGGTGAGGCCTCACGATCCTGCCCATTTGGACAAGGCATAAATGCGGTTACGAGGACGCTCGAACTGAGACCAGCGCCACGACCTTTGTCGCGACCGCTGGCATGAGTACCACGCCCTCGGCGATAGCTGTAGGAGATGATGAGCGACAACGGACCTGTAGGTGAGCCTACCACAGCGCCGCCCGGTCGGACAAACTCTCGCATAATGACCTGCGGCCACAAGTATAGCAAGCTCGGAGTAGTACTACAGCTCACGAATGGAATCTACCACAACGAACCTGCTGGCGGACCTCGATCGGTTAGCACCGCCTTGCTACGGAAGTCAGAAGTCCGGGGCCTGACACGCCCGAATGCTCTGGCTGTCGAAAATGATGTAGGAGTGCTCTGAGTGGGTGTGGTGCAAATCTAGACTTACGATGATGCCGTCACCACGAGGGCTACTAAAAGAACCGATCTTGGCCTTACCTGCTGGCGATGTCGGTCTACCGTCGGTCTACGCTCGCCGCATCGAGTCGTGAGCTGCATCGGGTAATGTCCATGCTTGGTGAAGAGACACACCGCCAAGACTCGGCCATATAATCATCTAGCGGTGGCGTGGCGGTGTACGGTCCTCCATATCTGCTAGTAGCGAGGACATATCGAGCCAAAGAATCGAACTTCGACATTGTACTCACTGCTGTGCGCCTGCGCCTCGGCAACAAAAATTTGTCGGCCGTGCCTCACCGTCTGCGAGGCAAGAAGTGCGTGAGAAAAGCCTCCGAAAACTCATCCCACTGCTGGAGGTCATGCTCTCCTGAAGCTCCGCGAATCAAACCAATCGGCTGCGGTATCACGCGGCCGATCTGCGAACCGAAGGTCACGGACTCGGTCTCGAGGCCTTGATCACACGCGCATGATCCTCATGGCGGCGGATGAACTCCTGCGGATCATCCTCGAGCCTCGACCGTAAAACTACGGCGGGCTACTGACTCGGAAATCTCGTAGCCTCGAACTATGCGCCTCGGGTGAACCACGGCGTACGGAGCTGGAAACTGCTGCGCATCGGCTGTCCTCGTATGCAGCCACAATCACGGCCAATAGCTGCCATCTCCTTGTACCTAACTCCTCAGCCCGGTGTGGGGCGGGAGGTCGCGGTCTTGTGGTCTCTTTGGGGCGTGGCGTCATGGAACTCGCCGTCTCGGGTATAGACTGGGCCTGAGCCCTCGTGACTCTCGGTGTCCTACTAGCTGCTCCCTCGGCTGCCGCCACGGGCGGGTTGCCTTACGTGGAGGCATAAGCGTACGAGAAAGGAATACGTTAGAGGGTCCGACTTATAACACGGCTCTAAGGCACGATCTCGAGTGAGAAGAATGGAAACCAATCCTAAATATCCTATAGCCTCACGATTATTGGTGTGGTGCGCAACACACGATAATCAAGACTCTACTAGATACGGTCTATAGACACTTTCGAGATTAAGCGCTCGATACCACTTTTGTCACGACCGTTACGGGGCGTGGTAGTGCCTTACCCGGGCACCCAAGTAGTCATACATCAGAGTAATCAGCGGAATATAAAAACAAGACATGAAACAGTTGTAAAATGAGACACAATTTTATGTGAGAAAATGTCGCCTTTCGGCATATATATATAACATCAAGTTTGCAGTTACATCCCAACTTTACAATAGGACTACAGACCTCTAGGAATGTAAACAACTATGGCGGGACAGGGCCCCGCCATACCCTGACTGTACAAAACTAACTACAACAGGGAGATCATACCCAGTAGAGCCTCAGGAGAAGATGGAGCTCGACACCAACGCAAAAGATCCTGGGATGCGGATCTAGCACTGCTTTGCCACCTGCGGCATGAGCGGCCCGAAGGAGTCGATTGCAGTACCAAGTATGCGAAGCGTAAAGTACTTAAATGAAATCAAAGCTTTTAAAACCATTTGCAAATACAATCGGTTTAATTGCACATACTGCATCACAAACAAGAACAATAATAGGTAAGCGTAATGTGTCTTTTCTAGGCGCGAATGATCGAAGCAAGGCGATCGCCCATAGTATCATTATGCGTGCCTAATCTGGACTTCCGCGATCCGCATAGGTCACACTGAGACCGCGTAGGTATTCCTCGCATCGAGGGTAGCTAACCCCGGTACCCTCAGACTCCGCGATCCGCATAGTCTCGATAGACCGCGTAGTCGCAGGACCGCATAGGGCATCCCGCGTCGGGCTAAAGCACCGGAATAATCAATCACGGAACTCCCATGACTCCGCATAGTCTCACGAGCGCATAGGCGTATAGACCGCGTAAAGGGTGGCAAGCCCTCGGTATAACAAGTCGAGGGTAGGTGATATAATAACGATCTGCGACTTACCGTTTAACAACGTAAGCATAACAAGAATGACCCTTTTCACAACATCACAAGACACTAACACGTAGCATCATAATATGTCTATTTATCGGTCCATCTTACTACACATTCTGAGAAATCAATACAAAGGTTCTTATAAGCAAATAAATGCTTGATTCTTTTTATCTTTCTTAAGGTATTATACCTAACTTCCCATAAAGCTAGTATAACTCTTAAGCTTTTGTTTAAAAACCAATGTTTCTCTTACGTAAACAAATGATTCGATATTCTTTTGAAATGCTTCAAGATCTTTATTATTAGGGCTTAAGTCAAAAGACATTGCGTAGTTATTATTCGGGCTTAAGTCAAAAGACATTGCCGTAATTATTATTCGATTAACACTTGCGTCTACCGTACTATATATACATTTAAAATATCATGCTCGAAAGTATAGGAAGAATCACATACCTTCTCGCGAAAACCACGCCAAGTCGAATATGTCGCCTTGCGAGAGAATCAGCCTATAATAGTCAAATCGTCTATCAGCGTCTAGACTATTACATGCTTGATTCTAGCGAGAGGGTTCTCTATTTTACGGAAAATTTGGGCGTGACTTCCCTACGTAAGCTATACGATCTCACTGTAAGCGATCTATGTGAGTTTAGTAAAACATTTAAATCGAAAAACGATTCTTTAAGCGAGTTGTGCACAAACTTTTCGTCCATAAGGCCTAACTAAGGCTAAGCTTTTTATCATTACACCCTCGTACATACTCTGGAAATACGAGGTATATGGCTATCCCGATGCTACCTCGGTCCGGACGGTTTATCGCAAAATGGTCTGCGGCGCGCATGTAAAACAAACTCCCAAACTAGCACGACACTCCCACAATGGAGCCTACCGCGGCCACAACGAGGTAGAGTGGCTTGGTAGCTAACACCCTGCTCCCCATCTGAACCCTTGGAGCCACGACCGCTCACGAATACTCTGGATGCCACGAAGGCGTGGAGGACGCTCTGTGCGGCGGAGCGCATAACTAGTCTCTGGCAGGCGGTCCGCCTCGAAAGTCGTAAAAGACCCATTGTTACGGCCCTCTTCTGCTGATCCGGTCATTCCGTCGACCTCTCGCTCGCCGCACCCAGTGCATAAGCTGCGTGCGGGCAATGTCATGCGGTACGAAGAGCTACACGAGCAAGCCTCTGCCAAGTAGTCATCGAGTCCGTGATGTAGCGGTGCACTGTCCTTCATATTTGCCACTAGCGCCGGGACATATCGGGCCAACGAGTCGAACTCACGTTGTACTCGAGCAAATGCGCCGTCTGCCTCAACATCAAAAATCTTTTGGCGAGCCCTCGCCATCTGTGGAGGCGGGAAATGTGCAGAAATGCCTCGAGAACTCGTCCCATACGTTTGGAAGTGCATGCTCTCCCGGGACAACTCCGCGAATCAAACGGTCATTTGTAGTATCACGCGGCCGATCGCGAACCGAAGATCGCGGCTCGATCTCGAAGCCTTGATCACTCGTGATCGCATTCAGCGTCGGATGAACTCACGTGGATCATCCTCGAGCCTCGACCGTAGAACTACGGCGGGCTCTGACTCGAAAGTCCGTAGCCTCAAACTATCCGACCTCGGGTGAACCATGGGTACTCTGGAAATGGAAGCTGCTGCGTCCGCCTATCCTCGTATGCAGCCACGATCTGGCGATGCGGGCCATCTCTTTGTACCCCGACTCCTGCACTCCGGTGTGGGGTGGAGGCTCGGTCTTGTGGTCTCGGCCCAGCTGCTGCGGCTCTAAGCTCTGTGAAGTGGCGGCGTCGTAGAATCCGCCGTCTGTGCACCACCTCGTAACGGGCCTCTGTCACGGTAACCCTCCGTGCTCTACTCGCGGCTCCTCGCTGCCTTGCCTCGGCTCACGGTTTGCCTTGCGTGGAGCATAAGCGATATAAAAGAATACGTCGGAGGAGTCCAACTTACAACACAACTCTAAGGCACGATCTCGGTGAGAAGAATGGAAACCAATCCTAAATGTCCTCTGACCTCGATTATAGATGTGGTGCACAACACACGTCATCAGACTGACTACTAGACACGTGCGTGAACGCACTAGAGGACTACTGCTGCATGTTGGAACACTTCCGATCCGGGCGTGGCACCAAGACTTCTGGTGATACAACATCAGAGAAAATCAGCGGAAATAAAAACTTAAACATGAAACAAGAGATATGATAATAACACAGGCCAACCAAAACGGTTGCCTTCTTGCATATATACGGAAATTGAACAGTTACATCCTTTACCACCCTGCCCACAACAGTACTACAGACCTCTAAGAATGTAACTACGACTATGACGGGACAGGGCCCCGCCATACCCCTGAATGTACAAGAACCTGACTCGGAAACATACAAAGATAAGCCTCGGGAAGCGGAGCTTCCCAATCTGTTGAGCGTGATCCTAGGAGCGAGGATCAACAACCGATGTACCTCTACCTGCGGCATGAACGCAGCCCCCCGAAGGAGTTCAGTACAACAGGTACCAAGTATGTGGCGAAAATCGTAAATGAAATCACAACAGTCTAAATAAAACAGGAGACATGTATGATAACCAGGCTACAGTTCACAACATAAAAGCAGTCATGTCAAGTCAGGGACTCACGCCCTCAAAGTCATCACTCAAATATAACCCGGGAATTTAACCCGCAAAAGGGCGCGTGCCGGCGTCTTACCTCGGTATAAGCATGGCCATGGAACCATCTAATGGAAGCATATCCGTGGGCCACCCATCGTGTCAGTATGTCCAAAGGAAATAACAAGATAACAATCAAAATGGAAGCATACTCGTGGGCCACCCATCGTGTCAGTATGTCCAAAGCAAATAACAAGATAACACTCCTAATGGAAGCATACCCGTGGGCCACCCATCGTGTCGGTATGTCCAAAGTAAATAACAAGATAACACTCCTAATGGAAGCATACCCGTGGGCCACCCATCGTGTCAGTATGTCCAAAGTAAATAACAAGATAACACTCCTAATGGAAGCATACCCATAGGCCACCCATCGTGTCAGTATGTCCAAAAGGATCGATATAGTGGAAGCATGCCGTGGGCCCCATCGTGTCGATATGTCCATCAATCACCGGATAGTTGGCCTCAACGAGAGCGGTACGTAAATACAACACTTGCACAACAAAGGCTATCACAACAAGCATAGGCAAGTTCAACGTGCTCGTAGACTTCCATTTTATTACAACAAATCCGGATTTTTACCCCAATTACTACGTATGTTAAATTCTTTTTAAAAGATCCATTTCTTTTACAAAGGTCACCGATCGTATTATCAAAATAGAGTGACTAATATTTTAAGTAAACCAAAACAACTTCCATACTTTCTTTTTAAACCAAATTAAGACAATACCATGCCTTCTTTTTAGACCAAAACACTTTTCCTTTTAAAGTCAAGTTACCATTTTAAAACCAATGATAAAACCATTATTTTGTTTTCATAAAGTCGTTATAACTAACTTCCCATAAAGTTGTTATAACACTTTATGTTTTAAACCAATTTAAGACAAAACCATGTCTTTCTTTTAAACCAAAAACTCTTCAATTTCCTTTAGAAATTCAGTTCCTTACTTTGGAAATTTAAGAAAATTAATGCTTGTTTATAATGATTCTTATTACAGCAGCCATGATCTAGGAAATGTAACACAATTTTGTCTTATCTTAGCTTCTATGCAGATGGAGGTTTCTACTGGTTTTAATAGTAATTAAGTAGTCAATACATTTTCCTTTATTACTTACTGCGATGGTTTGTTCGATACTTATTCTCATTTCCGAAATCAATATAATATTATTCCTTTTAAAACCCAATTACTCATTTCTCATAAAAGCGGTTTCACAACTGTTTAACACCAACCAAGTCCTTAATATTTCACATCAAGTCATTTATAAGTCAAGTCTCTTATCTTTTAAACACCACAAACCATTTCTTTACCTACATAAAGTTGTTATAGCAAACTTTCCTTAAAGCCGTTATAACACTTTATGTTTTAAACCAACCAAATTCATTTAGCACATGTACGTCTACCGTACTACATAGTTCACAACAATCATGCTAGAAGAGATAGGAAGAGGTTCACATACCTCGCGACGGTTATCGACAATTAGCAAAACGCTCCAAGTACTATAACGCGCTAGCCTTTTCCACCCCCAGTAGAATACGCTACTCGTAGTACTTCAACATATAATGGCCCCAAAACGTCTATCAACTTCGGATCTCTTCGTAGAATATTCTAAATACAAGATTCCTTATTCTCTGAAAATTCGCGGCACCTCCCCACACTGTAACCACAAATCTCCTCCTCTACTCAGGCCCGCTACCAGGCCAACAACTCCCAGGGGATTACACGTCTAATCGGACGTGTTCAATTCTACTTCACAGATATACTACACAAGTCTACTGTAAATACAGTCCAATGTAAATACAGTTCAATCCTTTTCAATATTCATTCTACATATAGTATACTCAACTATACATTACTACAACATGTAATATCCAATTACAATAGGGGGATAAAGATCATTACCTCGATATGCCCAAAATTATCCAAGATTAAATGTCGATCCTGAGCAACGTTTAGCTCATTGCATGCGCTCGAAACCCTTAGAAGTTTCTACACAACTTACTTAATACTTCAACCAACTATGAAGATTTTCTAGGGCCGTTTTGTGACTAAAGGATATAAAGTAGTAGTTAAGGCTTTTTGTATAGAGAAACTTTGGAATACTACAAGGTATTTTGGAATAGTAACTATACTAGAAGACAACTTTTCTACCAAGGGGGTGTTTGACGAGACAATAAGGCAGGGGGTTTGTTTGGACGAGAGCTTCTACTAAGGGGGCACTTTGGGCGAGAACTACTAACAAGGGGAGGATTTTGAGACTTGGAAAGTGTTTTTGTGGATGAAGAAGTCTTGCACTTAAGGGGTATTTATAGGCCCTCGATGGCCAGAATTCAAGCAAATGTAGGGTGGAGATTTGGATCCATGTGATGGATGAAGTCTTCCAACCAAGTGTCCACCACAACCTTGGGACATATGTCCACCACAACATTGGGACATATGTCGCCCACAACAAAGAGCCATGTGGCCTCCACTAGCACACAAAAAAACGTCCTTACCTAACCCCACTATCCCAAAGAATTAACTTGCAAGACTTGACTTATTGACTTGGCCACCTTGCCCACCATTTCGTCCAACCATGCCACCTAAGGGTGCCACATGTCGCCCTCCTATTTGTCCAAAATATTTCATCTCTCGGAAAAAAATCCGAAATCGGTTAAAATATTAAAAACGTAGAATTTCCTTCACAAGGTTCGGAATCTTTTCCGTCGAAAGTTCACAATTTCGTTCTTAACCTAATTAGGGTTTATACACTTGTACGTATGTCCTTACATACATACTCTGGAAATACGGGGTGTAACATTTTTTGTGTGGCAAACCCTCAAACCCGTGAGCTACAAAGAAGAGCAAGAAAGTGTGAAATAATTCTAAGTGTTGGAAGACAAGTCTTGCACTAGTTGGGTATATATAAAACAATGGAGGGTCAAGATCTCAACATATGTGTGGCTAGGATGCATTTCCATAAAGTAAAGCCAAGTGGACAAGTTGACTTGGTCAATACACTCAAGCTTGAAGACTTTCATCCACAATGGTCAAATGACCATCCTATCCTTGCAAAAATCGTCCAAGACCATGTGAGGGGGTTCCACGTGTCGCCCTCTCATTCGTCCATAAAATTCCGTAACCCTCGTGGGCCCCACAAAACGTAAAAATTCCTCGGGTGGGCCCCACGTGACCAAATCCGTAAAATATAAATTCCATAATTCTTATAAGTTCTTAAAGTCTTAAATACAAAAATTGAGAATCCAATTCTCAATAATAACCCTCTTTCCTTCACGTAGTTCGGAAACTTTTCCGTCGAAAAAAAAATCACATCTTTCTTCCTTTCCAATATTACTGTCGCATTCTCGTACACAAGTCCTCACATACATACCCTGGAACTACGGGGTGTAACACAGATAGCCGGCCCTCCATCGAGAGACTCAGTAGCACAGAATCAAAATATTTGCACAACAAAGGCTATCACAACAAGCATATGCAAGTTCAACGTACTCATAGACTTTCATTTTATTACAACAAATCCGGATTTTAACTGTTATACCCCGTATTTCCTGAGTATGTACGCGGGGACGTACGTAGAAAAGTTTGTGCCTTAAAGTGCTTGGCCGAATTTTATTTGTGCATAACACCCGGTTAGAGTCGTTTTTAGTGAAACGTTTTCCACGACTTCGTAGGGAATTTCCGGCTATGTCATTTTTAATTTTTGCGGATTTTTCCGAGAGGCGAAACATTTTTGGCCAGCGAGAGGCGACACTTGTCACCCTCCCATTGGAGCACGTTAGGCGGTAAAGAGGTGGACGAATTGGCCATTGTTGGTCGAGGGTTGGTAGGATATTTTGTGGTAGATGGATAAGGTGCACTTGGCAAGATCTTGGCCTACACTTGCCTTGCACTTGGCAAGATCTTGGCCATTGGTTGGCCTTTGCTGAGCCTATAAATACCACCCACTTTGGAAGACTTATTCATCTAAAATGTTCTAAGTCTTAGAAATCCTCCCCTCCCTCTTGTTTGACTCTCGTCCAAGAGCCCACTCCTAGATAGGCCACTTGTGGCCGAGCCTCCCTCCCCTTTTTGGTGTGGCGTGGGGTACCCCACTAGCCTAGTTGTTTTCGTATAATACCCCACTCTTGATAGAAATACCCTCAAAAGTATTGTTATAATGCCCAATTACCTTAGCCATATACCTTGTTGTATTCTAAGGTTATACTATCTGAAAAGCCCAAATACTATTATACTTCCCTTAGTCACAAAAACCGAAACCACAGGAAAAATCTCCATAGTCCGTTGGAGTATTGTGTAGAAGTTGGTTAGAACTTCTAAGGGTGGTTTAGAGCGGGTTGGGCGCTGGAGTTGGAGCTAAGCGATTGCCCGAGATCGACTTTATACTTGGATAATATTGGGCTTATTGAGGTAAATATCTTGTCCTCTATTGTAATTGGAAATCACATATTGTTAGAATATATAGTTGAAGTATACTATATATAGAATGAGCGTAGTTATTGGCAATGTCTTTTGACTTAAGCTGAATAATACTTCAGCAATGTCTTGCGACTTAAGCTGTATTTAAAGAAGATTCTTGACTTGTAATTACTTAGGGTGTATTACAGTAGACTTGTGAAGTAGTGCAGTGGAGTAGAATTGTACCAGTTAGGGTTAGATGTATAACCCCCTGGTTGGCTTGGTGGCCAGGCCTCGATAGAGGAGATTTCTGTTGTTGCGGGAGAGTCTTTGCCGAATTTTGTAGAATGTTCTCTGAAGAGACCTTATGTTAATAAAGCGCCTTGTGGCCTTATAGGTGGAAGTACTATGTGTGGCGCGATCTACTTGGCTTAGGGAGTAGCCGCGGTTTGAAGTACTTGGGCGTTTTGCTATTAGTCGATAATCGTCGCGAGGTATGTGAACCTCTTCCTATCTCTTCTAGCATGATATGTGTGAACTATGTAGTCGGTGAGCGATACATGTGCTAAATGTATGTGATTGGTTTAAAACATAAAGTGTTATAACGACTTTATGGGAAGTTGGTTATAACGACTTTATGTTGGTAAGAAAATACATGTGGTTTTAAAAGTCTTGATTTGAACTATAAGCGGCTTGTTATGTGTTAATAAAGAACTTGAAGTATTTCAAAAGATTTTGAATCATTTTGAAAGAAGAAGTAATACTTGGTTTTTTTGAAAAACTTAAGAGTTATACTAGCTTTATGGGAAGTTAGGTATAACGGCTTAAGAATGTTTTACTGATTTCGGAAATCAGAATGCGTATCGACAAACCACTGCAGCGTTAATAAAAGGAAATGTTTTGACTAATTAAGTATTATTAAAACCGGTAGAAACTTCCATCTGCATAGAAGCTAAGATGAGACAAAATGATATTTCTAGATCATGGTCTTTGTAATAAGATTGTTATAAACAAGAATATCCTACTCACATATAAGACTTATGTTTCTCAGATAGTTTTAAGGAGAATTATATTCTCAAATGACTAAGACTATGAACTCCGACACCTTTCTAAAATGAGCACCTTGAACCTTGGAAATTAGGCAAACTTGATCATTGGAAAAAATGTTGCTACTTGATTTTACAAAGAGAAGTAATTGATTTACTTTAAAAGGATAGTCACTCTATTTTATACTACGGGTATTGTGTGACATTGTGAAAGTAACGTATCTTTTAAAGAGTTAATGTATGAAGTACTTTGGGGATAAAAACCCGATTTTGTTAATCATATAGTAGAAGGTACCTTGTGTGAACAACTTGATTGTATTGGTTTGTGATAGCCAGTAATACTTTCTTGATTGCGTTGATAAGTAAGCGTGTTGGGATGCTACGTGTGTTAGTATCTTGTGATGTTTGTGTGAAGGGTTTCCCTTGATTGTGCTTATTAACTATCGGTCGTTATGATAGTATTGTGGCATTCATCTCTTGAGATGATTAGGGGTTAAAGCGCCTCCGTCTGGGGGTAGACTGGCGGGTCGATGGACCTATGATTCGAGAATACCTCATGCAGTCCGGGGCCTATCGCGAACTACGAGTTCGAGTTAGTGTCGTCCTTTATGGGCATGCGGTCCATGTGGCCATGCGGTGCGAAGTCGGGCGATCTTGGGAGTAGCTACCCTCGATGCGAGAATACCTCATGCGGGCGATGAGATTGGCCTATCGCGGTGCGGGAGTTCGAGTTAGGCAGCGTACGTGATCTGCGGGCAAGTGGCGGCTTTGATCATGTGGCGGTCTAGGCAGATCTTATGATCTGATTCGGCCTTGTTGAGTGCGTGGGTTTTAGTAGTCGGCTATGCCTTCGTACTTACCGTCTGATTTTATTATGACACAAGTGGGACACGGTGTTCATGTGTGTTCCTTGGTGCTTTTATATCATAGGCTGCCGGTGAGGAAGGCATTCCACGGGCATGATTGATGTTGTGGGCCTGAGACCCATTGTTATACTTGAGTGATGACTTGAGGGCGTGAGTCCCTAACTTGACATGACTTCTTTGTTGTAAACTGTAGTTGGTTATCATACATGTCTCTGCTTTATATATTGCTATGATTTCATTTCTGATATGTATTTTCAGTTTCACATACTCGGTACTGTTATGCGACCTCCTTCGGAAGCTGCGTTCATCTGCGCGAGTTGAGGTACACGATCGTTGATCCTAGCTCTCGGGTCCGCGATTTGGCGTTTGGGAAGCTCCGTTTCCCGGAGGCTTATCGGTGGTATAGTCCCTGTCGTCGTAAGTGTTTACATTCGGGGTTTGGCGGGGCCACTGTCCGCCATTGTTGTCGTATCATTCTTAGAAGTGCATGTAGTCTTTGTTGTGGCGGGGTTTGTAAAAAGGATTAAAGCATTCATGTTAAAAATTGCTATTTATATATATCTGAAGGTAGCAGTTTTGGTTGCTTTGTCTTCTTATTTCAACTGTCTTATTACCTTTGGTTTCATGTATTGTCTTTATGTTCGTGATTACTCGATGTATGTCTACTTGGGTGCGGGGTAAGGCACAGGTCCACGAAGGTTGGTCGTGACAAAAGTGGTATCGAAGCGATTAATCCTCGGAAAGTGTCTGGCCGTATCGATGGGAGTCTTGATTATCGGTGTGTTGTGCACCACAATAATCGAGGAGGCTATAGGATATTTTAGGATTGGTTTCTATTCTTCTCACTCTGAGATCGTGCCTTAGAGGCATGTTGTAAGTTGGACCCTCTAACGTATTTCTTTCCCTTACCGTTATGCCTCGCGTGGCAACGGGCCCGGGAGGGCAAAGCGGCGGAGGCTGCGAGTAGAGTTCGGAGGGTTGCGAGGGCACGAGGCCCAATCTTTACCTAGGGTAGTGCTTCGTTCGGGATTTCTGCGGCGTCACTAGCCCAAAGAGTTTGCACGGCGGCGATCCTACTGCGGCCATGATATATGAACCTTCGTTCCACGGCCAGGAACAGAATTTAGATTGCAAAGCGACCTGTTACTAGCTATAGATTTGGCTACGAGTATACCGATTTCTGCGAGTCTTGAGGACTATCTAAAAGAGGTTGTGCAAGAGTAATTCTTGATTAGGCGAGCATGGCACGTATGCGGGCTTATGCGCGGCGGCCGAGGCGTGTAGAGATCGGCGAGTTAACGAAGGACACGAGAGGGCGAGCGGCAAGGTCCTTTAGTAACTTTTGAGGCGAGTCGCCTCGCGTGAATAGATTATGCACATCCACGGTCTGCAGCGAGGTCCTCCACGAATTTGGGGCGTTGGGGTATGCGGGAGTTGGTCGAGCTCGAGCTTAGGTTCCGCTCTGCGTAGGTTCGGCCATCCGGATTGATTTTCTCGGTGTTCACAATGTGGCGTCATCGAGGAATGTCGTCTTTTAGTTGAATGCGTGTTGTACCTATGACCGTCGAGTGCATTGTCGAAAGAGTGTCCTTGCGGAGGACTTAGCCTTCAGGATCGGTGGGTAGTTCATCATCTCCCAGCTATGCGCCTGCAGGCGAGTTTGATTAGAGCGACTAAGGAGTGAAGCGATGAACATAGATCTATCCTTAACCTCTAGAGTTTTGTATAGGTGATAAGGTGAGTATACCTTAGGTGCTATGTTACGATAGCGGTGTGTTAGTTGTGATTTGAAATCATGGTTGTTTAGCAGAGTAAGATTTTGGGGATAGAGAAAGTGTGAGCTTTAGAGCTTTATCGTAGAGACCTTAGAGGTGAGGCCATCTCGAGAAAAAGTGTAGTGTTATGTTTGACCCTTATCGGAGTGCATAGTGCACGTGAGTTATGTTGGGACAGGTCCTAGTAGTGTGGAATGAAGAGGGTAGTTGAGCTAAGAAGACCGCTAGGTTTCGTAACGTGATTAGTGAGATTGTTCGGTTGGGAGCTAGTATGATGCGCGTTGCGGGTCGGGTTGAGGCCACGTTGCGGGTCAACCGCGGCAGGTTTGGTGGTGGGGTCGGTTTGTGGTGGTCCGCCTTGTGGTAGGTTCGAGGGTGTTAGGCCCGTGTTCGATTAACTGTGTCTGAGTTCGTGGATGCGTTCGGCCGGTGGTGGTCGATGGGGCAGCCCATCGTGTTCTTCGTTCGGGCCGTTTACTGGTGTGTTGAGTTATCTGAAGGGTTGAAAGGATGCACGGGGTGCCTACCTTCACCTTATGTCAGACAGTGAAGCCCATGTTGTGGCTATTTTTCGTCTTCTAAAAGTTTACGAGCGGGGTTAAGAACTTCGGGTGAGTCTCGAATCGCGTTCGCCACCGGGCGGTCGTGGATTTCAGAGGTAGTCGTGGGGGGATTGTTGTCTCCTATGGAGGAAGTGTTTAAGCTACCATTTCAGTGTTCGGATATCGCTTTGTGAAGCCTTGTAGGGGCGGAAGTGTAAATTGCCGGTCGATTGGTTCGATGTTGGCAAGGTTCATTTAGTTGGTTCAGGCTTGTTCCGGTGAGTGTGGATAGTCTGAAGCTTGTCTAGAAGAAGTTACGGCGGCTCGGAGGAATTGTGCGGATAATCGGCGGCGCTTAGAGTTGAGTTAACGATCGGTCTTGAGAGTACCACCGGGTTGGGTGTGGCGAGTTTGGAATCTGAGAGGAACTTAGCCCGAGTTACTTTGGGCCGCACGAGTTCATGTGAAGAATAGGCGGGTTGCCTATATGTTAGCTTTTGTCGTCCGACTTAGGAGGTAGACGTCCGGTCTTCGTATTGTTATGATCGGGAAAAGTATCGGAGATCCATCAGTGTTCCCACTTAATGATGACCACGTTAGAGATAGTAGCCCGAGTTTTGGAAAGCTGACGATGTAAATGTGGAAAGAGTTCGGTATAGGACATCCTCGGGGATCGCGTGCGATCGGTACCATTTATTGGGTCGTCGGAGCAAGGCTCGCGACAAAGGGACAAAAGTGGTACCATTTGTTGGGTCGCTGAGAAGGTTAATGCCTCGAGCAAAGTGACAAAGTGGTATCTCTGACGAGTAAAGAGAGAAGCGAGCATGTATGGCGAGCATAGATGTGATCATTTCTTTTGTTTGGAAAGTGTGGAAGAAGTATATTTTAGACCCCGGTGAGGAGTGTTTTGTGGTGATGATTAGAGGTGTTTCCTCGTGGACTTTGGCTTAAGTATTTCTGCAGTGCGGTTGGCAGGATTGTTCTCGTAAGAATAGTAGTGAAGACTATATTGGCGCGCGTTTGTTTTGAGACTTATAAGGAACATTCGGGACGAATGTTTCTAAGGAGGGGAGAATGTTATACCCCGTATTTCCTGAGTATGTACGCGGGGACGTACGTAGAAAAGTTTGTGCCTTAAAGTGCTTGGCGAATTTTATTTGTGCATAACACCCGGTTAGAGTCGTTTTTAGTGAAAGCGTTTTCCACACTTTCGTAGGGAATTTCGGCTATGTCATTTTTAATTTTTGCGGATTTTTAGAGAGACGAAACATTTTTGGCCAACGAGAGGCGACACTTGTCACCTCCCATTGGAGCACGTTAGGCGGTAAAGAGGTGGGCGAATTGGCCATTGTTGGTCAAGGGTTGGTAGGATATTTTGTGGTAGATGGATAAGGTGCACTTGGCAAGATCTTGGCCTACACTTGCCTTGCACTTGGCAAGATCTTGGCCATTGGTTGGCCTTTGCTAGGCCTATAAATACCAGCTCCCTTTGGAAGACTTATTCATCCTAAAATGTTCTAAGTCTTAGAAATCCTCCCCTCCTCTTGTTTGACTCTCGTCCAAGAGCCCTCCCTAGATAGGCCACTTGTGGCGAGAGCCTCCTCCCTCCCCTTTTTGGTGTGGTGTAGGGTACCCACTAGCCTAGTTGTTTTCGTATAATACCCCCTCTTGATAGAAATACCCTCAAAAGTATTGTTATAATGCCCAAATTACCTTAGCCATATACCTTGTTGTATTCTAAGGTTATACTATCTGAAAAGCCAGAAATACTATTATACTTCCCTTAGTCACAAAACCGAAACCACAGGAAAAATCTCCATAGTCAGTTGGAGTATTGTGTAGAAGTTGGTTAGAACTTCTAAGGGTGGTTTAGAGCGGGTTGGGCGCTCGGAGTTGGAGCTAAGCGATTGCCAGGATCGACTTTATACTTGGATAATATTGGGCTTATTGAGGTAAATATCTTGTCCTCTATTGTAATTGGAAATCACATATTGTTAGAATATATAGTTGAAGTATACTATATATAGAATCAACGTAGTTATTGGCAATGTCTTTTGACTTAAGCTGAATAATACTTACGCGATGTCTTGCGACTTAAGCTGTATTTAAAGAAGATTCTTGAGTAATTACTTAGGGTGTATTCAGATAGACTTGTGAAGTAGTGCAGTGGAGTAGAATTGTACCGTTAGGGTTAGATGTATAACCCCACTGGTTGGCTTGGTAGCCAGGCCTCGATAGAGGAGGAGATTTCTGTTGTTGCGGGAGAGTCTTTGCGAATTTTACGTAGAATGTTCTCTGAAGAGACCTTATGTTAATAAAGCGCCTTGTGGCCTTATAGGTGGAAGTACTATGTGTGGCGCGATCTACTTGGCTTAGGGAGTAGCGGCGGTTTGAGGTACTTGGGCGTTTTGCTATTAGTCGATAATCGTCGCGCGGTTTGTGAACCTCTTCATATCTCTTCGAGCATGATATGTTTGAACTATGTAGTACGGTAGTCGTACATGTGCTAAATGTATGTGATTGTTTTAAAACATAAACTGTTATAACGACTTTATGGGAAGTTGGTTATAACAGCTTTATGTTGGTAAGAAAATACATGTGGTTTTGGCTTGTTATGTGTTAATAAAGAACTTGAAGTATTTCAAAAGATTTTTGAATCATTTTGAAAGAAGAAGTAATACTTGGTTTTGAAAAACTTAAGAGTTATACTAGCTTTATGGGAAGTTAGGTATAACGGCTTAAGAATGTTTCTTGATTTGAATCGAGAATGTGTATCGACAAACCAACTGCGAGCGTTAATAAGGAAATGTTTTGACTAATTAAGTATTATTAAAACCAGAGAAACTTCCATCTGCATAGAAGCTAAGATGAGACAAAATGATATTTCCTAGATCATGCTTTGTAATAAGATTGTTATAAACAAGAATATCCTACTCGCATATAAGACTTATGTTTCTCGAGATAGTTTTAAGGAGAATTATATTCTCAAATGAATAAGACTATGAACTACTGAAACCTTTCTAAAATGAGAAACTTGAACATTGGAAATTAGGCAAACTTGATCATTGGAAAAGAATGTTGCTACTTGATTTTACAAAGAGAAGTAATTGATTTACTTTAAAAGGATAGTCACTCTATTTTATACTACGTATTGTGTGACATTGTGAAATGCGATCTTTTAAAGAGTTAATGTATGAAGTACTTTGGGGATAAAAACCGATTTTGTTAATCATATAGTAGAAGGTACCTTGTGTGAACAACTTGATTGTATTGGTTTGTGATAGCTGGTAATACTTTCTTGATTGCGTTGATAAGTAAACGTGTTGGGATCTACGTGTGTTAGTATCTTGTGATGTTTGTGTGAAGGGTTTCCCTTGATTGTGCTTATTAACTATCGGTCGTTATGATAGTATTGTGGCATTCATCTCTTGAGATGATTCCCGGTTAAGCGCCTCCGTCGCGGGGTAGACTCGGTGGTCGATGGACCTATGATTCGAGAATACCTCATGCAGTCCGGGGGCTATCGGGCTACGAGTTCGTGTTAGTGTCGTCCTTTATGGGCATGCGGTCCACGTGGCCGTGCGGATCGCGAAGTCGTGGCGATGCGAGAGTAGCTACCCTCGATGCGAGGAATACCTCATGCGGGCGATGAGATTGGCCTATGCGGAGTGCGGGAGTTCGAGGTTAGACGCGTACATTGATCTGCGGGCAAGTGGCGGCTTTGATCATGTGACGGTCTAGACAGATCTTATGATACGATTCGCGGACCTTGTTGATGCGTGGGTTTTAGTAGTCGGCTATGCCTTCGTACTTACCGTCTGATTTTATTATGACACGGTGGGACACGGTGTTCATGTGTTCCTTGGTGCTTTTATATCATAGGCCGCGTGAGGAAGGCATTCCACGCATGATTGATGTTGTGGGCACGAGACCCATTGTTATACTTGAGTGATGACTTGAGGCGTGAGTCCCTAACGACATATGCGCTTTGTTGTAAATCGTAGTTGGTTATCATACATGTCTCTGCTTTATATATTGCTATGATTTCATTTCTGATATGTATTTTGATTTCACATACTCGGTTTTTGTTATCGACCTCGCCCGGGCTGCGTTCATGCCGCGAGTTGAGGTACACGATCGTTGATCCTAGCTCTCGAGTCACGGTTTGCGTTTGGGAAGCTCCGTTTCCGGAGGCTTATCGGTGGTATAGTCCCTGTCGTCGTAAGTGTTTACATTCGGGGTTTGGCGGGGCCTGTCCGCCATTGTTGTCGTATCATTCTTAAGTGCATGTAATCTTGTTGTGGGCGGGGTTTGTAAAAAGGATTAAAGCGTTCATGTTAAAAAATTGCTATTTATATATATCTTGAAGGTAACCGTTTTGGATTGCTTTGTCTTCTTATTTCATGTCTTATTACCTTTGGTTTCATGTATTGTCTTTATGTTCCGCTGATTACTCTGATGTATGTCTACTTGGGTGCCCGGGGTAAGGCACCGGTCACGGGCCCGGGTTCGGGTCGTGACATTAACCCCAAGGTACTACGTACTTTAACTCTTTAAAAGATCCATTTCTTTCACAAAAAGTCACACGATACCCGTAGTGTCAAAATAGAGTAACTATCTTTTTAAGTAAACCAAAACAATTTCCATAACTTCTTTTTAAACCATCTTAAGACAAAACCATGCCTTTCTTTTAAACCAAAACACTTCAAATTCCTCAAGTCTCTTTTCTTTTAGAAAACAAGTTCCTTACTTTGGAATTTAAGAAAAATCAATACTTGTTATTAATGATCTTATTAAAGCAGCCATGATCTAGAAAATGTAATACAATTTTGTCTTATCTTAGCTTCTATGCAGATGGAGGTTTCTACTGGTTTTAATAATAATAATTAATTAGTCAATACATTTTCCTTTATTAACGCTGCAGTGGTTTGTTCGATACTTATTCTCATTTCCGAAATCAATATAACTTATTCCTTTTAAAACCCAATTACCTATTTCTCATAAATGCGGTTTCACAACTTTTTAACACAAACCAAGTCCTTAATATTTCACATCAAGTCATTTATAAGTCAAGTCTCTTATCTTTTAAAAACCACAAACCATTTCTTTACCTACATAAAGTTGTTATAACAAACTTCTCATAAAGCCGTTATAACACTTTATGTTTTAAACCAACCAAATTCGTTTAGCACACGTACGTCTACCGTACTACATAGTTCACAACAATCATGCTAGAAAAGATAGGAAGAGGTTCACATACCTCGCGACGATTATCGACAATTAGCAAAACGCTCCAAAGTATTATAACCCTGCTAGCCTTTTCCACCCTTCAAGTAGAATACGCTACTCGTAGAACTTCAACCTATAAAGGTCACAAAACGTCTATCAACCTCTAGATCTCTTCGTAGAACAATTCTAAGTACAAGGTTCCTTATTCTACGGAAAATTCGGCAGCACCTCCCCCCGCCGAAACCACATAAATCTCCTCCTCTATTAAGGCCCGCTACCAAGCCAACAACTCCAAGGGGGGGTTACACGTCTAACCGGACGTGTACAATTCTGTCTCACAAAAATACTACAAGTCTCGTAATCAGAATACAAATAATGTAAATACAATTCAATTCTTTAAAAACATCCTTCCATATATCTTATACTCAATTCTAAAGTACCACAACATGTAATATCCAATTACAATAGAAGGACTAAGATCATTACCTCGATAAGCCAAAATTATCCAAGATTTATAAGTCGATCCTGAGCAACGTTTAGCTCCAATTCCTTATGCTCCAACCCGCTCCAAGCAACCCTTAGAAGTTTCTTAACGACTTCTCTTAACACTTCATACAAGCTACGAAGATTTTTCTAGGGTTTCATTTTGAGACTAAAGGAATAAAGTAGTATTTCCGGGCTCCTAGTATTGAAATAACTTTGGAATACTACTAGGGATACTAGGCTAAGGTATTTGGGATTATACAACAATACTTGAAGTATTTTCTACACAAAGTGGGGGGGGGGGTTGGACGAGAGCACACAAGAGATGGAGGGAGAATTGCCTTGGAAATTATTTCAAGTGTGGATGAAAATGTTATACCCCGTAGTTCCAGGGTATATATATGAGGATATACGTACGAGAATACGACAGAAATTTTGGAAAGAAAGAAAGATGTGATTTTTCGACGGAAAAGTTTCCGGGTTTTGTGAAGGAAAAAGGTTCGTTGATGGGAATTGGATTCCCAGATTTGGTATTTGGGCTTCTTGAATTATATTAGAATTATGGAATTTTATTTAGGAATTGGTCACGTGGGCCCACGGGAGAAATTTACTGGTTTTGTAGGCCCACTTTGTTTTTGAGATTTTTGCCTTTATGGATATTTTGGAAGATGAAATATTTTGGATTTAGTAGGAGGCGACACGTGTCACCCCTAGGTGGCCTCGTGGTAGAAATTTGCTAACAAGTGGCAAGACAAGTGGCCTTGTCTTGCTAGATATTTTGTGTGGACAAGTGGCCAAGTCTTGCTAGATATTTTGTGTGGACAAGTGGCTTGTGGGACCCACACACACTTGTCCCCAATCTCAACCACACACTTGCCTTCATCCTAGCCCTTGGTTGTCCTATATATGCACCCTTAGTTAATGAAAACTTTCACACTTAACCATTTCAAGACAAGAAATTCCCTCTCTTCTCCCTTGACCTTGCTCTCGTTTTTGAGCCCATTTCTTGACCTAAATTTGTCCAACAATTCTTAAACTCTCAAGTGTTCTTCCCTAAGGTGTTAGGAAGATTGTGTACCAAGAGTTGGAAAAGATTTCACACCCCTAACCTATTGTTCATGCCTTGGCCGAAACTTACTAGTTGGAAACCCTAAGTGTTCTTCACTTTTTGGAGTTGAATCTTGAAGAGAAGTTGGTTAGGAGCTTCTATGGGTTGCTTGTAGCGGATTGGAACGTAAAGATTGGAGCTAAGACTTGCTTGGAACGACATTAAGTTCTTGGATAGATTTTGGGCTATTTGAGGTAGTAAATCTTAATCTCTTTGTGAATTGGTCATTATACATATATTGTAAGTATATTATGGAGTATATAATATATGGAGTAAAGTTTGGAAGAGTTGGATCTTGTTAACTTGTTAAAAGAAAGGATTGGCCGTTTGCCATTAAAATGGTAAAACGATCTTACTTGTGAAGAAGTAATTAACAAAGTAACTATAACTTATATTAAGATGGAATATAAGTTGGATGACTAATGAAGTAATTGGATAAGTAAAATGGACAAAGTTGGCCAAGGACCCCAACTTAAGGACTGTATTTACTTTGGACTGTATTTACTTTGGACAGTATTTACTTTGGACTGTATTTACATTTACATTAAGGGAAGATTGTTCAATCGCGTTAGTTTGGGCGTGTGATCCCCTTTTTAATTATTGTATTGTTATGAAGGCGTGATAGTAAACCGCGTTACCGTTTGGGCGCGTAATCCCCTTCTTTTACTTGTTGTTATTATGGAGGCGTGATAGTAAACCGCGTTACCGTTTGGGCGTGTAATCCCCTTCTTTATGTTGTTTAATTATTACGCCTTATATATATATATGGTATATATATTACGGTTATTCGGGCCTTGGAAAAAGATGGAAAAGTGAGTAAAAACGGGGGAAGTGCTGCCGAATTTTCCGTAGAATTAGAGGGCTTTTTATTGGTATAAGTCTTCAATGGTGAGAAAGGTTTGATAAAAGTACTATGACCGTTTTAGGAGTGGAGTACTACGTGTGGCGTGATCTACTTGGCTTAAGGAGTAGCGGGTTGAAGTACTTGGGCGTTTTGCTATTTGTCGATAATCGCGAGGTATGTGAACCTCTTCCTATCTTTTCTAGCATGATTGTTGTGAACTATGTAGTACGGTAGACGTACATGTGCTAAATGAGTATGGTTGGTTCAAAACATAGGGTGTTATAATAGCTTTATGGGAAGTTAGTTATAACGACTCTATATAGGTAAAATAATGGTTTATTGATTGTAGAAGTTAAGAGACTTGATCTTGAAAGATAAGAGACTTGACTTAGTTTGACTGGTTATGAATTTTGTTAAAATGTTGTAAAAACCTCATTCGCGAGTAATGAGTAGTTGGTTTTAAAAGAATAATGTTTTCCTGATTTCGGAAATGAGAATAAGTGTCGAACAAAACCATTGCAACGTTAATAAAGGAAAATGTATTGACAAATAACTGATTGTTATTAAAACCAGTAGAAACCTCCATCTGCATAGAAGCTAAGATAAGACAAAATTGTATTACATTTCCTAGATCATGGCTGTTGTAGCAAGATTGTTATAAACAAGAATAAACGGCTCACGCATAAGACATATGTTACTCAATTGTTTTAAAAGGGATTAAGACTATGAGTTATGAAACCTTTCTAAAATAAGAAACTTGAGCATTTGAAATTAGGCAAACTTGAACGTTTGGAAAATAATGTTGTTACTTGATTTTACAAAGGGAAGTGTTTTGGTTTACTTAAAAAGATAGTCACTCTATTTTTATACTACGGGTATTGTGTGACTTATTGTGAAAGAGATGGATCTTTTAAAAGAGAACTTAATGTATGTAGTACCTTGGGGTTAAAACCCGGACTTTGACATAAAATGAAAGTACCTTGAGTTGTATGTTGAACTTGCCTATGCTTGTGGTGATAGCCTTTGTTGTGCAAATGTTGTATTTCTGTGCTACCGCGTCTCTCGATGGAGGGCCGGCTGATCTGTTATGTATGATTCTTTATCGAGTCCCATGGGATGGGCCGAGACACGTATTCCACCTATCGAGTCCCATGAGATGGGCCGAGACACGTATTCCACCTATCGAGTCCCATGAGATGGGCCGAGACACGTATTCCACATGATTCTTTATCGAGTCCCATGGGATGGGCCGAGACACGTATTCCACATGATTTATACCTAGACTGCCGGCAGTGAGGAAGGAGTTCCACGGGCATGAGGGATGACTTTGAGGGCGTGAGTCCCTGACTTGACATGACTGCTTTTATGTTGTGAACTGTAGTTTGTTATCATATACGTCTCCTGTTTTATATAGACTGTTATGATTTCATTTACAGTATTTTCAGTTTCACATACTTGGTACCTGTTGTACTGACCTCCTTCGGGGGGCTGCGTTCATGCCGCAGGTAGAGGTACATCGGTTGTGGATCCTCGCTCATAGGATCACAGTTCAGCGTGTTGGGAAGCCCCGTTTCTTCGGAGGCTTATCTTTTGGTATGTTACCCTGAGTCTGTAGGTTCTTGTACATTCAGGGGTATGGCGGGGCCCTGTCCCGTCATAGTTGTTGTCACTTCTTAGAAGTGCAGTAATCTTGTTGTGGCGAGTTTGTAAAAAGGATAAATGTTCGGGTTTTATGTATATATACAGAAGGCAACTGTTTTGGTTGGCCTGTTTTTATTTATCATGTCTCTTGTTTCATGCTTATGTTTTAATTCCGCTGATTTTCTCTGATGTTGTATCACTAGGGTGCCCGGGGTAAGGCACCAGTCACGGGCCCGGGTTCGGGTCGTGACAGAAAATAAGTCTTGCTATCAAGGGGTATTTATAGAACAATCAATGGCCAAGATTAAAGCAAGTGTGAGGTCTAGATTTGGACATGTGTGTGTGGGTCCCACCCTCCAAATGGCTACACAAAACTTGGGACAAGTGGCTTGCCACTTGTCCATAACGACGAGGGCCACTTGTCAAGCCAATTCGGCCAACCTTGGCCACATGGGGGTGATACGTGTCGCCCCCTACTCGTCCAAAATATTTCATCTTCCGAAAATATCCGAAATGCCAAAAATCTCTAAAACAAAGTGGCCCCACAAAACCGTAAATTTCTCCCGTGGTCCCCACGTGACCAATTCCGGAAATAAAATTCCATAATTCTAATATAATCCAGGAAGTCCAAATACCAAATCTGGGAATCCAATTCCCATTAACGAATCTTTTTCCTTCACAAAATCCGTAAACTTTTCCGTCGAAAAATCACATCTTTCTTCCTTTCCAATTTTTATGTCGTATTCTCGTACGTATGTCCTCACATACATACCCTGGAACTACGGGGTGTAACAGAAACAAAGGAAGTGCTGCCCAATTTTCCATAGAATAAAAGTCCTTATACTTAGAAATATTCTACGTTGAAAGCTAGAAGTTGATAGGCGTATTGTGGTCATTACAGGTTGACATTATACGCGCGGCGTATTCAACTTGGCAAGTGGATTGAGCTGGAGAGGTATGTGGAACTTTCCCTATCTTCTTGAGCATGAGTTTTATAAATGTATAGTACGGTGGACGTACATGGTTAAAAATGAATTCGGTTTCATTTTGGTATCCTTGCCTTGTTTTCGAAAAGTATATGTGACTTGATGTTACATAGAAAGATTTCTTGACATGGAAAGTATTGATTACTTGAATCATTCTAAAGTTAAGAAACTTGATTTCTAAAGTTAAGAAACTTGATTTCTAAAGTTAAGAGACTTGAAGTATTCTGAAAGTTATGTAACTTGATTTGAAAGTATATGATACTTGGTTTTTAAAAGTATAAGTCGCTTGGTTATAAAAAGAATGAATTTGTCTAAAACATAAAGAGTTATAACGGCTTTATGGGAAGTTAGTTATAACGACTTTATGAAAGGTTAAGAGAGTAGTCTATTTGATTGATAGGCATGAGTTGCCTAGGTTGTGAAATTAGAAGTTACTTGGTTTCGAAGCCTTGAAATGAATTTCTAAAGGTGTAGTAACTTAATTTGAAAAATAGACATGCCTTGATACTACGGGTGTTAGTATCTTGGTGTTTTATATAAAAAGGAGTCTTTTGAAAAGAATGGAAGTACGTAGTACTTTGGGTTAAATTCCCGGATTTTTATGTGACACGAAAGTCCCTTGAGTTTATAAAATGAAATTCATTTTTGTATGTTAATGAAAGTCTATAAGATTTTATGAACTTGCCTATGCTTGTTTGCGATAGCCTTTGAGTGCAAGTATTATATTTCTACGATGTCGTGTCTCTCAGTTGGAGGGCCGGCTGTCTTGTGGTGAGTTTACTTGGACGTACCGACAGTGATGAAGGATTCCACGGGTATGCTTCCATTGTGATTGTTCCATGGACATGCTTATACGATGATGGATTTCGGGGCATGCAACCATGTTATATACTATTATTGTTCCATGGACATGCTTATACGATGAAAGATTCCGGGGCATGCGACCATGTTATATACTATTATTACTTCATGGACTAGCTCCCCATGAAGACATGTACCCAAGATGAGGGATTCCACGGGCATGTTATATACTATTATTACCCCATGGATTAGCTCTCCATGAAGTCATGTACCCGAGATGAGGGATTCCACGGGCATGAGATATATATATATATTGCATATGTGCACGCTGCCAGTGAGGTAGGATTCCACGGGCGTGTTACATGGATATATTTTACACTTACGGCTGTCGGCAGTGATGGAGGATTCCACGGGCACGCTTTGATGTTTTGCGGGCTTGAGACCCTTACTGGACTGTGTGATGATTTTGAGGGCTTGTGTCCCTAGCCCTGGTGTGACTATTGTTTATGTGTTGAAATAGTCTTTAAAAGGAAAAACTGACTTTCATTACTTTCGTTTCGACAAGGCACAATGTACTGTTATTTTGGTTATCATACATGTCTCCAGCTTTATTTTAGACTATTATGATTTCATTACAGTACTTTCAGTTTCACATACTTGGTACCTGTTGTACTGACCTCCTTCGGGGGGCTGCGTTCATGCCGCAGGTTGAGGTACATAGCTTGCTGATCCTCACTCTTAGGATCACTGTTCAGTTCTTGGAAAGCTTCATTTCTCCGGAGGCTTTGTCTTTTGGTACAGTTCCCTGAGGTTGTAGATTTATGTACATTCAGGGGTATGGCGGGGCCCTGTCCCGTCACAGTTGTTATGTCAAAACTCTTAGAGGTCTGTAGTCATATCTTGTGGGTCAGTTTAAAAAAAAAAAGAGGTAATTGCTTTTGGTTTACGTATATATATGTCCAGGGAGGTGGCCTTATCGGCTAACCGGTTATTTATTTCTTGTTGAGTTTATGTATGTTTCGCTGATTATCTCTGATGTTTACCTGTAAGGGTGCCCAGGTAGGGCACCAGTCGCGGGCCCGGGGTTGGGTCGTGACACCAGTCTCATATCTATGGCCTAATAATATGGATATGCATAACTCTCAATAATAAGTAAAACTATCCTTTTACGTGGGGGAGAGAGCTTATCTCCCTTTCATAATCTTAATCATCAAGCGCCACCTTATAATCGTATAGATTTTTAAGACCTACCAATGATATCTCCTGTTTTCCGCAGGCAACACTCGTACTTATCTTATTCTTGCTTTGCGCATTTTTCTTGAAACCATTCGGAAGGTCGTGGCCCTGACTGCCACACTAAACCAACTCCAAGTACCTCCAAGGGTACTTAACATAAACTCCTTCAATGATCGTACGTTCTTATCTCCGTCTCTTAACGTTCAATATTCAAATCAATTACTTCAATGAAACAAGTCACATAGACTCCACAATTTATCATGTCAAAGAAGGAAGGAATAACTTACATATTACTAACACTTCCATTCCTTTCCAATCGATCACCGGCTCACCGGAAAACTGGAATCGAACCAATCTCTCTCTGCAGTCAACGTTGGCCTAATAAGAAGCCAACTAGTCCGTACCCATAATGACCTTAAAGTCTGTCATTTTCAGCTCTACTAGGTATGCTAGGGTCTGATGACTGTATCATCACTGGGCAATTCTTATATACCCGCTCAGCTACCACCCAATCACTCACGGGTGTAGCTACCTCGAAAGGTTCTTATGGATTCAGGCTCTATTCTTTTATACTTGGTTGCTCCCTTTCCGTATTTCCAAACTTATTCTAACATACGTACATAGCCTCCATACTGATTCTGACCTCCAAATTTGGAGTTACTACATCAACCAATTTAAGGTCATTCCCATGCCCCAAGCCTACATTACCCTTCCCTTCATACGGGTAAGATAGCTTCTCATAATACCACAATCGTGTTGTCTTGTTCACAACAACCATACTTACTCCATACGGATCTCATCCGTACAATTCTCTTAGGTATACTACGTATCTTAATCTATAACATAGTCTTCCATTAAGTCCCTTAACATGATTTCTTAAGGGTTCATTACCTTCTCAGACAACTCATCACCTCCTAATTATCTCAAATTAGCACGTAAAACTTTGATGAGAATTCATTAAGTTGTTTCATACCTTCCCGATATATAATTAGTCCTTACCAATTCTTGGTAATCTATAATCATTCTAGGAAACACGCGTCTGACCCTCATACATAAATCCGTATAGTTGTATGTCATTATACCAACTATACAACAATTATTACCAACCTGGATACGCAATCCACATAATCCTTCCTGGGTCATTGCTGCCTTTCTCATAGCTGCAATCAAACATAACTCGTTAGGGAGAGACGACCCTAACAACATAGTGGACTTGCCTTGGTCTTTTGTGAGTTCCAGAGATTCAGATCAATGTAGTTCTATCGCACGATCTCAGAGTGAGAAGAATGGAAACCAATCCTAAATGTCCTGCAGCCTCCTGGTTATAGATGTAGTGTACAACATACCGATAACCAAGACTCTACTAGACACGGTCTGTAGACACTTTCCGAGGACTAACTGTTTTGATACCACTTTTGTCACGACCCAACCCCGGGCCCGCGACTGGTGCCCTACATGGGCACCCTTAGAGGTAATCATCAGAGAAAATCAGCGGAACATATGTAAAACACACAACTAAATCAATATGAAGTAAACAACAGGCTAGCCGATAAGGCTGTCTTCCTGGATATATGTATAGATAGCCAAAAGTAGTTACATTCTTTTTCTTTTACAAGCTGACCCACAAGATATGACTACAGACCTCTAAGAGTATTGACATAACAACTGTGACGGTACAGGGCCCCGCCAAACCCCTGAATGTACAACAACTGACAATACCAGGGATCTGAACCAAAGATAAGCCTCCGGAGTAATGGAGTTTATCAACCGCTGAACAGTGATCCTAAGAGTGAGGATCAGCAACCTGTTTAACTCTACCTGCGGTATGAACGCAGCCCCCGTGGAAGGGGGTCAATACAAAATATTTACCAAATATGTGAAACAGAAAGTACTGAAATGAAATCATATAGTCTAAAATAAAGCTGGAGACATGTATGATAACCAAAATAACAGTACACTGTGCCTTACTAAAAATGAGAGTAAACAAGAATACACTTTACTGCTTTAAAATAGGAAGCTTATGATCAAAATAGGGCCACCCGCCCGTAGTATCATTAAGCAATTCCTACTCCTGGGACTATTTCACCTACATAGGTCCTATGGACCCGCAATGGAGCAATTTGCTCCGCATGGGACTATTTCACCCGCATGGGCCCGGTGGATCCGCAATGAGTACAAACGCACTTTTCGCGTCGTGGGAGTAAATCCATGGAATATGTAGTAACCCGGGGGTTTACCCCGCAAGAATAACATAACACTAGCACAACCGACTATTATACATAACACAAGCAAGTTAAGAAATCTCTTAACTTCTTATTGGACTTAATTAGTGTTACACCGTAATTCCGTGACATGTTTATAAGCGTGCGTAAGAACTCAAAAATGTTAAGATTTGAGACTCGTAAAAATTTATCGGAATTATGGAAATGTCGGGAAATGAAATATTGCGACGAACGGGAGGGTGACACGTTAAGATGGTCATGGTCGAATGGAACAAGGTTAGAAGGGTCATTTGACCAATGTTAAGATGACCAAGTCTTGCTAGGCTAGATCTTGATAATATTGACTAAGTCAAAGCGCCACTTGGCTAGATCTTTTAGTGAAATACATCCAAGCCACCCATATGTTCTAATCTTGACCCTCCATAGTGTTATTTAAGCATACTACTAGCAAGACAAGTTCCCACACTTAGTAAAATTTTCAAGAAAAACTTGTTCTTCACTATTGTGCTCTCGGTGTTATACCCCGTAGTTCCAGGGTATGTATGTGAGGACGTACGTACGAAAATACGACAGAAGTTTTGAAAAGAAAGAAAGATGTGATTTTTTCGACGGAAAAGTTTCCGGTTTTTGTGAAGGAAAAGGTTCGTTAATGGGAATTGGAGTCCCAGATTTGGTATTTGGACTTCTTGGATTATATTAGAATTATGAGATTTTATTTTCGGAAATGGTCACGTGGGACCCACGGGAGAAATTTACGGTTTTGTGGGGCCCGCTTTGTTTTTGAGATTTTCGATATTTTGGATATTTTCGGAAGACGAAATATTTTGGGCAGTCGGGCGACACGTGTCACCCCATGTGGCACCTTGGCGAAAAGGTGGAGACAGTGGCTGAACTGTCATCGCCGAAATAATGCCTAACAAGTGGCAAGCCACTTGTCTAGCAACGTTGGCCATGTGGTGTGGTGGGACCCACACATTGCCCAATCTTGACCACACACCTTGCTTAGATCTTGGCCTGAATCCTCTATATATACCCTTTAGCTTGAAGAGTAAATTCATCCCACTTAAGCTTTACAAAGCAAAAATATTTTCCTTCCTTTGTAGTTGCTTTTCGTCCCTCCCCACTTGAGTAGAAATACTTTGTGTATTGTAGTATAATCCCAAATACCTTGGCCTAGTATCCCTAGTAGTATTCCAAAGTTGTTTTAATACTAGGGCCCTAAATACTACTTTATTCCAATAGTCATGCGAAACCCAGAAAAACCTTCATAGCTTGGTTGAAGTGTTTAGAAGTTGTTTAGAAACTTCTAAGGGTTGCTTGGAGCGGAGTTGGAGCGTAAGGATTTGGAGCTAAACCTTGCTCAGGATCGACATATAAACTCGGATAATTTTGGGCTTATCGAGGTAATAATTATGTCCCCCTATTGTAATTGGATATTACATATTGTAGTGATTTAGAATTGAGTATAAGATATATTGGAAGAATGATTATAAAGGATTGAACTGTATTTATTGGACTGTAATTACAGTAGACTTGTAGTATTATTGTGAGACAGAATTGTACACGTCCGGTTAGGCGTATAATCCACAGGAGTTGTTGGCTCATTGGCGGGCCTTGTTAGGAGGAGTTGTGTGATTGCGGGGAGTGTTATACCGTATTTCAGTATGCGTGGGGCGTGCGTAGAAAAATTTGAACTTTAAAGTTGGCTTGGGCGATTTATTTTTGTGCACAACACGGTTAGAGTCGTTTTTCGACGAAGCGTTTTACAATTGCGAAGGAAAAATTCCGCTATGTCATTTCTAAATTTTGCGGATTTTTCCGGAGACGAAACATTTTGGACCAACGAGGCGACACTTGTCACCCTCTCATTGATGAACGTTAGGCGGTCAAGGGTGGCCAATTGGTTGGCTTTTTGTCAAGTAGTTGGTAGGATATTTTGTGGGTAGATGGATAAGGTACACAGGTGAATCCTAGCCTACACTTGCACCACTTGGCTTGATCTTGGCATTGGTTAGCCATGGCTTGACCTATAAATACCCTCCCTTTGATGAACTTCTTCATCCAAAATTTGTGCTAAGTCTTGAAAGCTCACACGACCCGATTAAGGCGTGGATCGTGCCTACCGGGCACTCTAGTGATACAACATCAGAGTAATCAGCGGAACATAAAACGATACAAGACATATTATGAAATATGAAACAATAATCTGAGAAAAATACTTGCCTTTCGGCATATATGTAAATAACAACTTTTTCAACATGAACAGTTTAATCCTTTTTACAAACCACCGCCACAAAGATTACAGACTTCTACGAATGATATGACAATAACGACGGACGGGGCCGTCGCATACCCCGAACGTAAGCACTTACAACAACAGGACTATACTAAGACAAGCCTCCGAGAAACGGAGCTTTCCCAAGCGATGTGACCCTAAGAGCGAGGATCAACGGCGGTGTACCTTTACTGCGGCATGAGCGCAGCCCAGAGGTCGATCTGAGTGCAACGGTATGTGAAATCGAAAATAAATCGTAAATGAAATCATAGTAGTCTATACAAAGCGAGACATGTATGATAACCAAACTACGATTCACAATAAATAAGCGATCATGTCAAGTCGAGGACTCACGCCTCAAAGTCATCATCACAATAGAAACTGCGGGGTAAATGCGAAGGCATAGCCGACTACTAAAACCTACAGTACAACAAGGTCATAAAGCAGATCATGAGATCTGTCTAGGCGTCACATGATCAAAGCCGCCACTCGCGCATATCTAATGCGCATCTAGTCTCGGAACTTCCCGACTCGCATAGGCCAATCAGATCGGCGCGTGGTATAACCCGCATCGGTAGCTACTCCGGCGGCGTCACGGACTCGCGTCGCGTAGCCCGCAGGACGCGTGACCACGGCCGCGACACTAACACGGAACTCCGTAGTTCGCATAGGCCCACAGGACTGCATAGGTATTCTCGAATCATAGGTCCATCGACCGCTGAGTCTACCCGCGTCGGGCGCTTAACCCGGAATCATCTCAAGAGATGAGTGATGCAAAATACTAACACAACAGCTTATCGTTAAGCAACATAAGCACAACAAAGTAAAACCCCTTTACACAACATCACAAGATACTAACACACGTAGCATCCTAGCATGTTTACTTATCAATCAACAAGAAAGTATTACAAGGCTATCACAAACCAACACAATCAAGTTATACACAGGTACTTTGAGCTAACAAGTTCGTATCTACCCCTAAAGTACTTCATACATTAAATCTTTTAAAAGATCCGTTGCTTTCACATAAGTCACACAATACCCGTAGTATAAAATAGAGTGACTGTCTTTTTAAATAAACCAAAACACTTACCTTTGTAAAATCAAGTAACAACATTATTTTCCAAACGTCCAAGTTTGCCTAATTGCAAGTGTTCACGTTTCTTATTTTAGAAAGGTTTCGTAGTTCATAGTCTTATTCATTTAAGAATATAATTCTATTTTAAACTATCTGAGAAACATAAGTCTTATATGTGAGTAGGATATTCTTGTTTATAACAATCTTATTACAGCAGCCATGATCTAGGAAATATCATTTTGTCTCATCTTAGCTTCTATGCAGATGGAAGTTTCTACTGGTTTTAATAATACTTAATCTGCCAAAACATTTCCTTTTATTAACGCTGCAGTGGTTTGTCGATACACATTCTGATTTCCGAAATCAGTAAAACATTCTTAAGCCGTTATACCTAACTTCCCATAAAGCTAGTATAACTCTTAAGTTTTCAAAAACCAAGTATTACTTCTTTCAAAATGATTCAAAAATCTTTTGAAATACTTCAAGTTCTTTATTAACACATAACAAGCCAGTTATAGTTCAAACCAGTTACCTTTTAAAAACCACAAGTATCTTCTTACCAACATAAAGCTGTTATAACCAACTTCCCATAAAGCCGTTATAACACTTTATGTTTTAAACCAATCAAATACATTTAGCACGTATCGTCTGGTACTACATAGTTCACATATCATGCTAGAAGAGATAGGAAGAGGTTCACATACCTCGCGACGAGTATCGACTAATAGCAAAGCGCTCCAAGTACTTCCAAACGTCGGCTACTCCTTAAGCCAGTAGATCGCGCCACGTAGTACTTCAACCTATAAGGCCACAAGTGACATTAACATTTAGGTCTAATCGTAGAATATTCTACTGAAAATTCGAAGCTCACCCCACATGAGCGTAAATCTCCTCCTTTATCGAGGCGGCTACCAAGCCAACCAGTGGGGTTATACATCTAACCCGAACGGTACAATTCTACTCACGGAAAAGCTACACAACTCTTTGTCAGATCTATGTAAATACTGATTCGATACTCTTCTTTCGAAAAGGTTTCTTATTATTCAGGGCTTAAGTCCAAAGACATTGCCGACAACAACGTTTAGTTCTATATATATAGTATACTTGACTATATAGTCTAACAATCATGTAATTTCCAATTACAATGATAGAGGACAAGATATTTACCTCGATAAGCCCATAATTATCCGAGTTTAAATGTCGATCTGAGCAAGGTTTAGCTCTACTCCGTGTGCTCCAACCGCTCCAAACAACCCTTAGAAGTTCTAACCAACTTCTACTTAATACTCCAACTAACTATGGAGATTTTCCTTGGGTTTCGGTTTTGTGACGGAAGGAAGTATAATAGTATTTCGGGCTTTTCGTATCGGCTAGCACCCAGGAGGGGGTGTCTACCTCGGCCTACCCACTGGGGACTCTCGGCGAGGGGAGGGGCGAGAACAACAACAGAGGGGAGGATTTTAACACTTAGAGATTTGTGGAAAGGATGAAGAATTCATCAAAGGGAGAGGGGTATTTATAGGTCAAGTGAAGGCCAACCAATGGCCAAGATTAAACCAAGTGTTAGGCAAGTGTAGGGCTAGGATTTACTACACACAAATATCCTACCAACCGGACTTTAGCCAAGGCACCAAAAGCGTGCAAAGGCTAGCCCAAATCGTCCCGATGGGCGTTTGAGTCCACCAATTGGAGGGAGCCAAGTGTCGCCCTCGTTGGTCCAAAATGTTTCGTCTCTCGGAAAAATCCAAAAATTAAAAATGACATAGCGAATTTTCCTACGAAAGTGTGGAAACGTTTCGTCGAAACGACTCTAGCAAGGTGTTGTGCACAAATGCCATTCGGCCCAAGCCACTAGGCGGGGTGACACGTGTCACTCCTATTGGCCCGAATAAAACATCTTCGAAAATATCCACAATGGCCAAAATCTCAAAACAAAGTGGGCCAAAACCAGTAAATTTCTCGTGGGCCCACGTGACCATTTCCAAAATAAAATTCCATAATTCTCTAATATTCGGGAAGTCGAATACCAAATCGGGAATCAATTCCCGTTAACGAACCTTTTCCTTCAAAACCGGAAACTTTTAGTGGAAAAATCGCCTCTTTCTTCTTTCCAATCTTTTACGCCGTATTCTTATGCGTGCGTCCTCGCATACATACCCTGGAACTCCGTGGTATAACATTCTGCCCCCCTGAGAAACATTCGTCCCGAATGTTCCTTCTAAGTCTCAAAACAAACGTGCGCCAATATAGTCTTCACTATTATACTTACGAAACAATCCTGCCATACCTGGCCACAGAAACACCTACGCAATATACTTATATCCAAGTCTACGAGGAAACACCTCTAACATCATCACAAATACCTCTTCCCGGAGTCAAAAAATACACTTCTTTAGTCACTGATACCACTTTTGTCACTTTGCCGCGAGCCTTGCTCCGACGACCCAACAAATGGTGGTACAACTGCGATCCACGAGGCGTACCACTACTTCTCGAGGATGTGCCATACGGAGAGCCACGGTTCGGTCGTTCGTGGTAGAGGCTCGCCTCTTTATACGCTCGGCCGAACATAAATACGAAGAAAGACGGACGTCTTGCCTCTAAGTCGGACGGCAATTGCTAACATATAGGCAACCTGGCCTATTCTTCACATGAACTCAAAAGGCCCAATGTAACTCGGGCTAAGTTCCATCTGTTATCCAAAACTCGTCGCACCCAAACCGGGGTGGTACCTTCAAGAAGACCGACCGTCGGCACAACTCTAAGCGTCGTCGCCGATTATCCATACGATTTCTGAGCTGCGAACTTCACAGACAAGCTTCACTATCCACGATCTGTGGAACAAGCTCAACAAACATGCGAACCTTGCCAACATCGAACCACTCGTGGCAACTTACACATCCGCCCTAAGGCTTAATAAGGCGACATCCGAACACCGAAATGGTAGCTTAAACACTTCTCTGCGGAGACAACAATCTCACAACTACCCTCAAATACACACACGGCGAGGCGAATGCGGTCGAGACTCACCTGAGTTCTTAACCCTGCTTGGTAAAACTTCCAGAAACCAAAAAACAGCCGTACCCTGGACTCCACTGTCTGCCATAAGGTGAAGGTAGGCACCCCGTGCAGCCTTACAACTTTTCTGATAAACATCAACACTGCCGGTAAAGCGTAACGCTAGAAGACAAGACGGCTGACCTCCTCGGCCCGACCACTGGTCGAACGCATCCACGAACTCGTATGCCGGTTAACTAAACTTGGGCCTAACACCCTCACAACCCTAACACAAGGCGGGACCACCACAACGACCCGCGCCAAACCTACGCGGGTTGACCCGCGGCGTGCCTCGGCAGGCCGTGCCGCACAATGCTAGCTCCCCGATCCGGAACAATCTCACTAATCACGTTTCGAAAACCTAGCGGTCTTCTAGCTCGACTACCCTCTTTCAAATCACGCTACTCAGGGACTTATCCCACAAACATAGCTCACGTGCACTATGCGCTCCGATAAGGATCAAACATAACACTACACCTTTACTCGAGACGGCCTTACCTCTAAGGTTTCTACGCATAAAACTCTAAGGCTCACACTTTCTCTATCCCCCAATCTTCCCCGGTTACTAACCATGATTTCTAATCACAAATATTAACACACTGCTATCAAAACATAGCACTTATGCTATACCCATCTTATCACACATACTGAACTCTAGAGGGTTAAGGATATGCCTGAATCTACTGCTTCACTCCCCTAGTCGTTCTAATCAAACCTGCCCCGTAGGGCGCATAGCTAAGGAAGGTGACGAACTACCGCGATCCTGAAGGCTAAGTCCTCCTACCAGACACTCTTTCGACATCGGACCACGGCGGTCATAGTGCAACAAGTGCGAACTAAAGACGACATTCCCGGGATGGCGTGCGCCAATGAACCGGAAGCCCTGGAGTTCTGACCAACTCCTGCATACCCCGAACGTCCTGAAATCCGTGGAAGACCACTCTGCATTGTGGATGTGCATAATCGAATCTGCTGGTGAGGTGACTCGCCTCGAAAGTTACCAAAGGACCTTCTTTGCTCCGCCTCTTCTGCGTCGCCAGTTAACCCGTCGATCTCTACGTTTCTCGGCTGCGTGTATAAGCTCATTACGTGCCATGCTCGAACTAATCGAAGAATTACTCTTGCACAACCTTCTCGTTGATAGTCATCAAGACTCGCGGTACATCGGTACACTCTCTGGTAGCCAAATCCATAACTAGTAACAGGGTTGTCTTTTCGCAATCTATATTCTCTGTTTCCGGTCGTGGAACTGAAGGTCCAAACATCGTGGCCGCAGTAGGAACTGCCGCCGCCGTGCTAAACTCTGCTGGGGCTAGTGACGTCGCAAAACTCCCCGAATGAAGCACCACCCAAGGTGATAATTGGGCCTGTGCCCACGTAACCCTCTGCACTCTACTCGCAGCTCCCTCGGCTGCCTTGCCCTCCTGGGCCCGGGTTGCCCTACGCGGAGGCACAACGGTAAGGGAAAGAAATACGTTAGAGGGTCCAACTTACAACACAGCTCTAAGGCACGATCTCAGAGTGAGAAGAAATAGAAATCAATCCTAAATATCCTATAGCCTCCTGATTATTGGTGTGGTGCACAACACACCGATAATCAAGACTTCTTGGATACGATGCGTAGACACTTTCCGAGGATTAATCGCTCGATACCACTTTTGTCACGACCGATTCCGCCCGTGATCGTGCCTTACCGGCACTCTGGTGATACAACATCGTAGTAATCACGAACATAAACGATACAAGACATATTATGAAATATGAAACAATAATCGAGAAAATACTTGCCTTTCGGCGTATATGTAAATAACAACTTTTTCAACATGAAGTTTAATCCTTTTACAAACCCCGCCACAACAAGTACGCACTCTACGAATGATATGATAATAACGACCGGGGACGGGGCTCCGTCATACCTCGAACGTAGCACCTACAACAACGGGGACTATACCAAGACAAGCCTCCGAGAAACGGAGCTTTCCCGCTACCAATGACCCTAGAGCGAGGATCAACGATCGGTGTACCTTTACTGCGGCGTGAACGCGGCCGAAGAAGAGTCGTTGAACAAAGGTATGTGAAATCGAAAATAAATCAGTAAATGAAATCATAGTAGTCTATACAAAGCGGGAGACATGTATGATAACCAAACTACGCTCACAATAAATAAGCCATGTCAAGTCGGGGACTCACGCCAAAGTCATCACAATAGAACCGTGCACGGTAAATGCGAAGGCATAGCCGACTACTAAAACCTACACCAACAAGGTCATAAATCAGATCATGAGATCTGTCTGAACCGCACATGATCAAAGCCGCCACTGCGCGCAGATCTAATGTCGCGATCTAGTCCTGGAACTTCCGCACTCGCATAGGCCAATCGATCGGCCCGCATGTGGTATAACCCCGCATCGAGGGTAGCTACTCCCGCAACGCCCGGACTCGCGTCGCGGCCGCAAGGACCGCGTGACCACAAGGGCCGCACTAACACCGAACTCCGTAGTTCCGCATAGCCCCCGGGACTGCATGAGGTATTCTCGAATCATAGGTCCATCGACCCGCCTGAGTCTACCCCGCATCGGAGGGCAGCTTAACCCCCGGAATCATCTCAAGAGATGAGTGATGCAAAATACTAACACAACAGCTTATCGTTAAGCAACATAAGCACAACAAAGTAAAACCCCTTTACACAACATCACAAGATACTAACACACGTAGCATCCTAGCATGTTTACTTATCAATCAACAAGAAAGTATTACAAGGCTATCACAAACCAACACAATCAAGTTATACACACAAGGTACTTTGAGCTAACAAGTTCGGGTATCTACCCCTAAAGTACTTCATACATTAAATCTTTTAAAAGATCCGTTGCTTTCACATAAGTCACACAATACCCGTAGTATAAAATAGAGTGACTGTCTTTTTAAATAAACCAAAACACTTACCTTTGTAAAATCAAGTAACAACATTATTTTCCAAACGTCCAAGTTTGCCTAATTGCAAGTGTTCACGTTTCTTATTTTAGAAAGGTTTCGTAGTTCATAGTCTTATTCATTTAAGAATATAATTCTATTTTAAACTATCTGAGAAACATAAGTCTTATATGTGAGTAGGATATTCTTGTTTATAACAATCTTATTACAATGACCGTGATCTAGAAATATCATTTTGTCTCATCTTAGCTTCTATGCAGATGGAAGTTTCTCTTGGTTTTAATAATACTTAATCTGCCAAAACATTTCCTTTTATTAACGCTGCGTGGTTTGTCGATACACATTCGATTTCAAATCAAGAAACATTCTTAAGCCGTTATACCTAACTTCCCATAAAGCTAGTATAACTCTTAAGTTTTCAAAACCAAGTATTACTTCTTCTTTCAAAATGATTCAAAAATCTTTTGAAATACTTCAAGTTCTTTATTAACACATAACAAGCCGTTATAGTTCAAACCGATTACCTTTTAAAACCACAAGTATCTTCTTACCAACATAAAGTCATTATAACCAACTTCCCATAAAGCCGTTATAACACTTTATGTTTTAAACCAATCAAATACATTTAGCACATGTGACGTCACCGTACTACATAGTTCACACATATCATGCTAGAAGAGATAGGAAGAGGTTCACATACCTCGCGACGAGTATCGACTAATAGCAAAACGCTCAAGTACTTCCAAACGCGTCGCTACTCCTTAAGCCTAGTAGATCGCGCCACACGTAGTACTTGACCTATAAGGCCACAAGGCGCTTATTAACATTTAGGTCTAATCGTAGAATATTCTACGAAAAATTAAAGACCTCCCCGCAACACAGAATCTCCTCCTTTATCGAGGCCGGCTACCAAGCCAACCAGGGGGGGTTAGACATCTAACCCGAACGGGTACAATTCTACCTCACAGAAAAGCTACACAAGCCTACTGTAATACAGTCCTATGTAAATACAGTTCGATTTCTTCTAAAAGGTTTCTTATTATTGGGCTTAAGTCCAAAGACATTGCCGACAACAACGTTCAGATCTATATATATAGTATACTTCAACTATATAGTCTAACAATCATGTAATTTCCAATTACAATAGAGGGACAAGATATTTACCTCGATAAGCCCATAATTATCCGAGTTTAAATGTCGATCCTGAGCAAGGTTTAGCTCCTACTCCGTGTGCTCCAACCCGCTCCAAACAACCCTTAGAAGTTCTAACCAACTTCTACTTAATACTCCAACTAACTATGGAGATTTTCCTTAGGGTTTCGGTTTTGTGACTGAAGGGAAGTATAATAGTATTTCTGGGCTTTTCGTATAAGTATAACCTTAGAATACTACAAGGTATACGGCTAAGGTAATTTGGGCATTATAACAATACTTTTGAGAGTATTTCCACCAAGAGGGGGGGGGGGGTATTATACGAAAACAACTAGGCTAGGGGGGGTACCCCACGGCTAGCACCCCAAGGAGGGGGGGTGTCTACCCCTCGGCCTACCCCACTAGGGGGGGGACTCTCGGCCAAGGGGGGAGGGACGAGAACAACAACAAGAGAGGGGAGGATTTTAACACTTAGAGATTTGTGGAAAGGATGAAGAATTCATCAAAGGGAGAGGGGTATTTATAGGTCAAGTGAAGGCCAACCAATGGCCAAGATTAAACCAAGTGTTAGGCAAGTGTAGGGCTAGGATTTACTACACACAAATATCCTACCAACCCTTGACTTTAGCCAAGGCACCAAAAACGTGCAAAGGCTAGCCCAAATCGTCCCAATGGACGTTTCAAGTCCACCAATTGGAGGGAGCCAAGTGTCGCCCTCCCGTTGGTCCAAAATGTTTCGTCTCTCGGAAAAATCCGCAAAAATTAAAAATGACATAGCCGGAATTTTCCCTACGAAAGCTGTGGAAACGTTTCGTCGAAAAACGACTCTAACCGGGTGTTGTGCACAAATGCCATTCGGCCAAGCCACCTAGGCGGGGGTGACACGTGTCACCCTCCTATTGTCCCTCATAAAACATCTTCCGAAAATATCCACAATGGCCAAAATCTCGAAAACAAAGTGGGCCCCACAAAACCGTAAATTTCTCCCGTGGGCCCCACGTGACCATTTCCGAAAATAAAATTCCATAATTCTCTAATATTCCAGGAAGTCCGAATACCAAATCTGGGAATCCAATTCCCATTAACGAACCTTTTTCCTTCACAAAAACCGGAAACTTTTCCGTGGAAAAATCGCCTCTTTCTTCCTTTCCAATCTTTCTGTCGTATTCTTGTACGTACGTCCTCGCATACATACCCTGGAACTACAGGGTATAACAAGCTCTTCCCCCTCCCTATATAGTTCTCGTCCCCCTCCCCCTTGTGAGGCCTTAGCCGAGAGCACCCCTCCCCCCCTTGGCCGAGAGTACCCCCCCTCCTAGTGGGGTTGGCCGAGGGGTATACACCCCCCCCCTTGTGGTGTTGTCTCGTATAAATACCCCCCTCTTGGTAGAAAATACTCTCCAAAGTATTGTTACTATACCCAAAATACCTTAGCCGTATACCTAGTAGTATTCCAAAGATACCTCTATACGTAGAGCCCGGAAATACTACCGTATGTCCCTTTTGTCTCAAACCGAAACCCTAGGGAAAATCTCCATAGTTGGTTGGAGTATTAAGAAGAAGTTGCGTGGAACTTCTAAGGGTTGTTTGGAGCGGGTTGGAGCACCCGGAGTAGGAGCTAAACCTTGCTCAGGATCGACATTATAACTTGGATAATTTTGGGCTTATCGAGGTAAATATTCTTGTCCCCCTATTGTAAATTGGAAATTACATGTTGTAGGATTATATAGTTGAAGTATACTATATATAGAACTGAACATAGCTTTGCGGCAATGTCTTTTGACTTAAGCCTGAATATAAGGAAGAGAATCAATCAGTAATTACATCAGACATGAGACTTGTAGCATTCGTGGGTAGACACGCGTCAGGTTAGATGTATAAACCCCCGGTTGGCTTGATAGCGGCCTCGATAGAGGAGGAGATTTACGCGGTTGCGGGGAGGAAGTGCCTTAATTTTTACGTAGAATGTTCTACGATAAGATCTGGATGTTAATAAGCGCCTTGTGGCCTTATAGGTTGAAGTACTATGTGTGGCCGGTTTGAGATACTTGAAGCGTTTTGCTATTAGTCGATAATCGTCGCGATTTATGTGAACCTCTTCCTATCTTTTCTAGCATGATATGTGTATAACTATATAGTACGGTAGACGTACATGTGTTAAATGTATTCGATTGGTTTAAAACATAAAGTGTTATAACGGCTTTATGGGAAGTTGGTTATAACAGCTTTATGTAGGTAAGAAAATGCTTTGTGGTTTTAAAAACTTAAGAGTTATAATAGCTTTATGGGAAGTTAGGTATAACGGCTTAAGAGAGATAAAATGAATGATTTATTGATTTTAAAAGTTAAGAGACTTGATCTTAAAAGATAAGAGACTTGACTTAATTAAATTAATATGAATTTTGTGTGAAACCTCATTCGTGAGTAATGAGTACTTGGTTTTTAAAAGGAATAATGTTTTACTGATTTCGGAAATCAGAATGAGTATCGACAAACCACTGCAGCGTTAATAAAGGGAAATGTTTTGATTAATGAAGTATTATTAAAACCAGTAGAAACCTCCATCTGCATAGAAGCTAAGATGAGACAAAATGATATTACATTTCCTAGATCATGGCTGCTTAATAAGATTGATTATGAACAAGAATAACCTACTCACATATAAGGCATATGTTTCTCAAATTGTTTTAAAGGATTAAAACTATGAACTACGAAACCTTTCGAAAATGAGAAACTTGAGTAATTGAAATTAGGCAAACTTGAAACGTTTGGAAAAGAATGTTGTTACTTGATTTTACAAAGAGAAGTGTTTTGATTTACTTCAAAAGATAATAACTCTATTTTCATTTACTACGGGTATTGTGTGACTTTTGTGAAAGTAACGTATCTTTTAAAGAGTTAATGTATGAAGTACTTTGGGGATAAAAACCCGATCTTGTTAATCATATAGTAGAAAGTACCTTGTGTGTATAACTTGATTATGTTAGTTTGTGATAGCCTTGTAATACTTTCTTGTTGATTTGTTAAGTAAACATGCTAGGATGCTACGTGTGTTAGTATCTTGTGATGTTTGTGTAAAGGGGTTTCCCCTCGACTGCGTTTAAGTTGTTTAACTATCACCGTTATGTTGGTATTGTACCACTCACCTTGACTTGTTTCGAGGTTGCCGCCCTCCGTCGCGGGTAGACTTCAGCGTATGTGTGACCTATGATTCGAGGATACCTCATGCGGGTCCTGTGGGCCTATGCGGAGCTACGAGAGTTCCGTGTTAGCGGCCTTTATGGTCATGCGGTCTATGTGGGCTACGCGGATCGCGAGTCGGCGGATCGCCGGAGTAGCTACCGATGCGGGTTATACCTCACGCGCCTATGAGTTTGGCCTATGCGAGTCGCGGAGAGTTCCGTGGCTGACGCGCATTAGATATCGCGCGAGTGGCGGCTTTGATCGTGGTGACGGTAGACAGATCTCATGATACGATTTATGACCTTGTTGTACCGTGGGTTTTAGTAGTCGGCTATGCCTTCGTATTTACCCTGCGGTTTTATTAGGACACAGTGGGACCGGTGTTCATGTATTCCTTGATGCTTTTATATCATAGATCGCAGCTGGCGGGAAGGTATTCCACGCATGATTGATGTTGTGGGCGTGAGACCCATAGTTATATTTGAGTGGTGACTTTGAGGCGTGAGTCCACGACTTGACATGATCGCTATTTATCAGGAATCGTAGTTTGGTTATCATACATGTCTCTGCTTTATATAGACCGCTATGATTTCATTTACCGTATTTTCGCCACATACTTGGTACCTATTAGATCGACCTCGCCCGGGCTGCGTTCATGCCGCAGTAAAGGTACACCGCCGTTGATCCTCGCTCTAGGGTCACGATTGACGTTGGGAAAACTCCGTTTCTCCGGAGGCTTATCTTGGTATAGTCCCCTATTGTCGTAGGTGCTTACATTCAGGGGTATGACGGGGCCCTGTCCCGTCGTTGTTGTCATATCATTCATAGAGGTCTGTAGTACTGTTGTGGGCAGGGTTGTAATGGGATGTAACTGTTCAAATTGTTATTTATATATATACTGAAGGTAACCGTTTTTGGTTAGCCTGTTTTCTTATTTCACTGTCTTATTACATTGGCTTCATGTTATTATTTTATGTTACACTGATTTACTCGATGTATGGCTACTGGGTGCGGGTAGGCACTCCACGCCCGCCGGTCGTGACAAAAGTGGTATCAGAGCAGTTAATCCTCGGAAAGTGTCTACAGACCGTATCCAGCAGAGTCTTGATTATCGGTGTGTTGTGCACCACACCAATAATCAGGAGGCTATAGGATATTTAGGATTGGTTTCTATTCTTCTCACTCTGAGATCGTGCCTTAGAGCTGTGTTGTAAGTTGGACCTCTAACGTATTTCTTTCCTTACCGCTATGCCTCGCGTAGGCAAACCCGCCCAGGGAGGCGGCAAGGAGGAGCTGCGAGTAGAGCGCAGAGGTTACGAGGCACAGCCCAACCATCACCGAGTTAGGTGCTTCATTAGGGAGTTCGCGGCGTCACTAGCCCCAACAGAGTTTAGCACGGCGGCGATTCCTCTGCGGCCATGATATTTGAACCTTCGCCCACGACAGAACAGAGAATATAGATTGCAAAGAGACGACCACATTAGCTATGGATTTGGCTACGAGAGTATACCGATGTACCGCGAGTCTTGATGAATATCTAAGAGGTTGTGCAAGAGTAATTCTTGATTGAGGCTTGAGCATGGCGGTGTGCGGGCTTATGCAGCTGAGCCAAGCGTAGAGATCGACGTTAACGAGGGCGGCGAAGGGGCGAGCAATGAGTCCTTTGGTAACTTTCGAGTCGAGTCACCGCTTGAATTAGATTATGCACATCCACGGTGCGAGAGGTCCTCGCGAGTTCGGGGCGTTCGGTATGCAGAGTTGGTCGAGCTCGAGCTTCCGGTTCACGGCTACGTAGGTTCCGGCCGGCCGGATTGATTTTCCTCGATTTTCCAGTGTGAGCGTCATCACGGGAATGTCGTCTTTAGTTGGTACTTGTTTTCTGGCCGTCGAGGCCATATGTCGAAAGGATGTCCTAGTAGGAGCGATGTAAGTAGGAGGACTCGACCGCCGTGATCGATGACGATTCGTCACCTTACCTTATGCGCCTACGGCGAGTTTGATTAGAACGGCCAAGGGGAGTGAAGCAGTAGATAGAGGTATATCCTTAACCCTTTAGGGATTAGTATTGTGTTAATTATGATTAGAAATCATGGTTAGTTAAAAGGGTAAGATTGGGGGATAGGGAAAGTGTGAGCCTTAGAGTTTTATACGTGGGGACCTCAGAGGTAAGGCCATCTCGAGTAAAAGAAGTATTTTATGTTTGACCTTTATCGGGTGCATAGTGCACGTGAGCTATGTTTTGGGATAAGTCCACGAGTAGCGTGATATGAAGAGGGTAGTTGAGCTAAGAAGACCGCTAGGTTTCGTAACGTGATTGGTGAGATTGTTCCTTCGGAGCTAGTGTTTCGCGGCGTTGCGGTCGGGTTGAGGCCGTGCGCGAGTCAACCCGCGACCTGTTTATGGTGGGTCAGTTGTGGTGGTCACGCCTTCTGGTACGGTCATGAGGGTGTTATGCCCATGTTTAGTTAACCATCGTACGAGTTCGTGGATACGTTCGACCAGTAGTCGGGCCGATGAGGTCAGCCCGTCTTATCTTTTAGTCAAACCGTGTACTCGGTAGTAAGTTGCGAGATGATTTTTTCAGAAAGGTTGTAAGGCTGCACGGGGTGCCTGCCTTCACCTTATGACAGAAAGTGAAGCCCAGGTTGTGGCTATTTTCGTTTTCTGAAAGTTTTACCAGGCAGAGTTAGGAACTCAGGTGAGTCTCCGTATCGCATTCGCCCTCGGGCCAGTATTTGGATTTCAGGGGTAGCGGTGAGGATCGTTGCCTCCTGTTAGGAAGTGTTTTACGGCTACCATTTCAGTGTTCGGATATCGCCTTGTGACGCCTTGTAGGGGCGGAAGTGTAAGTTGTCGGTCGATTGGTTCGACGTTGGCAAGGTTCAGATAGTTGGTTCATACGTGTTCAGCAGGATGTGGATAGGGTGAAGCTTATCCAGAAGAGGTTATTGACAGCTCAGAGTCAACAGAAGTCGTGAGGATAATCTGCGACAACGCTTGGAGTTCAGGTTGACGGTGGGTCTTCTTGAAGGTACCACCCCGGAAAGGGTGTGACGAGTTTTAGGCGGAAGAATGAAATGTGGTAAGTTATGAGAAAGAGTTCGAGTTTACGAGAAGGGTACGGCACATAAGGGAAGAAGCGAGCATGTATGGCGAGCATAGAGGTGATCATTTCTTTTGTAAGGAGAAGGTGCGAAGGAAGTATATTTTAGACCCCGGAGAGAGGTATTTGTGGTGATGTTAGAGGTGTTTCCTCGTGGACTTGGATGGAAGTATTTGCGCGGGTGTTTCTGTGGCCAGGTGTGGCAGGATTGTTCTCGTAAGTATAGTGGTGAAGACTATCTTGTGGCGTTTGTTTTGAGACTTAGAAGGAACATTCGGGACGAATGTTTCTAAGGAGGAGAATGTTATACCGTATTTCGGTATATGCGTGGGGCGTGCGTGAAAAATTTGAACTTTAAAGTTGGCTTGGACGATTTATTTTTGTGCACAACACCCGGTTAGAATCGTTTTTCGACGAAACGTTTTACAAGAATTGCGAAGGGAAAATTCCGGCTATGTCATTTCTAAATTTTGCGGATTTTTCCGAGAGACGAAACATTTTGGACCAACGAAAGGGCGACACTTGTCACCCTCTCATTGATGGACGTTGGGCGGTCAAGGGTGGACGAATTGGTTGGCTTTTTGTCAAGTAGTTGGTAGGATATTTTGTGGGTAGATGGATAAGGTACACTTGGGTGAATCCTAGCCCTACACTTGCACCACACTTGGCTTGATCTTGGCCATTGGTTAGCCATGGCTTGACCTATAAATGTTATACCCCGTATTTCCAGAGTATGTACGTAAAGGAATACGTACAAAAAGTTTGGTCTTAAAGTTAGGCCTTGGACGATTTTTAGGCACAACTCACAAAGCGAACAGTTTTCCGACGAAACGTTTCCACAGCTTTCGTAGAATAAATTCCGGCTATGCCATTTCTAATTTTTGCGGATTTTTCCGAGAGACGAAACATTTTGGACCAACGGGAGGGCGACACTTGTCACCCTCCAATTGATGGATGTGAAGCGTCCATATGGCCGATTGGAGTTGCCAACTTGGTCAAGTTGTTGGTAAGATATTTTGTGTGCAAGTTGGCTAGGTACACTTGCCCAAATCTTGACCCTACACTTGCCTTGCACTTGTCTTCATCTTGGCCATTGGTTGGCCATCCCTTGACCTATAAATACCCCTCTTGAGATGAAGAGTTCTTCATCCACAAAAGCTTTCCAAGTCTAAAAATCCTTCCTCTCCACTTTGTAAGCAATTCGTCCAACACACTCCCGAGAAGCTTGGCGAGGCTACCCCTAGCCTGGCAAACCTACCCCCACCCTTGGTAGAAAAGTTCCCTTCTTGTATTGTTATAATGCCCAAAATACCCTAGCCCAAATACCTTAGTACTTAGTATAATTTTTGAAGAACTTCTAAGGTTTCTGGAGCATACAACTTAGAGCAAAACCTTGCTCAGTGACTTTTCTAGGATATTATTGGGCTTACGAGGTAACTAATCCTAACCCTCTTTTGAATTAGAGAATACTTCTTGTTGTAGAATAAGAATAAGTATAAATACTTAGAAGAATATCACAGAATAGAATTGAACTCAGATCGTGTTGTTTTCACGATGAGACTTATAGCTCACCGGGTAGGGTTGTGCTGCCCAACTTTCCATAGAATTGTGAACCCTCTGTTTAGAATGACCTTCAGAGTAGTCTTTGATAGATATCTGTGACTATTATAGGCTGACTCTCTGCGCGCGACATATTCAACTTGGCAGGTGGTTTTCGCTGAGAAGGTATGTGATTCTTCCTAAAGCATGATATTTTACAATATGTATATAGTACGGTAGACGTACATGTGTTAACTGAATAATACGTACGGCAATGCCTCACGGCTTAAGCCTGAATAATAAAGAACTGAAAACATTTCAAAAGGGACTACTGAACCATTTTTACAGAAGAGAACTAATTGGTTTCTTAAACAGAAGCTTAAGAGTTATACTAGCTTTATGGGAAGTTAAGTATAACCACTTAAGATTGATAAAAGAAACAAGTTGCCTATGTATTTCTAACAGACTTATATGAAATTGTGAAAAGAATAATAAGATGGTTTGATAAGTAGACATGACATGTTGCTATGTGTGTTAGTACCTTGTAACGTTTGTATAAGTGAGTATCCTTGTTGTACTTATGTTGTTTAAAGATAAGTCGTTATGTTAGTGTACTATCACTCACCTCTTGAGATGATACCGGAGGTTAAGCTGCCCTCCGATGCGGGGTAGACTCAGGCGGTCTGGGACCATGATTCGAGAATACCTCATGCGGGTCCAGGGGGCCTATGCGGAGCTACGAGAGTTCCAGGTTAGTATGCGGGGTTATGCCTCATGCGGTCTATGTGGCCATGCGGACAGCGAGTCCAGGACGATGCCGAGGAGTAGCTACCCTCGATGCGGGGTTATACCTCATGCGGGCCCATGCGAGTGGCCTATGCGGACTCCAGGAGTCCAGGATTAGGCTTGCAGAATGAGGATGTGGGCGAGTGGCCCTGTTTCGATCATTCGCAGCCTAGACAAGACGTATTCTGATTACCTATTGTTGCTCTTGTTTGTGATGTGGCACTATGTGCGGTTTCCTTGGTTGTTTCACACATATTTATGGCGGGTTTAAAAATGATATGTTTTCATTTAAGTACTTTCTGATTTCGCATACTTAGTACTGTTGTGCGACCTCCTTGAGGCTGCGTTCATGCCGCAGTAAGAAGCGGCAGTGCTAGATCCGCATCCTTAGGATCTCTACGTTGGTGTCGGAGCTCCATCTCTTCCGAGGCTCTACTTTTGGTATGATCTCCTGTTGTAGATAGTTTTTATGCGATCGAGGGTATGGCGGAATTCCGTCGCCATAGTTGTATATTTCCTTAAGTGCAGTAGTCATGTTATGCGATGTCGGATGCTAGCTAAACCATGATTATATATATATCGAAAGGCGATGTTTTCTCACATGTCTGTGTCTTATTTTATAAACTGTTTCATGTCTTGCTTTATGTTCTGCGATTACTCGATGTATGACTACTTGGGTGCCGGTAAGGCACGATCACGAACCGGGCGTCGTGACAAAAGTGGTATCGAGCGATTAATCCTCGGAAAGTGTCTACGACCCGATCTAGTAGAGTCTTGATTATCGGTGTGTTGTGCACCACACCAATAATCGTGAGGCTATATGATATTTAGGATTGGTTTCGCTCTTCTCATTCCGAGATCGTGCTTTAGAGTCATGTTATAGGTTGGACCCCTCTAACGTATTCCTTTCTATGCTGATTATGCCTCACGTAAGGCAACCGGGCCCGTAAGGGCAAAGCGTAGGAGTCGCTAGCGAGACACCCAGTCACGAGGCTCGGGCCCGCCTATACGAGACGGCGAGTTCTATGACGCCGCGGCCCAGCGAGACCACAGTACCACACCTCGCATCCCACATGCAGGCGTAGGAGTTAGGGTACAAGGAGATAGCCCGACTTTTGGCTAAAGTTGTGGCCGATCGAGAGAGGCCGGATCTGGCGGTTCGATTCAGCTCGGCGGTCGCACCGTTGTTCACCCGAGGCGGAGTTTGAGGCTACGAGACTTCTTGAGCCAGCCGCGGAGTTTTATGGATCGAGGCGGAGGATGATCGCAGGAGTTCATCCGTCGGCTTGAGGATTTTGAGAGTGATCGGGCGTCGGAGACCGAGTCCGTGATCTTTGGTTCACATAGGGCTGCGTGATACGCGGTCGATTGGTTTGATTCATGGGAGTTATCGGGAGAGCACGCGTCCCAGCTACTTGGGATGAGTTCTCGGAGGCTTTCCTCACTCACTTGCCTCCACGGATGAGGAGGCGCGGTGATAGATTTTTACTCGAGGCGAGAAGGGCCGCTGTCGGGAGTACAATGTCGAGTTTGATTCATTGGCTCGATATGTCCCGGCATTGGTAGCGATATGGAGGATAGGGTGCACCGCTATGTCCGGGCTGAAACGACTATATGGCGAAGTCATGTGCGGGGTTTCTCTCGGTAGGGTATGGACATTACCGCATGCGAGCTCACGCCGCCCTTGGATGCGAGCGCGAGGTCGGCGAGTGGGCCGACGGCGGCGAAGAAGGCGGGGCGGGAGGTCTTCCGTGGTTATCGTGGTGGCGGCCTCAGGCCTGATCTAGGTCGCACCACGGCCGGCCAGAGCACCCTGCACCGTCCTCAAGGCCTGGCGAGTTTTGGCGGGCGTAGGCCCTGGGCTTGGACGCGTCGGGTAGCGAGTGCGGCGATCGGGACCACCCCGGTGTGGCCGTCGCGGTAGATCCCATTACGGGAAGTGTGGTACTACTTTTGGAGCTTGTTACGATTGTGGCGGCGAGGTCACTGCGGTTCGTCCGAAGCGGCGTGGTGGTAGGGCTCACGCCGAGTTCATTGCGGCTTCATCATCTCCTCAGATTACTCGCCCGGAGGCGTGGTGCTCGTGGGTCAGCGGTCGTGGCGAGGCCGTGGCTCGGGTCGATTCTAGCGGTCCTCGAGAACGCATTTATGCTTTGTCCGGCCAGCGGGATCGGAGGCCTCACGATGTCGTCCACGGTACCTTATCGATTCGGGTTTGATGTGTATGCTTTGATAGATCGGGTTCTACTGTCCTATATATCTCCCACTTGTTGCTAGTAGGATAGGGATAGAGCACGAGTCCATAGACCCTTCGAGGTAGCTACGCCGATGGGTGATTCGGTGGTAGCTCGGCGGGTATATAGAGCTTGTCCTGTGACCATTCTGATCGTCGGACCAGCGACTTGATAGAGTTGGAGATGATTGACTTGACGTAATCATGGGGATGGATTGGCTAGCTTCGCTACGCCAATGTAGCTGCAGAGAGAATAATGCAGTTCAGTTTCACGAGGCGGTTGTTGAGTGGGAGAACGCGGTATCGCCGAGGGTAGGTTTATTTCCTACCTCGAGGCTAGGAAGATGGTGCGAGAAGGGTATATCTACCATCTCGTTGGTGTTTGATCTTGGAAGGCTGCGGTACCAGATTTTCCGTCGATTCCGATGGTCGCGAGTTCCCAGCGTGTTTCGGATGACCTCGGGTATCCCTCCCGAGAGGAGATTGAGTTTTGTATAGATGTGTTTCGGATACTCGGCTATTTCCATTCCGCCATACGAATGACACCCGAGTTGAGAGAGTTGAAGGATCGGCAGGGATTTGCTAGAAAGGGCTTCATTAGGCCTAGTGTTTCTCAGGAAGCGCGGTATTGTTCGTGAAGAAGAAGGGCGGGACGCTGCGCATGTGTGTTGATCTGACGGTGAACAAGGTGACCATTAAGAACAGATACCCCCTTCCCAGGATTGATGATTTGTTCGACCAGTTGCAGGGTGCGAGATGTTTCTCCAAGATTGATCTGCGATCGGGCTATCATCAGGTGCGAGTCAGAGAGGTGGATGTCCCTAGGACTGCATTCCGGACCCGGTACGGGCATTATGAGTTCAGGGTCATGTCTTTTGGGTTGACCAATGCTCCGGCGGTATTCATGGATTTGATGAACCGAGTGTTCAAACCATTTTTGGACACGTTTGTGATAGTGTTCATTGATGATATCTTGGTTTATTCTCGCTCAGAGCAGGAGCATGCGGAGCATTTGAGGACTGTGCTGACAGTTCTCCAGGACCAGCAGTTGTACGCCAAGTTTTCCAAATGTGAGTTTTGGTTGACTTCAGTGGCGTTTCTTGGGCATATTGCTGGGTGATGGCATTCGAGTTAATCTGGCCAAGATCGGCGATCGGGACTTGGCCTGACCTACTACTCCGGCAGAGGTTCGCGATTTTACGGGCCTTGCAGGTATTATCGGTTCGTGGAAGTTTGCTTCTATCTACGCACCATTGACTAGGCTGACTCGTAAGCGGCCAAGTTTGATGGATCGATGCTTGTGGCGGGGTTTCGATTCTTTGAAAAGAGGCGGCGCGCCCGTTCTTACTCTTCCGGAGGTCGGATGGTTATGTCGTGTATTGTGATCGTCGTGCATCGGGTTGGGATGTGTGTTGATGCAGCATGGCAGAGTTATAGCATATGCATCCCGACGGTGAAGAAACACGAGGAACTACCCCCATGATTTGGAGTTGGCGGTGTGATTCACGCTTTGAAGATCCGGAGGCACTATTTGTATGGGGTTCACGTGGATATTTTTACGCACCACAAGAGCCTCGGTATATCTTCACGGAGGAGCTGAACTTACGGCGGAGAAGGTGGTTAGAGTTGCTTAAGGATTACGATGTGGACATCTGTACCACGGGCAAGGCCAATGTTGTGGCGGATGCTCTTAGTCGTAGGTCGATGGGAGCCTATCGGATGTGCGGCTAGAGAAGGGACATGGTTCGTAATTTGCACGATTAGCGAGCCTTGGTGTCCGTTTGATTGATTACGATAGCAATGGGGTTAGAGTTCGTGAGGTTGCGAGTCTTCCATCGTCGAGGAGGTGAAGAGGCGGATTCGAGGATCGGCTTTGATTCGATATCGTGATACAGACTCTTCGTGAGGCAAGGGTCGCTTTTAGTAGCACGATGGGGTGCTAAGGTTTGAGGGCATGTTGTGTGTTCCGGATGTTTGAGGACTTGTGAGTTCTTGGGGAAGCACAACGCTGCGTTACTCTATCCATCCGGTCGACCAAGATGTACCACGACCTTAGATCTGTGTATTGGTGGGATGGCTTGAAGAGGGGCGTTGCGAGTTCGTAGCTCGGTGCGTGTTGTCGGCCGGTGAAGGTAGAGCACGAGAGACACGGTGGTTTATTCTGACGATAGAGATCCCGACACGGAAGTGGGAGGTAATCAACATGGACTTCATCACGGGATTACCTCGCACTCGGAGGAGACATGATTCTATATGGGTTATCGTCGACGGTGGCGAAATCAGCCCACTTTCTTCCGTCGGGGCGACTTTTGGTGAGGATTATGCGGACTTTACATCAGAGATCGTCGATCGCATGAGTCCCTACTTGATCATATCGACGGAGAGCCCGGTTACGGCCACGGAGGTCCTTCGAGAGGGTTTAGGGGCGGTGAGCCCGAAATCGCATTTCATCCGCAGACAGACGGACAGCGAGCGCACTATCCGGACTCGAGGATATCTGCGAGCTGTGTTATTGACCGATGGTAGTTGGGAGGATCATTTGCCTCTAGTGGAGTTCGCGTATAATAATAGCTACCACTCCGGTATTGAATGGCGCCTTATGAGGCCTTGTATGGGAGGAAGTGCAGATCGCCTATAGGTTGGTTCGAGGTGGGCGAGTGCGGCTAGTGGGACGATTTGGTGCAGCGAGCGATGGATAAGGTGAAGCTTATCCGAGGCGGCTATTGACTCGAGTCGGCAAGTCGTATGCAGATCATCGCCGTCGACATCCGAGTTCGCGATTGATGATTGGGTTTTCTGAAGGTGTCACCAATGAAGGGTGTGATGAGATTCGGGAAGAAGGAAACTCGGCCCAAGTACATTGGGCGTTTGATTGTCGCGAGGTAGGCAAGGTTGCCTATGAGTTGGATCTGCCGTCCGATCTGGAGGCGGTGCATCCGTGTTTCACGTTTCTATCTTTGAGAGATGTATCGGGGATCCATCTAGGGTACATCCGATTGGCGATGTCGGTGAGCGAGGGTTATCGTATGAGGAGATTCCCATAGCGATAATCGATCGTCGAGTTAGCGTCTGCGGGACGAAGGGCGTGGCTTCCGTCAAAGTCTTGTGGCGGAGCGAGCTCGAGGAGGAGATGGCGTGGGAAGCCAGGAGGACATGAGGCGAAGTATCCTCACCGTTCCCCACCCTCAAGGTAATTCACTTTCCTACTTGTAAATCTTCATTATCGTTTATGCCTAAGTGTTGTTTATGGCCGTGTGTGGCTTTTTGCAAGCTATTTAAGTTTTGAAGAACCTTATCGTTATCTGTCTTGGGAAGGAACATTCGGACGAATGTTTCTAAGAGGAGAATGTTATACCGTATTTCCAGTATATGCGTAAAGGAATACGTCAAAAGTTTGGTCTTAAAGTTAGGCCTTGGGCGATTTTTAGGCACAACTCACAAAGCGAGCGATTTTTCGGCGAAGCGTTTCCACGGCTTTCGTAGAATAAATTCGGCTATGCCATTTCTAATTTTTGCGGATTTTTAGAGGCGAAACATTTTGGACCAACGGGAGGCGACACTTGTCACCCTCCAATTGATGGATGTGAAGCGTCCGTATGGCGATTAGGTTGCCAACTTGGTCAAGTTGTTGGTAAGATATTTTGTGTGCAAGTTGGCTAGGTACACTTGCCCAAATCTTGACCCTACACTTGCCTTGCACTTGTCTTCATCTTGGCCATTGGTTGGCCATCCCTTGACCTATAAATACCCTCTTGAGATGAAGAGTTCTTCATCCACAAAAGCTTTCAAGTCTAAAAATCCTTTCCTCTCCCTTTGTAAGCAATTAGTCCAACACACCCCTCCCTTGAGAAGCTTGGCGAGGCTACCCACCTAGCCTAGCTGAAACCTACCCCCTCCCTTGGTAGAAAAGTTGCCTTCTTGTATTGTTATAATGCCCAAAATACCTAGCCCAAATACCTTAGTACTTAGTAGAAGTTGTGAAGAACTTCTAAGGTTTCTGGAGCATACAACTTAGAGCAAAACCTTGCTCAGCGCGACTTTTCTAGGATATTATTGGGCTTACCGAGGTAACTAATCCTAACCCTCTTTTGAATTAGAGAATACTTACTATTGTAGAATAAGAATAAGTATAAATACTTAGAAGAATATCACAGAATAGAATTGAACTGTACTCGCATGGGAATTTGTTTTCTGATGAACTCATATAGCTCAAGGGTAGGGTTGTCTTTGTGACTTTCCATAGAATTGTGAACCCTCTGTTTAGAATGACCTTGAGTAGTCTTTGATAGATATTTGTGACTATTATAGGTGACTCTCTGTGCGACATATTGACTTGGCGGTGGTTTTATTTGAGAAGGTATGTGATTCTTCCTAAAGCATGATATTTTACAATATGTATATAGTGCGGTGAGCGTACATGTGTTAAGCGAATAATAACTAACTGATGCCTCGGCTTAAGCTTTGAATAATACGTCTGTGCAATGCCTCACGCTTAAGCTTTGAATAATAAGAAGCGAAAACATTTCAAAGGGACTACTGAACCATTTTTACAGAAGAGAACTAATTGGTTTCTTAAACAGAAGCTTAAGAGTTATACTAGCTTTATGGGAAGTTAAGTATAACCACTTAAGATTGATAAAAGAAACAAGTTGCCTATGTATTTCTAACAGACTTATATGAAATTGTGAAAAGAATAATAAGATGGTTTGATAAGTAGACATGACATGTTGCTATGTGTGTTAGTACGCATAACGTTTGTATAAGTGAGTATCCTTGTTGTACTTATGTTGTTTAAAGATAAGTCGTTATGTTAGTGTACTATCACTCACCTCTTGAGATAATCTGGGAGGTTAAGGCCCTCCGTCTGGGGTAGACTCGGTGATGCAGGACCATGATTCGAGAATACCTCATGCGGGTCCAGGGGGCCTATGCGGAGCTACGAGAGTTCCAGGTTAGTATGCGGTGTTATGCCTCATGCGATGCATGTGGCCCATGCGGACGAGTCGGGGCGATGCCGAGGAGTAGCTACCCTCGATGCGGGGTTATACCTCATGCGGGCCCACGCGAGTGGCCTATGCGGACTCGAGTCGAGATTAGGTTTGCGAGAATGAGGATGTGGGCGAGTGGCCTGTTTCGATCATTCGCAGCCTAGACAAGGCGTATTACGATTTACCTATTGTTGCTCTTGTTTGTGATGTGGCACTATGTGCGGTTTCTGGTTGTTTCACACATATTTGTAAATGGGGTTTAAAAATGATATGTTTTCATTTAAGTACTTTCTGATTTCGCATACTTAGTACTGTTGTCTTGACCTCCTTGGGCTGCGTTATGCCGCGGTAAGCAGCAGTGCTAGATCCGCATCCTTAGGATCTCTACGTTGGTGTCGAGCTCCATCTCTTCCCAGAGCTCTACTTTTTGGTATGATCTCCTGTTGTAGATAGTTTTTATGCGATCGAGGTATGGCGGCCCCGTCGCCATAGTTGTATATTTCCTTAAGTGCAGTAGTCATGTTATGCGATTGTCGGATGTAGCGCTAAACCATGATTATATATATATCGAAAGCGATGTTTTCTCACATAATATGTGTCTTATTTTATAAACTGTTTCATGTCTTGCTTTATGTTTCACGATTACTACGATGTATGACTACTTGGGTGCCGGTAAGGCACGATCCACGAACCCTGAGCGGTCGTGACAATAAATACCCTCACTTTGATGAACTTCTTCATCCAAAATTTGTGCTAAGTCTTGAAAGCTCTTCCTCCTCTATAGTTCTCGTCCCTCCTTGTGAGGCCTTAGCCAGAGCACCTCCCCTTGGCCGAGTACCCACTCCTAGTGGGGTTGGTAGAGGTATACCCACTTGTGGTGTTGTCTCGTATAAATACCCCCCTATTGGTAGAAAATACTCTCCAAAGTATTGTTACTATACCCAAAATACCTTAGCCGTATACCTAGTAGTATTCCAAAGATACCTTAGCCGTATACCTAGTAGTATTCCAAAGATACCTCTATACGTAGAGCCCGGAAATACTACCGTATGTCCCTTTTGTCTCAAACCGAAACCCTAGGGAAAATCTCCATAGTTGGTTGGAGTATTAAGAAGAAGTTGCGTGGAACTTCTAAGGGTTGTTTGGAGCGGGTTGGAGCACCCGGAGTAGGAGCTAAACCTTGCTCAGGATCGACATTATAACTTGGATAATTTTGGGCTTATCGAGGTAAATATTCTTGTCCCCCCCTATTGTAAATTGTAAATTACATGTTGTAGGATTATATAGTTGAAGTATACTATATATAGAACTGAACATAGCTTTGCGGCAATGTCTTTTGACTTAAGCCTGAATATAAGGAAGAGAAGCGATCGTAATTACATAGGGCGTATTCTGATGAACTTGTGTAGCATTCTTGTGGGTAGAAGCATACACGTGCGGTTAGATGTATAAACCCCCCACTGGTTGGCTTGATGGCGGCCTCGATAGAGGAGGAGATTTCTGCGGTTGCGGGGAGAATGTCTTGAATTTTCTGTAGAATGTTCTACGATAAGATCTAGATGTTAATAAGCGCCTTGTGGCCTTATAGGTTGAAGTACTATGTGTGGCGCGATCTACTTGGCTTAAGGAGTAGCCGACGGTTTGAGGTACTTGAAGCGTTTTGCTATTAGTCGATAATCGTCGCGAGGTATGTGAACCTCTTCCTATCTTTTCTAGCATGATATGTGTATAACTATGTAGTACGGTAGACGTACATGTGTTAAATGTATTCGATTGGTTTAAAACATAAAGTGTTATAACGACTTTATGGGAAGTTGGTTATAACAGCTTTATGTAGGTAAGAAAATGCTTTGTGGTTTTAAAAACTTAAGAGTTATAATAGCTTTATGGGAAGTTAGGTATAACGGCTTAAGAGAGATAAAATGAATGATTTATTGATTTTAAAAGTTAAGAGACTTGATCTTAAAAGATAAGAGACTTGACTTAATTAAATTAATATGAATTTTATGTGAAACCTCATTCGTGAGTAATGAGTACTTGGTTTTTAAAAGGAATAATGTTTCTTGATTTGGAAATCAGAATGAGTATCGACAAACCACTGCAGCGTTAATAAAGGGAAATGTTTTGATTAATGAAGTATTATTAAAACCAGTAGAAACCTCCATCTGCATAGAAGCTAAGATGAGACAAAATGATATTACATTTCCTAGATTATGGCTGCTTAATAAGATTGATTATGAACAAGAATAACCTACTCACATATAAGGCATATGTTTCTCAAATTGTTTTAAAGGATTAAAACTATGAACTACGAAACCTTTCGAAAATGAGAAACTTGAGTAATTGAAATTAGGCAAACTTGAAACGTTTGGAAAAGAATGTTGTTACTTGATTTTACAAAGAGAAGTGTTTTGATTTACTTCAAAAGATAATAACTCTATTTTCATATACTACGGGTATTGTGTGACTTTTGTGAAAGTAACGTATCTTTTAAAGAGTTAATGTATGAAGTACTTTGGGGATAAAACCCGGTCTTGTTAATCATACAATAGAAAGTACCTTGTGTGTATAACTTGATTATGTTGGTTTGTGATAGCCTTGTAATACTTTCTTGTTGATTTGTTAAGTAAACATGCTAGGATGCTACGTGTGTTAGTATCTTGTGATGTTTGTGTAAATGGTTTCCGCCATTGCGTTTAAGTTGTTTAACTATCGATCGTTATGTTGGTATTGTACCACTCACCTTGACTTGTTTCGGAGGTTGTCGCCTCCGTCTGGGGTAGACTCGGTAGTCTGTGTGACCTATGATTCGAGGATACCTCATGCGGGTCCTAGGGGCCTATGCGGAGCTACGAGAGTTCCAGGTTAGTGTGCGGCCTTTATGGTCATGCGGTCTATGTGGCCATGCGGACTGCGAGTCCAGGCGGATCGGGAGTAGCTACCCTCGATGTGGGGTTATACCTCATGCGGGCCTATGAGTTTGGCCTATGCGGAGTCAGCGGAGAGTTCGAGGCTAGACACGCACATTAGATCTGCGGGCGAGTGGCGGCTTTGATCATGTGATGCAGACAGATCTCGTCTGATTTATGACCTTGTTGGTGCGTGGTTTTAATAGTCGGCTATGCCTTCGTACTTACCCTGTACGGTTTTATTAGGACACAGGTGGGACCTGGTGTTCATGTGTATTCCTGGATGCTTTTATATCATAGACTGCCGGCAGTGAGGAAGGTATTCCACGGGCATGATTGATGTTGTGGCGTGAGACCCATAGTTATATTTGAGTGGTGACTTTGAGGCGTGAGTCACGACTTGACATATTGTTTATTTATTGTGAGCGTAGTTTGGTTATCATACATGTCTCTGTTTTATATAGCGCTATGATTTCATTTACCGTATTTTCGATTTCACATACTTGGTACTGTTATCGACCTCGCCCGGGCCGCGTTAAATCTGCAGTAAAGGTACACCGATCGTTGATCCTCGCTCTTAGGGTCACGATTCAGCGTTTGGGAAAGCTCGTTTCTCGGAGGCTTATCTTCGTATAGTCCCTGTTATCGTAGTGCTACATTCGGGGTATGGCGGCCCCGTCCGTCGTTGTTATCATATCATTCATAAGTGCATGTAATCTTGTTGTGGGCAGGGTTCTAATGGGATGTAACTGTTCAAATTGTTATTTATATATATACTGAAGGTAACCGTTTTTGGTTAGCCTGTTTTCTTATTTCACTGTCTTATTACATTGGCTTCATGTTATTGTTTTATGTTCCGCTGATTTACTCTGATGTATGGCTACTTGGGTGCCCGGGTAAGGCACCAGTCACGGGCCCGGGTTCGGGTCGTGACAGGGAGGTGCTGCCGAATTTTCTGTAGAATAAGGAATCTTGCATTTAGAACATTCTACGAGGAGATCTAGGAGTTGATAGGCGTTTTGTGGCCTTTATAGGTTGCAGTACTACGAGTAGCGTATTCTACTTGAAGAGTGGAAACGGCTAGCAGGGTTACAGTACTGTGGAGCGTTTTGCTAATTGTCGATAATCGTCGCGAGGTATGTGAACCTCTTCCTATCTTTTCTAGCATGATTGTTGTGAACTATGTAGTACGGTAGACGTACATGTGCTAAGTGAATTGGTTGGGTTAAAACATAAGGTGTTATAATAGCTTTATGGGAAGTTAGTTATAACGACTTTATGTAGGTAAAAGAATGGTTTATTGATTTTAGAAGATAAGAGACTTGACTTATAAACGACTTGATTTTGAAAGTTAAGAGACTTGATCTTGAAAGATAAGAGACTTGACTTATAACGACTTGTTTTCGGAAAAAGAGAAGTAACTTGATTTTAAGTATAGGTTACTTGTTTTGAAAAGAGTAAGTTATTTGGGTTTTAAAAGAATACTTGTTGTTGTTTTAAAAGAAAAGAGACTTGTGGAATTAAAGAGTTTTTGGTTTAGAACATAAAGTGTTATAACAGCTTTATGGGAAGTTAGTTATAACGACTTTATGAAAACAAAGGAATGGTTTTCATCATTAGTTTTAAAATGGTAACTTGACTTTAAAAGGAGAAGTGTTTTGGTCTAAAAAGAAGGCATGGTATTGTCTTAATTTGGTTTAAAAAGGAAAGTCTGGAAGTTGTTTTGGTTTAATTAAAATGTTAGTCACTTTATTTTGATACTACGGTATCGGGTGACTTTTGTAAAAGAAATGGATCTTAAAAGAATTTAACGTACGTAGTACTTTGGGGATTAAAACCTGGACTTTGTCATAAAATGAAAGTACCTTGAGTTGTGTGTAACTTGCCTATGTTTGCGTGTGATAGCCTTGTTGTGCAAGTGTTGTATGCTTATGTTACCGCGTCTCTCGATGGAGGGCCGGTCATGTTGTTCTTGATTGATGGACCTACTGACACGTTGGGTGGCCCACGGGTATGGTTCCATTAGGATTATTATTCCATGGACTAGCTCTCCATGAGGTTTTATTGATTCGGCAGTATCGGTAGTTGGCTCTCGTACTTGCCCCGAAGTCGTGGTTGTTTCGGCTTGGTATCTGGTAGTTGGCCTTCGTACTTGCCCCGTTTAGTTTTGTGACGAAATCTCGTGATTCCGGCTTGGTATCTAGTAGTTAGTCTTCGTACTTGCCCGCCGGTGCGTGGCGCAGCTTGGTATCCGTAGTTGGCTTTCGTACTTGCCGGGTCGACCGTGGTTTGGTTATATAGATTTGTTAGTACGGCTTTGGTATCGGTAGTTGGCTTTTCGTCTTGCCGCTCGATTGATGATGCGGCAGTATCCGTAGTTAGCCTTCGTACTTACCGTATGGTTTTATGACTCAGTGGGGCGTGGTGTTCATGTACTTCTTGGTGTGATTATATCATAGGCTGCCGTGATGAGAAGGTATTCCACGCATGATTGATGTTGTGGGCGTGAGACCCATTGATTTTTGAGTAATGACTTTGAGGGCGTGAGTCCCTGACTTGACATGACTGTTTATATATATTGTGGACTGTAGTTGGTTATCATATATGTCTCCTGCGTTATATAGACTATTATGATTTCATTTATAGTATTTTACAGTTTCACATACTTGGTACCTGTTATCGACCTCCTTGAGGCTGCGTTCATCTGCGAGTTGAGGTACATCGGTTGTGGATCCTCGCTCTTAGGATCACAGTTCAGCGTTCAGGGAAGCTCCGTTTTTCCGGAGGCTTATCTTTGGTATAGTCCCCTGTCAGTGTAGTTACTTGTACATTTAGGGGTATGGCGGGGCCCTGTCCCGTCATAGTTATGGTTACATTCTTAGAGGTCTGTAGTACTGTTGTGGGCAGGGTTTGTAAAAGGATTTAACTGTTCAGGTTGATATATATATGTATATATTCAGGAAGGTGACCGCTTTAGTTGCTTTGTTTCATACTTTATCTCTTGTTTCATGTTTAAGTTTTTATTTCCGCTGATTTTCTCTGATGTTGTATCACTAGGGTGCCCGGGGTAAGGCACCAGTCACGGGTCCGAGGTCGGGTCGTGACACTCGGGTTAGGATTTCAAGGGACAAGAAAAAATTCCGTTTGTTGTTTAATAATCTCCATACCTTAAACCAAGGTTCCTAAGGGTATCGTAAGGGTATCTCAATAGAAAGATCCCGGAAAAGTGTCATTTTTGCATTAGTCGCAAGGTGAAAACCTAAGTAGCTTTCATAGGTTTGGATTGGAAATTGAAGGAAAGTTGTTTGTGATCTTCTAAGGGCTACAAGTGGCTGATTGGAGTGTCAAGTAGAGGCTCTATGTTGCTAGGGAGCGACTTCGGATCTTGAAGTTGGATTAAGGCTCGTCAAGGTAACAATCTTGTTCTCTTAAGTGTTATAAGATTACATATTGTTGTAGCCTTACATTTTAACTAGCATGAAGTATATGTATTGAAGATGGATAAGTGTTATGGATATTGGAAGCCTAAATACGAAATGACATTGTTAGCCATTTGAAATTGAAATACAAATTGATCGATAATTAGAATCGTCGCATGTTATCTACTTGAAGATTTTAGTTGTTATAATCGATTGCGGCTTTATAACTTGTTATACTAAACAACTTGGATTGAAAAGGAATTGGAAAGAAGGATATATTGTTACACCTTTTGGCCGTGAATGGCATTGCCTTTTTTTGATTAGTTGATATAAATTGTGGGGCAGAATTTTACACGTCCTATTAGGCGTGTAATCCCCTTTTGTTATCTACATTGTTGAGCCTTAAATGTGGCATGTTTGGTTATTGAATTCGCCTTGAAAAGGTGGAAAAATGTACGAGAATCAAAGGAAGTGTTGTCTAATTTTCCGTAGAATTTAGTGACTTTACACTTAGAATATTCTATGTTTGATGTTAGAAGTTAATAGACATATTATGGTCATTATATGTTGACATACTACGTACGACATATTGGACTTAACAAGTGGATTGAACCGAAGAGGTATGTGGAACTTTCTTATCTCTTGAGCATGAGTAGTTGTATATATATAGTGCAGTGACGTCACGAGATTTTGTTAATCTAGTTTCATTTGATATCCTTGACTTGTCTTAAGAATGTCCAAGTTGGTTGAGTTAGGGAATTAACTCACTTGTTTAAAAAGGTTAAGGATATCTTAGTTTCTAAAAGTTAAGAGACTTGAAGTATTTTGAAAGTATATGGTACTTGTTTCTTTCGAAAGTATAAGTCTCTTGGATATAAAGAAGAATGTAATTGCCTAAAGTATAAAGTTAGTATAACGACTTTATGGGAAGTTGGTTATAATAGCTTTATGGAAAGATGAAAGAATGGTTTACTCTAGTGATGTAAATAAGGATAAATGACTTGAAATGAAGAAAGGCAAATTGATTTGAAGGCATCAATTGCTTAAGGTTTTAAAGAAAGAAGTCACTTGATTTAGACTATAAATGTATTTCTAAAAGGTATTGTGACTTGTCTTGAAAAGTAGATATGACTTGATACTACGGTTATTAGTATCTTGGAGTTTTATATGAAAAAAGTCATTTTAAAAGAATAGAAGTACGTAGTACTTTGGGTTAAATTCTCGGGTTTTATAATGACATGTTAGTGCCTTAAGTAAACTAAAATGAGAGTGTATATAAACAAAGCTAATAAGAAGTTAGGGGATTTCTTAACTTTCTTATGTTATGTAAAATAAGCCCGTGGTGCTTATGTTATATACGATAAGTCGGTAGTGCTTATATTACGCATGATAGTTGGTTGTGCTAGGTTATGTTATTCTTGCGGGGTAAACCCCCGGGTTACTACTTATTCCATGGATTTGCTACCCATGATGCGAGTGCGGCGTTTGTACTCATTGCGGGCCCACCGGGCCCATGCGGGTGAATAGTCCTATGCGGGTGAAATAGTCCCATACGAGGAGGATGACCTCATTGCGGGTCCACAGGACCTATGCGGGTGAAATAGTCCCAGGAGTAGGATTGCTTAATGATACTACGGGCGGGTGGCCATACCTTGATCATGAGCCTCCTATTTTTATGCAGTAAAGTATACTCTTGTTTACTCTCAATGTTAGTAAGGCACAGTGTACTGTTATGTGAGTTATCATACATGTCTCCAGCTTTATTTTTAGACTTTATGATTTCATTTCAGTACTTTCAGTTTTACATACGTTGTACATCTTATCTTGACCCCTTTCCTCGGAGGCTGCGTTAAATATCGCGGTAGGGAGTAGCGGTGGTGGATCCTCATTCTTAGGATCACTGATCAGTTGTCAGAAGCTCCATTTCTCCGGAGGCTTGTCTTTTGGTACGGTTTCCCTGATGTTGTAGATTTATGTATATTCAGGGGGTATGGCGGGGCCTGTCATACGATTGTTATTCTTAGAGGTTTGTAGTCATATTTGTGGATTAGGTTGTAAGAACAGAGATGTACTGTTTTATTTTTGGTTTATGTATATTTTACGGAAGGTGGCCTTATCGGCTAGCCTGTTGATATTTAATGTCTAAGTATTTTTTTGTAAGTTGTGTATGTTTCGCTGCTATTCTCTGATATATACCTGAAAGGGATGCCCAGGTAGGGCACCAGTCGCGGGCCCGGGGTTGGGTCGTGACAAAAGTGGTATCAGAGTAGTTAGTCCTCGGAAAGTGTCTACAGACTGTGTCTAGTAGAGTCTTGATTATCGGTGTGTTGTGCACCACATCTATAATCAGGAGGCTGCAGGACATTTAGGATTGGTTTCCATTCTTCTCTCTGCGAGATCGTGCGATGAAAGCTGTCTTATTAGGTTGAATCCTCTCGACCTATTCTTATGTATCGCTTATGCCTCACGGAGCGGCCGGGGCCCATAAGGGCAAGGCGACAACGAGGAGCTTAGCGCACGCGAGAGGTTACTAGGACTCGAGCCCGGACTATGCACGAGGTTGTGGCGGGTCGCGATTTCACCACGCGGCGGTATTAGAAGAGTCGAGCGGCGTGGCTCAGAGGTTCCGATACGAGCCTCGATTCGCGGCGGGAAGCGAGTATAGAGATTACGGAGAGCGGTCAGGTTATTGACTAGCATAGTGGCGAGCGGCCGGCGGCGAAGCGGTAGCTAACCCTAGAGCCGACAACTTGAGGATTCGGGATTTTCTGTGTTGTAATCCACCTGAGTTCTATGGTTAGAGATCTGAGGAGGATCCTCAGGAGTTTATTCGGCAGATACAGCAGACTATGCAGGTGCTTAGGGTGTTACACCCCGTAATTCCAGGATATGTTTATAAGAACGTACGTAAGAACTAAAAAATGTTAAGATTTGAGACTAGTAAAAATTTATCGGAATTATGGAATTGTCGGAAAACGAAGTATTGAGACGAATGGGAGAGCGACACGTGTCACCCCCTTTATTGGTCTAGGACGAATTGGACATGGCTAAAATGGTCATTTGACCAAGGCTAAGATGACCAAGTCTTGCTAAGACTTAAGCTTGATATTGTTGACTTAGTCAAGAGCCATTTGGCTTGACCTTTAATAGAATGCATCCAAGCCACCCATATGTGCAAATATTGACCCTCCATTATATTATTTAAACATACTAGTAGCAAGACAAGGCTCTACACTTAGCAAAATTTCAAGAAAACTTGTTCTTGTCTTCATATTGATCTCGGGTTCATAGGATTTGAAGGAGAGAAAATTTTTGTTTGTTGTTCAATAACATCCATACTTTAAACCAAGGTTCCTAAGGGTATTGTAAGGGTATCTCAATAGAAAGATCCCGGAAAAATATCATTTTCGTATTAGTCGCAAGGTGAAAACCTAGTCACTTTCCTAGGTTTGGATTGGAAGTTAAAGGAAAGTTGTTGGTGATCTTCTAAGGGCTTCAAGTGGCGGATTGGAGTGTCAAGGAGAGGCTCTAAGTTTCTAGGGAGCGACTTCGGATCTTGAAGTTGGATTAGGGCTCGTCGAGGTAACAATCTTGTTCTCTTAAGTGTTATAAGATTACATATTGTTGTAGCCTTACATTTTAACTAGCATGTAGTATATGTATTGAAGATTGATAAGTGATATGGATAGTGGAAGCTTATAGCCGAAATGACATTGTAAGCCATTTGAAATTGAAATACAATTTGGTCGATAATTAGAATCGTCGCATGTTATCTACTTGAAGATTATAGTTGTTATAATCGATTGCGGCTTTATAACATGTTTTACTAAACAACTTGAATTGAAAAGGAATTGGAAAGGATGATATGTGGTTACACCTTTTGGCCGAGAATGACATTGTATTTTGGACTAGTTTGATATTAATTGTGGGGCAGAATTTTTACACGTCCTGTTAAGGCGTGTAATCCCCTTTGGTTAGCTGAATTGATTGAGCCTTAAATGTGGCGTTTGGTTATTGAATTCGGGCCTTGAAAAAGGTGGAAAAGTATGTAGAAACAAAGGAAGTGCTGTCCGATTTTTCGTAGAATTTGGTGACTTTTCACTTAGAATATTCTACGTTTGAAGCTAGAGGTTAATAGACGTATTATGGCCATTATAGGTTGAAGTACTATGTATAGCGTATTCTACTTAAGGGATGGAATAACTATCAAGGTTGAAGTACTTTGGAGCATTTTGCTACTTGTCGATAATCGTCGCGAGGTATGTGAACCTCTTCCTTCTTTTGGCATGATTCTATGTATGAAATATACATGTGGTATTATTTCATGATCCTTCTACTCTTAGAGGTTAAGAGGTATTTATGTTGATTTACGCTATGTAAAAGTTACGTCTAAGTTATCCTAAGTTCTTATCAAGTCTTATGGGTGATGTTGGTAAGAGTCGTTAGGAAGGATTTAGAGTCAAGTTGACTTTGCTAAGTTACCACACGAATGAGAATAAGTATCGAACAAGCAATTGCAGCGTTAATAAAAGAAAATGTATCGAAAATCAATTAAATTAAAATGAGTAGAATTGTTATACCCCGTATTTCCAGAGTATGTACGTGAGGGCGTACGTACAAGAGTTTTTAAGCCTTAAAGTAGGCAAAGTGTCGAAATTTTGTGCACAACTAGCGAAAAGAGTCGTTTTCCGACGAAAGCGTTTTCGGACTTTGCGAAGGGAAAAATCGGCTATGTCATTTATTATTTTTGCGGATTTTTCCGAGAGGCGAAATATTTTGGACCAACGGGAGGGTGACGTGTGTCACCTCAAAGTGGAGCGAAACATTGGGCGTTTTGGCCTTGTTTTTGGTCAAGGGTTAGGTAGGATATTTTGGTGGTAGATGGATAAGGTACACTTGCCCAAATCCTCACCCTACACTTGCCCACCACTTGTCTTGATCTTGGCCCTTGGTTGTCCTATAAATACCCCCTTAGTTGAAGACTTATTCTTCATCCACACTTGTGAAATTCAAGGAAAATACTCCCTCCCCTTTGTGTAGTTTTGTCCTACCTTCCCCCTCCCCCTTTGTGAAGCCCTAGCCGAGGCAAACCCCCCCTTCCTAAAGTGGTTCTCGTATAAATACACCCCCCCTGGTCGAAAAGTCTTCGCCAAGTAGTGTTACTCTACCCAAATACTTTAGCGCCACTACCGTGTAGTACTGTCCAAAGTTACCTCTATACGTAGAGCCAGGAAATACTAATATACTTCCTTTAGTCAAAAAAAATAAACCCTAAGGAAAATCTTCATAGCCGGTTGAAGTATTAAGAAGAAGTTGCGTAGAACTTCTAAGGGTTGTTTGGAGCGGGTTGGAGCGCCCGGAGTAGTAGCTAAACGTTGCTCAGGACCGACATTTAACTTGGATAATTTTGGGCTTATCGAGGTAAATACTCTTGTCCTTCTATTGTAATTGGAAATTACATCTTTGTAGTAGTATAGAATTGAATATAAGATACATAGAAGGATATTCTGAAGAGAATTGAAGCTGTAATAGAAGGATATTCTGTAAAAGAATTAAATAGATCACATCGGAAGAATATTAAAGAAGAAAGTGATGTACTTACATGTGAATTTGTATTTCTGATGAATTGTGTAGTTTGACTGGTAGGGAAGTCGCCCAATTTTCCGTGGGATAAGGAATCAGATCTAGAAATGTTTTTGAATAGTCTAGACGTTGATAGACTTATATGACCAATATAGGTTGAAATCATTGCGAGTGGCGTATTCTACTCGAAGGGTGGAAAAGGCTAAGCGAGGATTACGATGCGTTGGAGCTATTTGCTAAGAGTCGATAAATCGTCACGAGGTATGTGATTCTTCCTATACTCTTGAGCATGATATTTTAAAAGTATATATATATATAGTACGATAGACGTATGTGTGTTAACTGAACGTGGTTTTACGGCAATGTCTTTTGACTTAAGCCTGAATAATAAGAATCTTGAAGTATTTCAAAAGAATTAAGAAACCGTTTTGAAAGAAGAGTAACACTTGGTTTTGAAAGTTAAGAGTTATACTAGCTTTATGGAAAGTTGGGTATAACGACTTAAGAGTAGTAAAATGAATGGTTTATTGATTTTAAAAGTTAAGAGACTTGATCTCAAAAGATAAGAGACTTGACTTAATTGATATAATATGAATTTTGTTAAAAAGCGTGAAACCTCATTCGTGAGTAATGAGTACTTGGTTTGAAAAAGGAATAATGTTTTACTGGTTTCGGAAATGAGAATAAGTATCGAACAAACCACAACAGCGTTAATAAAGGGAAATGTAATGACTAATAAAGTATTATTAAAACCAGTAGAAACCTCCATCTGCATAGAAGCTAAGATGAGACAAAATGATATTACATTTCCTAGATCATGGCTGCTTTAATAAGATTGTTATGAACAAGAATAACCTACTCACACATAAGGCATATATTACTCAACTGTTTTTAAAAGAGAATTATGTTATTAAATGATTAAGACTATGAACTATGAAATCCTTCGAAAATAAGAAACGTGAATATTTGAAATTAGGCAAACTTGAACTTTTGGAAAAGAATGTTGTTACTTGACTTTAAGTGGGAAAGTGCTTTGGTTTAAAAAGAAGGGCATAATATTGTCTTAATTGTTTTAAAAGGAAAACATGGTAATAGCTTAATCTGTCTTAAATGAGCGTTTAAATGTTATGGCCACTCATTCTGCGTTCATGAGATGAACCGAATGTATTTCACTCGACTACCGCGTTCGTGAGATGAACCGGAATGTATTCACTAGACTACGCGTTCATGAGATGAGCGGGAATGTATTTCACTCACTCGACTACGCGTTCATGAGATGAACCGAATGTATTTCACTCGACTACCGCGTTATGGATGAACGGGAATGTATTTCACTCATTCACCGTTCAGGATGAGCCGAATGTATTTCACTCGACTACGCATTCGTAGGATGAACCGAATGTATTTCACTCGACTACGCGTTCATAGGATGAACCGGAATGTATTTCACCACGATACCGAGTCCATGAGATGGACCGAATGTATTTCATGCGACACCGTTCATAGGATGAAAGCGGGAATGTATACCACGATCGATCTGAGTCCATGAGATGGACCGGGAATGTATTCCATACGATTTCACCTCGAGTCCATGAGATGGGCCGAGACATGTTACATGTATCACATAACTAATACCTAGACTGCCGGCAGTGAGGAAGGAGTTCCACGGGCATGAGGGATGACTTTGACGGCGTGAGTCCCTGACTTGACATGACTGCTTTTATATTATGAACTGTAGTTTTGTTATCATACATGTCTCCTGCTTTATATAGACTACTATGATTTCATTTACGATATTTTTGATTTCACATACTTGGTACTGTTATCGACCTCCTTGAGGGCTGCGTTCATCTGCAGTAGAGGTACACCGGTTGTTGATCCTCGCTCATAGGATCACGATTCAGATTAGGAAGCTCCGTTTCTCTGGAGGCTTATCTTTTGGTATGTTTCCCGAGTTGTAGGTTCTGTACATTCAGTATGGCGGGGCCTGTCCGTCATAGGTGTTATTACTTTCTTAGAGTGCATGTAATCTTGTTGTGGCGGGGTTTGAAAAAAAGGATGTAGCTGTTCAAAATTTACGTATATATGCAAGAGGCAACCGTTTTGGTTGGCCTATTTTATTATCTTATCTCTTGTTTCATATCAGATGTTTTATGTTCACGATTTCTCGATGTATGACTACTTAGGTGCGGGTAAGGCACGATCCACGAACGCAGGTCGTGACAAAAGTGGTATCAGAGCGATTAATCCTCGGAAAGTGTCTACGCACCGTGTCTAGTAAGTCTTGATTATCGGTGTGTTGTGCACCACATCTATAATCGTCAGGCCGCGAGACATTTAAGATTGGTTTCCATTATTCTCATTACGAGATCGTGCCTTAGAAAGTGTTATAAGTTGGACCCTCGACGCATTTCGTTTTACCGTTATGCCTCGCTGCAAAGCAACCCGGGCAGATAGACGGCAATGCAGGAGGCGCTAGTAGGATCTGAGAGAGTATGAAGCGCGAGCCGTCAAGACTGAGATAGTGCTTGACGGCGAGTTTTGCGACGCCGCCCGGCCCAGCGAGTTGAGCGCGGCGGTGGTCGCTGAGACCACGATGTCACGACTAAATCGGGCGTGGCGGTGCCTTACCGGGCACCCTAGTGACACAACATCAGTAATCACGAACATAAAACAACAACATGAGATAACAAATATAAAACAATAATCAGGAAAACTTGCCTTTCGCATATATATAACCATCAACTCTTTTACAAATGAGCAGCTTAATCCTTTTTACCAACCCCGCCACAACGATTACTCTGCACTTCTAAGAATGGTCGACCACAATGGCGGGACAGGGCCACAAACCCCGAATGTAAACACTTACTACGCATAGGACTATACCACCGATAAGCCTCGAGAAACGGAGCTTCCCAAACGCTGAATGACCACGAGCTAGGATCAACGATGTACCTCAACTCGCGGCATGAACGCAGCCCGAAGGAGGTCGATGTAACAGTGCGAGTATGTGAAACTAAAAATAAATCGTAAATGAAATCATAGTAGTCTATACAAAGCAGAGACATGTATGATAACCAAACTACGATTCACCATAGATAGCGATCGTGTCAAGTCGGGACTCACCTCAAGTCATCACTCAATTTAACAATGGGTCTCACGCCCACAACATCAATCGTGCGTGGAATACCTTCCTCATCGCCAGCGATTTATGATATACAAGCACGAGAATACATATGAACACGAGTCCCACGTGTCCTAATAAAGCTATGCAGGTAAATGCGAAGGCATGGCCGACTACTAACACCAGCAGTACCAACAAGGTCATAAACTGCATCGTGAGATCTGTCTAGACCGTCAAATCATCAAAGCTGGCAACTTGCGCGCAGTATCTAATGTGCGCGTCTAGTCCTCGAACTTCCGCACTCGCGTAGGCCAATCTCATCGGCCGCATGAGGTATTCCCGCATCGGTAGCTACTCCCGCGTCGCCCCGACTTTCGAGTCCGTAGCCCGCAGGACCGCATGCCCATAAAGGACGACACTAACTCGAACTCTCGTAGCTCCGCATAGGCCCCGTGACCCGCGTGCAGGTATTCTCGAATCACGGTCCTGCATCACCGAGTCTACCGCATCGGAGGCGACAATTCCCGGAATCATCTCAAGAGATGAATGCCACAATACTATCATAACGGTGATAGTTAATAAGCACAATCAAGAAACCCCCTACACAAACATCACAAGATACTAACACACGTAGCATCCTAACACGCTTACTTATCAAAGCAACAAGAAAGTATTACAAGGCTATCACAAACCAATACAATCAAGTTATTCACACAAGGTACTTTACTAACAAGTTCGTATCTATCCCCAAAGTACTTCACACATTAAAATCTAAAAAAGATCTGCTTCTTTCACATAAGTCACACAATACGTAGTATAAAATAGAGTGACTGCCCTTTTAAGAAAACTAAAACTCTTACCTTTGTAAAATCAAGTAACAACATTATTTTCCAAACGCCCAAGTTTGCCTAATTTCAAATGTTCACGTTTCTTATTTTAGAAAGGTTTAGAGTTCATAGTCTTATTCATTTAAGAATATAATTCTCTTTTAAACAATCGAGAAACATAAGCCTTATATGTGAGTAGGATATTCTTGTTTATAACAATCTTATTACAATGACCATGATCTAGGAAATATCATTTTGTCTCATCTTAGCTTCTATGCAGATGGAAGTTTCTCGTTTTAATAATACTTAATTATTCAAAACATTTCCTTTTATCAACGCATTGCGATGGTTTGTCGATACACATTACGATTTCAAATCGAGAAAGCATTCTTAAGCCGTTATACCTAACTTCCCATAAAGCTAGTATAACTCTTAAGTTTTCAAACACCAAGTATTACTTCTCCTTTCAAAATGATTCAAAATCTTTTGAAATACTTCAAGTTCTTTCTTATCATATAACAAGCGCTTATAGTTCAAATCGCTTACCTTTTAAAAACCACATGTATTTTCTTACTAACATAAAGTCGTTATAACCAACTTCCCATAAAGCGTTATAACTTTATGTTTTAAACCACTCAAACACATTTAGCACGTATGCGTCACCGTACTACATAGTTCACACATATCATGCTAGAAGAGATAGGAAGAGGTTCACATACCTCGCGATTTGTATCGACTACATGCAAAACGCTCAAGTACTTCCAACCGTCGCTACTCCTTAAGCCAAGTAACGCGCCACACGTAGTACTTCAACCTATAGGGCCGCGCTTATTAACATCAAGATCTTATCGTAGAACATTCTACGTAAAATTCGGACCTCCCCGCATGGCAGCGTAAATCTCCTCTCTCTGCAGGTGGCTACAAGCCAACCAGGGGTTATACATCTAACCCGAACGGTACAATTCTACTCCACAAGATTACTACACAAGTCTCTGTAATACGCACTCATGTAATTACAGTTGATTCGATTCTTGTGCTTAAGTCAAAAGACATTGCCATGCTAAGCTTAGTTCTATATAGTATACTTCAACTATATAATCTAACAACATGTAATTTCCAATTACAATAGAGGACAAGATATTTACCTCGATAAGCCCATAATTATCCAAGTACAAAGTCGATCCTGGCAATCGCTTAGCTCGACTCCGAGCGCTCAACCCGCTCTAAACCACCCCAGAAGTTCTAACCAACTTCTACACAATACTCCAACTGACTATGGAGATTTTCCTAGGGTTTCGGTTTTGTACTGACGGGAAGTATAATAGTATTTCCTAAGCTTCAGATAGGTATAACGTTCGAATCCTACAAGGTATACGGCTAAGGTAATTTGGGCATTATAACAATACTTGTGAGTATTTCCTACCAAGAGGGGTACCCTACGACACCACTAGGAGAGGGGGTGCCCTCGGCCAAGGCCTCTAGGAGGAGGTGCACCTCGGCCAAGGCCTCAAAGGAAGAGGAGGGACGAAACCAAAGGAGGAGGAGGAGGTTTTCAAGACTTGGAAATTATGGAATGGATGAAGAAGTCTTCAAAGGGAGGTATTTATAGGCCAAGCAAAGGCCAACCAATGGCCAAGATCTAGCCAAGTGGGGGCAAGTGGAGGCCAAGATATGCCCAAGTGCCCCTAGACCCTACTCTTAAAACCCTCAAATATCTACATAAAAATCAACCAAGACTTGCTCATTCAATCGGCCTAACGCCTCTTCAAGTCCACCAACGAGAGGTGCCAAGTGTTGCCCTCGTTGGTCCAAAAGCGTTTCGCCTCTCGGAAAAATCCCAAAAATACTAAATGACATAGCGTAATTTACCGCCGCAGTTAGGTAGAACGTTTAGTCGAAACGACTCTAACCGGGTGTGGTGCACAAACATATTTCGGCCCCAAGGTGCCACATGGGGGTGACACGTGTCGCCCCGATTAAATCCAAAATATTTCGTTTTAGAAAATATCCATAACGCCAAAATCTCAAAATCAAAGCGGGCCCCAAAGCAGTAAATTTCTCCGTGGCCCCACGTGACCATTTTCAAAATAAAATTCCATAATTCTCTAATATTCCGGAAGTCCGAATACCAAATCGGGAATCAATTCCCATTAACGAACCTTTTTCCTTCACAAAACGGAAACTTTTCCGTGGAAAAATCGCCTCTTTCTTCCTTTCCAATCTTTGCAGCCGTGTATGCAAATGCGTGCGTCCTCGCATACATACCACGGGACTACGGGTATAACATTCTTCCCTCTAGAAACATTCGCGTCGAATGTTCCTTCTAAGTCTCAAAACAAGCGTGCGCCGAGATAGTCTTCACTACTATACTTACGAAACAATCCGCCATACCGCCCGCGAAACACCGCGCAAAGACTTACATCCATGCCACGAGGAAACACTCTATCTCACCACAAATAATACCACTTTTGTCACTTTGTCACGAGCCTTGCTCGACGACCCAACAAATGGTACCGGCGCGTCGATCACTGAAGCCGTAGATGCACTCGAACCGCTACCACATTTACGATCGCTTTAGTTTCAAAACTCGGGTTACTATCTCTTTCGTGGGCATCATTATCGGGAACATTCGGATGGATCTTGATACTTCGAACATAACAATCTGAAAGACCAGGACGTCCCGCCTCTTAAGTCGGACGGCAAAGCTAACATATAGGCAACTGGCCTATTCTTCACATGAACTCTTAAAGGCCCAAGTAACCGGGCTAAGTTCCTTCATTTCCAAAACTCGTCACACCCTAACCGGGTGGTACTTTCAAGAAGACCGACCGTCGGCTCAACTCTAAGCGTCGTCGCCGATTATCGCGACGATTTCTCCGAGCCGCGTAACTTCTTCTAGACTAGCTTTACCCTATCCACAATCTGCGGAATAAGTTCGATCCAACTATCTGAACCCTGCCAACATCCAACCAATCGACCGGCAACTTACACTTCGCCCTACAAGGCTTCGTAGGCGACATCCGAACACCGAAATGGTAGCTTAAACGCTCCTCCACGGAGACAACAATCCTCGCAACTACCCGAAATCCACACATGGCGAAGCGAATGCGGTCGAGACTCACCGAGTCCTTAACCTGCTGGTAAAACTTCCAAACAAAAGCAGTAGTAACACGGGCTCCATGCGCCATAAGGTGAAGGTAGGCACCTCGTCACCTTACAACCTTTACGCTAAATCAACATCGCCGAGTGAACGGTCCGATCAAGAACACGATGGGCTGCCCCATCGACCGACCACCGGTCGAGCATCCACGAACTCGTGCGGCTAGTTAACTAAACTCGAGCCTAACACCTCGTGACCCTACCACAGGCGGGACCACAACCGCACCCCACCACCAAACATGCCGCGGGTTGACCGCGGCGTGGCCTCAACCCGGCGTGAGCGCAAATACTATCTCCCGAAGGAACAATCTCTCAAAACACGTTACGAAAACCTAGCGGTCTTCTTAGCTCAACTACCTCTTTCATTTCATACCACTTGGGACCTATCCTAAACATAGCTCACGTGCACTATGCACTCCGATAAGGATCAAACATAACACTACACCTTTACTCGAGATGGCCTTACCTCTAAGGTGCATGCGTATAACACTCTAAGGCTCACACCTCTATCCCCCAAAATCTTACTCGGTTAACCACCATGATTTCTAATCACAACTACCACGCTATCGTAACATAGCACTTAAGGTATACTCACCTTGAAAGTTACCAAGGACCTTGCTGCTCACGCCCTCTTACTGCCTCGTTAACCCGCCGATCTCTACGTTTTCGGCTGCTGCATAAGCCCGCATACGAGGCCATGCTCAATCCCAATCAAGAATTACTCTTGCACAACCCTCTCTTAGGTAGTCATCAAGACTCGTGGTACATCGGTATAATCTCCGGTAGCCAAATCCATAGCTAGTGCGAGGTCGCCTCTTTGCAATCTATATTCACTGTTCGATCGTGGGCGAAGGTTCAAATATCATGGACGCAGAGGAACTGCCGTCATCGTGCTAAACTCACTGGGGCTAGTGGCGTCGCAAATCCCCGAATGAAGCACTACCTAGGTAATGATTGGGCTGTGCCCTCGCAACCTTCGAACTCAACTCGCGCCTCCGCCGGCCACGCCTCCCGGGCGGGTTGCCTGCGGCGGGCATAACGATAAGGAATGAATTTCGTCGGAGGGTCGACTTACAACACGGCTCTAAGGCACGATCTCGAGTGAGAAGAATAGAAACCAATCCTAAATATCCTATAGCCTCACGATTATTGGTGTGGTGCATAACCCAATAATCAAGACTTCTTGGATACGGGTGCGTAGACACTTTCCGAGGATTAATCGCTCACGATACCACTTTTGTCGACCGACGGCGGGCGTGGTCGTGCCTTACCGGGCACCCTAGTGACACAACATCAGTGTCAGTGAACATAAAACAACAACATGAGATAATGAAATATAAAACAATAATCTGTGAAAACTTGCCTTTCGCATATATATAACCATCAACTCTTTTACAAATGAGCGACAATCCTTTTTACCAACCACGCCTACAGCGATTACTCTGCACTTCTAAGAATGGTACGACCGCGATGGCGGGACGGGGCCCAAACCACGAATGTAAACACTTACTGACGGGGACTATACGTGATAAGCCTCGGAGAAGCGGAGCTTCCCAAGCAATCATGACCACGAGAGCTAGGATCAACGGCGATGTACCTCGACTGCGGCGTGAGCGCGGCCCGAAGGAGGTCGATAACAGTGCAGTATGTGAAACTAAAAATAAATCGTAAATGAAATCATAGTAGTCTATACAAAGCGGGAGACATGTATGATAACCAAACTACGATTCACCATAGATAGCGATCGTCAAGTCGGGGACTCACACCTCAAGTCATCACTCAATTTAACAATGGGTCTCACGCCCACAACATCAATCGTGCGTGGAATACCTTCCTCACCGCTGGCGGTTTATGATATACAAGCACCAAGGAATACATATGAACACGAGTCCACTGTGTCTAATAAAGCTGTGCGGGGTAAATGCGAAGGCATAGCCGACTACTAACACCAGCGGTACCAACAAGGTCATAAATCGTATCATAAGATCTGTCTGAGCCGTCACATGATCAAAGGCGGCCACTTGCGCGATATCTAATGTGCGCGTCTAGTCCGAACTTCCGCACTCGCGTAGGCCAATCTCATCGGCCCGCATGAGGTATTCCCGCATCGGTAGCTACTCCCGGCGTCGTCACCGACTTTCCGGTCGCGTAGCCTGAGACCGCGTGCCCATAAAGGACGCGCTAACACGGAACTCGTAGCTCCGCATAGGCCCCGGGACCGCGTAGAGGTATTCTCGAATCATGGTCCTGCATCGCTGAGTCTACCCCGCGTCGGAGGCGGCTTAACCCGGAATCATCTCAAGAGATGAATGCCACAATACTATCATAACGGTGATAGTTAATAAGCACAATCAGAAACCCCTTACACAAACATCACAAGATACTAACACGTAGCATCCTAACACGTTTACTTATCAAAGCAACAAGAAAGTATTACAAGGCTATCACAAACCAATACAATCAAGTTATTCACACGAGGTACTTTCTACTAACAAGTTCGTATCTATCCCCAAAGTACTTCACACATTAAAATCTAAAAAAGATCTGCTTCTTTCACATAAGTCACACAATACGTAGTATAAAATAGAGTGGTATCCTTTTAAGAAAACCAAAACTCTTACCTTTGTAAAATCAAGTAACAACATTATTTTCCAAACGTCAAGTTTGCCTAATTTCAAATGTTCACGTTTCTTATTTTAGAAAGGTTTCGTAGTTCATAGTCTTATTCATTTAAGAATATAATTCTCTTTTAAACAATCAGAAACATAAGCCTTATATGTGAGTAGGATATTCTTGTTTATAACAATCTTATTACAATGACCATGATCTAGGAAATATCATTTTGTCTCATCTTAGCACATGCGGATGGAAGTTTCTCTGGTTTTAATAATACTTAATTATTCAAAACATTTCCTTTTATCAACGCTAGTTGGTTTGTCGATACACATTCGATTTCGAAATCAAGAAAGCATTCTTAAGCGTTATACCTAACTTCCCATAAAGCTAGTATAACTCTTAAGTTTTCAAACACCAAGTATTACTTCTCCTTTCAAAATGATTCAAAATCTTTTGAAATACTTCAAGTTCTTTCTTATCATATAACAAGCGGTTATAGTTCAAATCGATTACCTTTTAAAAACCACATGTATTTTCTTACTAACATAAAGTTGTTATAACTAACTTCCCATAAAGCGTTATAACACTTTATGTTTTAAACCACTCAAACACATTTAGCACGTATGCGTCTACCGATTACTACATAGTTCACACATATCATGCTAGAAGAGATAGGAAGAGGTTCACATACCTCGCGGCAGTATCGACTACAAGCAAAACGCCCAAGTACTTCCAACCGGCTACTCCTTAAGCCAAGTAGAGCGCCACACGTAGTACTTCAACCTATAGGGCCACGCGCTTATTAACATCAAGATCTTATCGTAGAACATTCTACAGAAAATTCGTGACCTCCCCATGGCAGCGTAAATCTCTCTCTAACGCGGCTACGAAGCCAACCGGGGTTATACATCTAACCCGACGGGTACAATTCTACTCCACGGTACTACTACACAAGTCTCTTGTATGTCTGGACCTATGTAATTCTGATTCGGTTCGATTCTTGGGCTTAAGTCAAAAGACATTGCGCGATGCTAAGCTTAGTTCTATATATAGTATACTTCAACTATATAATCTAACATGTAATTTCCAATTACAATAGAGGACAAGATATTTACCTCGATAAGCCCATAATTATCCAAGTACAAAGTCGATCTGGGCAATCGTTTAGCTCCGACTCAGGCGCTCAACCGCTCTAAACCACCCTTAGAAGTTCTAACCAACTTCTACACAATACTCCACGGACTATGGAGATTTTCCTAGGGTTTCGGTTTTGTGATTGTGGGAAGTATAATAGTATTTCGGGCTTTTGATAGGTATAACCTTCGAATACTACAAGGTATACGGCTAAGGTAATTTGGGCATTATTACCATACTTGGAGAGTATGTCCTACCAAGAGGGGTACCACTGCACACTAGGAGAGGGGTGTACCCTCGGCCAAGGCCTCTGGGAGGAGGTGCACCCACCTCGGCCAAGGCCTCACAAAGGAAGAGGGGAGGGACGAAACCAACAAGGAGGGAGGGAGGTTTTCAAGACTTGGAAATTATGGAATGGATGAAGAAGTCTTCAAAGGGGGAGGGTATTTATAGGCCAAGCAAAGGCCAACCAATGGCCAAGATCTAGCCAAGTGGGGGGCAAGTGGAGGGCCAAGATATGCCCAAGTGCCCCTAGACCCTACTCCTTAAAACCCTCACAAATATCTACACAAAAATCAACCAAGACTTTGCTCATTCAATCGGCCCTAACGCCTTCAGTCCGCCAACGAGAGGGCCAAGTGTTGCCTCTCGTTGGTCCAAAAGCGTTTCGTCTCTCGGAAAAATCCGCAAAAATACTAAATGACATAGCCGTAATTTACCCTTCGCAAGTTAGGTAGAGCGTTTAGTCGAAAACGACTCTAACAAGGGTGTTGTGCACAAACATATTTCGGCCCAAGGGTGCCACGTGGGGTGACACGTGTCGCCCCGATTCATCCAAAATATTTCGTTTTAGAAAATATCCATAACTACCAAAATCTCAAAATCAGCGGGCCCCATAGCGTAAATTTCTCAGTGGGCCCAGTGACCATTTCGAAAATAAAATTCCATAATTCTCTAATATTCCGGAAGTCCGAATACCAAATCGGGAATCCAATTCCCATTAACGAACCTTTTTCCTTCACAAAACCGAAACTTTTCCGTGGAAAAATCGCCTCTTCTTCCTTTCAATCTTTACGTCGTATGCTCAAATGCGTCCTCGCATACATACCCCGGGACTACGGGTATAACACACAAGACTGAGCCTCAGGTCCACGGCTGAAGCGAGAAGAGTTGGGGTACAAAGAGATGGCCGATTCGCCGTGATCGTGGCGGTGAGGATAAATTTGGGCCAGCGATTCGATGCTTGCGTGGTTCACCGAGATCGGATAGTTTGAGGCTACGGGACTTTCTGAGTTGTAGCCCGCCAGAGTTACAGTCGAGGCACGAGGATGATCGCAGGAGTTCATTCGACGATTCTGACGGATCGTGAGTGATTAAGGCTTTGAGACAGTCGGTGGTCTTAGGTTCGCATCGGCCGCGTGATACTACGATCGGTGGTTTGATTCGTGGGAGCTGTCCGGAGAGTATGCACTTCCGTAGTATGGAGCGAGTTCTCGTGGCATTTCTTGCACATTTCTTGCCTCACGAGATGAGAAGGGCTCGGCCGGCGATTTTTAACGTTGAGACAGGCCGCGTGCGGTTGGAGTACAATGTGGAGTTTGACTCATTAGCTCGACGCGTCCCCTTTGGTAGCCGACATGGAGGACAGAGTGCACCGCTACGCCACCGGTGGATGACTACTTAGCAGAGGCTTGTTCGTGTAGCTCTTCACGGCATGGACATTGCCCGCATACTGAGCTTATGACCGGGATGTGAGAGCGGAGAGGTCGCGGAATGACCGAGATCGTGAGAAAAGGGCGACAGCAGGTCCTTTGGTAACTTCGAGGCGGACGCCCAAAGAAGAAGTTATGTACCTCCACCAAGACAGTGGTCCTCGCGATCGCCGGGGCGTTGGTATTCGGAGCTGGTCGAGCTCGAGGGCTTAGTTTGGATATACACGGGTTCTAGCCACAGGATTCATGTCCCCTCGGTGCACGATGTGGCGGCGCCATCCCGGGAATGTCGCCTTCTTGCGGTGTTTGTTTCACCTGCGCCGTCGAGGACGTGTGACGGCGTCTTATAGGAAAGCGTGCGCAGCGAATGACGCAGCCCTAGGGTCGATGGAAGGATCATCACCTTCTCTGACTATGCGCCTGCAGGCGTGCCTATGATTAGAGTGGAGCAGATGGTACAGTATATTCTTACCTCTGAGACTAGTATGCGTAGATGATTTGATGAAGTGCTAAGTATTATGTTCAGATAGAATTATGTTAAAATTTTGTTTAGAAAACATGTTTAAGGGAAAGTTTGGGGGCAGGAAAGTGTGAGCCTTAGAGCTTTACACGTAGAGACCTTAGATGCGAGGTCATCTTGAGTAAAAGATTTATGTTTGTGTTGACCTTTATCGGAGTGCATAGTATATGTGGGATAATTCCATGGGTTGTGTAAGATGGAAGTGGTAGCCGGGACTTGAATAGGTAAGATTGTTCCGATCGAGAACAAGTGTTTGACGCGATAGCGGTCCATTATACCCGTAGTTCCGTGGTATGTATGCGAGGACATACGTCACGAGAATACTGCATAAATATTGGAAAGAAAGGAAGATGTGATTTTTTCGGAAAAGTTTCGGTTTTTGTGAAGAAAAAGGTTCGTTAATGGGAATTGGATTCCCAGATTTGGTATTTGAACTTCTCGGATTATATTAGAATTTTGAGATTTTATTTTTGGAAATGGCCACGTGGGGCCCACGGGAGAAATTTACGGTTTTGTGGGGCCCGCTTTGTTTTTGAGGTTTCCGGCTTTTTGGATATTTTCGGAAGACGTAATATTTTGGGCCGAATCGGGCGACACGTGTCACCCCGCGTGTGGCCATGTGGGCGAAATGGTGTGACAAGTGGCTAGCCACTGTCACTCACTCGGCCGAAATGGCCTTACACTGCACCCGATTTCGTTGGCCATGTGGTGTGGTGGGACCCACACACACATGGCCCAATCTTGGCCATACACTTAGATGGATCTTGACCTCCATTGTTCTATAAATAGACCCGCGGTTGATGAATAAGTTCATCTCACTCAAAGCTTCCAAGAGCAAAATACTTCCTCCCTTTGTATTGGTTTCGTCCACCTCCCCCTTGTGTAGAATACTTGGTGTATTGTGGTATAATTCCAAATACACTAGCCTAGTATCCCTAGTAGTATTCCAAGTTGTTTAAATACTAGGAGCCCGAAATCTACTTTATTCGAAAGTCGCAAATGAAACCCTAGAAAAACCTTCATAGCTGGTTGAAGTGTTTAGAGAAGTTGTTTAGAAACTTCTAAGAATTCGCTGGAGCGGGTTGGGCGTAAGGACTTGGAGCTAAACGTTGCTCGGGATCGACATTTAATCTTGGATAATTTTGGGCTTATCGAGGTAATGATTTATGCCCACTATTGTAATTGGATATTACATGTCGTAGTAATGTATAGTCGAGTATACTATATTTAGAATGAGTATTGAATCAGTATTTACATAGGGCTGTATTCTGATGTTGTTGTATTATTGTGAAGCGATTTGAACACGTCCGGTTAGACGTGTAATCCACTGAGTTATCGGCCGTAGCGCCTTGTTAGGAGAGATTTATGTGATTTCGGGGAGGTCCGAATTTTCTCAGAAAATGGAACCGTGCGTTTTGAAGTAAATATAGGTTGGTGGCCTATATGGGTGGAAGTAATACGAGTAGCGTATTCTACTTGATGAGTGGAAAAGGCTAGCGGGTTACTGATCGTGGAGCGTTTTGCTTATTTGCGATAATCGCCGCGAGGTATGTGAACCTCTTCCTATCCTTTCTAGCATGATGTTTTGTAAACTATGTAGTACGGTAGACGTATGTGCTAAGTGTTTTGGTTGGTTTAAACATAGGGTGTTATAATAGCTTTATGGGAAGTTAGTTATAACGACTTTATGTAGGTAAAAGAATGGTTTATTGATTCGAAAAGTTAAGAGACTTGATCTTCAAAGATAAGAGACTTGACTTATAGACAACTTGATTTTGAAAGTTAAGAGACTTGATCTTCAAAGATAAGAGACTTGACTTATAACGACTTGTTTTCTAAAAAGAAGTAACTTGATTTTAAGTATAGGTTACTTATTTTGAAAAGAGTACATTATTTGGGTTTTAAAAGAATACTTATGGTTGTTTTAAAGGAAAGAGACTTGTAGAATTGAAGAGTTTTGGTTTAGAACATAAAGTGTTATAATGACTTTATGGGAAGTTAGTTATAACGACTTTATGAAAACAAAGGAATGGTTTTATCATTGGTTTTAAAATGGTAATTTGACTTTAAAGGGAGAAGTGTTTTGGTCTAAAAAGGAAGGCATGTTATTGTCTTAATTTGGTTTAAAAGGAAAGTCCGACGTTGTTTTGGTTTAATTAAAATATTAGTCACTTTATTTTCTTATACTACGTATTGTGTGACTTTTGTGAAAGTATCGTATCTTTTAAAGAGTTAATTTATTCAGTTCTTTGTGGATAAAAACAATATCTTTTTAATCATATAGTATAAATTACCTTGTGTGTATTACTTGATTGTGTTGTTTTGTGATAGCCTTGTAATACTTTCTTGTTGATTTGTTAAGTAAACACGCTAGGATGCTACGTGGGTTAGTATCTTGTGATGTTTGTGTAAAGGGTTTCCTCCATTGCGCTTAAGTTGTTTAACTATCAGTAGTTATGTTGGTATTGTCACCACTGACATGTTTCCGAGGTTAAGTCGCCTCCGTGCGGGGTAGACTCAGCGGTGCAGGACCATGATTCGAGAATACCTCATGCGGGTCCAGGGACCTATGCGAGCTACGAGAGTTCAGTTAGTGTGCGGCCTTTATGGTCACGCGATGCATGTGGCCATGCGGATCGCGAGTCCAGCGGATGCCGGAGTAGCTACCCCGACGCGGGGTTATACCTCATGCGGGCCTATGAGGTTGGCCTACGCGGAGTCTGCGAGGAGTTCGGGGCTAGACGCGCACATCGAATCCGCGCGTGTGACCGGCTTTGATCATGTGGATGCAGACATATCTCATGATACGCTTTATGACCTTGTTAGTACTATGGGTGTTAGTAGTCGGCTATGCCTTCGTGCCTACCATGCGGTTTATTATGACACAGTGGGACACGTGTTCATGTGTACTCCTTGAATGTTTTATATCATGGATCGCCAAGAGGAAGGTATTCCACGGGCATGAGTGATGTTGTGGGCGTGAGACCCATTGTTATATTTGAGTAATGACTTTGAGGCATGAGTCCACGACTTAACATGACTATTTATGTATCGTGGTATAGTTTGGTTATCATACATGTCTCTGCTTTATATAGACTATTATGATTTCATTTACGATATTTTTACAAGTTTCACATACTTGGTACTGTTATCTTGACCTCGCCCGAGGCCGCGTTCACTGCCGCAGTAGAGTACATCGGTTGTGGATCCGCGCTCTTAGGATCACTTCACTTTTTGGAAGCTCCGCTTCTCCGAGGCTTGTCTTTGGTATAGTCCTGTCGGTGTAGTTACTTGTACATTCGGGGTATGGCGGGCCACTGTCGTCATAGTTATGGTTACATTCTTAGAGGTGCATGCTGTTGTGGGCGGGGTTGTAAAAGGATTTAATCTTGAGTTGATATATATATGTATATATTTGGAAGGTGACCGCTTTGGTTAGCCTAGTTCATGCTTTATGACTTGTCTCATGTTTTAGTTTTTATTTCCGCTGATTTTCTCGATGTTGTATCACTAGGGTGCCGGTAGGCACGATCACGGGCAGGATCGGGTCGTGACAAAAGTGGTATAAAGCGATTAGTCCTCGGAAAGTGTCTGCATCGTGTCTAGTAGAGTCTTGATTATCGGTGTGTTGTGCACCACATCTATAATCGAGAGTGCGAGACATTTAGGATTGGTTTTCATTCTTCTCATTACGAGATCGTGCCTTAGAAATTGTGTTGTAAGTTGGACTCCATAGCGTATTCTTATGTACCCGTTATGCCTCGCAAGGCAACGGGGCCCAGATGAGCAAGGCAGCGAGAGGAGCTACGAGTTGAACACGAGAGGGTTCTGAGGCACAGCACGGTTCTTACGAGATAGTACTTGACGACGAGTTTTATGATGCCGCTAGCCCAAGTGAGTTAGAGCGGCGATAGCTTCTATGAGGCCACGATACCGAGCCTCGGTTCCACGGCGAGCCGAGGATATGAATTAAGGTGATAGCCCGATTACTAGCTAGGCTAGTGGTGGGAATGAGGCAGACGGGGCGGTGGTTCCAATATCGATGATTCCCACCGATCCAGATAGTCCGAGACTTAGGGATTTCTTGAGTTGCGATTCGCGTAATTCTACGGATAGAGATCCGAGGATGATCCTCGAGTGTCGTACTTGTTGGGAGATTGTTATACCGCGGCCGTCGGGGCCATGTGATGGGAGGATGTCGGTAGGAGGTTACGGAGGGATGACTCGGCTGTCGTCGATCGCGAGTTGATTGTTCTGAGAAGGGGTGTTAGTCGGATGAGGTCACCCACCTCGCTTCGGCCATAGTAGTAGACTCCATTATGGCGAGTGTCGTACTTCTTCGACAACTTTTGTGTTTGCGGCCAATAGGGCAATTTGGTGAGTTTGTCGACCAGGTAGCACAGATGTAGAGCCTCAGCCTTCGGGATCGATGGCTGGTTCAACACCTTATATAGCTAGGCGCCCTGCAGGGCAGGATTATGATTAGAACGGCAAAGGGAAAGTGAGGCAGTAGTTGCAGATATCTTTAGCCCTTAGGAGATTTTGTTTATGATATTATGGTGGGTACATGTTAGGTGCTATGTACGGATAGCATTGTGTTAAGTGTGAATTAGAAAACATGGTTAGTTGAAAGGATAAGTATGGGGTCATGGAAGGTGTGAACCTTAGAATAGTACACGTTGAGACCTTAGATGTAAGGCCGTCTTGAGAAAAGGATTTTACGGTTAATCTTTGTCGAAACACTTGGTATGCATGAAATGTTTTGAGGGATATTTTCCTTGGGATGTGTAAGGTGAAAGTGGTAGCTTTCAGGACTTGATAGGTAAGATTGTTCGGATCGGGAACAAGAGTTTAGTGCGATTATGGGTCGGGTTGAGGACCGTTCGCGGTCAACCCGCGGCGAAAGCGAGATGTGGTCAATTTGTGGTGGTCCCGCTTTGTGATAGGATTACGAGGTGTTAGGTCCAAGGTTAGTTAACCATCGTGCGAGTTCGAGGATGCGTTCGACCGGATGGTCGCCGATGAGGTCAGCCCGTCGCCTTCGTGCAGACTATTTACTCGGCGGAGGTGGCGATATGTTATATATCGGGAAGGTTGTGGCTGCACGATTCCTACTTTTTATGTGACGTTGAGCCCAATTTTTCGGCTATGTCTTTTGTGTCCGAAGGTGTTACGAGCGGGGTTGGAACTCGTGAGTCTCGATGTGCATTCACCCTCGGGCGATGGAAGAACAGCGCTTTACCAGATAGTTAAGAATAGGTTGCGGGCCGATGTTTTGATTTCAGGGGTAGCCGTGAGGATTGTGTGCCTCTTGGGTAAGTGAGTTTTATGATAGCTACCTTTACAGTATTCGGATGTCGCCTTATGAAGCCTTGTATAGGCGGAAGTGTAGGTTGCCGATCGATTGGTTCAAGGTTGGCAAGGTTCGGATAGTTGGTCCTACTTGTTTCACGGGACGTGGATAGGGTGAAGCTTATCCGGAGGAAATTGTTAGCGGCTGAGTCAGTGAAGCGTGATGCGTTTATTAGAGGAGTTCGAGTTACGAGGAGAATACGGCGAGTAAGGAAGAAGTGAACATATGTTATGAGAACGAGTGGTCATTCTGTTGTGAAGATGCGAAAGGAGTATCGTTTGATCATGGGTGAGCTTTTGAGATGATTGAGGTGATTCCTCGTTAGCATGAAATGGAGTTTTGCGCACATGTTATATTCTCGCCATTCGTGGCATGATCGGTTTGTAAGTGTAGTAGTGGAGACTACAAGCATATGTATGTTTAGAGACTTAGAAGGAACATTCGGGACGAATGTTTCTAAGGGAAGAATGTTATACCCGTAGTTCGTGGTATGTATGCGAGGACATACGTGCGAGAATCATGGCAAATATTGGAAAGAAAGGAAGATGTGATTTTTTCGAAAAGTTTCCGTTTTGTGAAGAAAAGGTTCGTTAATGGGAATTGGATTCCCAGTTTGGTATTTGAACTTCTCGGATTATATTAGAATTTTGAGATTTTATTTTGGAAATGGCCACGTGGGGCCACGGAAAATTCTGGTTTTGTGGGGTCGCTTTGTTTTTGAGGTTTCCGCTTTTGGATATTTTTAAGACGTAATATTTTGATTTAATCGGGCGACACGTGTCACCCCTTGTGGCCATGTGGTCGAAATGGTGTGATGTGTTAGCCAGCCATCCTACTCACCTGGCCGAAATGGCCTTACACTTGCACCCAATTTCGTTGGCCATGTGGTGTGGTGGGACACACATGGCCCAATCTTGGCCATACACTTAGATGGATCTTGACCCTCCATTGTTCATAAATAGACCCCTTGGTTGATGAATAAGTTCATCTCACTAAAGCTTCCAAGAGCAAAATACTTCCTCCCTGTATTGGTTTCGTCCCACTCCCTTGTGTAGAATACTTGGTGTATTGTGGTATAATTCCAAATACACTAGCCTAGTATCCTAGTAGTATTCCAAGTTGTTTAAATACTAGGAGCCAGAAATCCTACTTTATTCGAAAGTCGCAAAATGAAACCTGAAAAACCTTCATAGCTTTGGTTGAAGTGTTTAGAGAAGTTGTTTAGAAACTTCTAAGGGTCGCTTGGAGCGGGTTGGGCGTAAGGACTTGGAGCTAAACGTTGCTCAGATCGACATTTAATCTTGGATAATTTTGGGCTTATCGAGGTAATGATTTACGCCCCTATTGTAATTGGATATTACATGTCAGAGTAATGTATAGTCGAGTATACTATATTTAGAATGAGTATTGAACCGTATTTACATAGGGTGTATTTATGAGATCGCTGTATTATTGTGAAGTTAGATTTGAACACGTCCCGTTAGACGTGTAATCCCCGAGTTATTGGCCCCGTAGCGCCTTGTTAGTGAGAGATTTATGTGATTTCGGGAGGTCTGCCGAATTTTCGTAGAAAATGGAACCGTGTGTTTAGAAGTTAATAGACGTTTGTGGCCTATATAGGTGGAAGTACTACGAGTAGCGATTCTACTTGATGAGTGGAAAAGGCTAGCAGGTTACTGATCGTGGGCGTTTTGCTTATTGTCGATAATCGTCGCGAGGTATGTGAACCTCTTCCTATCCTTTCTAGCATGATGTTTTGTAAACTATGTAGCACGGTAGCGTACATGTGCTAAGTGTTTTGGTTGGTTTAAACATAGGGTGTTATAATAGCTTTATGGGAAGTTAGTTATAACGACTTTATGTGAGTAAAAGAATGGTTTATTGATTCGAAAGTTAAGAGACTTGATCTTCAAAGATAAGAGACTGACTTATAGACAACTTGATTTTGAAAGTTAAGAGACTTGATCTTCAAAGATAAGAGACTTGACTTATAACGACTTGTTTTCTAAAAGAGAAGTAACTTGATTTTAAGTATAGGTTACTTATTTTGAAAAGAGTACATTATTTGGGTTTTAAAAGAATACTTATGGTTGTTTTAAAAGGAAAGAGACTTGTAGAATCAAGAGTTTTGGTTTAGAACATAAAGTGTTATAACACTTTATGGGAAGTTAGTTATAACGACTTTATGAAAACAAAGGAATGGTTTTATCATTGGTTTTAAAATGGTAATTTGACTTTAAAGGGAGAAGTGTTTTGGTCTAAAAGGAAGGCATGTTATTGTCTTAATTTGGTTTAAAAAGGAAAGTCCGACGTTGTTTTGGTTTAATTAAAATATTAGTCACTTTATTTTCTTATACTACGTATTGTGTGACTTTTGTGAAAGTAACGATCTTTTAAAGAGTTAATGTATAAAGTACTTTGGGGATAAAACCCGATCTTGTTAATCATATAGTAGAAAGTACCTTGTGTGTATAACTTGATTGTGTTGGTTTGTGATAGCCTTGTAATACTTTCTTGTTGATTTGTTAAGTAAACATGCTAGGATGCTACGTGGGTTAGTATCTTGTGATGTTTGTGTAAAGGGGTTTCCCCTCGACTGCGCTTAAGTTGTTTAACTATCAGCCGTTATGTTGGTATTGTACCGCTCGCGCAGCATGTTTCCGAGGTTGTCGCCTCCGACGCGGTAGACTCGGCGATGCAGGACCATGATTCGAGAATACCTCATGCGGGTCAGGGACCTATGCGAGCTACGAGTTCGAGTTAGTGTGCGGCCTTTATGGTCACGCGGTCTATGTGGCCATGCGATGCGAGTCGGCGGATGCGGGAGTAGCTACCGATGCGGTTATACCTCATGCGCGCCTATGAGGTTGGCCTATCTGCGGAGCTGCGAGGATTCGGGGCTAGACGCGCATTGATATCGCGGCGTGTGACCGGCTTTGATCATGTGACGGTCTAGACATATCTCATGATCTGATTTATGACCTTGTTAGTACTATAGGTGTTAGTAGTCGGCTATGCCTTCGTGCCTGCATGCGGTTTTATTATGACAGTGGGACACCGTGTTCATGTACTCCTTGAATGTTTTATATCATGGATCGCCAAGACCGGAAGGTATTCCACGGGCATGAGTGATGTTGTGGGCGTGAGACCCATTGTTATATTTGAGTAATGACTTTGAGGCATGAGTCCCGACTTAACATGACTATTTATGTATTGTGGATGTAGTTTGGTTATCATACATGTCTCGCTTTATATAGACTATTATGATTTCATTTACGATATTTTTACAAGTTTCACATACTTGGTACTGTTGTCTTGACCTCCTTCGGCCCTGCGTTCATCCGCAGTAAGTACATCGGTTGTGGATCCGCTCTTAGGATCAGTTCGACTTTTGGGAAGCTCCGCTTCTCGGAGGCTTGTCTTTGGTATAGTCCTGTCGGTGTAGTTACTTGTACATTCGTGGTATGGCGGCCCTGTCGTCATAGTTATGGTTACATTCTTAAGTGCAGTATCTTGTTGTGGCGGGGTTGTAAAAGGATTTAAGCTTCGTGTTGATATATATATGTATATATTTCGGAAGGTGACCGTTTTGGTTAGCCTAGTTCATGCTTTATGACTTGTCTCATGTTTTAGTTTTTTATTTCGCTGATTTTCTCGATGTTGTATCACTAGGTGCCCGGTAAGGCACGATCCACGGGCCGGGATCGGGTCGTGACAGTCGATTGAGCGTGTGCGGGTCAACCCGTAGCTGTTTAAGGTGGTCGATTCGAGGTGGTCCTTGTGGTAGGGTCACGAGGGTGCTAGGCCGTGTTTAGGTAACCATCGTATGAGTTCGTGGATATGTTCGACCAGAATCGGATCGTGAAGGCCGTATGGCCTTGAAGGAGATCGAGGCTAGTAAGATGACCAAGTTTGAGTAGTGACTCAGATTTTGGAAACGGCGATGATCAAGTATGGTACGATACTAGAAAGAGTTCAAGTGTTCGAGAAGAGTACGGCGAGGAAAGAAGAGGCGTGTGTTAGCGAGAATAAAAGAGATCATTTTGTTGTGAAGTGAAGAGAGGAGTATCTTTTAGGCCAGGTGGAAGCTTTTGTGATGTAGGAATGCTTTCGTGGATCGTTAAGTATTTTCGTAAGTTATTTTTGTGCGGTGTGGCGGTGGCAACTTGTTAGAGGAACTTTATCGTTATCATCGTGAGAAGGAACATTCGGACGAATGTTTCTAAGAGGAGAATGTTATACCGTATTTCAGTATGCGTGAGGCGCACGTCTGAGTTTTTAAGCCTTAAAGTAGGCAAAGTGTCGAAATTTTGTGCACAACTAGCGAAAGAGTCGTTTCCGCAACGCTTTCCGGACTTTGCGAAGGAAAAATACGCTATGTCATTTATTATTTTGCGGATTTTTCCGAGAGCGAAATATTTTGGACCAACGGGAGGGTGACGTGTGTCACCTCAAAGTGGAGCCAAACATTGGGCGTTTGGCCTTGTTTTTGGTCGGGTTAGGTAGGATATTTTGGTGGTAGATGGATAAGGTACACTTTCCCAAATCCTCACCCTACACTTGCCCACCACTTGTCTTGATTCGCCCTGGTTGTCCTATAAATACCCCTTAGTCAAGACTTATTCTTCATCCACACTTGTGAAATTCCAAGGAAAATACTCCTCCCCTTTGTGTAGTTTTCATCCTACATTCCCCTCCCTTTTGTGAAGCCCTAGCCGAGGCAAACCCCTTCCTAAAGTGGTTCTCGATAAATACACCCCCTCGTAGAAAAGTATTCTCCAAGTATTGTTACTATACCCAAATCTGTAGCCCAAATACCTTGTAGTACTTTCCAAAGTTACCTCTATAGAGAGTCTAAATACTACTATACTTCCTTTAGTCACAAAAACGAAACCCTAAGGAAAATATTCATAATGGTTGAAGTATTAAGAAGTTGCGTAGAACTTCTAAGGGTTGTTGGAGCGGGTTGGAGCGGAGTAGAGCTAAACGTTGCTCGGGATCGACATTTAACTTGGATAATTTTGGGCTTACCGAGGTAAATACTCTTGTCCTATTGTAATTGGAAATTACATACCGTAGTAGTATAAAATTGAATATAAGATACATGTAGGATATTACGAGAATTGAACTAATGAAGGATATTCGTAAAAGAATTAAATAGATCACATCGTAAGAATATTAAAGAAGAAAAGTCGTACTTACATGACCGTATTTACAGAGAATCGTGTAGTTTGACTGGGGAAGTCTGCGCCCAATTTTCCGTGGGATAAGGAATCAGTATCTAGAAATGTTTTTCGAATAGTCTAGACGTTGATAGACTTATATGACCAATATAGGTTGAAAATCGCAGTAGCGTATTCTACTCGAAGGGTGGAAAAGGCTAGCGGGATTACAAAGACGTTGGAGCTATTTGCTATCACGATAAATCGTCACGAGGTATGTGATTCTTCCTATACTCTTGAGCATGATATTTTAAAAGTATATATATATATATAGCGTGACGTCGTGTGTTAATCGAACGTGGTTTTACTGGCAATGTCTTTTGACTTAAGCCCAATAATAAGAATCTTGAAGTATTTCAAAAGAATTAAGAAACCGTTTTGAAAGAAGAGTAACACTTGGTTTTGAAAGTTAAGAGTTATACTAGTTTTATGGGAAGTTGGGTATAACGACTTAAGAGTAGTAAAATGAATGGTTTATTGATTTTAAAAGTTAAGAGACTTGATCTCAAAAGATAAGAGACTTGATGTTATACCCCGTATTTCCAGAGTATGTACGTGAGGACGTACGTAGAAAAGTTTGAGCCTTAAAGTAGGCTAGTGCCGAAAATTTTGTTCACAAGTACCGAAAAGAGTCGTTTCACTAAACGTTTTACAAACTTTGCAAAGGAAAATTCGGCTATATCATTTATTTTTTTGCGGTTTTTCGAGAGATGAAATATTTTGGACCGGGAGGGTGACATATGTCACCCTCAAAGTGGACTGGCAAAGGCAAGCTTGGCATATTTTTGTGCCTAAAGTTTGGTCAATAGTTGGTAGGATATTTTGGTGGTAGATGGATAAGGTGTACTTGGGTAAATCTTGGCCTTACACTTGCACCACACTTGTCTTCATCTTGGCCATTGGTTGGTCATTGCTTGACCTATAAATACCCCCTTAGTTGATGAACTTCTTCATCCACAAAATAGTTTCTAAGTGTTAAAATCCTCCTCCCCCTCTTAGAAAGGTTCTCGCCCAACCTGGAGAGACCTTGGCCAAACCCTCCCTTGTGAGCTTTAGCCGAAACCCCCAAATTTAGTTGTGTAGCCTAAAATACACCCTTTGTGGTATAGAAGTACTCCAAATATTGTTATAATGCCAAAATACTCTAGCCCAAAACCTTTGTAGTATTTCCAAGTACCTCTTTCTAAAAGCCGAAAATACTATTATACTTCCTTTAGCCACTAAACGAAACCCTATGGAAAAATCTCCATAATTAGTTGGAGTACTAAGTAGAAGTTGTGTAGAACTTCTAAGGGTTTCTTGGAGCGAATTGGGCGCAGGAGTAGGAGCTAAACCTTGCTCGGGATCGACTTTAAACTTGGATATTTTGGGGCTTACCAGGGTAAATAATCCTATCCTTCTATTGTAATTGGAAATTACATATCGTAGTTGTATTGAAATGAATATAAGATTCATAGAAGAGATTGAACTGTAATGAAGGATATTACAGATAAGACTTGAATCAAATCGCATCGAAGAATATTTAAGTAAGATTAAACGCACTTACATAGGACCGTATTTACGAGTCTTATAACCTTTATTGGTTGACGCTCGCGAGTAGCATGTACTACTTGGAAGGTGGACAAGGCTAGTCGTTATAGCCAGGGAGCGTTTGCTAATGTCGATAATCGTCGAGGTATGTGATTCTTCCTATACTCTTGAGCATGATATTTTAAAGAATATATATATATAGTACTACGGTGACGTGTGTTAATCGAACGTAGTTATGCAATGTCTTTTGACTTAAGCCCGAATAATATATATATATGCGGTAGACGACGTGTGCTAATCGAACGTAGTTGTACGGCAATGTCTTTTGACTTAAGCCCAATAATAAGAATCTTGAAGTATTTCAAAAAATTAAGAATCCTTTTTGAAAGAAGAGTAATACTTGGTTTTGAAAACATAAGAGTTATACTAGCTTTATGGAAAGTTAGGTATAACGTTTTAAGGAGGTAAAATGAATGGTTTATTGATTTTAAAAGTTAAGAGACTTGATCTTAAAAGATAAGAGACTTGACTTAAATAAATTAATATGAATTTTGTGTGAAACCATTCGTGAGTAATGAGTACTTGGTTTTAAAAAGGAATAATGTTTTTGATTTGAAATCGAGAAGTATCAACAAACCACCGCAGCGTTAATAAGGAAATGTAATGACTAATGAAGTATTATTAAAACCAAGAGAAACCTCATCCGCATAGAAGCTAAGATGAGACAAAATGATATTACATTTTCTAGATCATGTCGCTTTAATAAGATGGTTATAAACAAGAATAAAATGCTCACACATATGGCATATGTTACTCAATTGTTTTAAAAGAGATTAAGACATTGAACTATGAAACTTTTCTAAAATAAAGAGACTTGAGTATGAAATTAGGCAAACTGGAACTTTAGGAAAAGAAAGGCATTGTTTTGTCTTAAATTGGTTTAAAACATAAAGTGTTATAATGACTTTATGGGAAGTTAGTTATAACGACTTTATGAGAACAAAAGAAGGGTTTTATCATTGGTTTTAATGTGGTAACTTGACTTTAAAAGAGAAGTGTTTTGGTCGAAAAGAAGGCATGGTATTGCCTTTTGGTTTAAAAGGAAAGTATGGAAGTTGTTTGGGTTTACTTAAAAGATGTAAGTCACTCTATTTTTATACTAAGGGTATCGTGACTTTTATAAAAGGAATGGATCTCTTAAAGGAATTTAACGACGTAGTACTTTAGGTTAAAACCGACTTTGACATAAAATGAACGTACCTTGAGTCAGGTATAACTTGCCTATGCTTGTTGTTGTGAAACTTGCCTATGCTTGTTGTGATAGCCTTTGTTGTGCAAGAATTGTGTTTCTATACTACCGCTCTCGATGGAGGCGGTTGACTTGTTGAGAACTTACTTGGACGCATCTACAGTGACGGAGAATTCCACCGCACGCCTCGCGTTGATAGTGTTATTCCACGGACTAGCTCTCCAGGTTTCTTCGTTCGACCTTGGTACCGTGGTGGCTTCAGATTGCTGCCGTCGTGGCTGATTCGGCCTTGGTACCGTAGTTAGCCCGACTTGCCCCGCTCGTGTAGTGACGAAGTCTCGTGATCTGACTTGGTACAGTAGTTAGCCCGTACTTGCCGGTCGCCTCGTGGCGGCCTTGGTATCCGGTAGTCGGCCGACTTGCCGTGTCGCCGTGGTTTGGTTGTATTGTATTGTTAGTACGGCTTTGGCATCGTAGGACTTGGTGTTCAGTGTACTTCTGTTATCATATCATAGACTCTCGGCGATGAGGAAGGTATTCCACGCATGATTGATGTTATGGCGTGAGACCCATCGTTATATTTGAGTAATGACTTGAGGCGTGAGTCCCGACTTGATATAATCGCTATATGTGTGTCGTAGTTTGGTTATCATACATGTCTCGCTTTATATAGACTATTATGATTTCATTTACTGATTTCTGATTTCACATACTTGGTACTGTTATCGACCTCGCCCGGGTGCGTTCATGCCGCAGTAGAGGTACATTGTTGTCGATCCTTTTAGGATCACATTTCGTGTTGGAAGCTCGTTCCTTGGAGGCTTATCTTTGGTTTGTTACCACACAGTCTGTAGTTCTTACATTCGGGGTATGGCGGGCCACGTCCGTCATAGTTGTTGTAAATCTTAAGTCCTGTAGTAATCGCTGTGGGCAGGGTTGTAAGGATTGTAACTGTTCAAAGGTCGATATTTATATAAATGCTGAAAGGCAACCGTTTTGGTTGGCCTATTTTCTTTCATCTTGATCTATATCTATTTACATGTTTAAGTTTTCATTTCCGCTGGTTTTTCTCTGATGTTGTATCACCAGGTGCGGGTAAGGCACGATCACGCCCGGTTCAAGTCGTGACAAAAGTGGTATCAGAGCAGTTAGTCCTCGGAAAGTGTCTACAGACCGTGTCTAGTAGAGTCTTAATTATCGATGTGTTGTGCACCACATCTATAATCAGGAGGCTATAGGACATTTAGGATTGGTTTCCCTTCTTCTCATTCTGAGATCGTGCCTTAGAGCTGTGTTGTAAGTTGGACCCCTCTGACGTATCTCGTTTTACTTATGTCACGACCGAACGCAGTGATCGTGCCTACCCGGCACCCTAGTGATACAACATCGAGAAAATCAGCGGAAATAAAAACATGAACATGAATTAAGAGACATGATAAATAAACAGACAACCAAAGTTGCCTTCAGATATATACATAAATACCCGAACGCTTATCCTTTTTACGGACAACAAGCATTTCTGCACTAAGAAGTGACAACAACTATGACGGACAGGGCGCCATACCCCCGAATGTACAAGAACCTGCACTGTGGTAACATACCAAAGATAAGCCTCAGAAGGACTGAGCTTCCCAACACGCTGAAATGTGATCCTATAACGGGGATCGACAATCGATGTACCTCTACTGCGCATGAACGCAGCCCAAGGAGGTCGACATAGTACCAAGTATGTGAAAGTAAAATATCAGTAAATGAAATCATAATAGTCTATATAAAGCGTGAGACATGTATGATAACCAAACTACGATTCACAACATAAAAGCAATCATGTCAAGTCGTGACTCACGCTCAAAGTCATCCTCATGCCCGTGGAACTCCTTCCTCACCGCCGCGCCTAGGTACAAATCATGTGATACGATAATGTCTCGCCCATCTTATGGACCCGGATAGAAACGTGTGGAATACATTCCTGCTCATCCATGAACCGTGGTTAATGAAATACATTCCGGATGACCGGTAGTCGAGTGAAATACATTCCGGATGAACCGTGAGTCGAGTGAATACATTCGGATGAACCGTCGAGTGAAATACATTCCGGATGAACCGTAGTCGAGTGAAATACATTCGGATGAACCGGTAGTCGAGTGAAATACATTCGGATGAACCGTAGTCGAGTGAAATACATTCCTGATGAACCGTAGTCGAGTGAAACACACTTGCACAACAAGGCTATCACACGTAACATGGTCAAGTTTCATAACAACAAGCATAGGCAAGTTATACACAAGTCAAGGTACTTTCATTTTATGTCAAAGTCCGAATTTTAACCCTAAAGTACTACGTACGTTAAATTCCTTTTAAGAGATCCATTCCTTTTCTAAAAGTCACCCGATACCCGTAGTATATAAAAATGTGTGACTTATATCTTTTAAGTAAACCAAAACAACTTTCATACTTTACTTTTTAAGACCAAATTAAGGCAATACCATGCCTTCCTTTTGGACCAAAATACTTCTCTTTTAAAAGTCAAGTTACCACCTTAAAACAAATGATAAAACTCTTCCTTTGTTTTCATAAAGTCGTTATAACCAACTTCCCATAAAGCTGTTATAACACTTTATGTTTTAAACCATTTTAAGACAACACAATGCCTTTCTTTTCCTAAAAGTTCGGTTTGCCTAATTTCAATTACGCAAGTTTCTTTTTAGAAAAGTTTCATAGTTCAATGTCTTAACCTCTTTTTAAAACAATAGAGTAACATATGCCATAGGTGAGTAGGTTAATCTTGTTCATAACCAATCTTATTAAGCAGCCATGATCTAGAAAATGTAATATCATTTTGTCTCATCTTAGCTTCTATGCAGATGGAGGTTTTTACTGGTTTTAATAATACTTAATTATTCAATACATTTTCCTTTATTAATGCAAAGATGGTTTATTGATACACATTCTGATTTCCGAAATCAGTAAAACATTATTTCTTTTAAAAAACCAAGTACTCATTACTCACGAATGAGGTTTCACACAAAATCCATATTAATTCATTTAAGTTAAGTCTCTTATCTTATAAGATCCAGTCTCTTAACTTTTGAAATTAATAAACCATTCATTTTACCACCCTTAAGACGTTATACCTAACTTCCCATAAAGCTAGTATAACACTTATGTTTTAAAACAACCAAATACGCTTAACACGTACGTCACTACCGCTACATAGCTCACACATATCATGCTAGAAAAGATAGGAAGAGGTTCACATACGCGACGATTATCGACTAATAGCAAAATGCTCCAAGTACCTCAAACCGGCTACTCCTTAAGCCAAGTAGATCACGCCATCGTAGTACTTCAACCTATAGAGCCACAAGGCGCCTATTAACATCTAGATCTCAATGTAGAATATCCTACGTAAAATTCGCAAAGACTCTCCCGCAACAGAATCTCCTCATCGAGGGCTACCAAGCCAACCGGGGAGTTTTGCACGCCTAACCGGACGTACAATTCTACTCACAAGAATACTACATAAGTCTCCGTAATACACCCTATGTAATTACATTCATTCTCTTCTTTAAATTCAGCTTAAGTCAAAAGACATTGCAAGACAATAATGTTCATTCGATATATAGTATACCTTAACTATATATTCCAACAACATGTAATTTCCAATTACAACGAAGGTCAAGAGTGTTTACCTTGATAAGCCCAAAATTATCCAAGTTATAATGTCGATCCCGAGCAAGGTTTAGCTCACTCGTGCGCTCAATCCGCTCCAAACAACCCTTAGAAGTTCTAACCAACTTCTACTTAAATACTCCAACTCGCTATGAAGATTTACTTAGGGTTTGGTTTGAGACTAAAAGGACAAAAGGTAGTATTTCCTGCTCTACGTATAGAGGTAACTTTTGGAATACAACAAGGTAAAGGCTAAGGTATTTTGGGCATTATAACAATACTTGGAAGACAACTTTCTACCAAGGGTACCTCTCGCCACCACTAGGAGTGAGGGAACCTCTCGCCACAAGGCCACCCAAAGGGAAGGCTTAGACGAGAACAACAAGAGGAGAGGGGAGGATTGCAAGACTTAGAACACATTTGGACGATGAAGTCTTCAACAAAGGGAGGGTATTTATAGGAAGCCAAGGCCAACCAATGGACAAGATCAAGCCATGCAAGGCAAGTGTAAGGCCTTGATCAAGCCAAGTGCACCCTAACCCCTACTCCACAAAACATGGCACAAAACAAGGCACAAAACAAGGCCAAAACAAGGCACAAATAAGGGCCAATCGGCGAGACGTGACCCAAATGCGACAACGTCCACTGAGGTGACAAGTGTCACCTCTCGTTGGCCCAAAAATGTTCCGCCGGAAAAATCCAAAAATACAAAACGACATAGCCGGAATTTTCCTTCGCAAGTTCTCAGAAACGCTTTAGTAAAACGACTCTAACCGTGTTGTACAAAATTTCGAACCTATGCCAAACTTTAAGTCTCAAATTGTCGTGACGTCCTTACGTATATACTGAAATACGGGTATAACAAGTTATGCCTCCGCAAGGCAACCCGGCCTGGCGGCGGCAAAGGAGAGTCGCGAGTAGAGCAATGGCGGTCTACAGACCACACTGAGCCTCCACCACCGATGCAAGCGGGGATGGGTTACAAGTGGGCCCGATTAATGGCCGTGGTTGTGGCGGACTGAGGATAGGTGGACGCAGCAGCTCAAAGAGCACTAGTGGTTCACCTAGATCGAGATAGTTTGAGGCTACGGGATTTTTCCGAGTTGTAGGCGCGAGTTTTATGGTCGAGGCCTGAGGATGATACGCAGGAGTTCATCCGGCAGTTACAGCGTATCATGAGAGTGATCAAGGCATCGGAGACCGAGTCAGTGGTCCTAGGTTCGCATCGGCTGCGTGATACCGCATGATCGTTTGATTCGCGAGCCGTCCCGGAGAGAATGCACTTCCAGCTATATGGGGCGAGTTCTCAGGGGCATTTCTTGCACATTTCTTGCCTCCACATATGAGGAGGGCTCGGGCCGACAGATTTTTGGTGTTGCGGCAGAACGGGCGTACGATTTGGGAGTACAATGTGGAGTTCGACTCATTGGCCCGCTACGTCCCCGCGGTAGTAGCTAGTATGGAGGATCGAGTGCACCGATATGTTACGTGGCTCGATGATTACCTAGCGAGTTGTTGGTGTAGCTCTTCACCGCATGGACATTGCACGCAGCTTATGCACTTGGATGTGAGGAGCGGAAATCGCGGAATGACCAAGATCGCGGAAGAGGCCGTAAGGCAGGTCCTTTGATAACTTTCGAGTGGACCGCCAAAGAAGCAGATTAGTTATGTACCTACGCCCGGTCAGTGGTCCTCCACAGCCCGGGACCTTCGGGATATTCAGAGCGGTCGTGGCTCCTGTTTCAGATTTTCGGGAGTAGGAGTGCTCGCGGATGAGGTCGCCTTGTCTCAGGTGTGGCGCTGTGGAAAACTTCATAAGGGAGAGTGTCGCACTAACTTGGGAGATTGTTATTCTTGCGACCAACAGGCCATCCGGCGAGACTGTCCCGACTGTGTGGTAGCGTGAGATAGCACTGACTAGAGCGATTGCGGGTTACCTTCCATAGCTAGGCAAGATGTTCATATACCGGCAGGCCACGGTAGAGGTCGCGGTGGAAGTTCCCAGTTTTAGCGGTCCTTTGAACCGCCTATTTTCAGGTATATCCTTAACCCTCTAGAGATTTGTATGTATTGATGTTACGATGATGTGTTTAGTGTTATGTTCGGATAGCTTTGTGCTAAAATGTGATTTAGACGCCTGGTTAGTGAAAAGGGTAAGCTCAAAGTAGAAAATGATGAACCTTAGAATATTACACTGAGACCTTAAATGTAAGGCCGTCTTGAGTACAAGATTTTGCGGGTGATCTTTGTCAGAAGGTATAAGTATACGTGGGGTAATTGTGGGAAAATTCCTTGGGTGGTGTAAAATGGAAGTGGTAGCTTTCATGACCTGTATAGGTAAGATTGTTCGGATCGGAAACAAGAGCTTGACGCGTTGTGGGTCGGGTTGGGGCGTGTTGCGGGCCAACCCGCCGCCTGCTTCGGTGGGTCACGGGTGGTCCCGCCAGTGGTAGGGTCACGAGGGTGCTAGGCCCAAGTTTAGATGACCATCGTATGAGTTCGTGGATATGTTCGACCAGAAGCGAATCGTGAAGGCCGGGAATGGCCTTAAGGAAGATTGAGGTTAGTAAGATGACCAAGTTTGGAGGTGGTGACTCCAAATTTTTGGGAACTGAAGCGATGACTGAAGTGTGGTACGTATACTAGAAGAGTTCTAGTGGTCGAGAAGGGCACGACGAGTAAGGAAAGAAGTGAACTTGTGCTGAAAGATGGAAGTAATCATTTTTGTGAAATGAGTGTGCGAAGGGAGTATCCTTTTGTTACACCCCGTAAGTCCAGAACATGTATAAGAGAATGTACGAAAGGAAACAAGACTTGGAAATTAGTACGAAAGGAAGAATTGTTTTTCCGACGGAAAATCTTCCGGACGTCGGAAAGGAAAAATGTTCGTTATTGAGAATTGGATTCTCAAAATGCATTATTTGAAGAGTATGGAACTTATTAATATTATGGAAATTTATTTTTACAGATTTGGTCACGTGGGGCCCACCCGAGGAAATTTACGTTTTGTGGGGCCCACGAGGGTTACGGAATTTTATGGACGAATGAGAGGGTGACACGTGGCACCCCCATAAGTGGTCTTGGTCGAATTAGAGGAGGGGTAATATGGCCATTGAACCTCTTGGAAGATAAGTCTTCAAAGCTTGACATAATTGACTAGTCAACTTGCCACTTAGGCTTGATCCATGTGATTTTAATCCTAGCCTCACATTTGTTTAAGTCTAAACCCTCCAATATGTGTTATATACTAACTAGTAGCAAGTCTTGTCATTTCTACACTTAGAAAAATTAGAGAGCCCTTGTGCTTGAGAGGAAGCTCTCGGGTTTGGCTAAGCTCTCACATGAAATTTTTTAGTTTGTGATCCATTAGCCACTAGACTTAAACCCAATGTCCCTAAGGGTATTATAAGGTTATCTCAATAGAAAGATTTCGGAAAAAACGCATTTTTACGTTAGTCGCAAGGCGGAAACTAAAGGAGTTCTTCAACTTTGAAGTTGGAACTTGAAGATGGGTTCTTCATAGGCCTCTAAGGAGTGCTTGGAGCGGATTGTAACCTAAGGAAAGGAGCTAAGAATTGCTAAGGCGCGATTTTGGAATCTTGGAAATTTTAAGGGCTTATAAAGGTATATTCTTGTCGTTTTAGCAATTAAGGTTTACTTATCATTGTAGCTATGGTTATTAGCAAGCATGAGTTTTATAGTATGAAGTTTGATAAGTATTTGGACTATTGGAACCCTAATCCGAAATCTAGCATGTTTAGCTTTAAGATTTCAATTCAAGTCGATTATTAGTTAAGTCGTCACATGTTGTATAAAGAAGGAAATTATAGTTGTTGAAGTTGTTTATGACTAAATAACATGTTGACCTAAGAACTTGGAATTGGTAAAGGGTTGGAAAAGACTTAGTGTTGCTATGTAAGTTGGCCGAGAATTGGCTAGTGTGCATTAGACTACTTCGTATGAATTGTGGGGCGGAATTTTACGATTGTAAGGCGTGTAATCCCCTTTGTTTGGTTGTTGATCGAGCCTTAAAGGTGGCTTGTTGGTTATTGTATTCGCCTGAAAAGGTGGCAAAGTGAGTAGAAACAAAGGAAGTGCTGCCCGATTTTCCGTAGAATTAGAGACCAAATATTTAGTATTATTCTACGTTAGAGACTAGAAGTTGATAGTCTTGTTGTGACCATTATAGGTTGACACTTCTACGTACGGCGTATTCGGCTTAGCTTGTGGATTTAGCCGAAAAGGTATGTGAACTATCTCCTCTTCTAGCATGATTCCTTAAGATTAAGAAAGTATGTTCTACTCCTTAAATGATCCATTCCTTGGTTGTATTTGGATTGCCTAGAATAGAATTTGTTCTATGAACTTTCTTGATTGTACTTTGATGTTTAAATTGTAAGTTGTAAAATCCATTTTCTTAGTGAAGTTTGGATTCTTAAAAGTGAAAGTATTTTACTTAAAGTACATAGAGTCTTGAAAAAGAAGTGGTTTCCAAATCGTTCGGCTAGTGCCTTAGTTCCAAAAACCTAAAGGTCATTATAATGACTTTAGGGGAGTCAAAGGAGTGATTTACTTATTTGATTTAAAAGAGGAGAAAGTACATGGTTTAAGAGAAGTAACTTGTCTTAAAGGTGTGAGTTACTTGAAGTTTAAAAGTAGAAGAAACTTGTTTTCTATATATTAAGATACTTGAAGTGTTTTGAAAGTTAAGAACTTGATTTGTAAGTATGTGATACTTGGTTTTAATAGTATAAGTCTCTTGGTTAAAAAAAGGAATGGATATGTCTAAAACCATAAAGGGTTATAACGGCTTTATGGGAAGTTGGTTATAACGGCTTTATGGAAGATTTAGAAAGTTGTCTATTTTGATTAAAGGGCATAAGATGCCTAGATTGTGAAAATTTGAAGTTACTTGATTTCAAGCCTTGAAATGAGTTTTCTAAACGTGTAGTAACTTACTTTGAAAAATAGACATGCCTTGATACTACGGGTGTTAGTATCTTGGGATTTTACACAAAAAGGAGTCTTTTGAAAAGAATGTACGTACGTAGTACTTTGGCCTGTTTAATTGAGAATTATTCTATGTATGCCTTGATAAGTACTTTGGCTTGTTAAAAGAGAATTATTCTATGTATGCCTTGATTAGTACTTTGGCTTGTTAAAAGAGAATTATTCTATGTATGCCTTGATTAGTACTTTGGCTTGATAAATTGAGAATTTGTCTAACTGTGCCATGATAAGTACTTTGGCTTGTTAAAAGAGAATTATTCTATGTATGCCTTGATAAGTACTTTGGCTTGTTAAAAGAGAATTATTCTATGTATGCCTTGATTAGTACTGTCACGACCCATTCCGGGGCCCGTAACTGGTGCCTTACCGGGGCACCCAAGTAGCCATACATCAGAGTAATCAGCGGAAATATAAAACAAGACAAGAAACAATTTATAAAATAAGACACAGTTTATGTGAACAAACGTCGCCTTTCGGCATATATATATAAACAAGGTTTAGCGATTCCGACATCGCATAACATGACTACGCACTTAAGGAAATATACAACTATGGCGGGACAGGCCCCGCCATACCCCCTATACAAAACTATCTACAACAGGAGATCATACCAAAAGTAGAGCCTCCGGAAGAGACGGAGCTCCCGACACCAACGTAGATCCTAAGGATGCGGATCTAGCACCGCTGCCCTTACTGCGCATGAACGCACTTGGCCCGAGGTCGCATACAGTACTAAGTATGCGAAATCAGTAGTACTTAAATGAAAACATATCATTTTAAAACCGGTTTACAAATATGTGTGAAACAACCAAGGAAACCGCACATAGTGCCACATCACAAACAAGAGCAACAATAGGTAAATCGTAATAGGTTTTGTCTAGGCCGCGAATGATCGAACAGGCCACTCGCCCATCATCATTCTGCAAGCCTAATCCTGACTCCCGAGTCCGCATAGGCCACTCACGGGCCCGCATGAGGCATAACCCCGCATCGAGGGTAGCTACTCCTCAACGCCCCGACTCGTTGTCCGCATGACACATGCACCGCATGAGGCATAACCCGCATACTAACTCGAACTCGTAGCTCCGCATAGGCCCCCTCGACCCACATGAGGTATTCTCGAATCATGGTCCTGCATCACTGAAGTCTACCCGCATCGAGGCGCCAATCCCTGTATCACCTCAAGAGGTGAGTGATATAGTACTAACACAACAGCTTATAGTTCAAACAACATAAGCATAAGTAAGACTGACCTCTTTACACAAACGTTACAAGATACTAGCACATAGCGTCACAATATGTCTACTCACCAAAACCATCTTATTATACCTTTCAGAAATCAATACAAGTCTTTTTATAAAACACATAAGTAAACTGTTCCTTTTTATAAAACTTAAGCCGTTATACTTAACTTCCCATAAAGCTAGTATAACCCTTAAGCTTCTTGTTTTAAAAACAACTATTCTTCTTCTTTTAAAACTGTGTTATAATTCTTTTGAAAGTCTTTTTAAGATCTTTATTATTCAAGCTTAAGTCGCAAGACATTGACGTAAGTATTATTCAGGGTTAAGTCAAAAGACATTGCCGTAGTTATTATTCAGTTAACACATGTACGTCTACCGTACTATATATATATTTAAAATATCATGCTTTAGGAAGAATCACATACCTTCTCGTAAAACCGCGCCAAGTTGAATATGTCGGCGTCAGAATCACTATAATAGTCGACACGCCTAACAACGTTCGACTACTTTGTAAACTTCTAAACAGAGGGTTCTATATCCTACGGAAAATTGGGCGACTTCCCTACCGGTGAGCTACTCAAGTTCATCGTGAAAACAATCCTATGTAAGTCTGTTTGATTATTCTTCTTTTAAACCCTTCTACTTGGTAATACCTCAATTCTATTACATGATATTCTTCTAAGTATTTAATACTTATTCTTATACTTCTACAAGATGCATTCTCTAATACAAAAGAGGGTTAGGATTATTTACCTCGGTAAGCCCAATAATATCCTAGATAAAGTCGCGCTGAGCAAGGTTTTGCTCTAAGTTGTATGCGCTCAGGTAGCTCGAAACCTTAGAAGTTCTTCACAACTTCTACTAAGGACTAAGGGATTTGGGCTAGAGTATTTTGGGCATTATAACAATACTAGAAGGCAACTTTTCTACCAAGGGAGGGTAGAATTTTGGCTATGCTAGGGGCCTCGGCCAAACTACTAGGCTAGAGGGGGTATTCGGCCAGGGCCTTCACAAGGGGAGGAGGGTTGGACGAAAGGCTACAAAGGGAGAGGAGAGGATTTTCAAGACTTGGAAAGATTTGTGGATGAAGAACTCTTCATCTCTGAGGGTATTTATAGGTCAAGAAGTGGCCAACCAATGGCCAAGATTAAGACAAGTGCAAGGCAAGTGTAGGGTGAAGATTTACTCCACACAAATATCCTACCAACTCCTTGACTTGTGCACAAGGCACAAAAAACGTGCCAATGCTCTCCAATTTCGTCCAATGGACGATTCGTTCATCAATGGGAGGGTGCCGAGTGTCGCCCTCGTTGGTCAAAATGTTTCGTCTCTCGGAAAAATCCGCAAAAATTAGAAATGGCATAGCCGGAATTTACCCAACAAAAGCTGTGGAAACGTTTCGTCGGAAAACGATTCTTTTAGTGAGTTGTGCACAAATAAAAAACGTCCAAGGCTTATCTTTAAGGCTAGACTTTTGTACGTATTCCCTTACGTACATACTCTGGAAATACGGGGTATAACATTCTCCCCCCCTTAGAAACATTCGTCCCGAATGTTCCTTCCCAAGACAGTTAACGATAAGATTCTTCATAACTTAAACAGTTTACAAAAGCCACATACGGCCACAAAACAACACTTAGGCATAAACGATAATGGAAATTTACAAGTAGGAAAGTGAATTACCTGGAGGTGTGGGGAATAGGTGAGGATACTTCTGCCTCATGTCCTCCTCGGCTTCCCACGTCATCTCCTCTCTGAGCTCGTTCCGCCACAAGACTTTGACGGAAGCCACATTCTTCGTCACAGACGCCTAACTTTGACGATCGACTATCGCTATGGGAATCTCCTCATACGATAACCCCTGGTCACTGGACATCGCCAATCGGGTGTACCCTAAATGGATCCCGATACATCTCCTCAAAGATAGATCGTGAAAAACCGGATGCCGCCTCCGGTCGGACGGCGGCAGATCCAACTCGTAGGCAACCTTGCCTACCTGCGACAATCGAACGACCCAATGTACCTGTAATGAGTTTCCCTTCTTCCGAATCTCATCACACCTTCATGGGTGTGACACTAGGAAAACCCAATCATGAACCTCGAACTCAAGATGCCGACGACGATGATCTCGCATACGACTTATCGACTGAGCATCAATAGCGCCTCGGATAAGCTTCACCTTATCCATCGCTTGTACCAAATCTGGTCCCACTAGCCGCACTCGCCACATCGAACCAACCTATAGGCGATCTGCACTTCCCATACAAGGCCTCGTAAGGCGCCATCGAATCTTTGGGTGGTAGCTATTATTATACGCGAACTCAACCAGAGGCAAATGATCCTCCCAACTACCACGAAGTCAATAACACAGCTCGCGACATATCCTCGAGAGTGCGGATAGTGCGCTCTGCTCCGTCCGTGCGTGGATGAAATGCAAGACTCGTGCTCGCTGCGTCCCTAAACCTCTCTAGAAGGACCTCGTAAGTTAGCCGTGGCGGGCTCCTGCATGCGATATGATCGGTAGGGACTCCATGCGATCGACGATCTCTCGGATGTAAAGTCCGCATAATCCTCAGAAAAAGTCGTCTGACGGGAAGAAAGTGGGCTGATTTCGTCCACCGTCGACGATAACCCATATAGAATCATGTCTCCTCCGAGTGCGAGGTAATCCTGCGATAAAGTCCATGTTGATTACCTCCACTTCCGGTCGGGATCTCAATCGTCAGAACAAACCACCGTGCCTCTCGGTGTTCTACCTTCACTGCGACAACACGGGCACCGAGCTACGAACTCGCAACGTCCTCTTCAAGCCATCCCACCAATACGGATCTAAGGTCGTGGTACATCTTGGTCGACCGGATGGATGAAACGCGCACGTGTGCTTCCCAAGAACCTGCTGCCAAGTCCCGAGACATCCGGAACACACCTCGCCCTCAAACCTTAGCACCCCATCGGTGCTACTCAAAGGACCACTTGCCCTCACGAAGAGGCAGATCACGATATCGAATCAAAGTGGATCCTCGAATTGCCTCTTCACCTCCTCGGCGATGGAAGACTCGCAACCTCACGAACTCTAACACCACCGCTATCGGAATCAATCAAACGGACACCAAGGCTCGCTAATCGATGCAAATCACGAACCATGTCCCTCTCTCTCTGCACATCGATAGGCTCCCATCGACCTACGACTAAGAGCATACGCCTGACATTGGCCTTCCCGGGTGGTACAGATATCAACATCGTAATCCTTAAGCAACTCTAACCACCGCCTCGCCGTAAGTTCAGCTCCTCTGGCAAGATATCTGGAGGCTCTTGTGGTCAGTAAAATATCCACGTGAACCCCATACAAATAGTGCCTCGGATCTTCAAGCGTGAATCACACCGCCAACTCAAATCATGGGTGGGGTAGTTCCTCGTGTTTCTTCACTGTCGGGATGCATATGCTATAACTGCCATGCTGCATCAACACATCCCAACCCGATGCCCGACGCATCACAATACACGACATAACCATATGGACCTGCGGAAGAGTAAGAAGCGAGGCGGTCGTCGGTCTCTTTCAAAGAATCGAAACCACGCTCCACAAGCATCACCCATCAAACTTGGCTGCCACGAGTCACCTAGTCAATGGTGCGAAGATAAGCAAACTTCTCCACGAACCGCCGATAATATCTGCAAGGCCTGTAAAATCGCGAACCTCGCCGGAGTAGTAGGTCTAGGCCAAATCTGGCGCCGATCTTGGTCGTATCCACTCGAATGCCATCAGCCGGCAATATGCCCAAGAAACGCCATCAAGTCAACCAAAACTCATATTTGGAAAACTTGGCGTAACAAGCTGGTCTCGAGAAGCCATCGGCCTGATCCTCAAATGCTCGCGTGCTCCCCGCTCTGAGCGAGAATAAACCAAGATATCATCAATGAACACTATCACAAACGTGTCCAAAAATGGTTTGAACACTCGGTTCATCAAATCCATGAATACCGCCGGAGCATTGGTCAACCCAAAAGACATGACCCTGAACTCATAATGCCCGTACCGGGTCCGGAATGCAGTCCTAGGGACATCCACCTCTCGACGAACGATGATAGCGATCGCGGATCAATCTTGGAGAAACATCTCGCGCTCGCAGAATCGGTCGAACAAATCATCAATCACAGGAAGGGGTATACATTCTTAATGGTCACCTTGTTCAGCTGCCTGTAGTCAACACACATGCGCAGCGTCCCGTCCTTCTTCTTCACGAACAATACCGGCGCCCCCCAGGGAGAAACACTAGGTCTGATAAAACCCTTCTCCAGCAAATCCCTCAGCTGGTCCTTCAACTCCCTCAACTCGGCAGGTGCCATTCTGTATGGCGGAATGGAAATAGGCCGAGTATCTGGCAACACATCTATACAAAACTCGATCTCCCTCTCAGGAGGGATACCCGGGAGGTCATCTGGAAACACGTCTGGGAACTCGCTGACTACTGGAACTGACTGAAAATCTGGTACCGCAGCTTCAGTATCAAACACCCGAACGAGATGGTAGATATACCCCTTCTGCACCATCTTCCTAGCCTTGAGGTAGGAAATAAACCTACCCCTCGGCGATACCGTGCTCCCCTCCCACTCAACAACCGGCTCTCGAGCTGGAACCGTACTACTCTCTCTGCGGTCTACATTGGCGTAGCAAGCTAGCCAATCCGTCCCATAATCACGTCGAAGTCAATCATCTCAACTCTATCAAGTCGGCTGGGTCCGACGTAAATAGTCACGGGACAAGGTCTATATACGCCGAGCTACCACCGAATCACCCGGCTGGCGTAGCTACCTCGAAAGAGTCTATGGACTCGTGCTCTATCCCTATCCTACTAGCAAAGGGGATATATGGGGCAGTAGAACCGGATCTATCAAAGCATATACATCAAACCCAGAACCTGATAAGTTACCTGTGACGACATCAGGTGAGGCCTCCTGATCCTGTCGGCTTGACAAAGCATAAATTCGGTTCTGAGGACCGCTAGAATCTGAGACGAGCCACGACCTCTGCCGCGACCTGGCGACCCATATGTACCACGCCTCGGGCGAGTAAGCGCAGGAGATGATGATGCGACAACAGAACTGGTGAGCCCTACCACCGCCACGCCGGTCGGACGATCCCTCGCAGTGACCCTGCCGCCTGGTGTAACAAGCTCCAAAAACGGTACCACACTTCCCGTAATGGGATCTACCGCATCGGCCACACTGGGGGGGTGGTCCCGATCGGCCCGACTCTGCTACTGACATCCGAAGCCTCAGGGCCCGGTCGCCCTCGGATACTCTGGTGTCTGAGGGCGGTCGAGTGCTCGAATGGTGGTGCAAATCTAGACTGCTGCTGAGGCCGCCCACCACGATAGCCACCAGAAGACCCTCCCGTCCTGGCCTTCTTCTGCTGCTGTCTGTCCACTCGTCGACCTCTGCGCTCCTCGCATCCAAGGGCGTGAGCCTGCATGCGGGTAATGTCCATACCCGGCTGAAGAGAAACACCCGCACATGACTCGGCCATGTAATCATCTAGCCCGGTGACGTAGCGGTGCACCCTATCCTCCATATCTGCTACCAATGCTGGGACATATCGAGCCAACGAATCAAACTCAACGTTGTACTCCCTAACGGTGCGTCCTCTCTGCCTCAGCATCAAGAATCTATCGGCCCGTGCCCTCCTCATCTGTGGAGGCAAGAAATGAGTGAGAAAGGCCTCTGAAAACTCATCCCAAGTAGCTGGGGACGCGTGCTCTCCCCGGGATAACTCCCATGAATCAAACCAATCGACTGCGGTATCACGCAGCCGATGCGAACCGAAGGTCACAGACTCTGTCTCTGAGGCCTTGATCACCCGCATGATCCTCTGAAGCTGACGGATGAACTCCTGCGGATCATCCTCCGGCCTCGACCCGTAAAACTCTGGCGGGCTACAACTCAAGAAATCTCGTAGTCTCAAACTATACGCCTCGTGTACCACAGTGCGACCGAGCTGAGCTGGAATCGCCGCGTCAGCCTCTCGCCGTGTCGCCACAACTCTAGCCAATAGTGGGCCATCTCCTTGTACCTAACTCCTCGCCCGGTGTGGGACAGGAGGTGTGGGTACTGTGGTCTCTGCTGGGGTTGGCGGCGTCATAGAACTCGCCGTCTCTGGTATAGACTGGGCCTGAGCCCTCGTGACTCTGGGTGTCCTGCTAGCAGCTCCCTCGGCTGCCTTGCCCTTCTGGGCCCGGGTTGCCTTACGTGGAGGCATAAGCATAGAAAGGAATACGTTAGAGGGTCCAACCTATAACCACGGCTAAAGCACGATCTCGTAATGAGAAAAAATGGAAACCAATCCTAAATATCCTATAGCCTCACGATTATTGGTGTGGTGCCTGACACCGATAATCAAGACTACTAGATACGATGCAGAGACACTTTCCGAGATTAATCGCTCGATACCACTTTTGTCACGACCCATTCCGGGGCCCGTAACTGGTGCCTTACCGGGGCACCCAAGTAGCCATACATCAGAGTAATCAGCGGAAATATAAAACAAGACAAGAAACAGTTTATAAAATAAGACACAGTTTATGTGAACAAACGTCGCCTTTCGGCATATATATATAAACAAGGTTTAGCAGTTACATCCGAAACACATGCAACATGACTACAGACCTCTGAAATATACAACTATGGCGGGGCGGGGCCGCCATACCTGACTATACAAAACTATCTACAACAGGAGATCATACCAAAAGTAGAGCCTCGGAAGAGATGGAGCTCCACACCAACGTAGAGATCATAAGGATGCGGATCTAGCACTGCTTGCCCTTACTGCGGCATGAACGCAGCCCCGAAGGAGGTCGATAACAGTACTAAGTATCTGGCAGTAAAGTACTTAAATGAAAACATATCATTTTAAAACCAGTTTACAAATATGTGAAACAACCAGAAACCGCACATAGTGCCACATCACAAACAAGAGCAACAATAGGTAAATCGTAATAGGTTTTGTCTAGCTGCGAATGATCGAAAGCAGGCCACTCGCCCACATCATCGTGCAAGCCTAATCCTGACTCGAGTCCGCATAGGCCACTCACATGGGCCCGCATGAGGCATAACCCCGTCGAGGGTAGCTACTCGCAACGCCCGACTCGCTGTCCGTCTGGCTCGTTGTCCGCGTAGCCATAGACGCGTGAGGCATAACCCCGCATACTAACCGGAAATCTCGTGAGCCCCGGCCCCGCGTAGGTATTCTCGAATCATGGTCCCGCATCACTGAGTCTACCCCGCGTCGGAGGCGACTTAACCCGGTATCACCTCGAGGTGAGTGATATAGTACTAACACAACGACTTATAGTTCAAACAACATAAGCATAAGTAAGACTGACCTCTTTACACAAACGTTACAAGATACTAGCACATAGCGTCACAATATGTCTACTCACCAAAACCATCTTATTATACCTTTCAGAAATCAATACAAGTCTTTTTATAAAACACATAAGTAAACTGTTCCTTTTTATAAAACTTAAGCCGTTATACTTAACTTCCCATAAAGCTAGTATAACCCTTAAGCTTCTTGTTTTAAAAACAACTATTCTTCTTCTTTAAAGCGTATTTATAATTCTTTTGAAAGTCTTTTAAGATCTTTATTATTCAAGCTTAAGTCGCAAGACATTGCCGTAAGTATTATTCAGCTTAAGTCAAAAGACATTGCAGTAGTTATTATTCGATTAACACACGTATACCGTACTATATATATATTATAAAATATCATGCTTTAGGAAGAATCACATACCTTCTCAGCGAAAACCGCCTGCCAAGTTGAATATGTCGCGTGCAGAGAATCAGCCTATAATAGTCAGACACGTCTAACAACGTTCAGACTACTTTGTAAACAGTTCTAAACAGAGGGTTCTATATCCTACGGAAAATTGGGCAGTACTTCCCTACCCGGTGAGCTACTCAAGTCTCATCGTGAAAATCCCATGTAAATCTGATTTGATTATTCTTCTTTTAAACCCTTCTACTTGTAGTAATCAATTCAATTCTGATATTCTTCTAAGTATTTAATACTTATTCTTATACTTCTACAGATGCATTCTCTAATACAAAAGAGGTTAGGATTATTTACCCTGTAAGCCCAATAATATCCTAGATAAAGTCGCGCTGAGCAAGGTTTTGCTCTAAGTTGTATGCGCTCCAGAGTCTCAAGAAACCTTAGACGTTCTTCACAACTTCTACGAAGTACTAAGGGATTTGGGCTAGAGTATTTTGGGCATTATAACAATACTAGAAGGCAACTTTTCTCCCCAGGGAGGGGGGGTAGAATTTTGGCTAGGCTAGGGGGGGCCTCGGCCAAACTACTAGGCTAGAGGGGTATTCGCCAAGGGCCTTCACAAGGAGGAGGAGGGTTGGACGAAAAGGCTACAAAGGGAGAGGAGAGGATTTTCAAGACTTGGAAAGATTTGTGGATGAAGAACTCTTCATCTCTAAGGGGGGTATTTATAGGTCAAGAAGTGGCCAACCAATGGCCAAGATTAAGACAAGTGCAAGGCAAGTGTAGGGTGAAGATTTACTCCACACAAATATCCTACCAACTCCTTGACTTGTGCACAAGGCACAAAAAACGTGCCAATGCTCTCCAATTTCGTCCAATGGACGATTCAAGTCCATCAATGGGAGGGTGCCAAGTGTCGCCCTCCCGTTGGTCCAAAATGTTTCGTCTCTCGGAAAAATCCGCAAAAATTAGAAATGGCATAGCCGGAATTTACCCAACAAAAGCTGTGGAAACGTTTCGTCGGAAAACTATTCGTTTAGTGAGTTGTGCACAAATAAAAAACGTCCAAGGCTTATCTTTAAGGCTAGACTTTTGTACGTATTCCCTTACGTACATACTCTGGAAATACGGGGTATAACAAGTACTTTGGCTTGTTAAAAGAGAATTATTCTATGTATGCCTTGATTAGTACTTTGGCTTGATAAATTGAGAATTTGTCTAAGTGTGCCATGATAAGTACTTTGGCTTGTTAAAAGAGAATTATTCTATGTATGCCTTGATTAGTACTTTGGCTTGATAAATTGAGGATTTGCCTATGTGTGCTGGAAATAGCCGGTTGTGTGCTATTGGTCTACCAGTCGTTTCGGGGTCATTCCCCGGGTTTGTGGCATTTGCATAATTCCGTGGATTTGCTACCCACGATGCGAGAAATACCTCATGCGAGTCCGTAGGGCTTATGCGGGTGAAATAGTCCCGTGCGGCGGGTCCGACCTATCACGAGGAATACCTGCGAGTCCGTAAGGGCTTATGCGGGTGAAATAGTCCTATGCGAGGAATACCTTATCTGGGTCCGAAAGGGCTTATGCGGGTGAAATAGTCCCACGCGGTGGTCCACTATCACGAGAATACCTCACGCGTCCACGCGACCTATGCGGGTGAAATAGTCCCAGAATAGGATTCTTTGAATAATCTGCGCGGATGGCCGCTTTGATCATGAGCGTCCTATTTTATATTGTAAGGATACTATTGTTTACTCTCTCATTGTAGTAAGGCACAAGGTGTTGTATTTTGATTATCATATATGTCCCGGTTGTTTGTGTTACCCTATGGTCATGCTTTTACGAGGTAGGATTAGGGGCATGAGACCACGAGGTATTTAGGACACAGTGGGACTTGGTGTTCATGTATCCTTATGGGTGTTATTACATCATGGATCGCGATGAGAAGGATTCCACCGCATGATTGATATTATGGGCGTGAGACCCGTGGTTATATTTGAGTAATGACTTTGACGGCTGCGTCACGACTTGATATGATCGCTTATGTGTTATATGCATAGGTTGGATATCATACATGTCTCTGCTTTATTTAGATTATGATTTTATTACAAGATTTCATCGCTCACATACTTGGTACATTCTTCGTACTGACCTCCTTCGGGGGGCTGCGTTCATGCCGCAGGTTTAGGTACGCAGTTTGGTGATCGGCAGGTGTAGGACCCTGCTCAGAGTTCTTTTGGATAGCTCTCTTTGTTCAGGAGTTTATCATTTTGGTATAGTTCCTTCAGTACAGGCTTTTGTACATTTATGGGTACGGCGGGGCCTTGTCCCGTCATAGTTCAGTTTAACTCCAGAGGTGCAGATTCAGATGTGGGATTGGACTCGTGTACAGTGTAGTGTCTTTTGTTTATGTATATTATATGGCAGCCTAGTCGGCTTTGCCTTGTGCGTACGTTGGTTTTAAAAAAAATGAGCTGTTATAAATTTCCGCAATGTACTTAGTTGTTAAGGTAGGAGGGTGCCCAGGTAGGGCACCAGTCACGGGCCCGGGATTCGGGGCGTGACACCTTTGGACCAGAAGCGAGAATTGGTACTGTTTTGCATCGTCGAGGTGATTCCTCGTTGGCTTGGATTTAAGTATTTGCGCGCGTGTATTATGTGATCATTGCGGCAATTGCAAACTGGTTAAGCTATGAGGAACTTGATCGTTATCTGTCTTGAGAAGGAACATTCGACGAATGTTTCTAAGCGAGGAGAATGTTATACCGTATTTCCAGTATGTGCGTGAGGGCGTGCGTGAAAAGTTTGAGCCTTAAAGTAGGCTAGTGCCAAAATTTTGTTCTGAAGTACCGAAAGAGTCGTTTCCGACGAAACGCTTTACAAACTTTGCAAAGGGAAAATTCCGCTATATCATTTATTATTTTTGCGGATTTTTCCGAGAGATGAAATATTTTGGATTAACGGGAGGGTGACATGTGTCACCTCAAAAGTGGACGGCAAAGGCAAGCTTGGCACGTTTTTTGTGCCTAAAGTTTGGTCAATAGTTGGTAGGATATTTTGGTGGTAGATGGATAAGGTGTACTTGGGTAAATCTTGGCCTTACACTTGCACCACACTTGTCTTCATCTTGGCCATTGGTTGGCCATTGCCGACCTATAAATACCCCTTAGTTGATGAACTTCTTCATCCACAAAATAGTTTCTAAGTGTTAAAATCCTCCCCTTAGAAAGGTTCTCGTCCAACCCTTGGAGAGACCTTGGCCGAAACCCCTCCCCCGTGTGAGCTTTAGCCGAAACCAACCCCCCTAGCCTAGTTGTGCTAGCCGAAATACACCCCCCTTTGTGGTATAGAAATACTTCTCCAAGTATTGTTATAATGCCAAAATACTCTAGCCCAAAACCTTTGTAGTATTTCCAAGTACCCTCTTTCTAAAAGCCGGAAAATACTATTATACTTCCTTTAGCCACTAAACGAAACCCTATGGAAAAATCTCCATAATTGGTTGGAGTACTAAGTAGAAGTTGTGTAGAACTTCTAAGGGTTTCTTGGAGCGAATTGGAGCGCACGGAGTAGGAGCTAAACCTTGCTCAGGATCGACTTTAAACTTGGATATTTTGGGGCTTACCGAGGTAAATAATCCTATCCTTCTATTGTAATTGGAAATTACATACTGTAGTTGTATTGAAATGAATATAAGATTCATAGAAGAGATTGAACTGTAATAGAAGGATATTACAGATAAGACTTGAACTAAAATCGCATCAGAAGAATATTTAAGTAGAAGATTAAACTGTACTTACATAGGACCGTATTTACAGTAGTCTTATAACCTTTATTGTTGACTGTTCTGCGAGTAGCATGTACTACTTGGAAGGTGGACAAGGCTAGCCGGGTTATAGCCAGGAAGCGCTTGCTAATAGTCGATAATCGTCGCGAGGTATGTGATTCTTCCTATACTCTTGAGCATGATATTTTAAAAGAATATATATATATAGTACGGTAGCGTCGTGTGTTAATCGAACGTGGTTGTACAAATGTCTTTTGACTTAAGCTAATAATATATATATATATAGTACTGCGACGTACGTGTGCTAACTGAACGTAGTTGTACGGCAATGTCTTTTGACTTAAGCCTGAATAATAAGAATCTTGAAGTATTTCAAAAGAATTAAGAATCCTTTTTGAAAGAAGAGTAATACTTGGTTTTGAAAACATAAGAGTTATACTAGCTTTATGGGAAGTTAGGTATAACGTTTTAAGGGAGGTAAAATGAATGGTTTATTGATTTTAAAAGTTAAGAGACTTGATCTTAAAAGATAAGAGACTTGACTTAAATAAATTAATATGAATTTTGTGTGAAACCTCATTCGTGAGTAATGAGTACTTGGTTTTTAAAAAGGAATAATGTTTTCCTGATTTCGGAAATCAGAATGAGTATCAACAAACCACGGCGTTAATAAAGGAAATGTAATGACTAATGAAGTATTATTAAAACCGATAAACCTCCATCTGCATAGAAACTAAGATGAGACAAAATGATATTACATTTTCTAGATCATGGCTGCTTTAATAAGATGGTTATAAACAAGAATAAAACTGCTCACACATATGGCATATGTTACTCAATTGTTTTAAAAGAGATTAAGACATTGAACTATGAAACTTTTCTAAAATAAAGAGACTTGAGTAATTGAAATTAGGCAAACTGGAACTTTAAGGAAAAGAAAGGCATTGTTTTGTCTTAAATTGGTTTAAAACATAAAGTGTTATAACAGCTTTATGGGAAGTTAGTTATAACGACTTTATGAGAACAAAAGAAGGGTTTTATCATTGGTTATAATGTGGTAACTTGACTTTGAAAAAGAGAAGTGTTTTGGTCCAAAAAGAAGGCATGGTATTGCCTTAATTTGGTTTTAAAAAGGAAAGTATGGAAGTTGTTTTGGTTTACTTAAAAAGATGTAAGTCACTCTATTTTTATACTAAGGGTATCGGGTGACTTTTATAAAAGGAATGGATCTCTTAAAAGGAATTTAACGTACGTAGTACTTTAGGGTTAAAACCCGGACTTTGACATAAAATGAAAGCACCTTGAGTTGTGTATAACTTGCCTATGCTTGTTGTTGTGAAACTTGCCTATGCTTGTTGTGATAGCCTTTGTTGTGCAAGAATTGTGTTTCTATACTCTGGCGCCTCGATGGAGGGCGGTTGACTTGTTGAGAACTTACTTGGAGCGTCTGGCGGTGACGGAGAATTCCACCGCACGCTCCTATTGATAGTGTTATTCCACGGACTAGCTCTCCATGAGGTTTCTTCATCGTCGCCTTGGTACCTGGTGGCTTCGTACTTGCCCGCCTCGTGGCTGATTCGGCCTTCGTACCTGTAGTTAGCCCTCGCACTTGCCCGTTCGATTAGTGACGAAGTCTCGTGATCTGACCTTGGTACTGGTAGTTAGCCCTCAGACTTGCCGGTCAGCTACGTGGCCGACGCGGTATCGGTAGTCGGCTTCGTACTTGCCCGTATCGACCGTGGTTTGGTTGTATTGGATTGTTAGTGCGGATTTGGCATCGTAGGACTTGGTGTTCGTGTGTACTTCGTGTTATCATATCATAGGCTGCCGATGAGGAAGGTATTCCACGGGCATGATTGATGTTATGGGCGTGAGACCCATCGTTATATTTGAGTAATGACTTGGAGGCGTGAGTCCACGACTTGATATAATCATATATGTGTGTCTTGTAGTTTGGTTATCATGTCTCTCCCGCTTTATATAGACTATTATGATTTCATTTACGATTTACTGATTCACATACTTAGTACTGTTATCTTGACCTCGCCCGGCTGCGTTCATCTGTGCAGTAGAGGTACATTTGTCGATCCGCTTTAGGATCACATTTTAGCGTGTTGAAGCTCTGTTCCTTGGAGGCTTATCTTTGGTATGTTACCACTGAGTCCATAGGTTCTTGTACATTCGTGGTATGGCGGGGCCCCTGTCCGTCATAGTTGTTGTAAAAATCTTAAGTGCATGTGTTGTAAGCGGGGTTGTAAGGATTGTAATCGCTCAAAGGTCGATATTTATATAAATCTTTGAAAGGCAACCGTTTTGGTTGGCCTATTTTCTTTCATCTTGATCTATATCTATTTACATGTTTAAGTTTTCATTTTCGCTGGTTTTTCTCTGATGTTGTATCACTAGGGTGCCCGGGGTAAGGCACCAGTCACGGGCCCGGGTTCGGGTCGTGGCACTTGACTTAATTGATTTAATATGAATTTTGTTAAAAAGCGTGAAACCTCATTCGTGAGTAATGAGTACTTGGTTTGAAAAAGGAATAATGTTTTACTGGTTTCGGAAATGAGAATAAGTATCGAACAAACCACAGCAGCGTTAATAAAGGGAAATGTAATGACTAATAAAGTATTATTAAAACCAGTAGAAACCTCCATCTGCATAGAAGCTAAGATGAGACAAAATGATATTACATTTCCTAGATCATGGCTACTTTAATAAGATTGTTATGAACAAGAATAACCTACTCACACATAAGGCATATATTACTCAACTGTTTTTAAAAGAGAATTATGTTATTAAATGATTAAGACTATGAACTATGAAATCCTTCGAAAATAAGAAACGTGAATATTTGAAATTAGGCAAACTTGAACTTTTGGAAAAGAATGTTGTTACTTGACTTTAAGTGGGAAAGTGCTTTGGTTTAAAAAGAAGGGCATAATATTGTCTTAATTGTTTTAAAAGGAAAACATGGTAATATCTTAATCTGTCTTAAATGAGCGTTTAAATGTTATGGCCACTCGACTACCGAGTTCAGTGAGATGAGCAGGAATGTATTTCACTCGACTACCGCGTTCGAGATGAGCGGGAATGTATTTCACTCGACTACGCGTTCGAGATGAGCAGAATGTATTTCACTCATCACCGCGTTAAGCGAGATGAGCAGGAATGTATTTCACTCGACTACGCGTTAATGGGATGAGCGGGAATGTATTTCACTGACTACCGTTCAGAGATGAGCAGGAATGTATTTCACTCGACTACCGCGTTCGTGGATGAGCGGGAATGTATTTCACTCGACTACGCGTTCGTAGGATGAACGGGAATGTATTTCACCACGATACCGAGTCCATGAGATGGGACCGAATGTATTTCATGCGACACCGCGTTCATGGGATGAAAGCGGGAATGTATACCACACGATCGATCTGAGTCCATGAGATGGGACCGAATGTATTCCATACGATTTCACCTCGAGTCCATGAGATGGGCCGAGACATGTTACACGTATCACATAACTAATACCTAGACTGCCGGCAGTGAGGAAGGAGTTCCACGGGCATGAGGGATGACTTTGAGGGCGTGAGTCCCTGACTTGACATATCGCTTATATTATGAAGCGTAGTTTTGTTATCATACATGTCTCTGATTTATATAGACTACTATGATTTCATTTCTGATATTTTCGATTTCACATACTTGGTACTGTTGTCGACCTCCTTGGGCTGCGTTCATGCCGCAGTAGAGTACACCGGTTGTTGATCCTCGCCATAGGATCACGGTTCGTATTGGGAAGCTCCGTTTCTCCGGAGGCTTATCTTTTGGTATGTTTCCCTGAGTTGTAGGTTCTGTACATTCAGGGGTATGGCGGGGCCCTGTCCCGTCATAGGTGTTGTTACTTTCTTAGAGGTCTGTAGTACTGTTGTGGGCGGGGTTTGAAAAAAAGGATGTAACTGTTCAAAATTTCTGTATATATGCAAGGAGGCAACCGTTTTGGTTGGCCTATTTTATTATCTTATCTCTTGTTTCATATCTGTATGTTTTATGTTCCGCTGATTTCTCTGATGTATGACTACTTGGGTGCCCGGGTAAGGCACCAGTCACGGGCCCCGGAACGGGTCGTGACAAGAATCCTCCATCTGCATAGAAGCTAAGATAAGACAAAATTGTATTACTTTTTCTAGATCATGGCTGCTTTAATAAGATCGTTATAAATAAGTATAACCTATTCACAACGCATAAAAGTATATGTTACTGAATTAACAGAGTTTACGTATGAAGTTTTAAGACTATGAACCTTGAATTCTAAAAAGGTTAAGAGACTTTATTTTTCAAGTTATGGGACTTGATTTTTAAAGGAAGGAATGACTTGATTTAAAAGTATAGAATACTTGATTCGGGAAAAGCATATGTAACTTGATTTTCTTAAAGAAAAGAGACTTGATATTTAAGTTAAGAAACTTGGCTTCTTAAAGTTAAGAGACTTGAATTATTTTGAAATCTATGTAACTTGATTTGAAAGTATAAGTCTCTTGGTTATAAAAGGAATGAATTTGCCTAAGACATAAAGAGTTATAACGCCTTTATGGGAAGTTGGTTATAACAACTTTATGGAAGGTTAAAAGAATAGTTTTCTTTCTAGTATTGTAAACAAAGAGATGACTTGAAATAATGAAGGGCAATTTGATTTAAAGGCATCAATTGCTTAAATATTTTTAAAGTGGAAGTCACTTGATTTAGAAGCCGATAAATGTATTTCTAAAAAAGTATTGTGACTTGTCTTGAAAAGTATATATGACTTGATACTACGGTTATTAGTATCTTGGAAGTTTTATATGGAAAAGAGTCATTTTAAAAGAATAAAGGTACGTAGTACTTTGGGTTAAATTCCCGGATTTTATAATGACATGTTAGTGCCTTAAGTAAACTAAAAGAGAGCGTATGTAAATAAGGTTAATAAGAAGTTAGGGGATTTCTTAACTTGCTTATGTTATGTATGATAAGCCGGTAGTGCTTATATTATGTATGATAAGCCGGTAGTGCTTATGTTATGTATGATAAGCCGGTAGTGCTTATGTTATGTATGATAGCCGGTTGTGCTAGTTTATGTTATTCTTACGGGGTAAAGCCCCGGGTTACTACTAATTCCATGGATTTGCTATCCATGATGCGAGTGAGGCGTTTGTACTCATTCTAAGCGGGTGAAATAGTCCTGTGCGGGTGAAATATTCCCATGCGGAGCGCATCGCTCCATTGCGGGTCCACAGGACCTATGCGGGTGAAATATTCCCATGCGAGGAGGATGACCTCATTGCGGGTCCATAGGACCTATGCGGGTGAAATAGTCTCATGAGTAGGATTGTCAAATGATACTATGGGCAGGTGGCCCTAAGTTGATCATAAGCTTCCTATTTTTATGTAGTATACCTTTATGGGCAGACTTATGTGATTTTATCGCGTCCCAGATTGGGTCGGGCAATATACCTTTATGGGCAGACTTATGTGATTGTATCGCGTCCCAGATTGGGCCGGGCAGTATACCTTTATGGGCAGACTTATGTGACTTTATCGCGTCCCAGAATGGACCGGGCAGTATAGGCGTCTGTTATACCCCGTATTTCCAGAGTATGTACGTGGGGGCGTACGTAGAAAAGTTTGAGCCTTAAAGTTAGGCAAGATTCGAAATTTGTACACAACCCCCGTAAAGAATCGTTTTTCGGCAAGCGTTTCTGAGAACTTGCGAAGGAAAATTCGGCTATGTCATTTTAATTTTTGCGGATTTTTCCGGCGTCGAACATTTTGGACCAACGAGATGGTGATACTTGTCACCCTCAAGTGGCGGATTGGAGTGGACGAAAGGGGGACGTTTCCTCCCTTGTTTTGTGCCTTATTTTGGCCTTGTTTTGTGCCTTGTTTTGTGTCATGTTTGGTGGAGTAGGGATAGGGTGCACTTGGCTTGATCTTGGCCTTACACTTGCCTTGCACTTGGCTTGATCATGGCCTTTGGTTTCCCTATAAATACCCCCCATTGCTTGAAGGTTTTCTTCATCCCTCAATTCATTCTAAGTCTTGAAAACTCTTCCCCCCTTTGTGTTGTTCTCGTCCTAGCCTCCCCCCTCCCCCTTTGTTAGGCTTTGTGGCCGAGAGGGTACCCCCCTCCTAGTAGTGTTGACCGAGGGGTACACCCCCCCCCCCCCCTTGCCTTGTTGTTCTCGTATAATACCCCCTTTTTGGTAGAGAAATACTCTCCAAGTATTGTTACTATACCCAAAATACCTTGGCCTTATACCTTGTAGTATTCCAAAAGTTACCTCTATCGTAGAGCAGGAAATACTACCTTTTGTCCTTTAGTCTCAAACCGAAACCCTAAAGAAATCTTCATATCGAGTTGAAGTATATAGAAGAAGTTGTGTAGAACTTCTAAGGGTTGTTTGGAGGCGGGTTGGAGCGCACTGAGTAGAGCTAAACCTTGCTCGGGATCGACATTATAACTTGGATAATTTTGGGCTTATCGAGGTAAATATTCTTGTCCCTTATTGTAATTGGAAATTACATGTTGTAGGATTATATAGTTGAAGTATACTATATATAGAAATGAACATAGCTTTGCGGCAATGTCTTTTGACTTAAGCTGAATATAAAGAAGAGAATTTGTAATTACATAGACCTGTATTCTGATGAGACTTGTGTGGTATTCTTGTGTAGTAGAATTGTACACGTGCGGTTAGGCGTATAACCCCCTGGTTGGCTTGGCCGCCTCGATAGAGGAGGAGATTTCTGCGATTTGCGGGGAGAGTCTTTGCCGAATTTTACGTAGAATATGGGCGTGCGTTTAGAAGTTAATAGACGTTTGTGGCCTATATAGGTGGAAGTACTACGAGTAGCGTATTCTACTTGAAGAGTGGAAAAGGCTAGCCGGGTTACAGTACTGTGGAGCGTTTTGCTTATTGTCGATAATCGTCGCGAGGTATGTGAACCTCTTCCTATCATTTCTAGCATGATGTTTTGTAAACTATGTAGTATGGTAGACGTACATATGCTAAATGAGTTTGGTTGGTTCAAAACATAGGGTGTTATAATAGCTTTATGGGAAGTTAGTTATAACGACTCTATGTGGGTAAAAGAATGGTTTATTGATCGTAGAAGTTAAGAGACTTGATCTTGAAAGATAAGAGACTTAACTTATTTGACTTGTTATATAACATTTTGTTTAAAATGTTGTGAAACCTCATTCGAGTAATGAGTACTTGGTTTTAAAAAGAATAAGGTTTCTTGATTTGGAAATGAGAATAAGTGTCGAACAAACCACGTAGCGCTAATAAAGGAAAATGTATTGAAAAATAACTAATTGTTATTAAAACCAGTATAAACCTCCATCTGCATAGAAGCTAAGATAAGACAAAATTGTATTACATTTCCTAGATCATGGCTGCTGTAACAAGATTGTTTTAAACAAGAATAAACGACTCACACACAAGACATATGTTACTCAATGGTTTTAAAAGAGATTAAGACTATGAGTTATGAAACCTTTCTAAAATGAGAAACTTGAGCATTTGAAATTAAGAACTTGAGCGTTTGGAAAATAATGTTGTTACTTGATTTTACAAAGGGAAGTGTTTTAGTACTTAAAAAGATAGTCACTCTATTTCTATATCTGCGGGTATTGTGTGACTTTTGTGAAGAAAGCGGATCCTTTAATAAGAATTAATGTATGTAGTACTTTGGGGTTAAAACCCGGATTTGTTGTAATAAAATATAAGTCTATGAGTTTGTTGAACTTGCCTATGCTTGTTGTGATAGCCTTTGTTGTGCAAGTGTTGTATTTCTGTGTTATCGCGTCTCGTTGGAGTAGGTTATACGGTTGATTGATGGACATCTTGACACGATGGGTGGCCGAGTATGCTTCCATTGTCGATCCTTTTGGACATACTGACACGATGGGTGGCCCACGGGTATGCTTCCATTAGGAGTGTTATCTTGTTATTTGCTTTGGACATACTGACACGATGGGTGGCCCACGAGTATGCTTCCATTTCGATTGCTATATGGATATTTCCTTTGGACATACCGACACGATGGGTGGCCGGGTATCTTCCATTAGGATGGTTCCATGGCCATGCTTATACCGGTGAGATGTCGGGCATGCGGCGTTGTGCGGGTTAAATTCCCGGGTTATATTTGAGTGATGACTTGAGGGCGTGAGTCCCTGACTTGACATGACTGCTTTTATGTTGTGAACTGTAGTTTTGTTATCATACATGTCTCCTGTTTTTGTATAGACTATTATGATTTCATTCTGATATTTTTGATTTCACATACTTGGTACTGTTGTTATCGACCTCGCCGGAGGCTGCGTTCATGCAGCGGTAGAGGTACACATGTTGGTCTCGCTCATAGGATCACGATTCGGCGTTAGGAAGCTCAGTTCTCGGAGGCTTATCTTTTGGTATGTTACCACGAGTTGTAGGTTCTTGTACATTCAGGGGTATAGCGGGGCCCTGTCCCGTCATGTTGTATAAAACTCTTAGAGCTCTGTAGTACTGTTGTGGGCAGGGTTTGTAAAAGGGATTAAACTGTTCGTTTTGAAAGACTTGTATATATATTTTTTATTGGAAGGTGACGTTTGGTTGGCGGTTTATGATCATATATCTTGTTTCATGTTTAAGTTTTATTTCCGATTTACTCGATGTTGTATCACTAGGGTGCCGGGTAAGGCACGATCCACGGGCCAGGAACGGTCGTGACAAAAGTGGTATCGAGCGATTAATCCTCGGAAAGTGTCTACGCACCGTGTCTAGTAAGTCTTGATTATCGGTGTGTTGTGCACCACATCTATAATCGGAGTGCGAGACATTTAGGATTGGTTTCCCTTCTTCTCATTACGAGATCGTGCCTTAGAAAGTGTGTTGTAAGTTGGACCCCTGACGTATCTCGTTTTACGATTATGCCTCCGCGCAAGGCAACCGGGCCCCGGAAGGGCAAAGCGGCGAGGCTGCTAGTGAGATCTGAGAGAGAATGCGAGCGCGAGGCCGTCGATACACGAGATTGTGCTTGAGCGGTGAGTTTTGCGACGCCTTGCCCAGCGAGTTTAGAGTCGCGGCGGTGGCTGCTGAGACCCACGATGCACGAGTCTCGATCCAGGCTGGAAGCGGATGAGATGGGTACAAGGAGATGGCGATTCTTGGCGGTCGTGGCAGATATGAGGATATTTGAATCTGTGATTCGATTCGATGCACCGTAGTACACCCTCGGCGGATAGTTTGAGGCTACGGGACTTTACGATTGTAGCCCGCGAGTTTTATGGGTCGAGGCACGAGGATGATCGCGAGTTCATCCAGCGATTCTGGTCGTAAGTGATGAAGGCTTCAAGACCGAGTCGGTGGTCTTAGGTTCGCATCGGCTGCGTGATACCGCGATTGGTAGTTTGATTCGTGGGAGTTGTCGGGGAGAGCATGCGCTTCAGCGATATGGGGCGAGTTCTCGAGGCATTCTCACTCACTTCTTGCCTCCGGATGAGGAGGGCGCGGTAAACAGTTTATGATCTTTGAGGCAGAGAGGCGTGCGGTTGGGAGTACAACGTGGAGTTTGACTCGTTGGCTCGGTATGTCCCCCTTTGGTGGCAACCATGGAGGATAGAGTGCACCGCTACGTCACGGGCTAGATGATTACTTAGGAGGCTTGTTCGTGTAGCTCTTGGTGGGCATGGACATTGCCCGCATGCAGCTCATGCACTAGGATGTGAGGCACGGAGAGGTCGCGGAATGACACAGATCAGCAGAAGAGGGCCAGGACAGCAGGGTCTTTTGGCGACTTTCGAGGCGGACCGCCTCAGTAGCAGGATAGTTATGTACCCCCGCCAGTACATAGTGGTCCTCCACCGTCTTGAGGAAGGCGGTCGAGGCTCGAGGTTCAGATTTTCGGGAGAGCGAGGGTGTTAGCGGTGAAGCCACCCTACCTCGTTGTGACCGTTGTGGTAGGCTCCATTTTGGGAGTGTCGTGCTAATTTGGGAGTTTGTTTTACATGCGGCCAGCGCGCCATTTTGCGAAATTGTCCACCAGGTAGCGCGGATGTAGAGACTCGGCCTTCGGGATCTATGGTGGTTCATCACCTACGATTATCGCCTGCAGAGTGCCTATGATTAGAGTAAAGCGGTGGATACAGTATATCCTTAACCTCTAGAGTTTTGGTATGCTTGATATGATGATCTTATTATTGTGTGCTATATGCGGATAGCGTTGTGTTATTTGTGAGTTAGAAAACATGGTTAGTTGGAAGGATAAGTATGGGGGCATGGTAGGTGTGAACCTTAGAATATTTCACGATTGAGACCTTAGAGGTAAGGTCGTCTTGAGCAAAGATTTATTTTATGTTTGACCTTTATCGAGAATCGTAGTATCGTGGGAGATATTTGTGTAATAAGTCCATGGGTTGTGTAAAATGAAAGTGGTGGCTTTCATGATGTGAATTAGTAAGATTGGTCCGTATCGAGGAGCAAGAGTTGGCGCGACGGAGGTCGGGTTGAGGCGTATTGCGGTCCCGTAGCCGTGCGTTTTAGGTCGATTAGGTGGTCCCGCCAGATGGTAGGGTCACGAGGGTGCTAGGCCCCATTTTAGGTGACCATCGTATGAGTTCGTGGATATGTTCGACCAGAAGCGGTTCGTGAAGGCCGGGAATGGCCTTAAAGAAGATCGAGGCTAGTAAGATGACCAAGTTGGGAGGTAGTGGCTCCAGAAATTTTGAGAATTGAAGTAATGGCGAAGTATGATGCGTATACTAGAAGAGTTCAAGTGTTAGAAGAAAATCGACGAGTAAGGGAAGAAGCGAGCATGTGTTAAGAGTATAGAAGTGATAATTTTGTTGTAAAGTGAAGGTGCGAAGGGAATATCTTTTAGACCTTGGGTGGGAGCTTTTGTAGTGATGGAGGTGATTCCTCGTGGACTTGGATTAAGTATTGGAGCGTGTGTTAGTTTGTGGCCATGTGTGGCATTGGCAACTTGTTTAAGATTAAGAAGGAACTGCATCGTTATCCGTCTTGAGAAGGAACATTCGGGACGAATGTTTCTAAGGAGGGGAGAATGTTATACCCCGTATTTCCAGAGTATGTACGTGGGGGCGTACGTAGAAAAGTTTGAGCCTTAAAGTTAGGCAAGATTCGAAATTTGTACACAACCCCCGTAAAGAATCGTTTTTCGACGAAACGTTTTACAGAACTTGCGAAGGGAAAATTCCGGCTATGTCATTTTTAATTTTTGCGGATTTTTCGGCGTCGGAACATTTTGGACCAACGAGAGGTGACACTTGTCACCCTCAAGTGGCAGTTGGAGTGGGACGAAAGGGGGACGTTTCCTCCCTTGTTTTGTGCCTTATTTTGGCCTTGTTTTGTGCCTTGTTTTGTGCCATGTTTGGTGGAGTAGGGATAGGGTGCACTTGGCTTGATCTTGGCCTTACACTTGCCTTGCACTTGGCTTGATCATGGCCTTTGGTTTCCCTATAAATACTCCCCCTTGCTTGAAGGTTTTCTTCATCCCTCAATTCATTCTAAGTCTTGAAAACTCTTCCCCCCTTTGTGTTGTTCTCGTCCTAGCCTCCCCCCTCCCCCTTTGTTAGGCTTTGTGGCCGAGAGGGTACCCCCCCTCCTAGTAGTGTTGACCGAGGGGTACACCCCCCCCTTGCCTTGTTGTTCTCGTATAATACCCCTTTTTTTGGTAGAGAAATACTCTTCAAGTATTGTTACTATACCCAAAATACCTTGGCCTTATACCTTGTAGTATTCCAAAAGTTACCTCTATACGTAGAGCCCGGAAATACTACCTTTTGTCCTTTTAGTCTCAAACCGAAACCCTAAAGAAATCTTCATAGCGAGTTGAAGTATATAGAAGAAGTTGTGTAGAACTTCTAAGGGTTGTTTGGAGCGGGTTGGAGCGCACGGAGTAGGAGCTAAACCTTGCTCAGGATCGACATTATAACTTGGATAATTTTGGGCTTATCGAGGTAAATATTCTTGTCCCCTTATTGTAATTGGAAATTACATGTTGTAGGATTATATAGTTGAAGTATACTATATATAGAACTGAACATAGCTTTGCGGCAATGTCTTTTGACTTAAGCCTGAATATAAAGAAAGCGATCAGAATTACATAGGTGTATTACATGAGACTTGTGTGGTATTCTTGTGTAGTAGAATTGTACGTCAGGTTAGGCGTATAACCCCCACGGTTGGCTTGGTAGTGGCCTCGATAGAGGAGGAGATTTACGCGGTTGCGGGGAGAGTCTTTGCCGAATTTTCTGTAGAATATGGAACCGTGCGTTTAGAAGTTAATAGACGTTTGTGGCCTATATAGGTGGAAGTACTACGAGTAGTGTATTCTACTTGAAGAGTGGAAAAGGCTAGCCGGGTTACAGTACTGTGGAGCGTTTTGCTTATTGTCGATAATCGTCGCGAGGTATGTGAACCTCTTCCTATCCTTTCTAGCATGATGTTTTGTAAACTATGTAGTACGGTAGACGTACATATGCTAAATGAGTTTGGTTGGTTCAAAACATAGGGTGTTATAATAGCTTTATGGGAAGTTAGTTATAACGACTCTATGTGGGTAAAAGAATGGTTTATTGATCGTAGAAGTTAAGAGACTTGATCTTGAAAGATAAGAGACTTAACTTATTTGACTTGTTATATAACATTTTGTTTAAAATGTTGTGAAACCTCATTCGCGAGTAATGAGTACTTGGTTTTAAAAAGAATAAGGTTTTACTGATTTCGGAAATGAGAATAAGTGTCGAACAAACCACAGCAGCGCTAATAAAGGAAAATGTATTGACAAATAACTAATTGTTATTAAAACCAGTAGAAACCTCCATTTGCATAGAAGCTAAGATAAGACAAAATTGTATTACATTTCCTAGATCATGGCTGCTGTAACAAGATTGTTATAAACAATAATAAACGACTCACACACAAGACATATGTTACTCAATGGTTTTAAAAGAGATTAAGACTATGATTTATGAAACCTTTCTAAAATGAGAAACTTGAGCATTTGAAATTAGGCAAACTTGAACGTTTGGAAAATAATGTTGTTACTTGATTTTACAAAGGGAAGTGTTTTGGTACTTAAAAAGATAGTCACTCTATTTCTATATCTGCGGGTATTGTGTGACTTTTGTGAAAAGCGGATCCTTTAATAAGAATTAATGTATGTAGTACTTTGGGGTTAAAACCGGATTTGTTGTAATAAAATATAAGTCTATGAGTTTGTTGAACTTGCCTATGCTTGTTGTGATAGCCTTTGTTGTGCAAGTGTTGTATTTACGTATTCTGGCGTCTCGTTGGAGGTAGGTTATCTGGTTGATTGATGGACATCTTGACACGATGGGTGGCCACGAGTATGCTTCCACTAATCGATCCTTTTGGACATCTTGACACGATGGGTGGCCACGGGTATGCTTCCATTAAGTGTTATCTTGTTATTTGCTTTGGACATATCGACACGGTGGGTGGCGCGAGTATCTTCCATTCGATTGCTATTTGGATATTTCCTTTGGACATACCGACACGATGGGTGGCCCGGGTATGCTTCCATTAGGATGGTTCCATGGCCATGCTTATACTGAGAGTGAGATCGCCAGGCATGCGGCCGTTGTGCGGAGTTAAATTCCCGGGTTATATTTGAGTGATGACTTGAGGCGTGAGTCACGACTTGACATGTTGATTTTATGTTGTGAATCTTAGTTTTGTTATCATACATGTCTACTGTTTTTGTATAGACTGTTATGATTTCATTTCTGATATTTTTGATTTCACATACTTGGTACTGTTATCTTGACCTCCTTGGGGCTGCGTTCATGCCGCAGTAAGTACACCGATGTTGGTCTCGCCATAGGATCACAGTTCAGCGTTGGGAAGCTCCGTTCTCCGGAGGCTTATCTTTTGGTATGTTACCCTGAGTTGTAGGTTCTTGTACATTCAGGGGTATGGCGGGGCCCTGTCCCGTCATGTTGTATAAAACTCTTAGTGTGCATGTAATCTGTTGTGGCGGGGTTTGTAAAAGGGATTAAACTGCGTTTTGAAAGACTTGTATATATATATTTTATTGGAAGGTGACCGTTTGGTTGCTTTGTTTATGATCATATATCTTGTTTCATGTTTAAGTTTTATTTCCGCTGATTTACTCTGATGTTGTATCACTAGGGTGTCCGGGGTAAGGCACGATCCACGGGCCGAGCGGTCGTGACAAAGTGGTATCGAGCGATTAATCCTCGGAAAGTGTCTGACAGTGTCTAGTAGAGTCTTGATTATCGGTGTGTTGTGCACCACATCTATAATCGAGGAGGCTGCAGGACATTTAGGATTAGTTTCCTTCTTCTCATTACGAGATCGTGCCTTAGAGTGTGTTGTAAGTTGGACCCTCTCGGCGTATCTCGTTTTTACCAGTTATGCCTCCGCAAGGCAAACCGGGCCCAGAAGGGCAAGCGGCGAGGAGGCGCTAGTGAGATCTGAGAGAAGTGCGAGGCGCAGGACCGTCGATACACGAGATTGTGCTTGACGGCGAGTTTTGCGGCGCCCGGCCAGCGAGTTTAGAGCGCGGCGGTGGCTGCTGAGACCATACACGAGTCTCGATCCCACACTGGAAGCGAGATGAGATGGGAACAAGGAGATGGCCCGATTCTTGGCGTGGTCGTGGCGAATATGAGGATAATTTGGATCACGGCGATTCGATTCGAGCACCCGTAGTACACCCCGGCGAGATAGTTTGAGGCTACGGGACTTTCCGAGTTGTAGCCGCGAGTTTTATGGGTCGAGGCACGAGGATGATCCGCAGGAGTTCATCAAGCGATTCTGGTCATGAGTGATCAAGGCTTGGAGACCGAGTCGATGGTCTTAGGTTCGCATCGGCTGCGTGATACATGATCGGGTTTGATTCGTGAGCTGTCGGGAGAGCATGCGCTTCGGCCGATATGGGGCGAGTTCTCGAGGCATTCCTCACTCACTTCTTGCCTCCGCATGAGGAGGGCACGCCGGCAGATTTATGATCTTGAGGCGAGAGGCGTGCGGTTGGAGTACAACGTGGAGTTTGACTCGTTGGCTCGGTATGTCCCCGCTTTGGTGGCAACCATGGAGTATAGAGTGCGCCACGTCACGGGCTAGATGATTACTTGACGAGGCTTGTTGGTGTAGCTCTTCACCGGGCATGGACATTGCCGCATGCGAGCTCATGCACTAGGATGTGAGGCACGGAGAGGTCGGCGGAATGACTGGATCGCGAAGAGGCGGGACAGCGAGGTCTTTGGCGACTTCGAGGCGGACCGCCTCGGAAGAGCTAGTTATGTACCCGCTTGATACATAGTGGTCCTCCACCGTCTTGAGGCGGTCGAGGGCTCGAGGTTGATTTTGGGAGAGCGAGGGTGTTAGCTGGCCAAGCCACCCCTACCTCGTTGTGACCGTTGTGGTAGGCTCCATTTTGGGAGTGTCGTGCTAATTTGGGAGTTTGTTTTACATGCGGCGGCGAGGCCATTTGCGAGAAATTGTCAGGCAGGTAGCGCGGATGTAGAGACTCGGCGCCGTGATCTATGGCTGGTTCATCACCTTCTACAGTTATGCGCCCTGCAGGACAGGCCTATGATTAGAATAAAGCGGTGGATACAGGTATATCCTTAACCCTCTAGTGTTTTGGTATGCTTGATATGATGATCTTATTATTGTGTGCTATGTACGGATAGTGTTGTGTTATTTGTGAGTTAGAAAACATGGTTAGTTGGAAGTATAAGTATGGGGGCATGGTAGGTGTGAACCTTAGAATATTTCACGATTGAGACCTTAGAGGTAAGGTCGTCTTGAGCAAAAGATTTATTTTATGTTTGACCTTTATCAGAATGCGTAGTATACGTGGGAGATATTTGTGTAATAAGTCCATGGGTTGTGTAAAATGAAAGTGGTGGCTTTCATGATGTGAATTAGTAAGATTGGTCCGTATCGGCGAGCAAGAGTTGGCGCGACGGAGGGTCGGGTTGAGGCGTATTGCGGGTCAACCCGTGGCCGGTTTAGGTGGGGTCGATTAGGTGGTCCCGCCAGATGGTAGGGTCACGAGGCTGCTAGGCCCCATTTTAGGTGACCATCGTATGAGTTCGTGGATATGTTCGACCAGAAGCGGTTCGTGAAGGCCGGGAATGGCCTTAAAGAAGATCGAGGCTAGTAAGATGACCAAGTTGGGAGGTAGTGGCTCCAGAAATTTTGAGAACTGAAGTAATGACGGAAGTATGGTACGTATACTAGAAGATTTCAAGTGTTCGAGAAGAGTACGACGAGTAAGGGAAGAAGCGAGCATGTGTTAAGAGCATAGAAGTGATAATTTTGTTGTAAAGTGAAGGTGCGAAGGGAATATCTTTTAGACCTTGGGTGGGAGCTTTTGTAGTGAAGGAGGTGATTCCTCGTGGACTTGGATTAAGTAATGGAGCGTGTGTTAGTTAGTGGCCATGTGTGGCATTGGCAACTTGTTTAAGATTAAGAAGGAACTGCATCGTTATCCGTCTTGAGAAGGAACATTCGGGACGAATGTTTCTAAGGAGGGGAGAATGTTATACCCCGTATTTCCAGAGTATGTACGTGGGGGCGTACGTAGAAAAGTTTGAGCCTTAAAGTTAGGCAAGATTCGAAATTTGTACACAACCCCCGTAAAGAATCGTTTTTCGACGAAACGTTTTACAGAACTTGCGAAGGGAAAATTCCGGCTATGTCATTTTTAATTTTTATGGATTTTTTCCGGCGTCGAACATTTTTGGACCAACGAGAGGTGACACTTGTCACCTCAAGTGGCGGATTGAGTGGACGAAAGGGGGACGTTTCTCCTTGTTTTGTGCCTTATTTTGGCCTTGTTTTGCCTTGTTTTGTGTCATGTTTGGTGGAGTAGGGATAGGGTGCACTTGGCTTGATCTTGGCCTTACACTTGCCTTGCATTTGGCTTGATCATGGCCTTTGGTTTCCCTATAAATACCCCCCATTGCTTGAAGGTTTTCTTCATCCCTCAATTCATTCTAAGTCTTGAAAACTCTTCCCTTTGTGTTGTTCTCGTCCTAGCCTCCCTCCCCTTTGATAGGCCTTGTGGCCGAGAGGGTACCCCCCCTCCTAGTAGTGTTGGCCGAGGGGTACACCCCCCCTTGCCTTGTTGTTCTCGTATAATACCCCCTTTTTGGTAGAGAAATACTCTCCAAGTATTGTTACTATACCCAAAATACCTTGGCCTTATACCTTGTAGTATTCCAAAAGTTACCTCTAAACGTAGAGCTTAAATACTACATTTTGTCCTTTAGTCTCAAACCGAAACCCTAAAGAAATCTTCATAGCGAGTTGAAGTATGAAGAAGTTGTGTAGAACTTCTAAGGGTTGTTTGGAGGCGGGTTGAGCGCACGGAGTAGGAGCTAAACCTTGCTCAGGATCGACATTATAACTTGGATAATTTTGGGCTTATCGAGGTAAATATTCTTGTCCCCTTATTGTAATTGGAAATTACATGTTGTAGGATTATATAGTTTAAGTATACTATATATAGAATCAACATAGCTTTGCGGCAATGTCTTTTGACTTAAGCTGAATATAAAGCAGAGAATCGAAGTAATTACATAGGATCAGTATTACAGACTTGTGTGGTATTACTTGTGTAGTAGAATTGTACACGTCCGTTAGACGTATAACCCTCGGTTGGCTTGGTAGCCTACTCGATAGAGAGGAGATTTACGCGGTTGCGGGGAGGTCGCCAATTTTCTCAGAATATGGAACCGTGCGTTTAGAAGTTAATAGACGTTTGTGGCCTATATAGGTGGAAGTACTACGAGTAGCGTATTCTACTGAAGAGTGGAAAAGGCTAGGCGGGTTCTGATCGCGAGCGCGTTTGCTTATTGTCGATAATCGTCGCGAGGTATGTGAACCCCTTCCTATCCTTTCGAGCATGATGTTTTGTAAACTATGTAGTACGGTAGACGTCATATGCTAAATGAGTTTGGTTGGTTCAAAACATGTGGTGTTATAATAGCTTTATGGGAAGTTAGTTATAACGACTCTATGGGTAAAAGAATGGTTTATTGATCGTAGAAGTTAAGAGACTTGATCTTGAAAGATAAGAGACTTAACTTATTTGACTTGTTATATAACATTTTGTTTAAAATGTTGTGAAACCTCATTCGCGAGTAATGAGTACTTGGTTTTAAAAAGAATAAGGTTTTACTGATTTCGGAAATGAGAATAAGTGTCGAACAAACCACAGCAGCGCTAATAAAGGAAAATGTATTGACAAATAACTAATTGTTATTAAAACCAGTAGAAACCTCCATCTGCATAGAAGCTAAGATAAGACAAAATTGTATTACATTTCCTAGATCATGGCTGCTGTAACAAGATTGTTATAAACAAGAATAAACGACTCACACACAAGACATATGTTACTCAATGGTTTTAAAAGAGATTAAGACTATGAGTTATGAAACCTTTCTAAAATGAGAAACTTGAGCATTTGAAATTAGGCAAACTTGAACGTTTGGAAAATAATGTTGTTACTTGATTTTACAAAGGGAAGTGTTTTGGTACTTAAAAAGATAGTCACTCTATTTCTATATACTGCGGGTATTGTGTGACTTTTGTGAAAGAAACGGATCCTTTAATAAGAATTAATGTATGTAGTACTTTGGGGTTAAAACCCGGATTTGTTGTAATAAAATATAAGTCTATGAGTTTGTTGAACTTGCCTATGCTTGTTGTGATAGCCTTTGTTGTGCAAGTGTTGTATTTCTGTGTTACCGCGTCTCTCGTTGGAGGGCCGGTTATCTGGTTGATTGATGGACATACTGACACGATGGGTGGCCCACGAGTATGCTTCCACTAATCGATCCTTTCGGACATCGACCGACGATGGGTGGCCCACGGGTATGCTTCCATTAAGAGTGTTATCTTGTTATTTGCTTTGGACATACTGACACGATGGGTGGCCCACGAGTATGCTTCTATTTCGATTGCTATCTGGATATTTCCTTTGGACATACTGACACGATGGGTGGCCCGGGTATGCTTCCATTAGGATAGTTCCATGGCCACGCTTATACCGAGGTGAGATCGCCGCACGCGCCGCTAATGGTTAGTTAAATTCGGTTATATTTGAGTGATGACTTGAGGCGTGAGTCACGACTTGACATGACCGCTTTATGTTGTGAATCGTAGTTTTGTTATCATACATGTCTCTGTTTTTGTATAGATCGTTATGATTTCATTTACTGATTTTTGATTTCACATACTTGGTACTGTTATCGACCTCTTCGGGCCGTTCATCTGCAGGTAAGTACACCGATGTTGGTCCTCGCTCATAGGATCACGATTCATTAGGAAGCTCCGTTCTCCGAGGCTTATCTTTTGGTATGTTACCCCGAGTTGTAGGTTCTTGTACATTCGAGGGTATGGCGGGCCACTGTCCGTCATGTTGTATAAAACTCTTAGAAGTGCAGCGTAATGCTGAGGTGGTTTGTAAAAGGGATTAAAGCTGTTTCGTTTTGAAAGACTTGTATATATATATTTTATTGGAAGGTGACCATTTGGTTGCTTTGTTTATGATCATATATCTTGTTTCATGTTTAAGTTTTATATCCGCCGATTTACTCGATGTTGTATCACTAGGGTGCAGGGGTAAGACACGATCCACGCCGAACGGTCGTGACAAAAGTGGTATCGAGCGATTAATCCTCGGAAAGTGTCTGACGCGTGTCTAGTAAGTCTTGATTATCGGTGTGTTGTGCACCACATCTATAATCGGGAGGTTGCAGACATTTAGGATTAGTTCCCCTTCTTCTCATTCTGAGATCGTGCCTTAGAGCTGTGTTGTAAGTTGGACCCCTCTGACGTATCTCGTTTTTACCAGTTATGCCTCCGCGCAAGGCAAACCGGGCCCAGAAGGGCAAGGCAGCCGAGGGAGCTGCTAGTGAGATCTGAGGAGGCGAGGCGCAGGACCGGTCAAGACTGAGATTGTGCTTGACGGTGAGTTTTGCGACGCCCGGCACAGCGATTTAGAGCGCGGCGGTGGGCTGCCGAGACCACGATACTGAGTCTCCATCCCAGGCACTGGAGCAGATGAGATGGGGAACAAGGAGATGGCGATTCGCCGGCGCGTGGCCGAGATATGAGATAGGCCGACGCATCAGCCCAGTTTCGATAGCACCCGTAGTACACCCCGGCGAGATAGTTTGAGGCTCACGGGACTTTCTCGAGTTGTAACGCGAGTTTTATGGGTCGAGGCACGAGGATGATCCGCGAGTTCATCAAGCGATTCTATGGTCATTAGAGTGATCAAGGCTTCGAGACCGAGTCGGTGGTCTTAGGTTCGCATCGGTTGCGTGATACCGCATGATCGGCGATTTTGATTCGTGAGCTGTCGGGAGAGCATGCGCTTCCAGAAGATGGGGCGAGTTCTCGAGGCATTCTCACTCACTTCTTGCCTCGCGGATGAGGAGGGCACGCGGACGATTTATGATCTTTGAGGCGAGAGGCGTGCGGTTCGGGAGTACAACGTGGAGTTTGACTCGTTGGCTCGGTATGTCCCGCTTTGGTGGCAACCATGGAGGATAGAGTGCAACGCTACGTCAAGGCTAGATGATTACTTGACAGAGGCTTGTTCGGTGTAGCTCTTCACCGGCATGAACATTGCCCGCATGCGGCTCATGCACTAGGATGTGAGGCACGGAGAGGTCGGCGGAATGACCAGATCGGCGAAGAGGGCGGGACAGCAGGTCTTTGGCGACTTTCGAGGCGGACCGCCTCGCGAGCTAGTTATGTACCCCGCCAAGACATAGTGGTCCTCCACCGTCTTGAGAGCAGTCGGGCTCCAAGGGTTCATTTCGGGAGAGCGGTGTTAGCTGAAGCCACCCCTACCTCGTTGTGACCGTTGTGGTAGGCTCCATTTTGGGAGTGTCGTGCTAATTTGGGAGTTTGTTTTACATGCCAGCGGGGCCATTTTGCGAGAATTGTCCGACTGCAGGTAGCGGATGTAGAGACTCGGCCTTCGGGATCTATGGTGGTTCATCACATTCTACGATTATGCGCCTGCAGATGTGCCTATGATTAGAGTAAAGCGGTGGATACAGGTATATCCTTAACCCTCTAGAGTTTTGGTATGCTTGATATGATGATCTTATTATTGTGTGCTATGTACGGATAGCGTTATGTTATTTGTGAGTTAGAAAACATGGTTAGTTGGAAGGATAAGTATGGGGGCATGGTAGGTGTGAACCTTAGAATATTTCACGATTGAGACCTTAGAGGTAAGGTCGTCTTGAGCAAAAGATTTATTTTATGTTTGACCTTTATCAGAATGCGTAGTATACGTGGGAGATATTTGTGTAATAAGTCCATGGGTTGTGTAAAATGAAAGTGGTGGCTTTCATGATGTGAATTAGTAAGATTGGTCAGTATCGAGGAGCAAGAGTTGGCGCGACGGAGGGTCGGGTTGAGGGCGTATTGCGGGTCAACCGTGCCCGGTTTTAGGTAAGTGGGTCGATTCGGTGGTCCCGCCAGATGGTAGGGTCACGAGGGTGCTAGGCCCCAGTTTAGGTGACCATCGTATGAGTTCGTGGATATGTTCGACCAAAAGCGGTTCGTGAAGGCCGGGAATGGCCTTAAAGAAGATCGAGGCTAGTAAGATGACCAAGTTGGGAGGTAGTGGCTCCAGAAATTTTGAGAACCGAGTAATAGCGGAAGTATGGTACGTATACTAGAAGAGTTCAAGTGTTCGAGAAGAGTACGACGAGTAAGGGAAGAAGCGAGCATGTGTTAAGAGCATAGAAGTGATAATTTTGTTGTAAAGTGAAGGTGCGAAGGGAATATCTTTTAGACCTTGGGTGGGAGCTTTTGTAGTGATGGAGGTGATTCCTCGTGGACTTGGATTAAGTATTGGAGCGTGTGTTAGTTTGTGGCCATGTGTGGCATTGGCAACTTGTTTAAGATTAAGAAGGAACTGCATCGTTATCCGTCTTGAGAAGGAACATTCGGGACGAATGTTTCTAAGGAGGGGAGAATGTTATACCCCGTATTTCCAGAGTATGTACGTGTGGGCGTACGTAGAAAAGTTTGAGCCTTAAGTTAGGCAAGATTCGAAATTTGTACACAACCCCCGTAAAGAATCGTTTTTCGACGAAACGTTTTACAGAACTTGCGAAGGGAAAATTCCGGCTATGTCATTTTTAATTTTTGCGGATTTTTCCGAGCGTCGGAACATTTTTGGACCAACGAGAGGGTGACACTTGTCACCCTCAAGTGGCGGATTGGAGTGGACGAAAGGGGGACGTTTCCTCCCTTGTTTTGTGCCTTATTTTGGCCTTGTTTTGTGCCTTGTTTTGTGCCATGTTTGGTGGAGTAGGGATAGGGTGCACTTGGCTTGATCTTGGCCTTACACTTGCCTTGCACTTGGCTTGATCATGGCCTTTGGTTTCCCTATAAATACCCCCCATTGCTTGAAGGTTTTCTTCATCCCTCAATTCATTCTAAGTCTTGAAAACTCTTCCCCCCTTTGTGTTGTTCTCGTCCTAGCCTCCTCCCCTTGTTAGGCTTTGTGGCCGAGAGGTACCCTCCTAGTAGTGTTGAAGGTACACCCCCTTGCACTTGTTGTTCTCGTATAATACCCCTTTTTGGTAGAAATACTCTCAGTATTGGTACTATACCGAAAATACCTTGGCCTTATACCTTGTAGTATTCCAAAAGTTACCTCTATACGTAGAGCAGGAAATACTACATTTTGTCCTTTTAGTCTCAAACCGAAACCACTAAAGAAATCTTCATACGAGTTGAAGTATATAGAAGAAGTTGTGTAGAACTTAGGGTTGTTTGGAGCAGCACTGAGTAGGAGCTAAACCTTGCTCGGGATCGACATTATAACTTGGATAATTTTGGGCTTATCGAGGTAAATATTCTTGTCCCTTATTGTAATTGGAAATTACATGTTGTAGGATTATATAGTTGAAGTATACTATATATAGAACTAAACATAGCTTTGCGGCAATGTCTTTTGACTTAAGCCTGAATATAAAGAAGATAACTGAACTGTAATTACATAGGGTATTCTGATGAGACTTGTGGTATTCTTGTGTAGTAGAATTGTACACGTCCGGTTAGGCGTATAACCCCTGGTTGGCTTGGTAGCGGCCTCGATAGAGAGAGGAGATTTACGGTTGCGGGGAGAGTGTTGCCGAATTTTACGTAGAATATGGAACCGTGCGTTTAGAAGTTAATAGGCGTTTGTGGCCTATATAGGTGGAAGTACTACAGTAGCGTATTCTACTTGAAGAGTGGAAAAGGCGGGGTTACGATCTTGTGGAGCGTTTGCTTATTATCGATAATCGTCGCGAGGTATGTGATCCTCTTCCTATCCTTTCTAGCATGATGTTTTGTAAACTATGTAGTGCGGTGACGTCATATGCTAAATGAGTTTGGTTGGTTCAAAACATAGGGTGTTATAATAGCTTTATGGGAAGTTAGTTATAACGACTCTATGTGGGTAAAAGAATGGTTTATTGATCGTAGAAGTTAAGAGACTTGATCTTGAAAGATAAGAGACTTAACTTATTTGACTTGTTATATAACATTTTGTTTAAAATGTTGTGAAACCTCATTCATGAGTAATGAGTACTTGGTTTTAAAAGAATAAGGTTTTCTTGATTTGGAAATGAGAATAAGTGTCGAACAAACCACAGCAGCGCTAATAAAGGAAAATGTATTGACAAATAACTAATTGTTATTAAAACCAGTAGAAACCTCCATTTGCATAGAAGCTAAGATAAGACAAAATTGTATTACATTTCTAGATCATGGCTATTTGTAACAAGATTGTTATAAACAAGAATAAACGACTCACACAAGACATATGTTACTCAATGGTTTTAAAAGAGATTAAGACTATGATTTATGAAACCTTTCTAAAATGAGAAACTTGAGCATTTGAAATTAGGCAAACTTGAGCGTTTGGAAAATAATGTTGTTACTTGATTTTACAAAGGGAAGTGTTTTAGTACTTAAAAGTTAGTCACTCTATTTTTATATCTGCGGGTATTGTGTGACTTTTGTGAAAGAAGCGGATCCTTTAATAAGAATTAATGTATGTAGTACTTTGGGGTTAAAACCGGATTTGTTGTAATAAAATATAAGTCTATGAGTTTGTTGAACTTGCTTATGCTTGTTGTGATAGCCTTTGTTGTGCAAGTGTTGTATTTACGTATTCCGCGTCTCGTTGGAGGCTCGTTATCCGTTGATTGATGGACATCTTGACACGATGGGTGGCCCACGGGTATGCTTCCACTAATCGATCCTTTTGGACATACTGACACGATGGGTGGCCCACGGGTATGCTTCCATTAAGAGTGTTATCTTGTTATTTGCTTTGGACATACTGACACGATGGGTGGCCCACGAGTATGCTTCTATTTCGATTGCTATCTGGATATTTCCTTTGGACATACTGACACGATGGGTGGCCCACGTATGCTTCCATCGATGGTTACATGGCCACGCTTATACCGAGTGAGACGCCGGGCATGCGGCCGTTGTGCGAGTTAAATTCCGGTTATATTTGAGTGATGACTTGAGGTGTGAGTCCACGACTTGACATCGCTTTTATGTTGTGAATCGTAGTTTTGTTATCATACATGTCTCTGTTTTTGTATAAGTTATGATTTCATTTACTGATATTTTTGATTTCACATACTTGGTACTGTATCTTGACCTCGCCCGAGTTTTGCGTTCATGCTGCGGTAAGTACACCGATGTTAGTCCTCGCCATAGGATCACTGATTAGCGTTAGGAAGCTCCGTTCTCGGAGGCTTATCTTTTGGTATGTTACCCTGAGGTGTAGGTTCTTGTACATTCGTGGTATGGCGGAGCCTGTCCGTCATGTTGTATAAAACTCTTAAGTCTGTAATCTTTGTTGTGGGCGGTGGTTTGTAAAAGAGATTAAACTGTTCGTTTTGAAAGACTTGTATATATATATATTTTATTGGAATGTGACCGTTTGGTTGGCCTGTTTTATGATCATATATCTTGTTTCATGTTTAAGTTTTATTTCCGCTGATTTACTCTGATGTTGTATCACTAGGGTGCCCGGGGTAAGGCACCAGTCACGGGCCCCGGAACGGGTCGTGACAGCGTCCCTCCAGAAAGGATCGGATTATATTATGCAAGATAAGTAAGTTATGGTTATGAACTTAATGATTTCTCCTAAGTATGTACGTAAGAATTTGACTATAACTCTTATCGAAAAATGGGAAAAGATAATGATGTACGATTAAGTTCATGAGTTGTAATGGCATGGTAGGATCTGATATTTACTTTTTATACTTGCCCCTGTCATTCTTTAGTACAGTTATGATCTGTTTACTATACCTTATTTTCATTCCATATTCGGTACATGTGTACTGACCCCCTTCGGGGGGCTGCGTTCATGTCCGCAGGTTTAGGTACATAGTGGTGGATCCGCGAGCTTAGGATCCTGGTTCAGCATTTTGAGATGGCTCCAATATTCCGGAGCTGGTCATTATGGCTAGGTATATTCGAAGTACGACGGGACTTGTCCGCCACGCTGTTATGTTAAAACTCTTAGAGGTCTGTAGTCACATATTGTGGGTCAGTTTGTAAAGGAAAGGAGGCAACTGCTTCGGTTATGTATTTATATATCCAGGAAGGTAGCCTTATCGGCCAACCTGTTGATTTTATTTCTGTTGATTTATTTTATAAGTTTCATGCGTTAAGCCGTTATCTCTCGATGTATACTGTAAGTGCCTGTGTAGGGCACGATCGCGCCCGGTCGGATCGTGACAAAAGTGGTATCGAGCGCTTAGTCTTCGAAAGTGTCTGCATCGTGTCTAGTAGTCTTGATTATCGGTGTGTTGTGCACCACATCTATAATCGTGAGGTCGCAGGACATTTAGGATTAGTTTCTATTCTTCTCACTCTAAGATCGTGCGATAGAGCATGGTTGTTAGGTCGTCTCCCTAACGAGTTACGCTGATTGCAATACGAGAAAGCGGTAGTGACCTGGAAGGATTATGTGGATCGCGTATCGGGTTGGTTGTAATTGTTGTATAGTTGGTATAATGACGCATGCCTACACGTTTATGTATGAGGTCATATATGGGTTGCCTAGAATGATTTTAGATTACCGAGGATCGTAAGGACTAATTAGATACCGCGGAGGTATGAAACAATTTAATGAATTCTCATCAAGATTTATGTGCTAATTTGATATAATTAGGAAATGATGAGCTGTCTGATAGGGTAATGAACCCTTAAGAAGTCATGTTAAGGTGCTTGATGGAAGACAATGTGGATAGATTAAGCTCGTGGTATGCGTAGAGGATCGTGCGGATGGGATCCGTATAGAGTAAGTATGGGTTGTTGTGATCAAGACAACATGGTTATGATTGTACGAGAAGTTAATGTATCGATTCTGAGGGACCGATAAGGTAGGCTTGGAGCATGGAAATCGCGAGCCTAAGAATGTTGATAACCGCGAGACCTTAGGTATATAAGGCCTTCCGGGTAGTAAAAGTTAAGTCACACCAAGGATAATAGTTACTAAGATTCCTAAGGATCGACTTTTAATCATTGGATAATTTTGGGCTTATCGAGGTAATGATCTTTGTCCTTCTACTGTAATTGAAGATTACATGTTGTAGTAGTTTATAATTGAGTATGTGATATGTGGATAGAAGGTTGAAAAGAAATGGACGGTTTAGTATATTGTGGGGCAGAATTTTACACGTCCAGTTAGGCGTGTAATCCCCTTTGAGTTGTTGTATTACTGCGCCTTAAATGTGGCATGTTGGCTATTGATATCGGGCCTTGAAAAAGGTGGAGTTACGTAGTTACAGGGGAAGTGCTGCCCGATTTTCCTTAGAATAAGAGACGCTTTACTTAGAAATATTCTACGAAGAGAACTAGAAGTTGATAGATGTATTGTGATTGTTATAGGTGGATATTCTACGCGCGGCATACTCGACTTGGCTTGTGGATTAAGCCAAAGAGGTATGTGATTCTTCCTATTCTCTTGAGCATGATATTTGTGAAATATTTAGTGCGGTAGAAGCACGTGTGTTAAAGAAGTTTGATTTCCTTTTTGTGTCATTGACTTGATTCTAAAGTTAAGTGACTTGATATGAATTGTTAAGGACTTGAATTGTGTTAAAAAGTTGTGAAACCTCATTCGTGAGCAATGGGTACATGGTATTTAAAAGAATAAAGTTATCCTAAGTTCTTACCAAGTCTTATGGGGGATGTTGGTAAGAGTCGTTAGGAAATATTTGGAGTCGAGTTGACTTTACAACACAAATGAGAATAAGAATCGAACAAGTCATTGCAGCGTTAATAAATGAAAATGTATCGACAATCAATTAAATTAAAATGAGTAGAATCCTCCATCTGCATAGAAGCTAAGATAAGACAAAATTGTATTACATTTTCTAGATCATGGCTGCTTTGATAAGATCATTATAAACAAGTATTGATTTTCTTGATTTCCAAAGAAACTTGATTTCTAAAAGAGAAGAGACTTGAGAATTTGAAGTTATGAAGCTTAAACTATTTTGAGAAGTATATTGTTACTTGACCTTTGAAAGGAGAAGTGTTTTTGTTTAAAAGGAATGCATGGTATTGTATTGGTTTATTTAAAAAGGAAGGTACGGAAATTGTTTTGGTTTACTTAAAATGATAGTTACTCTGTTTTGATACTACGAGTATTAGTATCGTGTGGATTTTACGTAAAAAGAGGTCTTTCTAAAAAGAATGAAAGTATGTAGTACTTTAGGGTTAAAACCCGGATTGTTGGCAATAAATGGGAGTACTTTGAGTTTATAAAAATGGTGAATCAATTTACATGTTAATGAAAGTCTAAGAGTATGTTGAAACTTGCCTATGCTAGTTGTGATAGCCTTTGTTGTGCAAGTATTGTATTTCTATGCCACCGCGTCTCTCGATGGAGGGTCGGCTGACTTGTTGTGAATTTACTTGGACGTACCGACAGTGACGGAGGATTCCACGGGTATGCTTCCATTGTTATTGTTACATGGACATGTCTACACCGATGAGGGATTCCGGGGGCATGCAGCGGGTTAAACTCCCGGTATATTATTATTGTCACATGGACATGTCTACACCGATGAGGGATTCCGGGGGCATGTGGCCATTATTATTACTCCATGGTCTATCTCCCCATGAAGACGTGTCTACACCGATGAGGGATTCCGGGGGCATGTTATATACGATTATTACTCCATGGGCTAGCTCCCCATGAAGACGTGTCTACACCGATGAGGGATTCCGGGGGCATGTTATATACGATTATTACTCCATGGGCTAGCTCCCCATGAATACGTGTCTACACCGATGAGGGATTCCGGGGGCATGTTATATACGATTATTACTCCATGGGCTAGCTCCCCATGAAGACGTGTCTACACCGATGAGGGATTCCGGGGGCATGTTATATATATATATATATGTATTGTTTATGTGTACGCCGATAGTGAGGTAGGATGCCACTGGCGCGTCACATGGTTATATGTTACACCTACGCCGCGATGATGGAGGATTCCACGCGGGAGAGATATATATATATGTATTGTATATGTGTACGACGACAGTGAGGTAGGATGCCACGGGCGCGTCACATGATTATGATTCATGTCATAGACTGCCGGCAGTGAGGAAGGAGTTCCACGGGCATGATGACTTTGAGGGCGTAAGTCTCTGACTTGACATGACTGCTTATATGTTGTGTACTGTAGTTTGACTATCATACATATTTCCTGCTTTATATAGACTGTTATGATTTCATTACAGTATTTTCAGATTCACATACTGTACTTTCTTCGACCTCCTTGGGGCGCTCATGCCGCAGGTAGAGGTACACCGGTTGTTGATCCTCGCTCTTAGGATCACGGTTCTGCGTATTGGGAAGCTCCGTTTCTCCGGAGGATTATCTTTTGGTATAGTCCCCTGTCATTGTAGGTACTTGTACATTCAGGGGTATGGCGGGGCCCTGTCCCGTCATAGTTGTTATAAAAACTCTTAGAGGACTGTAGTACTATTGTGGGCAGGGTTTGTAAAGGATGTAACTGTTCGGTTTTATATATATACAGAAAGGTGACCGTTTTGGTTAGCCTGTTTCTTATTTCATATTGTTCATATCTTTGAGTTTTTATTTCAGCTGATTTTCTCTGATGTATTATCACTAGAGTGCCCGGGGTAAGGCACCACCGATCGCCCAAGTCCTGGTCGTGACAAAAGTGGTATCGAGCGCTTAGTCCTCGGAAAGTGTCTGCAGGTATCTAGTAGAGTCTTGATTATCGGCGTGTTGTGCACCACACCTATAATCGAGGTCAGCAGATATTTAGGATTGGTTTCCATTCTTCTCACTCTGAGATCGTGCCTTAGAGCGGTGTTATAAGTTGGACTCCCTCTGACGTATTCTTATGTGCCAGTTATGCCTCTACGCAAGGCAACAAGTGCCCATAAGGGCAAGGCAGTAGAGGGAGATGCGAGTAGAGCACGGAGGGTTAAGGAGGCACAGCCCGATCATTACCTGGGCGAGGTACTTCATACGACGAGTTACGCGACGCCGCCACAATTCAACAGAGTTTAGCGCAAGCAGCGCTTTCTCGAGGCCATGATATTCGAGCCTCGGCTCACGACTAGGAGCAGAAGATATGGATTACAAGGAGATAGTCCAGTTACTAGCTAGGATCGTGGCTGGCGTGAGGCGGATGAGCCTGAGGTTCCGGTAGTACCAGTGGTTCACCCTAGATCCGATAGTTAGAGACTTCGAGACTTCTTGAGTTGCAGTCCACCAGAGTTCTATGGATCGAAAACTGAGAAAGATCCTCAGGAGTTTATTAAACGATTCCGGATCATGAAAGTGATCAAGGCCTCGAGAGTCGGTGGTATTGGGTTCACATCGGTTGCGTGATCCGCTGATTGGGTTTGATTCATGGAACCGTCGGGGAGCATGCGCTTCCAGCTGGTTGGGACGAGTTCTCAGAGGCATTTCTTACACACTTCTTGCCTTCGCAAATGAGGAGAGCTCGGGCAGATAGATGTTACACCCCGTATTTACAGGACATGTTTTAAGAACGTACGTGAGAATCCCAAATGTTAAGATTAGAGACTTGTAAAAATTTATCGGAATTATGGAATTGTCGGAAAACGAAATATTGTGACGAATGGGAGGGCGACACGTGTCACCCCCCTTAAGTGAGCTTGGGCGAATTGGGCATGGCCAAAATGGTCATTGACCATAATTTTAAGATGACAAGTCTTGCAAGTAGTGAGCTTGATATATTTGACTTAGTCAATGGGACCACTTAGTTGATATTTAATAAGAATTGCATCCAAGCCACATTTGTACATCTTGACCCTCCATTGTGCTATATAGTAGTACTAGTAGCAAGACAAGGGTTCTACACTTAGAAAATTTTCATGAAATTTGTTCTTGTCTTCTTCTTGCTCTCGGGTTCAAGGTTTTAAAAAGAGAAAAAAATTTGTTTGTTGTTCTTTAAGCTCCACACTTTAAACCAAGGTTCATAAGGGTATTGTAAGGGTATCTCAATAGAAAGATCCCGGAAAAATAGCGTTTTCGTATTAATCGCAAGGTGAAAACCTAGTTGCTATCCTAGGTTTTGATTGAAAGATTAAAAGAAAGTGGTTTGTGATATTCTAAGGGTCTCAAGTGGCGGATTGAAGTGTCTAGAAGAAGCTCTAAGTTGCTAAGGAGCGACTTCGGATTTGAAGTTGGACTAAGACTCGTTGAGGTAATAATCTTGTCTCTTAAAGTGTTACAAGATTATATATTGTTGTTAGCCTTACATGTTTGCTAGCATGAAGTATATGTGTTGAAGTTTTATAAGTGTTTTGGATTGTTGTAGCCTAAAATCTGAAATGTCATATAAGCCCTTTGAAGTTGGATTACAATTTGGTCGTTAATTAGAATCGTCGCATGTTACCTACTTGAAGATTATAGTAGTTATAATCAATTGCGACTTGATATCATGTTATGCTAACCACTTGGATTGAAAAGGAAATTGGATAAGAATTGGTGTTATTGTGTCTCAATGTTGCCGAATTGGCCTAGTAGTTTGTATTAGTTTGATATCGTTTGTGGGGCGGAATTTTACACGTCTAGTAGGCGTGTAATCCCCTATTGATTAATTGCATTGTTGGGCCTTAAATGTGGCGTGTTTGGTTATTGAATTCGGCCTTGAAAAAGGTGGCAAAGTATGTAGAAACAAAGGAGGTGCTGTCCGATTTTCCGTAGAATTTAGTGACTTAGCACCTAGAATATTCTACGTTTGAAGTAAGAGGTTAATGGACGTATTGTGGCCATTATAGGTTGAAGTACTAAGTATAGCGTATTCTACTTGGAGGATGGAATAGCTATCAAGGTTGAAGTACTTTGGAGCATTTTGCTACTTGTCGACAATCATCGCGAGGTATGTGAATGTTATACCCCGTAGTTCCGGAGTATGTGTGTGAGGACGTACGTACAATTGTGTAAACCCTAATTAGGGTAAGAATGAAAGAATTGTTTTCCGACGAAAAGTATTCCGAACCTTGTGAAGGAAATTTTACGTTTTCGATATTTTAACCAATTATGGAATTTTTCTGAGAGATTAATATTTTGGACCAATTGGATGGCGACACGTGTCACCCAAGAGCCATGTTGGACGATTTTGGTACCATTAGTGGGCAAGTCAAATGGTCAAAGTCTTGCATGGTCTTGCATTGCATTTGTGGGACAAGTGTTCAAAGAAACCTACATCCTAAATCTCTACCTTACACATGTTTCAATCCTAACCCTTGGTTGTACTATATAAACCCCTCTAGTTGATGAAAATCTTCCACACTTAGAATATTTGAAGACTTGAAAATATTTTCTCTCCCTTTTCTTCTTGTTCTCGTCCAACCCCCCCTCCCCTTAGCCAAATGTTGTCCAAAAATTCTTAAACTTATAAGTGTTCTTCCTTAATGTATTAGGAAGATTATTAACCAAGATTTAGACAAGATTTCACACCCATAGCCTCAAAATTACCCCCCTTGGCCGAGAGTGGGCAGATTTTCGGGACTGTTTTGGGCAGATTTTTAGTCACATTTGGAAGGGAATATATCCTAGCATATTAGGAGTTTTTGGGTGTTTCAAAAGCCTAAAATGAATTTCGTCGAGTCTAGTTTCCAACTCAACAAACCGCTCGTCTATAGGACACTGGAGTAGAGAGTTATCGACGTTACAAGTTCCGCTGACGAAGCAGTGGCTAAAAATCTGGACAGTCACGTTTTTTGGGCTATTTTGAGGTAATGAACCTTAACCTCTTTGTGAAGTTGATTATTATGTATATATGGATATTATACATATATTGGAAGTATATTATGGACTATAAGATATAAAGAAAGATTTGGATCTTGTTAAGATGTTAAAAGGAGAATTGGCATATTATCCATTAAAATGGTAAAAATGTATCCATTACTTACTAAGAAGTTAACAACAAAGAAACTATAACTTATATAAAGATTGGAATATAAGTTGAAGGACTAATGAAGTAACTGGATAAGTAAAATTGTAAAAGTTGGCCAAGGACCCCAACTTAAGGACCGTATCTACTTTGGACCGTATTTACTTTGGACTGTATTTATATTATTGTTATGAAGGGGAGATTGTTAATCGCGTTCCGTTTGGGCGTGTTATCCCCTTCTTTAGTTATTATTGTTATGAAGGAGAGATTGTTAATCGCGTTCCGTTTGGGCGTGTTATCCCCTTCTTTAGTTATTATTGTTATGAAGGAGAGATTGTTAATCGCGTTCCGTTTGGACGTGTTATCCCCTTCTTTAGTTATTATTGTTATGAAGGAAAGATTGTTAATCGCGTTCCGTTTGGGCGTGTTATCCCCTTCTTTAGTTATTATTGTTATGAAGGAGAGATTGTTAATCGCGTTCCGTTTGGGCGTGTTATCCCCTTCTTTAGTTATTATTGTTATGAAGGAGAGATTGTTAATCGCGTTCCGTTTGGGCGTGTTATCCCCTTCTTTAAATTTCGGTATTATTGCACCTTAATTATAGTATGTTAATTACGGTTATCGGGCCTTGGAAAAGGTGGAAAATTGAGTAGAAACGGGGGAGGTGCTGCCGAATTTTCCGTAGGATATGGAACCTTGTTCTTAGAAATATCCTACGAAGAGATCTAGAGGTTAATGGACGTTTCATGGCCATTATAGGTGGAAGTACTACGAGTAGCGTATTCTACTTGAAGGGTGGAAAAGGGCTAGCAAGGTTATAGTACTTTGGAGCGTTTTGCTAATTGTCGATAATCGTCACGAGGTATGTGAACCTCTTCCTATCTTTTCTAGCATGATATTTGTGAAATATATATAGTACGGTAGACGTACGTGTGTAAAATGAATTTGGTTTATTTAAAACATAAAGTGTTATAATGGCTTTATGGGAAGTTAATTATAACAACTTTATGTAGGTAAAAGAATGGTTTATTGATTTTTAAAAAGATAAGAGACTTGACTTATATTTGACTTGACTTGATGTGTGAAGAACTTGAATTGTGTGGAAAGTTGTGGAACCTCATTCGTGAGTAATGAGTACTTGGTTTTGAATAATAATGTTATATTGATTTCGAAAATGAGAATAAGTATTGAACCAACCACTGCAGCGTTAATAAAGGAAAATATATTGACAAATAATTAATATTATCAAAACAAGTAGAAACCTCCATCTGCATAGAAGCTAAGATAAGACAAAATTGTATTACATTTCCTAGATCACGATTGCTTTAATAAGGTCATTAATAACAAGTATTGATTTTTCTTAAATTCCAACGTAAGGAACTTGATTTCTAAAAGAAAAGAGACTTGAGGAATTGAACTGTTTTTGGTTTAAAAGAAAGGCATGGTTTTGTCTTAAATTGGTTTAAAAAGAAGGTATGGAAATTGTTTTGGTCTACTTAAAAATGATAGTTACTCTATTTTTGATACTACGGGTATCGTGTGACCTTCGTAAAAGAAATGGATCTTTTTGAAAGAATTAAAGTACGTAGTACCTTAGGGCTAAAACCCGGTTTTGTTTGTTACACCCCGTATTTACAGGACATGTTTTAAGAACGTACGTAAGAACTCACAAGTGTTAGGATTTGAGACTTGTAAAAATTTATCGGAATTATGAAATTGTCGGAAAACGTAATATTGTGACGAATGGGTGGGCGACACGTGTCACCCCCCTTGTTGTTGCCTTGGACGAAAATGTCATGGCCAAAATGGTCATTGACCATAATCTTGGATGACTAAGTCTTGCAAGTAGTGAGCTTGAGATTCTTGACTAAGTCAAAGGACCCACAAGGCTTGATATTTAATAAGAGCTCATCCAAACCACCCATTTGGTTGCATCTTGACCCTCCATGGCACTATATAATACTACTAGTAGCAAGACTAAGTCCAACACTTAGAAAATTTTCACAAAAATTTGAAGAACTCAAAGCATTGCTCTCGGGTTCAAGGCATTTGAAAAGAAATTTTTTTTTGTTTCTTGTCCATTAAGCTCCACACTTTAAACCAAGGTTCTTGAGTGTATTGTAAGCATATCTCAATAGAAAAATCTCGGAAAAAGATAGTTTTCGGGTTAGTCGCAAAGCGAAAACCTAGTTGCTTTTCTAGGTTTTGTTTGGAAGTTTGAAGGAAATTTGTTGTTATTGTTCTAAGGGTCTCAAGTAGCGGATTGAAGTGTCTTGAAGAGGCTCCAAGTTGCTAAGGAGTGACTTCGGATTTGGAGTTGGATTAAGATTCGTTGAGGTATAATCTTGTCTCTTAATAGTGTTACAAGATTATATATATATTGTTGTTGTTAGCTTTACATGTTGCTAGCATGAAGTTGATATGTTGAAGTTTATAAGTATTATGGATTGCTTGTAGCCTTAAAATCCGAAATGTAATGTAAGCCATGTGAAGTTGGATTACAATTTGGTCGTTTACTAGAATCGTCGCATGTTACTTACTTGAAGATTATAGTAGTATAATCGATTGCGACTTGATATCATGTTATGCTAACAATTTGGATTGAAATGGATATTGGATAAGAATCGGTATTGTTGTACTCAATGTGGCCGAAATTGGACTTGTAGTTGTATTAGTTTGATATCTATTGTGGGGCGGAATTTTACACGTCTAGTAGGCATGTAATTGTTATACCCCGTATTTCCGGAGTATGTACGTGAGGGCGTACGTACGAAAGTTTAGCCTTAAAGTTTAGGCCTTGGACGTTTTTTGGGCACAACTCTCACAAAGAATCGTTTTCCGATGAAACGTTTAACAAGACTCGCGTAGGATAAATTCCGGCTATGCCATTTCTAATTTTTGCGGATTTTTCCGAGAGACGAAACATTTTGGACCAACGGGAGGGCGACACTTTTCACCCTCCAATTGATGGACTTGAGGCGTCAATATGGCCGATTGGAGTGCCAATTTTGTCATGGAGTTGGTAGGATATTTTGTGTGCAAGTTGGCTAGGTACACTTGCCCAAATCTTGGCCTTACACTTGCCTAGCACTTGGCTTAATCTTGGCCATTGGTTGGATCTTCTTGACCTATAAATACCCCCCTTAAGATGAAGAGTTCTTCATCCACAAACAAGCTTTCCAAGTCTTGAAATTCCCTCCCCTCTCTTGTTAAGTTTTCATCCAAACACCCTCTCCCCCTCTAGCCTAAGTGGCCCTTGGCCGAGGCAACCCCCCCTAGCCTAGCCGAAATCTACCCCCCTCCCTTGGTAGAAAAGTTGTCTTCTAGTATTGTTATAATGCCCAAAATACCCTAGCCCAAATCCCTTAGTACTTAGTAGAAGTTGTGAAGAACTTCTAAGGATTCTTGGAGCTATCGGAGCGTACAAATAGGAGCTAAACCTTGCCCAGAAGCGACGTTTAACTTGGATAATTTTTGGGCTTACCGAGGTAAATAATCTTACCCTTCTTTTATAATTAGAGAATACATACTGTAGAAGTATAGGAATAAGTATTAAATACTTAGAAGAATATTTCAGAATAGAATTGAACTGTTATCGCAGTAGAAGGGTATAAAAGAAGAATAATTGAACTGTACTTACATAGGACTGTTTTCACAGTAGACTTATATAGCTCACCGGGTAGGGAAGTGCTGCCCGACTTTCCGTAGAATTGTGAACCCTCTGTTTAGAATGACCTACAGAGTAGTCTAGACTTTGATAGATGTCTGTGACTATTATAGGCTGATTCTCTGCGCGCGACATATTCGACTTGGCAGGAGGATTTCGCCAAGAAGGTATGTGATTCTTCCTATACTCTTGAAGCATGACATTTTAAATATATATAGTACGGTAGACGTACGTGTGTTAACTGAATAATAACTACGGCAATGTCTTTTGACTTAAGCCTAAATAATACTTACGGCAATGTCTTGTGACTTAAGCCTGAATAATAAAGATCTTAAAAAGTCTTTCAAAAGAATTATAACACAGTTTTGAAAGAAGAAGAATAGTTGTTTTTAAAACAAGAAGCTGAAGGGTTATACTAGCTTTATGGGAAGTTAAGTATAACGGCTTAAGTTTTATAAAAAGGAACAGTTTACTTATGTGTTTATAAAAGACTTGTATTGATTTCTGAAAGGTATAATAAGATGGTTTTGATGAGTAGACATATTGTGATGCTATGTGTTAGTATCTTGTAACGTTTGTGTAAAGAGGTCAGTCTTACTTATGCTTATGTTGTTTAAACTATAAGCTGTTGTGTTAGTACTATATCACTCACCTCTTGAGATGATACAGGGGTTGTCGCCTCCGACGCGGGTAGACTCAGTGATGCAGGACCATGATTCGAGAATACCTCATGCGGGTCCAGGGGCCTATGCGAGCTACGAGTTCCGTGTTAGTGCGGGTTATGCCTCATGCGGTCTATGTGTCCATGCGTACAACGAGTCCAGGACGATGCCGAGGAGTAGCTACCCTCGATGCGGGGTTATACCTCATGCGGGCCTATGTGAGTGGCCTATGCGGACTACGGGAGTCCAGGATTAGGCTTGCAGAATGATAATATGGGCGAGTGGCCCTGCTTCGATCATTCGCAGCCTAGAAAAGACCTGTTACAGTTTACCTATTGTTGCTCTTGTTATGATGTGGCACTATGTGCGGTTACGTTTGTTGTTTCGTGCATATTTGTAAAATTGGTTTTAAAGTGATATGATTTCATTTAAGTACTTTCTGATTTCACATACTTGGTACTGTTATCGACCTCCTTCGGGTGCGTTCATGCCGCAGTAAGAGCAGCAGTGCTAGATCCGCATCCTTAGGATCTTTGCGTTGGTGTCGTGAGCTCCATCTTCTAGAGGCTCTACTTTTGGGTATGATCTCCTGTATTGTAGATAGTTTTGTACATTCAGGTATGGCGGGCCTGTCCGCCATAGTGGTTTACTTCTTTAGAGGTGCGTAGTCTATTGTACATTTGGGATGTAGCGCAAAAAAGCGAGTTTATGTATATTATGCGAAAGGAGACTCTTTCTCATATAAAGCGTGTCTAAATTTTCATTGATTCATGTCTTGTTTTATATTAGTTGATTTTATCGATGTATGACTACTTGGGTGCGGGTAAGGCACGATCCACGAACGGGCAGTCGTGACAAAAGTGGTATCGAGCGATTAATCCTGAAAGTGTCTACTGACCGTATCTAGTAGTCTTGATTATCGATTGTGTTGTGCACCACACCAATAATCGGAGGCTATAGGATATTTAGGATTGGTTTCCATTCTTCTCACTCGAGATCGTGCCTTGAGCCGTGTTATAAGTTGGACCTCTAACGTATTCCTTTTCAGAATAAATGTTATACCCGTATTTCCGCAGTATGTACGCAAGGGCGTGCGTGAAAAGTTTGTGCCTTAAAGTGCTTGGCGAATTTTATTTGTGCACAACACCGTTTAGAGTCGTTTTTCGGCGAAACGCGTTTTCCACGGCTTTCGTAGGGAATTTCCGCTATGTCATTTTTAATTTTTGCGGATTTTTCCGAGAGGCGAACGTGTTGGACCAGAGGCGCCACTTGGCACCTCCCATTAGCGGACGTGAGGACTCGGCGGACGAATTGAAGAGGGAGTTGGTAGGATATTTTGTGTGTTAGTTGGTTGGAGACACATGGGTGAATCTTGGCCCTACACTTGCTGCACTTGGCTAGATCTTGGCCATTGGTTGGCCTTGGCTTGTGCTATAAATACCCTCTAAGGTTGAAGACTTCTTCATCCAAAATGCCTAAGTCTTGAGAGCTTTCCTCCCTTTTCGTGAGGCCCCTTGGCCGAGAGTTTCCCCACAGTGGGTAGAGGGTAGCCACCCCTAGCCTAGTTTGTTTTCATATAATACCCCCCCCGCTTGGTAGAAATACTCTCAAAAGGATGGTTATAATGCCCAAATTACCTTAGCCATATACCTTGTTGTATTCTAAGGTTATACATCTGAAAAGCCCGAAAATACTATTATACTTGTCAGTCCACAAACCGAAACCACAGGAAAAATCTCCATAGTCAGTTGGAGTATTGTGTAGAAGGTGGTTAGAACTTCTAAGGGTGGTTTAGAGCGGGTTGGAGCGCTCGGAGTTGGAGCTAAACGATTGCCCAGGATAGACTTTAAGCTAGGATAATTATGGGCTTACCGAGGTAAATATCTTGATCCTCTATTGTAATTGGAAATAACATATTGTTAGAATATATAGTTGAAGTATACTATATATAGAATGAGCGTAGTATCGTGATGTCTTTTGACTTAAGCTGAATAATACTTACGGCAATGTCTTTGCGACTTAAGCACGAATTGAAAGAAGAATCTTGAGCTGTAATTACATAGGGTTGTATTACATGGACTTGTGTAGTAGTGCAGTGAAGTAGAATTGTACGTTAGGGTTAGATGTATAACCCCCGGTTGGCTTGGTAGCAGGCCTCGATAGAGGAGGAGATTTATCTTTGTTGCGGGGAGAGTCTTCGAATTTTTGGTAGAATGTTCTACGATGAGATCTGAATGTTAATAAAGCGCCTTGTGGCCTTATAGGTTGAAGTACTACGAGTGGCGCGATCTACTTGGCTTAAGGAGTAGCCGACGTTTGGAAGTACTTGGGCGTTTTGCTATTAGTCGATACAAATCGCGAGGTATGTGAACCTCTTCCTATCTCTTCTAGCATGATATGTGTGAACTATGTAGTGCGGTGAGCGTCACGTGTGCTAAACGTATTTGGTTGATTTAGAACATAAAGTGTTATAACGGCTTTATGGGAAGTTGGTTATAACGACTTTATGTTGGTAAGAAAATACTTGTGGTCTTTAAAAGGTAAGCGATTTGAACTATAAGCGGCTTGTTATGTGTTAATAAAGAACTTGAAGTATTTCAAAAGATTTTTGAATCATTTTGAAAGAAGAAGTAATATACTTGGTTTTGAAAAACTTAAGAGTTATACCACTTTATGGGAAGTTAGGTATAACGGCTTAAGAATGTTTCTTGATTTGAATCGAATGTGTATCGACAAACCAACTGCGGCGTTAATAAAGGAAATGTTTTGACTAATTAAGTATTATTAAAACCGTAGAAGCTTAATCTGCATAGAAGCTAAGATGAGACAAAATGATATTTCCTAGATCATGGTCTTTGTAATAAGATTGTAATAAACAAGAATATCCTACTCATATAAGGCTTAGGTTTCTCAGTTGTTTAAGAAGAATTATATTCTTAAATGAATAAGACTATGAACTACTGAAACCTTTCAAAAAATGAGGAACTTGAACATTGGAAATTAGGCAAACTTGAACATTGGAAAAGAATGTTGCTACTTGATTTTACAAAGAGAAGTAATTGATTTTCTTTAAAAGATAATCACTCTATTTTCATATACTACGGGTATTGTGTGACTTTTGTGAAGGTAACGTATCTTTTAAAGAGTTAATGTATGAAGTACTTTGGGGATAAAACCCGATCTTGTTGATCGTATAGTAGGAAGTACCTTGTGTGAACAACTTGATTGTATTGGTTTGTGATAGCCTTGTAATACTTTCTTGTTGCTTTGATAAGTAAGCGTGTTAGGATGCTACGTGTGTTAGTATCTTGTGATGTTTGTGTAAAGGGGTTTCCCTTGATTGTGCTTATTAACTATCGGTCGTTATGATAGTATTGTGGCATTCGTCTCTTGAGATGATTAGGGAGTTAAGCGCCCTCCGTCGGGGTAGACTCGGTGATGCAGGACCGTGATTCGAGAATACCTCATGCGGGTCTGAGGGCCTATGCGGAGCTACGAGAGTTCGAGTTAGCGTCGTCCTTTATGGGCATGCGGTCGCTTGTGGCCATGCGGACTCGGAAGTCGGGGCGATGCGGGAGTAGCTACCCTCGATGCGGGAATACCTCATGCGGGCGATGAGATTGGCCTATGCGGGGCTGCGGAGTTCGAGGAGTTAGGCAGCGTACATTGATCTGCGGGCAAGTGGCGGCTTTGATCATGTGACGGTCTAAGCAGATCTTATAATCTGATTCGCGACCTTGTTGGTACTATGGGTTTTAGTAGTCGGCTATGCCTTCGTACTTACCGTACAGTTGTATTATGACACAGGTGGGACACGGTGTTCATATGTGTTCCTTGGTGCTTTTATATCATGATCGCCGCGATGAGGAAGGTATTCCACGGGCATGATTGATGTTGTGGGCACGAGACCCATTGTTATACTTGAGTGATGACTTGAGGCGTGAGTCCACAACGACATATTTGCTGTTGTAAAGCGTAGTTTGGTTATCATCATGTCTCTGCTTTATATTTGCTATGATTTCATTTCTGATATGTATTTCGATTTCACATACTCGGTAACTGTTATCGACCTCGCCCGAAGTGCGTTCATCTGCGAGTTGAGGTACACGATCGTTGATCCTAGCTCTCGAGTCACGATTTCGCGTTTGGGAAGCTCCGTTTCTCGGAGGCTTATCGGTGGTATAGTCTCGCAGTCGTAAGTGTTTACATTCGGGGTTTGGCGGGGCCTGTCCGCCATTGTTGTCGTATCATTCTTAAGTGCAGTAATCGTTGTGGCGGGGTTTGTAAAAGGATTAAACTGTTCATGTTGAAAAAGTTGTCATTTTTATATATCTTAGAAAAGCAAGTTTTCTCGGTTATTGTTTCATATTTCATAATATGTCTTGCATCGTTTATATTCCGTGATTACTCGATGTATGTCTACTTGGGTGCGGGTGAGGCACGATCCACGAACGAGTTGGTGCGTGACAAAAGTGGTATCGAGCGATTAATCCTCGGAAAGTGTCTGACCGTATCGATGGGAGTCTTGATTATCGGTGTGTTGTGCACCACACCGATGTCGAGAGGCTATAGGATATTTAGGATTAGTTTCTATTCTTCTCGCTCTGAGATCGTGCCTTAGAAATGTTGTAAGTTGGACCTCTAACGTAAATTCTTTCCTTATCGTTATGCCTCGCGTAGGGCAACCGGGCCCGAGGAGGGCAAAGCGGCGAGGCTGCGAGTAAATCTGAGAGAGGGTTACGTGGGCACGAGCCCAATTATCACCTTAGGTGGTGCTTCATTCGGGAGTTCTGCGGCGTCACTAGCCCGTGAGTTTATGCGGCGGCAGATTCTACTGCGACCATGATATTTGAACCTTGGTTCCACGGCCAGAGCAGAATTTAGATTGCAGAAGCGACCACATTACTAGCTATAGATTTGGCTACGGGAGTATCTGCGATGTCTGCGAGTCTTGAGACTATCTAAAGAGGTTGTGCAAGAGTAATTCTTGATTAGGCGAGCATGGCACGTATGCGGGCTTATGCGCGTGGCCAGAGCGATGTAGAGATCGGCGAGTTAACGAAGGACACGAGAAGAGGCGAGCGGCGAGTCCTTTAGTAACTTTTAGCGAGTCGCCTCGCGGCCGAATAGATTATGCACATCCACGGTCTGGCGAGTCCTCGCGAATTCGGGGCGTTGGGTATGCGGGAGTTGGTCGAGCTCGAGCTTAGGTTCCACGAATACACGTAGGTTCGGCCATCAGATTGATTTTCTCGGTGTTCACAATGTGTGAGCGTCGTCGAGAATGTCGTCTTTTAGTTGTACGTGTTGTACCTATGACCGTCGAAGTGCATTTGTCGAAAGAATGTCCTTGCGGGAGGACTTAGCCTTGAGGATCGGTGGGTAGTTCGTCATCTCCTTAGCTATCGCCTGCAGGCGAGTTTGATTAGAGCGACTAAGGAGTGAAGCGGTAGACATAGATCTATCCTTAACCCTCAGAGTTTTGTATAGGTGATAAGGTGAGTATACCTTAGGTGCTATGTTACGATAGCGATGGGTTAGTTGTGATTTGAAATCATGGTTGTTTAGCAGAGTAAGATTTTGGGGATAGAGGAAGTGTGAGCCTTAGAGCTTTATACGTAGAGACCTTAGAGGTGAGGCCATCTCGAGAAAAGGTGTAGTGTTATGTTTGACCACTTATCGGAGTGCATAGTGCCGTGAGTTATGTTAGGACAGGTCACTGGTAGTGTGGAATGAAAGAGGTAGTTGAGCTAAGAAGACCGCTAGGTTTCGTAGCGTGATTAGTGAGATTGTTCGGTTGGGAGCTAGTATGATGCGCGTTGCGGGTCGGGTTGAGGCCACGTTGCGGGTCAACCGCGGCGAGTTTAGTGGTGGGGTCGGTTGTGGTGGTCCTGCCTCGTGTTAGGGTTGTGAGGTGTTAGGCCCAAGTTTAGTTAACAGTCTGAGTTCGTGGATGCGTTCGACCGATGGTCGGGCGATGGGGCAGCCCGTCATGTATTCTTGATCGGGACCGTTTACTGGTGTGTTGAGTTATCGAAAGGTTGTAAAGGCTGCGCGGGGTGCCTACCTTCACCTTAAGGCGAACGATGAAGCCCGGGTTGTAGCTATTTTTAAATCTTCTAAAGTTTACGAGCGGGGTTAAGAACTGGTGAGTCTCGAGAATCGCGTTCGCCCTCGGGCGGTCGTGGATTTGAGAGGTAGTCGTGGGATTGTTGTCTCTGTGGAGGAAGCGTTTAAGCTACCATTTTAGTGTTCGGATATCGCTTTGTGAAGCCTTGTAGGGCGGAAGTGTAAATTGCGGTCGATTGGTTCGATGTTGGCAAGGTTGATTAGTTAGTTGAGCTTGTTCCGGTATTGTGGATAGTCTGAAGCTTGTCTAGAAGAAGTTACGGCGGCTCGGAGGTGTGCGGATAATCGGCGGCGCTTAGAGTTCAGGTTGGTCGGTCTTCTTGAAGAGTACCACCGGGTTGGGTGTGGCAGTGCGGAATACAGAGGAACTTAGCGAGTTACTTTGGGCCACTTTCGAGTTCATGTGAAGAATAGGCGAGTGCCTATATGTTAGCTTTTGCCGTCCAGGCTTAGGAGGTCATGCGTCCGATCTTTCGTATTGTTATGATCGGGAAGAGTATCGGAGATCCATCCGTAGTGTTCCCAGCTTAATGATGACCACGTTAGAGATAGTAGCCAGAGTTTTGGGAAGGCTGACGATGTCGAGAAATGTGGAAAGAGTTCGAGTATCGACATCCTCGAGGATCATGGCGGCCGGTACCATTTGTTAGTCGTCAGAGCAAGGCTCGCGACAAAGGACAAATTGGTGCCATTTGTTGGGTCGCTGAGAAGGTTAATGCCTCGAGCAAAGTGACAAAGTGGTATCTACGACGAGTAAAGAGAGAAGTGAGCATGTATGGCGGCATAGGTGTGATCATTTCTTTTGTAGAGAGAAGGTCTGAAGGAAGTATATTTTAGACCACGGAGAGAGAGGTGGTTGTGGTGATGTTAGAGGTGTTTCCTCGTGGACTTGGATATAAGTATTTTTCTTGTGATTGTTTACGTGGCCATGTATGGCGAGTTTGTTCTCGTAAGTATAGTAGTGAAGACTATCTTGGCGCGTTTGTTTGAGACTTAGAAGGAACATTCGGGACGAATGTTTCTAAGGAAGAGGAGAATGTTATACCCGTATTTCAGTATATGCGAGGGCGTGCGTAGAAAAGTTTGTGCCTTAAAGTGCTTGGCGAATTTTATTTGTGCACAACACGTTTAGAGTCGTTTTAAACGAAGCGTTTTCCACGACTTCGTAGGGAATTTCCGGCTATGTCATTTTTAATTTTTGCGGATTTTTAGAGGCGAAGCGTGTTGGACCAACGAGAGGCGCCACTTGGCACCCTCCCATTGGCGGGCGTGAGGACTCGGCTTGGACGAATTGAAGAGGGAGTTGGTAGGATATTTTGTGTGTTAGTTGGTTAAGGACACGTGGGTGAATCTTGGCCCTACACTTGCTAGGCACTTGGCTAGATCTTGGCCATTGGTTGGCCTTGGCTTGCTATAAATACCCTCTAGGTTGAAGACTTCTTCATCCAAAATGCCTAAGTCTTGAGAGCTTTCCCCTCCACTTTGTGAGGCCCCAGCGAGAGTTTCCCACAGTGGGTAGTAGAGGTAGCCACCACCCACTAGCCTAGTTTGTTTTCATATAATACCCACTCTTGGTAGAAATACTCTCAAAGTATTGTTATAATGCCCAATTACCTTAGCCATATACCTTGTTGTATTCTAAGGTTATACTATCTGAAAAGCCAGAAAATACTATTATACTTAGTCGGTCCACAAAGCGAAACCACAGGAAAAATCTCCATAGTCAGTTGGAGTATTGTGTAGAAGTTGGTTAGAACTTCTAAGGGTGGTTTAGAGCGGGTTGGGCGCTCGGAGTTGGAGCTAAGCGATTGCCGGGATCGACTTTAAGCTAGGATAATTATGGGCTTACAGAGGTAAATATCTTGTCCCTCTATTGTAATTGGAAATTACATATTGTTAGAATATATAGTTGAAGTATACTATATATAGAACTGAACGTAGTATCGTGATGTCTTTTGACTTAAGCTTTGAATAATACTTACAGCAATGTCTTGCGACTTAAGCTGAATTGAAAGAAGAATCTTGGCTGTAATTACATAGGGTTGTATTACGGTAGACTTGTGTAGTAATGCAGTGAAGTAGAATTGTACGTTAGGGTTAGATGTATAACCCCACTGTTGGCTTGGTAGCGGCCTCGATAGAGGAGGAGATTTATCTTTGTGCGGGAGAGTCTTTGCGAATTTTGGTAGAATGTTCTACGATGAGATCTGAATGTTAATAAAGCGCCTTGTGGCCTTATAGGTTGAAGTACTACGAGTGGCGCGATCTACTTGGCTTAAGGAGTAGCCGGCGTTTGGAAGTACTTGGAGCGTTTTGCTATTAGTCGATACTGCGTCGCGAGGTATGTGAACCTCTTCCTATCTCTTCTAGCATGATATGTGTGAACTATGTAGTACGGTGAGCGTCGTGTGCTAAGCGTATTTGGTTGATTTAGAGCATAAAGTGTTATAACGGCTTTATGGGAAGTTGGTTATATGACTTTATGTTGGTAAGAAAATACTTGTGGTCTTTAAAAGGTAAGCGATTTGAACTATAAGCGGCTTGTTATGTGTTAATAAAGAACTTGAAGTATTTCAAAAGATTTTGAATCATTTTGAAAGAAGAAGTAATATACTTGGTTTTGAAAAACTTAAGAGTTATACACTTTATGGGAAGTTAGGTATAACGGCTTAGAATGTTTCTTGATTTGGAAATCGGAATGTGTATCGACAAACCAACTGCAGCGTTAATAAAAGGAAATGTTTTGACTAATTAAGTATTATTAAAACGATGAAGCTTCCATCTGCATAGAAGCTAAGATGAGACAAAATGATATTTCCTAGATCATGTTTCTTTGTAATAAGATTGTAATAAACAAGAATATCCTACTACATATAAGGCTTAGGTTTCTCAGATTGTTTAAAGAAGAATTATATTCTTAAATGAATAAGACTATGAACTACGAAACCTTTCAAAAAAATGAGGAACTTGAACATTGGAAATTAGGCAAACTTGAACATTGGAAAAGAATGTTGCTACTTGATTTTACAAAGAGAAGTAATTGATTTTCTTTAAAAAGATAATCACTCTATTTTCATATACTACTGGTATTGTGTGACTTTTGTGAAGGTAACGTATCTTTTAAAGAGTTAATGTATGAAGTACTTTGGGGATAAAAACCAGATCTTGTTGATCATATAGTAGGAAGTACCTTGTGTGAACAACTTGATTGTATTGGTTTGTGATAGCCTTGTAATACTTTCTTGTTGCTTTGATAAGTAAACGTGTTAGGATGCTACGTGTGTTAGTATCTTGTGATGTTTGTGTAAAGGGGTTTCCCTTGATTGTGCTTATTAACTATCAGTCGTTATGATAGTATTGTGGCATTCATCTCTTGAGATGATTCCGGGATTAAAGCGCCCTCCGTCGCGGGGTAGACTCGAGCGATGCAGGACCGTGATTCGAGAATACCTCATGCGGGTCACAGGGCCTATCGCGAGCTACGAGAGTTCGAGTTAGCGTCGTCCTTTATGGGCATGCGGTCGCTTGTGGCCGTGCGGACTCGGAAGTCGGGGCGATGCGGGAGTAGCTACCCTCGATGCGAGAATACCTCATGCGGGCGATGAGATTGGCCTATCGCGGGCTGCGGGAGTTCGAGGTTAGGCAGCGTACATTGATCTGCGGGCAAGTGGCGGCTTGATCATGTGACGGTCTAAACAGATCTTATGTAATCTGATTCATGACCTTGTTGGTACTATGGGTTTTTAGTAGTCGGCTATGCCTTCGTACTTACCGTCTGATTGTATTATGACCAGTGGGACACAGTGTTCATGTGTGTTCCTTGGTGCTTTTATATCATAGGCTGCCGGTGAGGAAGGTATTCCACGGGCATGATTGATGTTGTGGGCACGAGACCCGTTGTTATACTTAGTGATGACTTGAGGCGTGAGTCCCTAACTTGCATGGCTTGCTTTGTAAAGCGTAGTTTGGTTATCATCATGTCTCCTGCTTTATATAGCGCTATGATTTCATTTCTGATATGTATTTCGATTTCACATACTCGGTACTGTTGTATCGACCTCCGAGGCTGCGTTCATGCCGCGAGTTGAGGTACACCGATCGTTGATCCTAGCTCTCGAGTCACGATTTCGCGTTTGGGAAGCTCCGTTTCTCGGAGGCTTATCGGTGGTATAGTCTCGCGTCGTAAGTGTTTACATTCGAGGGTTTGGCGGGGCCCTGTCCGCCATTGTTGTCGTATCATTCTTAAGTGCATGAAATCTTGTTGTAGGCGGGGGTTTGTAAAAAGGATTAAAGCTCATGTTGAAAAAGTTGTCATTTTTATATATGCCGAAAAGCAAGTTTTCTCAGTTATTGTTTCATATTTCATAATATGTCTTGCATCGTTTATATTCAGATTACTCACGATGTATGTCTACTTGGGTGCCGAGGTAAGGCACGATCACGGGCAGGTTGGTCGTGACAAGCGATTATGCCTCGCGTAAGGCAACCCGGGCCCAGAAGGGTAAAGCGGTGAGAGGCTGCTAGTATGCACAAAGTCACGAGGCTCAGGCCCGATCTATGCAGACGGCGAGTTCCACGACACCGCCCGATCCCGGCGAGACTACAGTGCACCTCACTCTGTCCCACGGCAGGCGGAGAGATGAGTACAAGGAGATGGCCCGGCTATTGTAGGATTGTGGCGACACGAGGATAGGCGGATCTGGCGATTCAGTTCCGGCCCGTAGTACCGTGGTTCACCCGAGGCGATTTGAGGCTACGGGATTTCTGAGTTGTAGCCCGCGAGTTTTGGTCGAGGCACGAGGATGATCGCGAGTTCATCCGTCGATTCTGAGAGGATCGTCACGGGTGATCGAGCTTCAGAGACCGAGTCGGTGACCTCGGTTCGCATCAGTGCGTGATACGCGATCGATTGGTTTGATTCATGGGAGCTTTCGGGAGAGCATGCCTCCAGCGATGCAGGGCGAGTTTTGAAGGCCTTTCTCACTCATTTCTTGCCTCGCGGATAGGAGGGCGCGGGCGATAGATTCATTCTTTGAGGCGAGAGAGGGCCTTGCCGTTAGGGAAGTACAACGTTGAGTTTGATTCGTTGGCTAGATATGTCCACTGCATTGTAGCGGATATGGAGGGCGGTGCATCGTTACGTCACGGGGCTAGATGATTATATGGCGAGTCTTGTGCGGGTGTGGCTCTTGGCCGAGCGTGGATATTACGTATGCGAGCTCGCGCCGCCAGATGCGAGGCGCGGTAAGCGAAGTGGGCGAGCAGCGAGAAGAAGGCGGGGCGGAGGTCTTGGTGGCTATCGTGGTGGCGGCCGGCGATCTGGGTGCACCACGGCCGGCTCGAGCACTCTGCCGTCGCCAGCCTGGCGAGTATTCGAGCGGCGCAGGGCCCAGGCTTGAGCGTCGAGCGGAAATGCGGCGTCGGGACCACCTCGGTGTGGCCGTCACGGTAGATCCCATTACGGAAGTGTGGTGCGCTCACGGGAGCTTATTACGATTGTGGCAGCGGTCACTGCGGTGTCGGCCGGCGTGGCCCGGTGGTAGGCTTCGGCCCGAGTGCATTGCGGTTCTTCGTCCCTACGATTACGCCCGAGGCGAGTACTCGTGGACCAGCCAGTCGCGGCGGAGTCGTGGCGCGGGTCCCGATTAGCGGTCCTCGAGAATCGCATTTATGCCTTGTCGGTAGGCAGATCGGGAGAGCCTCGCGATGTAAATCCACAGGTACCTTATCAGTTTCTGGATTCGATGTGTATGCTTTGATAGATCCGGGTTCTACTTTGTCCTATATATCTCCCCTTATTGCTAGTAGGATAGGGATAGAGCCTGAGTCCATAGACCCTTTCGAGGTAGCTACGCCAGTGGGTGATTCGGTGGTAGCTCGGCGGGTGTATAGGGCTTGTCCGATGACCGTATCTGATCGTGAGACCTGGCGACTTGATAGAGTTGGACATGGCCAGTTCGATGTGATCATGGGGATGGATTGGCTAGCTTCTTGCTACGCCAATGTAGACTGCCGGGAGAGAGTAGTACGGTTCCAGTTTCCTGAGGAGTCGGTTGTTGTGTGGGAGGGGAACACTGTATCGCCGAGGGGTAAGTTTATTTCTTACCTCAAGGCTAGGAGGATGATGCGAAGGGTATATCTACCATCTCGTTCGGTGTTTGATCACGAGGCTGCGGTACCAGATTTTGATCGATTCGATAGTCGAGAGTTCCCGGACGTGTTTCAGGCGACCTCGGGTATCCTCCCGAGAGGAGATCGAGTTTGTATAGATGTGTTGCGGACACTCGGCTATTCCATTCCTCCATACGTAATGGCACTGCCGAGTTGAGAGAGTTGAAGGACCGGCTAAGAGATTTCTTTGGAGAAGGGTTTCATCGACCTGAGTGTTTCTCGCAGGAGCGCGGTATTGTTCGTGAAGAAGAAGGGCGGGATCGCTGCGCATGTGTGTTGATTCTGAGCGGTGAACAAGGTGACCATTAAGAACGAATACCCCGCCGGGATTGATGATTTGTTCGACGATTGCGAGGTGTGAGATGTTTCTCAAGATTGATCTGCAATCGGGCTATCATCAGTGCGAGTCGAGAGAGGTGGATGTCCACAGATCGCATTCGGACGATGCACGGCATTATGAGTTCGTGGTCATGTCTTTTGGGTTGACCAATGCTCGCGATATTCATGGATTTGATGAACCGAGTGTTCAAACCATTTTGGACACATTTGTGATAGTGTTCATTGATGATATCTTGGTTTATTCTCGCTCGAGCGGGAGCATGCGGGCGTTGAGGCTATCTTGTGATTCTCGGGACCAGCGATTATCGCTAAGTTTTCCAAATGTGAGTTTTGGTTAGCTTGGTGGCTTTTCTTGGGCATATTATGGGTGATGGAATTCAGTGGATACGGCCAAGATCGGCGATCGAGGACTTGGCCTGAACTCTTACTCCGGCAGTGCGCATTTTACGGGCCTTGCGAGGATATTATCGGCGTTTCTTGTAGAAGTTTGCTTATATCTCTGCACCATTGACTAGGCTGACTCGAAAGCGGCTAAGTTTGATGGGCGATGCGTGTGGCGGGGTTTCGGCTACTAAAGGAGAGGCGGCGCCCCGTTCTTACTCTTACAGAGGTCGGATGGTTATGTCGTGTATTGTGATGCGTCGGGCATCGGGTGGGATGTGTGTTGATCTGTGGCGGTAGAGTTATAGCATACAGCGTCAGGCTTTAAGAAACACGAGAGGAACTACCCGCATGATTTGGAGTTAGCGGCGGTGATTCACGCTTTGAAGATCTGGAGGCCTTATTTGTATGGGGTTCACGTGGATATTTATACGGACCACAAGAGCCTCGGTATATCTTGACGAGAGGAGTGAACTTACGACAAAGGCGGTGGTTAGAGTTGCTTAAGGATTACGATGTTGATATCTGTACCACGGGAAGGTCGATGTTGTGGCGGATGCTCTTAGTCGTAGGTCGATGGGAGCCTATCGGATGTGCGGCTAGAGAGGAGGGCATGGTTCGTGATTTGCATCGATTAGCGAGCCTTGGTGTCCGTTTGATTGAGTCGATAGCGGTGGGGTTCGAGTTCGTGAGGTTGCGAGTCTTCCATCGTCGAGGAGGTGAAGAAGCGGATTCGAGATCGATTACGCGCGTTATCGTGTCTGGCTCTTACGTGAGAAAGGGTCCTTTTGAGGTAGCACGGTGGGGTGCTAAGGTTTGAGGCGAGTTGTGTGTTCCGGATGTTTGAGGACTTGGCGAGTTCTTGGGGAAGCACCTGGTAGCGCGTTACTCTATCCGTCGAAGTCGACCAAGATGTACCACGACGCCGATCGTGTATTGGTGGGATGGCTTGAAGAGGGGCGTTGTAGAGTTCGTAGCTCGGTGCAGTGTTGTCGGCGGTGAAGGTAGAGCACGAGGCACGGTGGTTTATTCTGACGATAGAGATCGGACACGGAAGTGGGAGGTAATCAACGTGGGACTTCATCGGGATTACCTCGCTTTCGGAGAGACATGATTCTATATGGGTTATCGTCGGCGGTGTGAAATCAGCCACTTTCTTCCGTTAGGGCGACTTTTTAGTGAGGATTATGCGGACTTTACATCAGAAGATCGTCGGCGCATTGAGTCCTATTTGATCATATCGACAGGAGCCCGATTTCGGCTAACACGGAGTCCTTCCGAAAAGGGTTTAGGGGCAGTGAGCACAATCTGCATTCCATCCACGAGCAGACGGACGAGCGAGCGCCTATCCGAACTGCGAGGATATCTGCGAGCACTGTGTTATCGACTTCGAGGTATACGGGAGGATCATTTGCCTCTAGTTGAGTTCGCGTATAATAATAGCTACCACTCGGTATTCGAGATGGCGCCTTATGAGGCGTTGTATGGGAGGAAGTGCGGTCGCCGATAGGCTGGTTCGATAATGGCGAATGCGATTAGTAGGACGGTTTGATGCGTGAGCGATGGATAAGGTAAAGCTTATCGGAGAGGTTCTTGGCATTTCAGAATCGACAAAAAGTCGTATCAGATCATCGTCGTCGGCATCGGAGTTCGCGATTGATGATTGGGTTTTCTGAAGGTGTCGCCCCATGAAGGTGTGATGAGATTCGGAAGAAAGGAAACTCGGCCAAGGTACATTGGGCGTATCGAATAATCCGCGAGGTAGGCAAGGTTACTACGAGTTGGATCTGCCGTCCGTCTGGAAGCGATGCATCCGGTGTTTCATGTTTCTATCTTTGAGAGATGTATCGGGGATCCATCTAGGGTGCATCCGATTGGCGATGTCGGTGTGACCGGGTTATCGTATGAGAGATTCCATGCGTGTCGATCGTCGGGTTAGGCGTCTGCGGACGAGGCGTGGCTTCGTCAAAGTTACGTGGCGGAGCGAGCTCGGGAGGAGATGGCGTGGGAAGGTGAGGAGGACATGAGGCGAGTATCCTCACCTATTCCCACACCTCCGGGTAATTCACTTTCCTACTTGTAAATTTTCATTATCGTTTATGCCTAAGTGTTGTTTTGTGGCGTGTGTGGCATTTGCAAGCTATTTAAGTTATGAAGAACCTTATCGTTATCTGTCTTGGGAAGGAACATTCGGGATGAATGTTTCTAAGGAAGGAGAATGTTATACCCGTATTTCCGGGTATATGCGTGAGGCGTGCGTCACGTAAAGTTTAGCCTTAAAGTTTAGGCCTTGGACGTTTTTTGGGCACAACTCTCACAAAGAATCGTTTTCCGACGAAACGTTTAACAAGACTCGCGTAGGATAAATTCCGGCTATGCCATTTCTAATTTTGCGGATTTTTCAGAGGCGAAACATTTTGGACCAGCGGGAGGCGACACTTGTCACCCTCCAATTGATGGACTTGAGGCGTCAATATGGCCGATTGGAGTGCCAATTTTGTCATGGAGTTGGTAGGATATTTTGTGTGCAAGTTGGCTAGGTACACTTGCCCAAATCTTGGCCTTACACTTGCCTAGCACTTGGCTTAATCTTGGCCATTGGTTGGCCACTTCTTGGCCTATAAATACCCCCCTTAAGATGAAGAGTTCTTCATCCACAAACAAGCTTTCAAGTCTTGAAATTCCCTCCCTCTCTTGTTAAGTTTTCGTCCAAACACCTCTCCTCTAGCCTAAGTGGCCCTTGGCAGACCCACAACCTAGCAAATCTACCCCCCCTCCCTTGGTAGAAAAGTTGTCTTCTAGTATTGTTATAATGCCCAAAATACCCTAGCCCAAATCCCTTAGTACTTAGTAGAAGTTGTGAAGAACTTCTAAGGATTCTTGGAGCTATCGGAGCGTACAAATAGGAGCTAAACCTTGCCCAGGAGCGACGTTTAACTTGGATAATTTTTGGGCTTACCGAGGGAAATAATCTTACCCTCTTTTATAATTAGAGAATACATCTGTAGAAGTATAGGAATAAGTATTAAATACTTAGAAGAATATTTGAATAGAATTGAATATTATCGCGGTAGAAGGGTATAAAGAAGAATAATTGAAGCGTACTTACATAGAATTTGTTTTCACGATGAACTTATATAGCTCATGGGTAGGGAAGTGCTGACTTTCCATAGAATTGTGAACCCTCTGTTTAGAATGACCTCTGAGTAGTCTAGACTTTGATAGATATGCGTGACTATTATAGGTGATTCTCTGTGCGACATATTCGACTTGGCAGGAGGATTTCGCCAAGAAGGTATGTGATTCTTCCTATACTCTTGAAGCATGATATTTTAAATATATATAGTACGGTAGACGTACGTGTGTTAACTGAATAATAACTACGGCAATGTCTTTTGACTTAAGCCTAAATAATACTTACGGCAATGTCTTGCTACTTAAGCCTGAATAATACTTACGGCAATGTCTTGCGACTTAAGCCTGAATAATAAAGATCTTAAAAAGTCTTTCAAAAGAATTATAACACAGTTTTGAAAGAAGAAGAATAGTTGTTTTTAAAACAAGAAGCTTAAGGGTTATACTAGCTTTATGGGAAGTTAAGTATAACGGCTTAAGTTTTATAAAAAGGAACAGTTTACTTATGTGTTTATAAAAGACTTGTATTGATTTCTGAAAGGTATAATAACATGGTTTTTATGAGTAGACATATTGTGATGCTATGTGTTAGTATCTTGTAACGTTTGTGTAAAGAGGTCAGTCTTACTTATGCTTATGTTGTTTAAACTATAAGCTGTTGTGTTAGTACTATATCACTCACCTCTTGAGATGATACAGGGGTTAAGTGCCCTCCGTCTGGGGTAGACTCGAGGCGATGCAGGACCATGATTCGAGAATACCTCATGCGGGTCGAGGGGGCCTATGCGGAGCTACGAGTTCGAGTTAGTGTGCGGGGTTATGCCTCATGCGGTCTATGTGGCGTGCAGACAACGAGTCGGGGCGATGCGAGAGTAGCTACCCTCGATGCGGGGTTATACCTCATGCGGGCCTTTGTGAGTGGCCTATGCGGACTACGGGAGTCCAGGATTAGGCTTGCAGAATGATAATATGGGCGAGTGGCCTTGCTTCGATCATTCGCAGCCTAGAAAAGACATATTCTGATTTACCTATTGTTGCTCTTGTTATGATGTGGCACTATGTGCGGTTACGTTTGTTGTTTCGTGCATATTTGTAAAATTGGTTTTAAAGTGATATGATTTCATTTAAGTACTTTACAGTTTCACATACTTGGTACCTGTTATGCGACCTCCTTGAAGTGCGTTAAATCCGCGGTAAGAGCGGCAGTGCTAGATCGCGTCCTTAGGATCTTTGCGTTGGTGTCGAGCTCCATCTTCTCTGAGGCTCTGCTTTTGGGTATGATCTCACTGTGTGTAGATAGTTTTGTACATTCGGGGTATGGCGGGCCACTGTCGCCATAGTGGTTACTTCTTTAAGTGCAGTAGTCCTATTGTACATTTGGGATGTAACTGCAAAAAAACTGAGTTTATGTATATTATGTCGAAAGGCGACTCTTTCTCATATAAACTGTGTCTAAATTTTCATTGATTCATGTCTTGTTTTATATTCCGCTGATTTTCTCTGATGTATGACTACTTGGGTGCCCGGGTAAGGCACCAGTCACGGGCCCCGGAACGGGTCGTGACAGTAATCCCCTATTGTTAATTTCATTGATTGGGCCTTAAATGTGGCGTGTTTGGTTATTGAATTCGGCCTTGAAAAAGGTGGCAAAGTAAGTAAAAACAAAGGAGGTGTTGTCCGATTTTCAGTAGAATTTGGCGACTTTACGCTTATAATATTCTACGTTTGAAGTAAGGCGTTAATAGACGTATTGTGGATATTATAGGTTGACATACTACGGGCGGGATATTGTACTTGGCGTGTGGTTTGACCCGACGAGGTATGTAGAACTTTTCCTATCTTTTGAGCATGACTAGTTGCACGTATGTAGTACGGTAGACGTACAACCCCTTGATATCCTTTACTAGTTTTATGAATAGCCAAGTCGGGTGAGTTAGGAGATTAACTCACTTCTTTGAAAGTATAAAGGATGTCTTAAGTTTTATTAAAGTTAAGGGACTTGAAGAGTTTTAAAGTATGTGATACTTGTTCCGTTTTAAACATATAAGTCCCTTGGATAGGAAATTGTATTTGGTTAAGGTATAAAGTGAATATAACGACTTTATGGAAAGTTGGTTATATTTGCTTTATGGAAAGATAAATGACTTGATTTTAATGAAAAGGCAATTTGATTTTAAGGCATCAATTGCCTAAGGTTTTATAATAAAAGGAGTCACTTGATTTAGAAACCTAACTTTATTTCTAAAGGTATTATGACTTGTCTTGAAAAGTAATTTTGACTTGATACTACGGTTAATAGTATCTTGGAAGTTTTATATGAAAATGAGTCATTTTTAAAAGATTAGAAGTACGTAGTACTTTGGGTTAAACTCCTGGATTTATTATAACATATTAGTGCCTTAAGTAAACTAAAATGAGAGTGTAGATGGATAAGACTAATAAGAAGTTATGGGGATTTCTTAACTTGCTTATTTATTGTATGACGGCCGGTTGAGATAGGGTAAGAGTATAAATGAGGGGTAAACCCCCAAGACGTTATACCACCTGCTTCAGGGTAAGAGTATAAATGAGGGGTAAACCCCCAAGACGTTATACCACCTGTTTTACCACCTTCTCCAGGGTAAGAGTATAAATGAGGGGTAAACCCCCAAGACGTTATACCATCTGCTTCAGAGTAAGAGTATAAATGAGGGTAAACCCCAAGGCGTTATACCACTGTTTCCGTGGGTTCGCTACCCATGATTTGATAAATGAGTCTCCTATTTTTATGTTGTACGTATACTCTTAATTACTCTCATTGTTAGTAAGGCACTGTGTACTGTAATTTTGTTATCATACATGTCTCCGGCTTTGTTTTAAACTTATGTTGTAATTACAGTACTTTTCAGTTTTACATACTTAGTACATATTGTGTACTGACCCCCTTCCTCGGCGTTAAATGCCGGTAGGGTAGCGGTGGTGGATCCTCATTCTTAGGATCACATGCTCGACGTCGAGCTCTATTTCTCGGAGGATTGTCTTTTTAGTACAGTTTTCCACGATGTTGTAGATTTATGTACATTCGAAGTATGGCGGGCCACGCCACTATGGTTATTCCTGAAGTGCAGTAGTCACGTGTTGTGGTTTGGGTAAATTGAAGCCCGGGTTATCTGATTTTCTTTGGTTATGCATATTTTATGGAAGCGGCCTTGCTCGGCTTTGTGTTATTATTGACTAAACATGTTGTATGTTGTGTATGTTCCGCTGCTATTCTCTGATGTATACCTGAACGGGGTGCCCAGGTAGGGCACCAGTCGCGGCCCGGGGTCGGGTCGTGACATTGTTATAATAAAATGAAAGTCTATGAGTACGTTGGACTTGCTTATGATTGCTGTGATGCCTTGTTGTGCAAGTGTGGTATCCTTATGTTACCGTGTCTCTCGATGGATGGTCCACGGGTATGCGGCCATGATGATTGTTCGTTCCCTGTTGATAGTATTGTTCCATGGACTAGCTCTCCATGAGGTTTACTGATGCAGGCTGGTATCCGGTAGTTAGTTTTCGTACTTGCCTCGGTCATTGTCGTGATGCAGGAGGTATCTGGTAGTTAGCCTTCGTACTTGCCCCGGTCAGTGTTAGGGCGAAGTCTCGTGATCTGAGGTATCACGGTAGTTGGCCGTACTTGCCCCGTCAATGACATGATGCGGGAGGTATCGGTAGATGGCCTTGCCGGTCGGCCGTGGTATAGTTGTATAGTATTGTTAAATGCGGCTTTGGTATCCGGTAGTTGGCTTCGTACTTGCCGGTCGGTTGATGATGCGACTTTAGTATCGGTAGTTAGCCATTACTTGCCGTGCGGTTTATGGCACAGGTAGGGCCTGATGTTCATGTGTACTCCCTGGTGTTGTTATATCATAGACTGCCGGTAATGAGAAAGGAATTCCACGGGCGTGATTAATATTATAGGTGTGAGACCCATTGTTATATTTTGAGTGATGACTTTGAGGGCGTGAGTCCCTGACTTGACACGATTGTTTTAGATTGCGAAATGGTATCTTTTTATAGACAATGTTGATGTTCATTACTCTTGTTGTTAGCCGGGCTTTGTGAAGCGCATTTTTGATTGTCATACATGTCTCCTGCTTTATATAGACTATTATGATTTCATTCTGATATTTTCGTTTCACATGGTACACATGTTGTACGACCTCGCTTGAAGCTGCGTTCATGTCGCGAGTTGAGTCGTAGTTTGCTGATCCGCGCTCTTAGGATCACTGTTGATTCGGGAAAGCTCCGTTTCTCGGAGGCTTTGTCTTTTAGTGCAGTTCCGAGGTCGTATACTTTTGTACATTCGGGGTATGGCGAGCCACATCCGTCATAGTTGATTCATTCTTAAGTGCATAGTACTTGTTATACCGTATTTCCAGTATATGCGCGAGGGCGTGCGTAGGAAATTTCGAACTTGAGAATAGGCTTGGCGAATTATTTTGTACCTGACACCCGATTAAGTCGTTTTTTTGAAAGCGTTTTCCTGACTTTCGTAGGGAATTTCCGGCTATGTCATTTTTATTTTTGCGGATTTTTAGAGGCGAAACATTTTTGGACCAGCGGGAGGTGACACTTGTCACCTCGTTGGACGATAAAGAGGAGGCTTGGCCTTGGCCGATTGGTTCATGGTTTTGTGCCTTGTTTTGGCCTTGTTTGTGGCTTGTTTTGTGCCATGTTTTGTGGAGTAGGGTTAGGGTGCACTTGGCTTGATCTTGGCCTTACACTTGCCTTGCACTTGGCTAGATCTTGGCCATTGGTTGGCCTTTGGTTTTGCTATAAATACCCCCTTATGTTGATGAACTCTTCATCCACAAATGAAACCTTCAAGCCTAAAATCCCTCCTCCTCTTGTGTTGTATTCGTCAACACACCCTCCCCTTTGAGTGGCCTTGTGGCGAGAGCCTCCCACTCCCTTTGTGGTGCCTTGGCGTAGGGTACCCCACTGCTAGTTGTTTTCATATAATACCCTTGTTGTGGTATAGAAATACTCTCTAGTATTGTTATAATGTCCAAATACCTTGGCCCAAATACCTTGTAGTATTCCCGAGTTACACTTATACAAAAGCCGAGAAAATACGATTATACTTCCTTTAGCCACAAAACCGAAACCACAGGAAGACCTCCATAGTTAGTTGGAGTGCTATGTAGAAGTTGGTTAGAACTTCTAAGGGTTGGTTGGAGCGGGTTGGAGCACCCGGAGTAGGAGCGAAACTTTGCTAAGGATCGACATTAAACTCGGATAATTATGGGCTTATCGAGGTAAATATCTTGTCCCTCTATTGTAATTGGAAATTACATGTTGTTAGAATATATAGTTGAAGTATACTATATATAGAACTGAGCGTGGTTGGTTAGCAATGTCTTTTGACTTAAGCTGAAGAAGCCCAGGCTGTATTCTGATGGACTTGTGTAGTAATCTTGTGGAGTAGAATTGTACAGTTCGGGTTAGATGTATAACCCACTGGTTGGCTTGGTAGCGGCCCGTTAGAGGAGGAGATTTACGCTGTTTGCGGGAGAGTCTTTGCCGAATTTTACGTAGAATGTTCTACGATAAGATCTTGATGTTAATAGCGCGCTTGTGGCCTTATAGGTTGAAGTACTACGTGTGGCGCGTTACTTGGCTTAGGAGTAGCGGCGGTTGGAAGTACTTGGGCGTTTTGCTATTAGTCGATACTCGTCGCGGTATGTGAACCTCTTCCTATCTCTTCTAGCATGATATGTGTGAACTATGTAATGCGGTAGGCGTCATGTACTAAATGTATTTGATTGGTGTAAAACATAAAGTGTTATAACGGCTTTATGGGAAGTTGGTTATAACGGCTTTATGTTGGTAAGAAAATACATGTGGTTTTAAAAGGTAAGCGATTTGAACTATAAGCGGCTTGTTATGTGTTAATAAAGAACTTGAAGTATTTCAAAGAGTTTTGAATCATTTTGAAAGAAGAAGTAATACTTGGTTTTGAAAACTTAAGAGTTATACTAGCTTTATGGGAGTTAGGTATAACGGCTTAGAATGTTTTCTTGATTTGGAAATCGAATGTGTATCGACAAACCACGGCGTTAATAAAGAAATGTTTTGATTAATTAAGTATTAATAAAACCCGGTAGCAACTTCCATCTGCGTAGAAGCTAAGATGAGACAAAATGATATTTCCTAGATCATGGTTCTTTGTAATAAGATTGTTATAAACAAGAATATCCTACTCACATATAAGACTTATGTTTCTCAGTTGTTTAAAAGAAATTATATTCTTAAATGAATAAGGCTATGAACCACGAAACCTTTCTAAAATAAGAAAGCGTGAACATTTGAAATTAGGCAAACTTGGGCGTTTGGAAAATAATGTTGTTACTTGATTTTACAAAGGTAAGAGTTTTAGTTTTCTTAAAAGGGCGATCACTCTATTTTATACTACGGGTATTGTGTGACTTATGTGAAAGAAAGCGTGTCTTTTAAAGATTTAATGTATGAAGTACTTTGGGGATAGGTACGAACTTGTTAGAAAGTACCTTGTGTGAATAACTTGATTGTATTGGTTTGAGATAGCCTTGTAATACTTTCTTGTTGATTTGATAAGTAAGCATGTTAGGATGCTACGTGTGTTAGTATCTTGTGATTATTGTGTAAGAGGTCACTCTTGTTGTGCTTACGTTGTCAAGCGTTAAGCGGGTTATCTTGTTATTGCATCACATACCCCCTTGACTTATTATCACAGGGCTTGCCACCGCTTGATGCGGTCTATCGGCTATCACGATCCTTGTGACTATGCGGTCGCGGTAGCTCGAGATTGATCATTCGGGTGTTTAGCACGATGCGGGGATTCCTATGCGATGCAGTTGAGACTATGCGGTCTTTTGAGACTATGCGAGTGCGGGAGCCTAGGCGGATACCGAGGGTTATTGCCGCTTCGATGCGGGGTATACCTCGGTGATGCAGGACCATGATTCGAGAATACCTCATGCGGGTGCATGGGTGACCTATGCGGGCTGCGAGAGTTCGAGGAATAGGCAGCGCGCGTTGATATTGCGGGCGAGTGGCGGCCGATCGTGTGGTGCGGTCTAGAAAGACCTCGAGTGCGATTTGTGGTATTTTTGGTGCGTAGGTCTTAGTAGTCGGCTATGCCTTCGTACTTGCCGTCACGGTTTTATTGTGATAACTTTGAGGCGTGAGTCACGACTTGACATATTTGCTTACTTATTGTGAGCGTAGTTTGGTTATCATACATGTCTCTGCTTTATAGACTATTATGATTTCATTTCTGATATTTTGATTTCACATACTTGGTACTGTTATCTTGACCTCCTTGAAGTGCGTTAAATCTGCGAGTAAAGGTACACGATCATTGATCCTCGCTCTTAGGGTCCGATTCGGCGTGTGGGAAAGCTCCGTTTCTCGGAGGCTTATCGATGGTATAGTCCCTGTTGTTGTAGGTGTTTACATTCGGGGTATGGCGGGGCCTGTCCGCCATTGTTGTCGTATCATTTCTTAGAAGTGCAGAAATCTTGTTGTGGCGGGGTTTGTAAAAAGATTAAAGCATTCGTATGTTGGAAAAAGTTGTTATTTATATATATATGCGAAAGGCAAGTTTTCTCATATTATGGTTTCATATTTCATAATATGTCTTGTATTGTTTTATGTTCATTGATTACTGCGATGTTGTATCACTAGGGTGCGGGGTAAGGCACGATCACGGGCGGAATCGGTCGTGACAAAAGTGGTATCGAGCGATTAATCCTCGGAAAAGTCTGACCGTATCGATGGAAATCTTGATTATCGGTGTGTTGTGCACGCGATGTCGAGAGGCTATAGGATATTTAGGATTAGTTTCTATTCTTCTCACTCTGAGATCGTGCCTTAGAGGTGTTGTAAGTTAGACCCTCGCGTATTTCTTTCCTTGCTCGTTATGCCTCGCGTAGGGCAAACCGGGCCGGAGGCGAAGCGGCCAGGAGGCTGCGAGTAGAGTTCGAGAGGGTTACGTGAGCGCAGGCCAATCATTACCTAGGGTAATGCTTCATTCGAGGATTTCTGCGGCGTCGCTAGCCCGATAAAGTTTAACGCACGGCGGTTCCTCTCTGCGGCCATGATATTTGAACGCCGGTTCCACGACCGAGAGCAGAGAATATGGATTGCAAAGCGACCACATTACTAGCTATGGATTTGGCTGCGGAGAGTATACGATGTATCGCGAGTCTAGATGAATATCAGCGAGAAGGTTGTGCGAAGTAAGTTCTTGATTGAAGCGAGCATGGCACGTATGCGGGCTTATGCACGTCGGTAGAAACATAGAGATCGGCGGGTTAACAAGGGCGAGAAGAGGGCGAGCGGCGAGTCCTTTGGTAACTTTGGCGAGTCGCCTCGCGTGAAATAGATTATGCACCTCGCCCGGTGCAAAGTGGTCTTCGGAGTTGGGGCGTTCGGGGTATGCGAGGAGTTGGTGAACTCCGGGACTCGATTCACGCGGTGTAATGAGCGTCGTCGGGAATGTCGTTTTTAGTTGGTACTTGTTGTACCTATGGCCGTCGAAGTGCAGTGTCGAAAAGTGTCGCCTTGTAGGAGGACTTAGCCTTGAGGATCGGTGGGTAGTGTGTCATCTCCCTCGGTATCGCCTGCAGGCGGGTTTGATTAGAACGACTAAGGGAGTGAAGCGGTAGATATAGATATATCTCTAACCTCTAGAGTTCGGTATGTGTGATAAGATAGGTATATCATAAGTCTATGTTTTGATAGCGGTATGTTAATATTGTGATTAGAAATCTTGGTTAGTTAACCAAGTAAGATTTGGGGATAGAGAAGGTGTGAGCCTTAGAGTTTTATACGTAGAGACCTTAGAGGTAAGGCCGTCTCGAGTAAAGGTGTAGTGTTATGTTGATCCTTATCGGAGTGCATAGTGCACGTGAGCTATGTTTGGGATAGGTCCCAAATAGTGTGAAATGAAAGGGGTAGTTGAGCTAAGAAGACCGCTAGGTTTTGAAGCGTGATTAGTGAGATTGTTAGGATCGGGAGCTAGTATTGTGCGCGTTGCGGGTCGGGTTGAGGCCACGATTGCGGGTCAACCAGCGGCATGTATGGCGGTGGGGTCAGGTTTTGGTGGTCACTTGTGTTATGGTTGTGAGGGTGTTAGGCCCAGTTTAGTTAACCGTGTCTGAGTTCGTGGATCGTTCGACCGATGGTCGGGCCGATGGGGCAGCCATTCGTGTTCTTGATCGGGGCCGTTTACTCATTGTGTTGAGTTATACGAAAGGTTGTAAGGCTGCAGGTGCCTACCTTCACCTTATAATGACAGTGGAGCCAGGTTATGGCTATTTTTGTTCTGGAAGTTTTACCAAGCATGTGTTAAGAACTTCGGTGAGTCTCGAGAATCGCGTTCGCCCTCGGGCGGTGTTTGGATTTCGAGGATAGTTGTGGGGATTGTTGTCTCTGTGGAGGTAGTGTTTAAGCTACCATTTCGGTGTTCGGATGTCGCCTTTTGAAGCATTGTAGGGGCGGAAGTGTAAGTTCCGTCGATTGGTTCGAGGTTGGCAAGGTTGAATAGTTGGTTGAGCTTGTTCGGCGGACTATGGATAGGAGAAGCTTGTCGGAAGAGGTTCAGCAACTCGGAAGAAATTATGCGGATAATCGGCGACGACGTTTAGAGTTGAGTTGATCGACGCCTTGAAAGTACCACCGGTTAGGGTGTGGCGAGTTTTGGAAAGCAGAGAAACTTAGCGAGTTACTTTGGGCTTTTGAGTTCATGTGAAGGATAGGCGGGTTGCCTATATGTTAGCATTCTTGCGTCAGACTTAGGAGGCGATGCGTCCGATCTTTCGTATTGTTATATTCGGAAAGTATCGGAGAGCCGTCAGTGTTCCCGATTAATGATGACCACGTTAGAGATAGTAACCCGAGTTTTGGAAGCGACGATGTCGAATGTGGTAAGAGTTCGAGTGTCACGACATCCTCGGGGATCATGGCGGCCGGTACCATTTGTTGGGTCGTCGGGCAAGGCTCGCGACAAAGTGACAAAAGTGGTACCATTTGTTGGAGTCGCTGAGAAGGTTAATGCCTCGAGCAAAGTGACAAGCGGTATCTCGGCGAGTAAAGAGAGAAGCGAGCATGTATGGCGAGCATAGATATGATCATTTCTTTTGTAAAGAGAAGGTCGAAGGAAGTATATTTTAGACCCGGTGAGAAGTGTTTTGTGGTGATGATTAGAGGTGTTTCCTCGTGGACTTGGATGTAAGCATTTTTGCGCAAGTTGTTTTACGTGGCGGTGTGGCGGGATTGATTCTCGTAAGTATAGTAGTGAAGACTATCTTTGGCGCCGCGTTTGTTTTGAGACTTAGAAGGAACATTCGGGACGAATGTTTCTAAGGAAGGAGAATGTTATACCGTATTTCCGAGTATGTCTGCGAGGGCGTGCGTAGGAAATTCGAACTTGAGAATAGGCTTGGCGAATTATTTTTGTACCTGACACCCGATTAGAGTCGTTTTTAGTGAAAGCGTTTTCCACGACTTTCGTAGGGAATTTCCGGCTATGTCATTTTTATTTTTGCGGATTTTAGAGAGGCGAAACATTTTTGGACCAACGGGAGGTGACACTTGTCACCCTCGTTGGACGATAAAGAGGAGGCTTGGCCTTGGCGATTGGTTCGTGGTTTTGTGCCTTGTTTTGGCCTTGTTTGTGGCTTGTTTTGTGCCATGTTTTGTGGAGTAGGGTTAGGGTGCACTTGGCTTGATCTTGGCCTTACACTTGCCTTGCACTTGGCTAGATCTTGGCCATTGGTTGGCCTTTGGTTTTGCTATAAATACCCCCTTATGTTGATGAACTCTTCATCCACAAATGAAACCTTCAAGCCTAAAATCCTCCCTCCTCTTGTGTTGTGTTCGTCAGCACCACTCCCCACTTTGAGTGGCCTTGTGGCGAGAGCCTCCCCTCCCTGTGGTGCCTTGGCGTGGGTACCCACTAGCCTAGTTGTTTTCATATAATACCCCTTGTTGTGGTATAGAAATACTCTCTAGTATTGTTATAATGTCCAAATACCTTGGCCCAAATACCTTGTAGTATTCCCAAGGTTACAACATACAAAAGCCGGAAAATACGATTATACTTCCTTTAGCCACAAAGACCCAAACCACAGGAAGACCTCCATAGTTAGTTGGAGTGCTATGTAGAAGTTGGTTAGAACTTCTAAGGGTTGGTTGGGCGGGTTGGAGCACCGGAGTAGGGCGAAACTTTGCTAAGGATCGACGTTAAACTCGGATAATTATGGGCTTATCGAGGTAAATATCTTGTCCTCTATTGTAATTGGAAATTACATGTTGTTAGAATATATAGTTGAAGTATACTATATATAGAACTGACGTGGTTGGTTGGCAATGTCTTTTGACTTAAGCTGAAGAAGCCCAGGCGTATTCTGATGGGACTTGTGTAGTAATCTTGTGGAGTAGAATTGTACCCGTTCGGGTTAGATGTATAACCCCACGGTTGGCTTAGTAGCGGCCAGTTAGAGGAGGAGATTTCTGTTTGTTGCGGGGGAGTCTTTGCGAATTTTTACGTAGAATGTTCTCGATAAGATCTTGATGTTAATAAAGCGCCTTGTGGCCTTATAGGTTGAAGTACTACGTGTGGCGCGTTCTACTTGGCTTAGGAGTAGCGGCGGTTGGAAGTACTTGGGCGTTTTGCTATTAGTCGATACTCGTCGCGAGGTATGTGAACCTCTTCCTATCTCTTCTAGCGTGATATGTGTGAACTATGTAATGCGGTAGGCGTACATGTACTAAATGTATTTGATTGGTGTAAAACATAAAGTGTTATAACGGCTTTATGGGAAGTTGGTTATAACGGCTTTATGTTGGTAAGAAAATACATGTGGTTTTAAAAGGTAGCGATTTGAACTATAAGCGGCTTGTTATGTGTTAATAAAGAACTTGAAGTATTTCAAAAGAGTTTTGAATCATTTTGAAAGAAGAAGTAATACTTGGTTTTGAAAACTTAAGAGTTATACTAGCTTTATGGGAGTTAGGTATAACGGCTTAAGAATGTTTCTTGATTTGAATCGAATGTGTATCGACAAACCACCGGCGTTAATAAAGAAATGTTTTGATTAATTAAGTATTAATAAAACCGATGTAAACTTCCATCTGCATGAAGCTAAGATGAGACAAAATGATATTTCCTAGATCATGGTTCTTTGTAATAAGATTGTTATAAACAAGAATATCCTACTCACATATAAGACTTATGTTTCTCAGTTGTTTAAAAGAAATTATATTCTTAAATGAATAAGGCTATGAACACGAAACCTTTCTAAAATAAGAAGCGTGAACATTTGAAATTAGGCAAACTTGGGCGTTTGGAAAATAATGTTGTTACTTGATTTTACAAAGGTAAAGTTTTAGTTTTCTTAAAAGGGCGATCACTCTATTTTTATACTACGGGTATTGTGTGACTTATGTGAAAAAGCGTGTCTTTTAAAGATTTAATGTATGAAGTACTTTGGGGATAGGTACGAACTTGTTAGTAGAAAGTACCTTGTGTGAATAACTTGATTGTATTGGTTTGAGATAGCCTTGTAATACTTTCTTGTTGATTTGATAAGTAAGCATGTTAGGATGCTACGTGTGTTAGTATCTTGTGATTATTGTGTAAGAAGTCACTCTTGTTGTGCTTACGTTGTCAAGCGTTAAGCGTTATCTTGTTATTGCATCACATACCCCTTGACTTATTATACAGGGCTTGCCACCGCGATGCGAGTCTATCGGCTATGCGATCCTTGTGACTATGCAGTCGCGGTAGCTCGAGATTGATCATTCGGGTGTTTAGCGATCGGGGATTCCTATGCGATGCAGTTGAGACTATGCGGTCTTTTGAGACTATGCGGGCTGCGGGAGCCTAGGCGGATCCGAGGTTAGTTGCCTTCGATGCGGGGTATACCTCGGTGATGCAGGACCATGATTCGAGAATACCTCATGCGGATGCATGGGTGACCTATGCGGGGCTGCGAGAGTTCGAGAATAGGCAGCGCATTGATATTGCGGGCGAGTGGCGGCCGATCATGTAGTGCGGTCTAGAAAGACCTCGAATACGGTTTGTGGTATTTTTGATGCGTAGGTCTTAATAGTCGGCTATGCCTTCGTACTTGCCGTCACGGTTTTATTGTGATAACTTTGAGGCGTGAGTCACGACTTGACATATTTGCTTACTTGTGAGCGTAGTTTGGTTATCATACATGTCTCCTTCTTTATAGACTATTATGATTTCATTTCTGATATTTTGATTTCACATACTTGGTACTGTTGTCTTGACCTCCTTGAGGCTGCGTTCATCTGCGCGGTAAAGGTACACCGATCATTGATCCTCGCTCTTAAGTCGCGATTCGGCGTGTGGAAAGCTCCGTTTCTCGGAGGCTTATCGATGGTATAGTCCTGTTGTTGTAGGTGTTTACATTCGAGGTATGGCGGGGCCACTGTCCGCCATTGTTATCGTATCATTTCTTAAGTGCAGCAAATCTTATTGTGGCGGGGTTTGTAAAAGGATTAAAGCGTTCATGTTGGAAAAAGTTGTTATTTATATATCTTGAAAGGCAAGTTTTCTCAGTTATGGTTTCATATTTCATAATATGTCTTGTATTGTTTATGTTAAGCGTGATTACTCGATGTTGTATCACTAGGGTGCGGGGTAAGGCACGATCACGGGCGGAATCGGTCGTGTGATCTTTGTTAATGGGAAAGGTTTGTAAAAAGGATTTAACTGTTCAAGTTTTTAGTTTATATACAGAAAGGTAACCGTTTTGGTTAGCCTGTTCTTATGTTAATCTATTATTTCATGTCTTTGATTTTATTTCCGCTGATTTTCTCTGATGTTGTATCACTAGGGTGCCCGGGGTAAGGCACCAGTCGCGGACCCGGGAACGGGTCGTGACAAAAGTGGTATCAGAGCAGTTAGTCCTCGGAAAGTGTCTACAGACCGTGTCTAGTAGAGTCTTGATTATCGGTGTGTTGTGCACCACATCTATAATCAGGAGGCTGCAGGACATTTAGGATTGGTTTCCATTCTTCTCACTCTGAGATCGTGCCTTAGAGTTGTGTTATAAGTTGGACTCCCTCTAACGTATTCTTATGTACCAGTTATGCCTCTACGCAAGGCAACCAGAGCCCAGAAGGGCAAGCGGCGAGAGGAGTTGCTAGTAGGGCCCGAGTTACGGGGCCGCAGGCCCGATCTTTACACGAGAAGATGTTTGACGGCGAGTTCCACGGCGTCGCCACCCAGCGAGTTCGGGCGCGGCGGCCTCACGAGACCGCGATACACGAGCCTCGGTTACGGCTGGAGCGGAGGATATGAGCTACAAGGAGATGGCCCAGTTATTAGCCAGGATCGTAGCTAGGCACGAGGATAGGCTGGAGACAACAGTTCCGGTAGCACCCGTAGTTCACCCGAGATCGGATAGTTTGAGACTACGGGACTTCACGAGTTGCGACCCGCGAGTTCTATGGGTGAGGCACGAGGATGATCCGTAGGAGTTCATCCAAGCGATTGCGATGGATCGTGAGTGATCGAGCTTGGAGACCGAGTCGGTGGTCTTAGGTTCGCATCGGCTATGTGATACTGCAATCGACTGGTTTGATTCATGGGAGCTGTCCCGGGGGGAGCATGCGCCTCCAGCAGTTTGGGACGAGTTCTCCGGGGCATTTCTTGCCCATTTCTTGCAGCCACAGATGAGGAGGGCTCGGGCCGATAGATTTTTGGTATTGAGGCAGAACGGGCGGACGGTCCGGGAGTACAATGTAGAGTTTGACTCATTGGCTCGGTACGTCCCCACTTTAGTGGCTAACATGGAAGATAGAGTGCACCGATATGTCACAGGACTCAATGACTACTTAGCAGAGAGTTGCACGGGAGTAGCTCTTCAGTCGGGCATGGATATTGCCGCGTGCGAGCTTATGCGCAGGTGTGAGGCGTAGAGGTCGGCGGAATAACGAGATCAGCGAAGAGGGCGAATAGCGAGGTCCTTTGGTGACTTTCGAGCGGCGGCCTCGTGGCGAGCTAGTTATGCCCTCCGCCCGATTCGAGTAGTTCTCCCGATCTTGGGGCGTCGGGGTATTCGAGGCAGTCGGGCTCGAGTTTGAGTTCGGGAGTGGGGGTACTAGCCGGATGAGGCCACCCTTACCTTGGTGTGTCCGTTGTGGTAAAATCCATAAGGGGGAGTGTCGTGCTGGTTCGGGATGTTGCTATACATGCGGCGGCGGGGCCGTTTGCGGAAATTGTCCAACCAGAGGTAGCGCGGATGTGGAGACTCAGCCTTCGGGACCAGTGGTTGGTTCATCTCCTTCTTTTGCTATGCGCCCTGCAGGGCAGGACTATGATTAGAGGGAAGCAGTAGTCACAGGTATATCCTTAACCCTCTAGAGATTTGTATGCGTGATATGATGATTTTATGTTAAAGTGTTATGTTTGGATAGCCTTTGTGTAAAATTGTGATTTAGAAAACATGGTTAGTTGAAAAGGTAAGTTTAGGGGCAGGGAAATTGTGAGCCTTAGAATATTATAACAGTTGGGACCTTAGATGTAAGGCCGTCTTGAGTAAAAGATTTTACAGTTAGTCTTTGTCGAAGTGCTTGGTATGCGTGAGAAGTATTGTGGGATAATTCCATAGGTCGAGCAAGAGAAAAGTGATAATTTTCATGACGAGAATAGTAAGATTGTCGGGGAGAACAAAAGTTTAGGCGATAATGGGTCGGGTTGAGGCTAGATCGCGGGTCAACCCGCAACCGGAATGAGGTGGGGTCAGTTTTGGGGTGGTCGCCAGATGATAAGTCCGCGAGGTGTTAGGCCCAAGTTTAGGTAACCATCGTACGAGTTCGCGGATGTGTTCGACCATAATCGGATCATGAAGGCCGGGATTGGCCTTAAAGGAATGTAAGGCCAGTAGAATGACAAAGTGGGGAGGTAGTAACTCCAAAGTTTTGGAAACCGAAGCGATGACTGAAGTATGGTACGTATACTAGAAAGAGTTCGAGTATACGAGGAGAATCTGACGAGTAAGAAAAGAGCGAAGATGTTAAGAAGATAGAAGTGTTCCTTTAATGAAGTAAAGATCACGAAGGAGTATCCTTTGTTACACCGTATTTCAGTATATGCGTGGGGCGTGCGTCAAAGTTTTAGCCTTAAGATAGGCAAGGATCGAAAATTTTGTTCACAACTACGAAAAGAATTGTTTTTCCATGAAGCGTTTTCCAAACTTTGCGAGGGAAAATTACGGCTATGTCATTTATATTTTTGCGGATTTTTCCGAGAGATGAAATATTTTGGACCAACGGGAGGGCGTGTGTCACCTCAAAGTGGAGCGGCATTGTGGGCCTTCTGCACGATTTGTGGGTCGAGGTTGGTAGGATATTTGTGATATTTGTGTGGTAGATGGATAAGGTACACTTGCCCAAATCCTCACCCTACACTTGCCCACCACTTGGCTTAATCTTGGCCATTGATTTCCCTATAAATACCCCCTACCCCTTGAGTTGAAGACTTCTTCATCCCTAAAAAATTTCTAAGTCTTGAAAACCCTTCCCCCCTTTGGAGAGGTTCTCGTCCAAGCCTCCCCCTCCCCCCTTTGAGAAATCCTTTTGGCCGAGAGGTACCCCCCCTTCCTAGTAGTGCTAGCCGAGGGTACCCCCCCTACCTTGAGAGTTGTTCTCGTAAATACACCCCCCCCCCCCCTTGGTAGAAAATACTCTCCAAGTATAGTTACTATTCCAAAATACCTTGCCCAAATACCTTGTAGTATTCCAAGGTTACACCTATACTAAAAGCCCGAAATACTATTATACTTTCCTTGATCAAAACGAAACCCTTAGGAAAATCTTCATAGTTGGTTGAAGTATTAAGAAGAAGTTGCGTAGAACTTCTAAGGGTTGTTCGGAGCGGGTTGGAGCACCCAGAGTTGGAGCTAAACGTTGCTCAGGATCGACATTTAAACTTGGATAATTTTGGGCTTATCGAGGTAAATACTCTTGTCCTTATATTGTAATTGGAAATTACATATTGTAGTAGTATAGAAATGAATATAAGATTCATAGAAGAGAATTGAACTGTAATAGAAGGATATTACAGAAGAGAATTGAACTGAAATCACATCAGAAGAATATTAAAGAAGAAGATTGAATCTACTTACATGGTGTATTTACTGAGACTTGTGTAGTTTAACGGGTAGGGAAGTCTTTGCCCGATTTTCCGTAGAATAGAGAACCTCTGCTTAGATTATTCTACGAGTAGTCTAGCGTTGATAGACGTATATGGCCTTTATAGGTTGAAAGTACTGCGAGTAGCGTGTTCTACTTGGAAGGTGGACAAGGCTAGCTGGGTTATAGCCGTGGAGCGTTTTGCTAATAGTCGATAAATCGTCGCGAGGTATGTGATTCTTCCTATCCTCTTGAGCATGATATTTTAAAAGAATATATATAGTACGGTAGACGTACGTGTGTTAACTGAACGTGGTTTTACTCCAATGTCTTTTGACTTGAGTCTAAATAATAAGAATCTTCAAGTATTTCAAAAGGATTAAGAACCGTTTTTGAAAGAAGAGTAATACTTGGTTTTAAAAGCTTAAGAGTTATACTAGCTTTATGGGAAGTTAGGTATAATGACTTAAGAGAGATAAAAAGAATGGTTTATTGATTTTAGAAGTTAAGAGACTTGATCTTAAAAGATAAGAGACTTGACTTAATTGAATTAATATGAATTTTGTTAAAAAGTGTGAAACCTCATTCGTGAGAAATGAGTACTTGGTTTTTAAAAGGAATAATGTTTCTTGATTAGAAATCGAATAAGTATCGAGCGAACCACTGCGGCGTTAATAAAGGAAATGTATTGACTAATTAAGTATTATTAAAACCAAGTGAAACCTCCATCTGCATAGAAGCTAAGATGAGACAAAATGATATTACATTTCCTAGATCATGGCTGCTTTAATAAGATTGTTATGAACAAGAATAACCTACTCACACATAAGGTATATGTTTCTCAGATTGTTTTAAAAGAGAATTATATTGTTAAATGATTAAGACTATAAACTCTGAAACCTTTGAAAAGAGAAACTTGAGCATTTGAAATTTGGCAAACTTGAACGTTTGGAAAATAATGTTGTTACTTGATTTTACAAAGGGAAGTGTTTTGGTTTACTTAAAAAGATAGTCGCTCTATTTTTATACTACGGGTATTGTGTGACTTTTGTGAAAGAAACGGATCTTTTAAAGAGTTAGTGTATGAAGTACTTTGGGGATAAAAACCCGAGCTTGATTGACATAAAGTAGAAAGTACCTTGTGTGAATAACTTGACTATGTTGGTTTGTGATAGCCTTGTAATACTTTCTCGTTGGTTTGATAAATAAACATGTTAGGATGCTACGTGGTGTTAGTGACTTGTAATGTTGTGTAAGGGGGTTTTCCCTTGATTGTGCTTATGTTGTTTAACGATAAGCCGTTATGTTAGTATTATATCACTCACCTTGACTTGATCCCGGGGGTTAAGCTGCCCTCCGATGCGGGGTATAGCTCGGTGATGCAGGACCGTGATTCGAGAATACCTCATGCGGGTCGGGGACGCTGCGAGCTACGAGTTCCGAGTTAGTGTGCGGCCTTTGTGGTCATGCGGTGCATGGCCATGCAGCATCGAAGTCGGGGCGTTGTCGGGAGTAGCTACCCTCGATGCGGGAATACCTCATGCGGGCCTATGTGAGTGGCCTATGCGAGTCGCGGAAGTTTCAGGACTAGGCGCGCACATTTGATCTGCGGCGAGTGGCGCCGATCATGTGGCGATCTAGCGGACCTCGTAATCTGATTTATGACCTTGTTAGTACTATGGGTGTTAGTAGTCGGCTATGCCTTCGTACTTACCCCGTACGGTTTTATTATGACACAGGTGGGACCTGGTGTTCATGTGTATTCCTTGGTACTTTTATATCATAGGCGTGCCGGCGAAGGTATTCCACGGGCATGATTTATGTTGTGGGCGTGAGACTCATATTTATATTGAGTGATGACTTTGAGGGCGTGAGTCCCTGACTTGACATGACTGCTTATTCATTGTGAACTGTAGTTTGGTTATCATACATGTCTCCTGCTTTATATAGACTATTATGATTTCATTTACAGTATTTTGATTTCATACTCGGTACTGTTATCGACCTCCTTCGGGGCTGCGTCATGCAGCGGTAGAGGTACACGATGGTTGATCCCGCCTTAGGATCACAGTTGAGCGTTTGGGAAGCTCCGTTTCTCGGAGGCTTATCGATGGTATAGTCACTGTTGGTGTAGGTACTTACATTCAGGGGTATGGCGGGGCCCTGTCCCGCCATTGTTGTTATATCATTCTTAGAGGTCTGTAGTAATGTTGTGGGAAGAGTTTGTAAAAGGGATGTAACTGTTCGGATTTAAGTTTTTATATATATATGTCGAAAGGTAACTTTTCTCAGATAACTATTTCACACTTCATGTTATTTCATGTCTTGTTTTGTATTCCGCTGATTACTCTGATGTATGTCTACTTGGGTGCCCGGGTAAGGCACCAGTCACGGGCCCGGGTTCGGGTCGTGACAAAAGTGGTATCAGAGCAGTTAATCCTCGGAAAGTGTCTACAGACCGTATCTAGTAGAGTCTTGATTATCGGTGTGTTGTGCACCACACCAATAATCAGGAGGCTATAAGATATTTAGGATTGGTTTCCATTCTTCTCACTCTGAGATCGTGCCTTAGAGCTGTGTTATAAGTTGGACCCCTCTAACGTATTTCTTTCCCTTACCAGTTATGCCTCCGCGTAAGGCCCGCCCGGGCAAGGCAAAGCGGAGGCTGCGAGTAGAGCACGAGGGTTACGAGGCACAGCCCAATCATCACCTAGGGTGGTGCTTCATTCGGGAGTTCTGCGGCGTCGCCGCCAATGAGTTTAGCTGCGGCAGATTCCTCTGCGCCATGATATTTGAACCTTCGGTTCCACGACCGAATGGAAAGTATGGATTGCAAAGCGACCACATTAGCTATGGATTTGGCTACGAGAGTATATTATGTACCGATTTATCACGGGTCTTGATGACTATCTAAGAGAGGTTGTGCAAGTAGCTCTTGATCTTGAGCATAGCTGCGCTCGAGCTTATGCGCGGCAGCCGAGAAACGTGTGAATTAACCAACGAAGCGAGAAGGGCCGAGCAGCGGTCCTTTGGTAACTTTCGAGGCGAATCCGCTCACCGCAGATGGATATGCGCTCCGCCCGCAGTGGTCCTCCGAACTTCGGGGCGTTCGAGTATGCGAAGTTGTCGAGCTCCGGGGCTTGGTTCACGACTATCGTAGGTTCTAGCCAGGGTTGATTTTCCTCGGTGTTCACATGTGGCGCGTCGTCGGGAATGTCGTATTTTTATGGTACTTTTTTACTGCGGCCGTCGGGCCGTGTCGAAAGGATGTCTAGTAAGAGGATGTAAGTAGGAGACTCGGCCTTCGATCGGCTAGTTCGTCACCTTCCAGGTATCATGCCTGCAGGCGAGGATTGATTAGGGCGACAAAGGGTAGTGAAGCGGTAGATGAGTATATCTTAAGTGTTATGATCGGATAGCATTGTGCTAATTGTGATTAGAAATCATGGTTAGTTAACAGGGTAAGATTGGGGATAGGAAAAGTGTGAGCCTTAGAGTTTTATCGTGGAGACCTTAGGCGAGGCCATCTTGAGTAAGAGATTTATTGTTATGTTAACCTTTATCAGTGCTTAGTACACATGAGATATGTACGTGTGATAAGTTAGAGTGGTATGAAATGAAAGAGGGTAGTTGAGCTAAGAAGACCACTAGGTTTTCATGACTCGATGAGAGATTGTTCGGATCGGGAACAAGAGTTTTCTTGCGATAAGCGGGCGGGTCTTGGACCGATTGCGGGTCAAACCGTAGCCTGCATTGTGGTGAGTCGATTCGGTGGTCGCGGTGGTGGGTCACGGGGTGTTAGGCCCAAGTTTAGTTAACAGCGTCTGAGTTCGTGGATGCGTTCGACAAGTAGTCGGCCGATGAGGTCGACCCGTCTTGTCTTCGGTCGGAGACCGTTTACTCGGCGAGGTTATGCGAGATGTTATATATCGAAGGTTGTAAGATTGCACGGGTTCCTACTTTTACTATGGCGAAGTGGAGCCAGTGTTACGCTATTTCTTTTACGGAGGTTTTACGAGCGGGGTTAGGAACTCGGTGAGTCTCGATGCTCGCGTTCGCCTCGGGCGGTGTTTGGATCTCAGGGGTAGCTGTAAGGATTGTTGCCTCCTGTTGCGGGAGTGTTTAATAGCTACCATATCAATATTCGGAGGTGCCTTGTGAGGCCTCGTTTGGCGGAAGTGTAGGTTGCCGTCGATTGGTTCGATGTTAGCGCAGTTCACTAGTAGGTTCGTACTTGTTCAGAGGATGTGGGTAGGGTGAAGCTTATCCAAGAAAGGTTATTAGCGCTCGGGTCAGCGAAGTCATGCGGATAATCGGCGTCGACACTTGAAGTTGAGTTGGTCGGTACTCTTGAAGAGTACCACCGGAAAGGGTGTGACGAGTTTTGGAAAACATAGGAACTTAGCTTTGAGATACTTGGGCGTTTTCAGATCATGTGAAGAATAGGCGGTTGCCTATAAGTTGGCATTACCGTCCGAAGCGTAGGCACGTCCGGTCTTTCGTGTTGCTATGTTCGGAAAGTATCGGAGATCCATCGAGTGATCGATTAATGACCAAGTTGGAGATAGTAACCCAAAGATTTTGGAAATTTAAGCGATATAAATGTGGTAAGAAAGAGTTCGAGTGTACGAGAAGGGCACACGAGTAAGGGAAGAAGCGAGCATGTGTTAAGAGCATAGATGTGATCATTTCTTTTGTAAAGAGAAGGTACGAAGGGAGTATATTTTAGACCTCGGGTGGGAGCTTTTGTGATGCTAGAGGTGATTCCTTGTGGACTTGGATTTAAGCATTTACGCGTGTTATTCTGTGGCCAGGTGTGGCATGATCGTTTTCGTAAGTATAGTAGTGAAGACTATACTGGCGCACGTATGTTTTGAGACTTAGAAGGAACATTCGGGACGAATGTTTCTAAGGAGGAGAATGTTACACCGTATTTCCAGTATGTGCGTGGGGCGTGCGTCTGAAAGTTTTAGCCTTAAGATAGGCAAGGATCGAAAATTTTGTTCACAACTACCGAAAAGAATTGTTTTCCGACGAAACGTTTTCCAAACTTTGCGAGGGGAAAATTACGGCTATGTCATTTATATTTTTTGCGGATTTTTCCGAGAGATGAAATATTTTGGACCAACGGGAGGGTGACATGTGTCACCCTCAAAGTGGACGGCATTGTGGGCGTCTTCTTGCACGATTTGTGGGTCAAGGGTTGGTAGGATATTTGTGATATTTGTGTGGTAGATGGATAAGGTACACTTGCCCAAATCCTCACCCTACACTTGCCCACCACTTGGCTTAATCTTGGCCATTGATTTCCCTATAAATACCCCTCGAGTTGAAGACTTCCTCCTCCCTCAAAAATTTCTAAGCCTTGCACACCCTGCCCCCCTCTGGAGAGGGTCTCGTCCACGCCGCCCCCGCCCCCCTTTGAGAAATCCTTTTGGCCGAGAGGTACCCCTTCCTAGTAGTGCTAGGAGGTACCCCTACCTGAGAGTTGTTCTCGTAAATACACCCCTTGGTAGAAAATACTCTCAGTATAGTTACTATTTCAAAATACCTTGCCCAAATACCTTGTAGTATTCCAAGGTTACACCTATACTAAAAGCCCGAAATACTATTATACTTTCCTTGGTCACAAAGCGAAACCATAGGAAAATCTTCATAGTTGGTTGAAGTATTAAGAAGAAGTTGCGTAGAACTTCTAAGGGTTGTTCGGAGCGGGTTGGAGCACCCAGAGTTGGAGCTAAACGTTGCTCAGGATCGACATTTAAACTTGGATAATTTTGGGCTTATCGAGGTAAATACTCTTGTCCTTATATTGTAATTGGAAATTACATACTGTAGTAGTATAGAAATGAATATAAGATTCATAGAAGAGAATTGAACTGTAATAGAAGGATATTACAGAAGAGAATTGAACTGAAGTCACATCAGAAGAATATTAAAGAAGAAGATTGAATTGTACTTACATGGAGTGTATTACTGATGACTTGTGTAGTTTAACGGGTAGGGAAGTCTTTGCCCGATTTTCCGTAGAATAGAGAACCCTGCTTAGATTATTCTACAGAGTAGTCTAGACGTTGATAGACGTATATGGCCTTTATAGGTTGAAAGTACTGCGAGTAGCGTGTTCTACTTGGAAGGTGGACAAGGCTAGCCGGGTTATAGCCGTGGAGCGTTTTGCTAATAGTCGATAAATCGTCTCGAGGTATGTGATTCTTCCTATCCTCTTGAGCATGATATTTTAAAAGAATATATATAGTACGGTGACGTGCGTGTGTTAAGCGAGCGTGGTTTTACTCATGTCTTTTGACTTGAGTCTAAATAATAAGAATCTTGAAGTATTTCAAAAGGATTAAGAACCGTTTTTGAAAGAAGAGTAATACTTGGTTTTAAAAGCTTAAGAGTTATACTAGCTTTATGGGAAGTTAGGTATAACGACTTAAGAGAGATAAAAAGAATGGTTTATTGATTTTAGAAGTTAAGAGACTTGATCTTAAAAGATAAGAGACTTGACTTAATTGAATTAATATGAATTTTGTTAAAAAGTGTGAAACCTCATTCGTGAGAAATGAGTACGTGGTTTTTAAAAGGAATAATGTTTCTTGATTAGAAATCGAATAAGTATCGAACCATCGCAGCGTTAATAAAGGGAAATGTATTGACTAATTAAGTATTATTAAAACCAGTAGAAACCTCCATCTGCATAGAAGCTAAGATGAGACAAAATGATATTACATTTCCTAGATCATGGCTGCTTTAATAAGATTGTTATGAACAAGAATAACCTACTCACACATAAGGTATATGTTTCTCATATTGTTTTAAAAGAGAATTATATTGTTAAATGATTAAGACTATAAACTACGAAACCTTTCGAAAAAGAGAAACTTGAGCATTTGAAATTAGGCAAACTTGAACGTTTGGAAAATAATGTTGTTACTTGATTTTACAAAGGGAAGTGTTTTGGTTTACTTAAAAAGATAGTCGCTCTATTTTTATACTACGGGTATTGTGTGACTTTTGTGAAAGAAACGGATCTTTTAAAGAGTTAGTGTATGAAGTACTTTGGGGATAAAAACAGAGCTTGATTGGCATAAAGTAGAAAGTACCTTGTGTGAATAACTTGACTATGTTGGTTTGTGATAGCCTTGTAATACTTTCGTTGGTTTGATAAATAAACATGTTAGGATCTACGTGTGTTAGTGTCTTGTAATGTTGTGTAAGGGGTTTTCCTTGATTGTGCTTATGTTGTTTAACGATAAGCCGTTATGTTAGTATTATATCACTCGCGCCGACTTGATCCCGGGGTTAAGGCGCCTCCGATGCGGGTATAGCTCGGCGATGCAGGACCATTATTCGAGACTACCTCATGCGGGTCGGGGACCTATGCGGAGCTACGAGTTCGAGGTTAGTGTGCGGCCTTTGTGGTCATGCGATGCATGTGGCCATGCGGACTGCGAGTCGGGGCGTGGCGGGAGTAGCTACCCTCGATGCGGGAATACCTGCATGCGGGCCTATGTGAGTGGCCTATGCGGAGTGCGGGAAGTTCGAGGACTAGGCGCGCACATTTGATCTGCGGGCGAGTGGCGGCGATCATGTGGCGGTCAGACAGACCTCGTAATCTGATTTATGACCTTGTTGGTGCTGTGGGTGTTAGTAGTCGGCTATGCCTTCGTACTTACCGTGCGGTTTTATTATGACACGTGGGACACGGTGTTCATGTGTATTCCTTGGTGCTTTTATATCCTAGATGGCGGTGAGGAATGTATTCCACGCATGATTGATGTTGTGTGCGTGAGACCCATATTTATATTGAGTGATGACTTTGAGGGCGTGAGTCTCTGACTTGACATGACTGCTTATTCATTGTGAACTGTAGTTTGGTTATCATACATGTCTCCTGCTTTATATAGACTATTATGATTTCATTTACTGATTTTTGATTTCACATACTGCACTGTTATCGACTCTCCTTCGGCTGCGTTCATCTGCAGTAGAGGTACACCGATGGTTGATCCCGCTCTTAGGATCACGGTCGGCGTTTGGGAAGCTCCGTTTCTCCGGAGGCTTATCAGTGGTATAGTCCCCTGTCGTTGTAGGTACTTACATTCAGGGGTATGGCGGGGCCCTGTCCCGCCATTGTTGTTATATCATTCTTAGAGTTCTGTAGTACTGTTGTGGGCAGAGTTTGTAAAAGGGATGTAACTGTTCGGATTTAAGTTTTTATATATATATGCCGAAAGGCAACTTTTCTCAGATAACTGTTTCACACTTCATGTTATTTCATGTCTTGTTTTATATTCCGCTGATTACTCTGATGTATGTCTACTTGGGTGCCCGGGGTAAGGCACGATCCACGGGCAGGTTGGTCGTGACACCTTTAGACAGGTGGGAGCTAATAGTGTTGTATACGCTTTAGAGATGACTTCTCGTTGGCTTGGATTTGAGTTTTTACGCGTATGTTATACTATGGCCATTGGTGGCATGATTGGTTTGGTAAGTATAGTAGTGAAGACTACCGGCGCGTGTGCTTGGAGACTTAGAAGGAACATTCGGGACGAATGTTTCTAAGGGGGGGAGAATGTTATACCCCGTAGTTCCGGAGTATGTATGTGAGGACGTACGTACTATTGTGTAAACCCTAATTAGGGTAAGAATGAAAGAATTGTTTTCCGGCGAAAAGTATTAGAACCTTGTGAAGGAAATTTTACGTTTTCGATATTTTAACCAATTATGGAATTTTTCCGAGAGATTAATATTTTGGACCAATTGGAGGGCGACACGTGTCACCCAAGAGCCATGTTGGACGATTTTGGTGCCATTAGTGGGAAAGTCAAATGGTCAAAGTCTTGCATGGTCTTGCATTGCATTTGTGGGACAAGTGTTCAAAGAAACCTACATCCTAAATCTCTACCTTACACATGTTTCAATCCTAACCCTTGGTTGTACTATATAAACCCCTCTAGTTGATGAAAATCTTCCACACTTAGAATATTTGAAGACTTGAAAATATTTTTTCTCCCTTTTCTTCTTGTTCTCGTCCAACCCCCCCTCCCCTTTGCCAAATGTTGTCCAAAAATTCTTAAACTTATAAGTGTTCTTCCTTAATGTATTAGGAAGATTATTAACCAAGAGTTAGACAAGATTTCACACCCATAGCCTCAAAATTACCCCCCTTGGCCGAGAGTGGGCAGATTTTCGGGACTGTTTTGGGCAGATTTTTAGTCAAATTTGAAAGGGAATATCTCCTAGCATATTAGGAGTTTTTGGGTGTTTCAAAATCCTAAAATGAAGTTCGTCGAGTCTAGTTTCCAACGCAACAAACCGCTCGTCGATAGGACACTGGAGTAGAGAGTTATCGACGTTACAAGTTCAGATGACGAAGCAGTGGCTAAAAATCTGGACAGTCACGTTTTTTGGGCTATTTTGAGGTAATGAACCTTAACCTCTTTGTGAAGTTGATTATTATGTATATATGGATATTATACATATATTGGAAGTATATTATGAACTATAAGATATAAAGAAAGATTTGGATCTTTTTTTTTTTTTTTAGATAAATGCAAATATTATTACTAATAACGAAAAGGAAGTGGCTACAATCAGTCGTTGAGGTATCTCAAGCCTCAACGTAATGCAAACAAGAAGAGATAGAGGGGAGGGGTGGTCACTCAAAAGGTGCCACTACAAGAGGGGATAAAATCATAGAGAACTCTATAAGATGTTTTGATTCTTGCAATGACCTCTTCTGCCGGCAAGCTTGTGCCTTCAAAGAGCATTGTGTTTCTTGCCCTCCAAATCTCATAAACCATTATGCAAAAAGTAAGCAAAATAGCTTTGGCTCGGATGCTTGTCCCGCGGTGTTCTTTCTTAATCCATTTAAGGGAGCTTTCAACAGTTGTCATCTCTCTTCTAATACCCAACCAATCTTTTATGCTCTTCCAAATCATGTGTGTATAGGGGCAAAGAAGAGGTGTTCCTTGTTTCATTATCTTGCTTGCAGAATCCATGAGATTTATCCTCCAAGTTGAGAAATGATAGAGTATCCTTTGTAGCTAACCGCTTCCTGCAATTTAGCCACATAGTAAAAGAGAATTTGGGAGGGATGAATCCTTTCCAAAGTTGTAACATCAGGCTTTTAGCTTGGAGTCGCAAGATATCATATCTGAGCTTGAATCAAATATACCGTTAGCCTGACATTTTGTAAAGCCGTCAATAGCATCACCATGGCTACCAAAGATAGAAACAAATTTGTCGCGAATCCCACAAATCTTTTTGAATAAAGGAGTCCACTAGGGCGTACCTCATAGTCCCAAATTGTAATATCTCTCAAATAGTGGCTATTGATCCATTGGACCCATAGAGAATCGGCTTAGTGTGAGTTTGCCAAATCGTCTTGGATAGCGGGCATGATTCCATTCCTTGATGTTCATAAGACCCAAGCCACGCCGGTTTGAGGCGAGCAAATGATATCCCAGCAACTCTTGGTGGTTTCCATAAGAATTGAATACAAGCAGACCTTACCTTGTTGATAATGGTGGCCGGGATAGGAAGTGCCCGGAACCAAAAGCTCTCAACCCCGGGCGGCCGACACGATTAGTTCGGCTTACCGGCGTAAGAAAGGGTGTGATGCCCCATTTCTGAATGTAATTCGAAATAGCACTAGTGAATGGGGCAAATTGATCCACCGAGACTGAAATTGGGGACAAAGGGATCCCCAGTATCGTCTTAGGAAAGCTTCGATGGCGAAACCCACTGGTCAATATCAAGTCGGCGTAGAATGCATTCGCTAAGTAGACAGAGGATTTAGCGGGGTTAAGAGTTAATCTGAGGCAGCCTCAACTCTTCCGGACAATCCATAAGAATCCCAAGCTGTAGATATATCTCCTTTGGCAAAAGCATGAGGTCATCCGCGAATGCAAGATGAGTAATGCCCAATTTCTTACACTTTGGAAAATATGAGAAAGCTCTTGCCTCGACGCCATTTTAAGCGACCTTGAGAGGTATTCCATGCACAAGATAAAGAGAGTAGGGACATAGGATCACCTTGTCTTAGGCCGCACTTTCCTTTGAAGTATCCATGTAGCTCACCATTGATAGAAAGGGAGAAGGAGGTTGAGCTAACACATTCCATGATCCATCTTGTAAATGTGCGGAAATTTTAGACTTCTTAGTACCAATTCGAGGAAGCTCCAAGAGATGTCGAATGTTTCTGAAGGTCCACCATAAGCATACATCTTGGTGAGACTCGGCTCTATTAAATCCTCTCTCACAAGCTCTTGTGCCACATATCGTTATCCGTCATGTTTCTTCCTTTCACAAAAGCCCCTTGGGATTTGTCAATGAGAGAAGGAAGGATCAATGCCGTTCATTAGCTAGAATCTTTGTGATGATCTTATAGATCACATTAGTCAATCCGATGGGCACGAAATCATTTACCTTGGGATCATGGTCAGTTTTTGGTAGCGAGGGTAATGATGGTATGATTAACTGCTTCAAAAGAACTCCGATGAGAAGAACTCTTGGACACACGTCTTACAACATCATGGCGCGTCTTTCCATCTATTCTTGAAGAAAGCGGTAGTATAACCATCAGGTCAGTGCCTTGTCATTGCCTATATCGAGAGAGTGCTTCCCAAATCTCCTTTGGGGTGATGAAATGCAAAAGCTGTAATCTCTCTTCTTCACTCAGCTTTGGGCCATAGTTGAACACATCAGGATCAAAGTTGGTAGTGGGTCGGGAAGTACCTAATAGATCTTTGTAAAATTCAACAAGCAACCTCACGACTTCTTACGGTGATGTAGTGATAGTACCATTAGCTTTAACAAGAAAGTTAATGGAGTTCCTGACATTACTCCTTTTGATCAAACTATGAAAGTATTTGGAACATCTATCACTTCCAATCAAGTGCTTCTGTCTTGACTTCTGCCTTATGAAGTGTCTTTCGACTTCGATGGAGGTTTGCTCTAGCTCTTGAGGACTTAACCTTGGCTTTAAGCTCCTCATCAAAGGGATTTTCCATGTGTGCATTGATAGCCTCCTTGAACTCTATGTTTGCCCTTTTGCTCTTTGTTCGATACCTCCAAAGTCACATGTTCAAAGCCCTTAAAGGTTGCTTGAGGCTTTCAATTTGGAGGCAAGGGCGAATTGAGCGATACCCCATATGTCTTGTCTCCAACATGAAGTCATAATGTTCTCAAAGGCTGGGTGAAAGCCACGTATTCATGAACTTGAAAGGCGTTTCCCAACATTATAGGATGCAATAATCGTGGCATCACGGGACGGTGGTCCGAGCAGGCTCCATAGGCATGAAATTGGCCTTGCATTCTAAGGTCAAATCACTCCAATTTTGATTCATCAACACTCTATCAAGCTTAGACCAAATCGAACCATTCGTCCAAGTGTAGAAGGAACCGGATGAAGGGCGTCTTCTAGTCCATGAGAATTCTGAAATCTCCAAGATCCCTAAGTGCATAAGGCGTGAGAGGAGGACCCCCACCTTATCATTAGGGTTGCGATAAGTGTTGAAATCTCCCATAATCATCCAAGGCTTATTGATGCCAACGCCCAGTGAGAAAGGTGATGCCAAAGCATCCTTCTATCCGAGATGCTATAAGCGGGTACACAAATGTGGCAAGGAAGGACACTTGTGTTATATTGCAACTTGCCTGGACATGGATATCTTTGAGAGTCCATACCAAGCGCCGCAACAAACCTGGATGGATCCCAAAGTAATAGCGTTCTACCGCCTCGATGAATTCCAAATTTGAGCAAAACTTCCACGCTTTGAATCTTTGAGTAGAGAAAGACTCTGTCCTTGGTTGTGATAGCTTAGTTTCCAATAGACAAATCATAGCCGCGTCATGCTGTTTTGTGATACTACACACTAGAGCTTGCGTGGCAGCCCTATCCCTTTGTCCGCAAAGACCACGGACATTCCAACATAGTATTTTCATAAGGAAACAAAGGAGGTTTTATTAGCACCTCCGCGCTTAGCTGCCTTCGCTTTCCCACTGCTTTTCGGCCCATTCTTTTTGGACAAAACCTCTTGCCATCCATCATCTTTGTTGCTGGAAGCCATAACTTGTGTACCAGCCAAGCTATGTTCCCCGCGTTCAAAGTTAACGTTACTTGACACAAGCTGAGCCTTTTCCGTAGCACCGTTGAATGTAACTTCATCCAATGAAGGTGGCGGGTTCATAGGCATCTCAGAATCAGAATGTTTTGACTCACCCCTCATCCTAACATGTTGTGTACTGCCATTGTGAGAATTAGGCAGTGAGGACTTTGCTAGAGAATCCCGCAAACATGATGGGCCAGAATGACCCAAAACCGGAGGACCCGCGGCATGTGATACTTCTCCCAAGCTTCCGGTACCAGGAGGTGTTGTGTGCACAGTTTCTTCAATGTCCATCAAGTTATCAGCATCTACGGGATGTTGAGAAGTTGGTGGATGAGGGGGGGGAGGGTTGGTTCCACCCGTACCTTTGTTGACCTTCAAACGAATAGAATCATCCTTGTTGTTAGGGGGGACCTCAGTATTGCATGTTTTTGGAGCTTCTTCAATGTTGACATCATCCCTCAGCTTCCTACACTTCAAGTGGTTGTGTCCAAAAGCCGCACAATGATAGCAAAAGTCCGGGTAATTCTCATAGTTTACCCTTTGAGTATACTTTCTGTTATCGGGGAGATTGACGACAAAATCCATTATCGGCTCCTTGCTAACATCCACTTCCACTAGAACTCTTGCATAGTTCATTTTAGACCTTTCCTTAGTATATTGGTCAGTGTAAAGAGGTTTTCCTACACGTGAAGCAATCTTACTAAGGCGTTACCTCCAAATAGAAAGGGAATGTCCGGGAAAGTGACCCAAATAGGAATGTCCATAAACAAATCATCCGTTATAAGAACTCCTTTATTGATAGCCTTGAGCATCATGGTTTTCCCGTAGACCATATAAGGGCCTCCGTGAAGTACATTAGTGCGCTCTTCCTCCGTCATGAATTTGAACAACATCCGGCCTTTGCCATATGGTATAATACGGCATTTAACTCCCATCCTTTCACAATCGTATTCAATGCTTCTCTTCCCGGGAAAGGACCCGTGAAGCAACCTATTAGGCAATAGCCCCAAGTTTCTATGAAAGGAACTTCATCCTCAGCATCTATATTTACTTCCTCCCCTTGTTGTTCAATAAATTGTAACTTCATACCTTTTGCCTAGTTCTCGCAAAGACTCCAGCATAAGTGTTTTTAGGAGGGAAGGGACCTTTGCCATGGTTTGGGGGAAGATTGTTGTGAGTTGTGGCCGTGGTAGGGATATGATATGGTTTAGAAGGTGCATTAGTGTGTAAATCATTGGGAGGTATATCTGGAGGTATAGGCAGAGGGGTAAGGGTAGAAGGGAGTGAGCTTGGGCCCGCAATAGAAGAGATGATTTGCGTGCCATTTGGGAGGGTAGGGAATTTGTGTTGGTTTTCAGAAGGAATAGAAGGAAGAGGAGATAGAAGGGGTGTGGTGTTGTGAAATTCAGGAAGTAGTGAAGTGGTATTAGATGAGAGAGGGGGGAAGTTTAGGACTCTACTCGAATTTGAGGAAGTGTTAAAGACGAAAGGAGTGTTGTGATTCTTGAGATTGGCTCCACTTAGCAAACTAGCTAAAGTAGGGAAGGCTTCATTGGTGACACTTAAAGAAATCTGGGGTTGTTGACTTGAATCACGAGAAGGCACTTTGAATCCCGTCTCATTCAATGTTGACCCCTCGGCTCTTGCATCATTGATGGTTATGGAGTTCCTAGGCTCCTTGGACATAGAAATAGCTTTGTTTCTCACAATTGACTTGGCTCTTCGTGTAGCGTGAGTAGTCAATGCCCTAGATTGTCCCCACGATCCGTCTTGGAACCAAGACCATCATAAAGTCCGGAGTTATTAGAGAGTCATTGATACGCCACGTTCAATGCCGACCCTGGCTCGCATTATTGATGGTTGTGGAGTTCTAGGCTCGCTGGACAAAGAAATAGCTTTGTTTCTCACAATTGACTTGGCTCTTCGTGTAGCGTGAGTAGTCAATGCCCCTAGATTATCCACGATCCGTCTTGGAACTAAGACCATCATAAAACGGAGTTATGAGAGAGTCGTTGGTACGCCTCATAATTGTGCGACGCCTCGGCACCTCAATCAAAGCGTTGGAACCCACCATTGACTTAGCTCCTTGTAAAGCGGGGGTAGTTAATGTCCCTAGGTTATCCCCGCCCGCCTTGAAATCGGACCATCATTAAGGCGAAGTTGGGAGTGTAAACTTGATACCGCGGCATTAAAGTTTGGCGCCTCGGCACCTCAATAATGACGTTAGAAACCTTGGGGCTAGAAACCCTTCGTATTCCACATCTGATCTTGATCCTTGCATAGAGTGCATATTCCTAGTATCATTGTTATCCTCGTGACCGCCTTAGCCTTACGACCCAAGGCAGACCCGTAATAGGAGTAGTCACATCGTTTCGGGCGTTGAAGTTTGCTCTCTTGACACCGCGTTGAACTTCTTGGGGATAGAAGTACCATCAATGCTTTCAACCGACTTGAATCAAACAAGACATGATTATTCTTGGACCCATGAACACTGCGCACGACCCGCCAAGAACCTTTGACCACGCCATACGGCCGGTTTAGACGAGAATGCCATCGTGTCTTGCTTCACCAATTGCAATGTCCGCCCGATTTTAACCCTTTTCCGTAAACGAGAGAATTTCCGGGTAGTGTCGGGTACTAATCTTTGGAGTATTTGTCTAGTTCTTCGAAATGATCCATTACCAACAAATTGGCGTGGAATGATCGACCACCATAGTAGCATTAGGGCGTCAATGGTCTGCCGGAAGTTACGCGCTTCAAACTCACTAATATCCAAGCTTTCAATTTCGATATTTTTGCCCCATTCATGTATCCTTTGTAGCATAGAATCATCTACTACATTTTCTAAAGGAAAGCGTGAGTGCAGGTAACATGAACCAACACGAGAAGGTCCGAGATTGTCGAATAAGATTTTCCTCGGCAATTGTTGGACTACGCCATTCTTTTTTTCTTCTTTGTTCTAGCTTTGCGACCGCTGAACCTCCTGAATCATTGCTAGAACGTGTGTAACGTTTAGACTTTTTCATATTGTGGACAATAACAATCAAACCATAATGAATAAACGAAAATCTAAGGGGGGGGGAAGAAGAGAAAGAAACCTAAGGAGCAACTAAGGGAAACGTTGAGAGCGTTTTCTTAGTGAGAGAAACTTCTCTCTAACTCCAATCAGGATAAACAACTTCAAAGATTTGGATCTTGTTAAGATGTTAAAAGGAGAATTGGCATATTATCCATTAAAATGGTAAAAATGTATCCATTACTTACTAAGAAGTTAACAACAAAGAAACTATAACTTATATAAAGATTGGAATATAAGTTGAAGGACTAATGAAGTAATTGGATAAGTAAAATTGTAAAAGTTGGCCAAGGACCCCAACTTAAGGACCGTATCTACTTTGGACCGTATTTACTTTGGACTGTATTTACTTTGGACTGTATTTATATTATTGTTATGAAGGAGAGATTGTTAATCGCGTTCCGTTTGGGCGTGTTATCCCCTTCTTTAGTTATTATTGTTATGAAGGAGAGATTGTTAATCGCGTTCCGTTTGGGCGTGTTATCCCCTTCTTTAGTTATTATTGTTATGAAGGAGAGATTGTTAATCGCGTTCCGTTTGGACGTGTTATCCCCTTCTTTAGTTATTATTGTTATGAAGGAGAGATTGTTAATCGCGTTCCGTTTGGGAGTGTTATCCCCTTCTTTAGTTATTATTGTTATGAAGGAGAGATTGTTAATCGCGTTCCGTTTGGGCGTGTTATCCCCTTCTTTAGTTATTATTGTTATGAAGGAGAGATTGTTAATCGCGTTCCGTTTGGGCGTGTTATCCCCTTCTTTAAATTTCGGTATTATTGCACCTTAATTATAGTATGTTAATTACGGTTATCGGGCCTTGGAAAAGGTGGAAAATTGAGTAGAAACGGGAGGTCTTGTTAATTTTTCGTAGGATATGGAACCTTGTTCTTAGAAATATCCTACGAAGAGATCTAGAGGTTAATGGACGTTTCATGGCCATTATAGGTGGAAGTACTACGAGTAGCGTATTCTACTTGAAGGGTGGAAAAGGGCTAGCAAGGTTATAGTACTTTGGAGCGTTTTGCTAATTGTCGATAATCGTCGCGAGGTATGTGAACCTCTTCCTATCTTTTCTAGCATGATATTTGTGAAATATATATAGTACGGTAGACGTACGTGTGTAAAATGAATTTGGTTTATTTAAAACATAAAGTGTTATAATGGCTTTATGGGAAGTTAATTATAACAACTTTATGTAGGTAAAAGAATGGTTTATTGATTTTTAAAAAGATAAGAGACTTGACTTATATTTGACTTGACTTGATATGTGAAGAACTTGAATTGTGTGGAAAGTTGTGGAACCTCATTCGTGAGTAATGAGTACTTGGTTTTGAATAATAATGTTATATTGATTTCGAAAATGAGAATAAGTATCGAACCAACCACTGCAGCGTTAATAAAGGAAAATATATTGACAAATAATTAATATTATTAAAACAAGTAGAAACCTCCATCTGCATAGAAGCTAAGATAAGACAAAATTGTATTACATTTCCTAGATCACGGTTGCTTTAATAAGGTCATTAATAACAAGTATTGATTTTTCTTAAATTCCAAAGTAAGGAACTTGATTTCTAAAAGAAAAGAGACTTGAGGAATTGAAGTGTTTTTTTGGTTTAAAAGAAAGGCATGGTTTTGTCTTAAATTGGTTTAAAAAGAAGGTATGGAAATTGTTTTGGTTTACTTAAAAATGATAGTTACTCTATTTTTGATACTACGGGTATCGTGTGACCTTCGTAAAAGAAATGGATCTTTTTGAAAGAATTAAAGTACGTAGTACCTTGGGGCTAAAACCCGGTTTTGTTATAATAAAATGAAAGTCTATGAGTACGTTGGACTTGCTTATGATTGCTGTGATAGCCTTGTTGTGCAAGTGTGGTATCCTTATGTTACCGTGTCTCTCGATGGATGGTCCACGGGTATGCGGCCAAGATGAGTGTTCGTTCCCTGTTGATAGTATTGTTCCATGGACTAGCTCTCCATGAGGTTTACTGATGCAGGCTGGTATCCGGTAGTTGGTTTTCGTACTTGCCCCGGTCATTGTCGTGATGCAGGAGGTATCTGGTAGTTAGCCTTCGTACTTGCCCCGGTCAGTGTTAGGGCGAAGTCTCGTGATGCAGGAGGTATCTGGTAGTTGGCTTCGTACTTGCCCCGTCAATGACATGGCCGCAGAGGTATGTGGTAGACGGCCGTACTTACCGTCGACCGTGGTATAGTTGTATAGTATTGTTAGTACGGCTTTGGTATCTGGTAGTTGGCTTTCGTACTTGCCCCGGTCGGTTGATGATGCGGCTTTGGTATCTGGTAGTTAGCCTTCGTACTTGCCCCGTACGGTTTTATGGCACAGGTAGGGCCTGATGTTCATGTGTACTCCCTGGTGTTGTTATATCATAGACTGCCGGCAGTGAGGAAGGAATTCCACGGGCGTGATTGATGTTGTGGGCGTGAGACCCATTGTTATATTTTGAGTGATGACTTTGAGGGCGTGAGTCCCTGACTTGACACGATTGTTTTAGATTGTGAAATGGTATCTTTTTAGAGACAATGTTGATGTTCATTACTCTTGTTGTTAGCCGGGCTTTGTGAAACGCATTTTTGATTGTCATACATGTCTCCTGCTTTATATAGACTATTATGATTTCATTACAGTATTTTCAGTTTCACATACTTGGTACCTGTTGTACTGACCTCCTTCGGGGGGCTGCGTTCATGCCGCAGGTTGAGTGCGTAACTGGCGATCCGCTCTTAGGATCACTGTTGATTCGGGAAAGCTCCATTTCTCGGAGGCTTTGTCTTTTAGTGCAGTTCCACGAGGTCATATACTTTTGTACATTCAGGGGGTATGGCGGGGCCCTGTCCCGTCATAGTTGATTTCATTCTTAGAGGTCTGTAGTACTGTTGTGGGCAAGGTTTGTAAAAAGGATTTAACTGTTCAAGTTTTTAGTTTATATACAGAAAGGTAACCATTTTGGTTAGCCTGTTCTTATGTTAATCTATTATTTCATGTCTTTGATTTTATTTCCGCTGATTTTCTCTGATGTTGTATCACTAGGGTGCCCGGGGTAAGGCACCAGTCGCGGACCCGGGAACGGGTCGTGACAGTGAATCTCTTCCTTCCTTTGGCATGATTCTATGTATGGAATATACATGTGGTATTATTTCATGTTTCCTTCTACTCTTAGAAGTTAAGAGGTATGTGTGTGATTTACTCTATGTAAAGGTTATGTCAAAGTTATCCTAAGTCCTTACCGAGTCTTATGGGGGATGTTGGTAAGAGTCGTTAGGAGGTACTTTGGAGCCAAGTTGACTTGGCTAATTTATGGCACGAATGAGAATAAGTATCGAACAAGCCATTGCAGCGTTAATAAAGGAAAATGTAATGACAATTGATAATATTAAAATGAGTAGAATTCTCCATCTGCATAGGAGCTAAGATAAGACAAAATTGTATTACATTTTCTAGATCATGGCTGCTTTAATAAAGATCGTTATAAACAAGTATAATCTACTCACACACATAAGGCATATGTACTTAACTTAAAGAATTTACATTATGACGTTTTAAGATTATGAACCTTAAACTCTTAAAAGGTTGAGAGACTTTATTTTTTTCAAGTAATAGAACTTGATTCTTAAAGGAAGAAATGACATGATTTAAGGGAAGTAACTTGTTTTAAAAGGTGTGAGTCACTTGAGATTTAAAAGTTAAGAAACTTGATTTCTAAAAAGTTAAGACTTAAAGTATTTTGAAAGTTAAGAGAATTGATTTGAAAGTATATGATACTTGGTTTTAAAAGTATAAGTCTCTTGGTTATAAAAGGAATGAGTTTGTCTAAAACCATAAAGGGTTATAACGGCTTTATGGGAAGTTGGTTATAACGGCTTTATGGAAGGTTAAGAGAATGGTTTTCTCTAATAAGGTAAACAAATAAATAACTTGAAATAAGGAAGGGCAATTCGATTTAAAGGCATCACTTGCTTAAAGCTTTAAAGAAATGGTCACTTGATTTAGAAGCCGAGAAATGTATTTCTAAAAGTGTAGTGACTTATGTGAAATGTAAACAAGCCTTGATACTACGGGTGTTAGTATCTCGGGGTTTCATATGAAAAAGAATCTTTTGAAAAGAAGGGAAGTACGTAGTACTTGGGGTTAAATTCCCGGACTTTTTATGTGTGAAACGAAAGTGCCATGAGTTTATAAAAAATGGAAGTCTAAAGGTTTAATGAACTTGCCTATGTTTGCTTGTGATAGCTTTGAGTGCAAGTATTATATGTTTACTGTTACACCCCGTATTTACAGGATATGTTTTAAGAACGTACGTAAGAACTCACAAGTGTTAAGATTTGAGACTTGTAAAAATTTATCGGAATTATGAAATTGTCGGAAAACGTAATATTGTGACGAATGGGAGGGCGACACGTGTCACCCCCCTTTGGTGCCTTGGACGAAAATAGGCAAGGACTAAAGGGCCATTTGACCTTTGTAGGATGACTAAGTCTTGCAACTTGAAGAGCTTGACAATATTGACTTAGTCAAAGGGTCCACAAGTTTTGATATTTAATTGAAACTCATCCAAGCCTCACATTTGTGCACATCTTGACCCTCCATTGTGCTATATAATACTACTAGTAGCAAGACAAGCTCAACACTTAGCCAAATTTTCAAGAAATTGAAGAACTCACAATAGTTGCTCTCGGGTTCATGCCCATTTGAAAAGAATTTTTTTTTGTTTCTTGTCCATTAAGCTCCACACTTTAAACGAGGTTCTTGAGTGTATTGTAAGTGTATCTCAATAGAAAAATCTCGGAAAAGATAGTTTTCGTATTAGTCGCAAGGTGAAAACCTAGTTGCTTTCTAGGTTTTGTTTGGAAGTTTGAAGGAAATTTGTTGGTGTTGTTCTAAGGGTCTCAAGTAGCGGATTGAAGTGTCTTGAAGAGACTCTAAGTTGCTAAGGAGCGACTTCGGATTTGGAGTTGGATTAAGATTCGTTGAGGTAATAATCTTGTCTCTTAAGTGTTACAAGATTATATATTGTTGTTAGCTTTACATGTTTGCTAGCATGAAGTATATGTGTTGAAGTTTCTTAAGTATTATGGATTGATTGTAGCCTTAAATCCGAAATGTCATTTAAGCCGTGTGAAGTTGGATTACAATTTGGTCGTTTATTAGAATCGTCGCATGTTACTTACTTGAAGATTATAGTAGTTAAAATCGATTGCGACTTGATATCATGTTATGCTAACAACTTGGATTGAAATGGAAATTGGATAAGAATTGGTGTTATTGTACTCAATGTGGCCGAATTGGACTAGTAGTTTGTATTAGTTTGATATCGTTTGTGGGGCGGAATTTTACACGTCTAGTAGGCGTGTAATCCCCTATTGTTAATTGCATTGATTGGGCCTTAAATGTGGCGTGTTTGGTTATTGAATTCGGCCTTGAAAAAGGTGGCAAAGTAAGTAGAAACAAAGGAGGTGCTGTCCGATTTACCATAGAATTTAGTGACCTTACACTTATAATATTCTACGTTTGAAGTAAGGCGTTAATAGACGTATTGTGGATATTATAGGTTGACATACTACGGGCGGGATATTTATGCGTGGCAAGTGGTTTGACCGAAGAGGTATGTAGAACTTTTCCTATCTTTTGAGCATGACTAGTTGCACGTATATAGTGCGGTGAGCGTCTGAGACCTTGATATCCTTTACTAGTTTTATGAATAGCCAAGTCGGGTGAGTTAGGAGATTAACTCACTTCTTTGAAAGTATTAAGGATGTCTTAAGTTTTATTAAAGTTAAGGGACTTGAAGAGTTTTAAAGTATGTGATACTTGTTTCGTTTTAAACGTATAAGTCCCTCGGATAGGAAATTGTATTTGGCTAAGGTATAAAGTGAATATAACGACTATATGGGAAGTTGGTTATATTAGCTTTATGGAAAGATAAATGACTTGATTTAATGAAAGGCAATTTGATTTTAAGGCATCAATTGCCTATGGTTTTATAAGAAAATGAGTCACTTGATTTAGAAACCTAACTTTATTTCTAAAGGTATTGTGACTTGTCCTGAAAAGTGATTTTGACTTGATACTATGGTTAATAGTATCTTGGAAGTTTTATACTAAAAAGAGTCATTTGTTTTAAAGAGTAGAAGTATGTAGTACTTGGGTTAAATTCCCGGATTTTTATAAAAGATATGTTAGTGCCTTAAGTAAACTAAAATGAGAGTGTATATGAATAAGAAGTTAGGGGGATTTCTTAACTTGCTTACTTATTGTATGATAAGCCGGTTGTGCTTATGTTATGTATGATGGCCGGTTGAGATAGGGTAAGAGTATATCTGAGGGGTAAATCCCCAAGATCGTTATACCACCTTCTTCAGGGTAAGAGTATATCTGAGGGGTAAATCCCCAAGATCGTTATACCACCTGCTTCAGGGTAAGAGTATAAATGAGGGGTAAATCCCCAAGATCGTTATACCACCTGTTTCCGTGGATTTGCTACCCACGATGCGAGGAATACCTCATGCGAGTCCTTATGGGCTTATGCGGGTGAAATAGTCCCATGCGGGAGGGTACAGCCTATGCGAGGAATACCTCATATGGGGCCACACGACCTATGCGGGTGAAATAGTCCCAGGAGTAGGATTGCTAAATGATACTGTGGGCGGATGGTCCTGCTTTGATCGTGAGCTTCCTATTTTTATGTTGTACGTATACTATTAGTTACTCTCATTGTTAGTAAGGCACTGTGTACTGTAATTTTGTTATCATACATGTCTCCGGCTTTGTTTTAAACTTATGATGTAATTACAGTATTTTCCAGTTTTACATACTTGGTACATATTGTGTACTGACCCCCTTCCGGGGTTGCGTTAAATCTTGCAGTAGGAGTAGCGGTGGTGGATCCTCATTCTTAGGATCACTTATCAGACGTCAGAAGCTCCATTTCTCCGGAGGCTTGTCTTTTTAGTCTGATCTTTCACGATGTTGTAGATTTATGTACATTCGGGGTATGGCGAGCCTGTCCATCGTTATTTATTCTGAAGTGCAGTAGTCACATGTTGTGGTTTGAAATTTGTAAGAACCAGGTTATGCAGTTTTGCTTTTGATTATGCATATTTTATGGAAGCGGCCTTATCGGCTAGCTGTGATATTATTGTCTAAACATGTTGTATGTTGTGTATTTTCCTTTCTATTCTCGATGTATACGAGCAGGGTGCCTGGGTAGGGCACCGATCCGCTTCCCCGGTCGGTCGTGACAAAAGTGGTATCGAGCGATTAGTCCTCGGAAAGTGTCTACGACCGTGTCTAGTAGAGTCTTGATTATCGGTATGTTGTGCACCACATCTATAATCGGAGGTGCAGGACATTTAGGATTGGTTTCCATTCTTCTCTCTGAGATCGTGCGATGAAAGTGTCTTATTAGGTTGAATCCTCTCGACCTATTCTTATGAAACGATTATGCCTCGCGGAAGGCGACCGGGGCCGAAGGGCAAAGCGTGACGAGGAGCTGTAGCGGTATTCATAAGGTTACCAGACTCGAGCCACAGACTATGCGAGGCGATGGCGGTCGGCGAGTTCAACACGCCAGCGATATTAGAAAGCCGAGCGGCGGTAGCTCGAAGGTTCCGGTGCGAGCCTCGATCCACGGCCAGAGTTGAGTATAGAGACTACGGGAGAAGATCCGGTTATTGACCGATATAGTAGCGAGCGGCAACCGCGAGGGCAGTCGGGGCTCCGGAGACTTCTGGTTTCGCGAGGCGGCCGTCACCGATCGAGACCACCCACATCTCGGTGTGCTCGTCACGGTAGGTCTCATCGGCGAGTGTCGCATGGCCCGGAGCTTGTTACTCTTGTGGCGGCAGGCCATTTGAGAAGATTGTCCGTCTGGCGACATGGGTGTGCAGTGCGTGACGAGATCGATTCTTTGGGTCTTCCTCTCCTTACGTGATTTATGCGCCCGGGCGTGGTACTCACGGACCGGCAGGCCGCGGTAGAGGTCGTGGTGGTGGTTCCAGTTCTAGCGGTCCACAGAACCGCATATATTCATTAACCAGCTGCCAGGATCAGGAGACTTCCCCTGACGTCATCACAGGTACATTATTGATTTCATATTGTGACGTTTATGCTTTGATAGATCCATGTTCTACCTTGTCCTATGTGTCCCCTCTTATTGCGGGTAGAATCGGGATAGAGCCGGTGTCGATAGAGCCTTTTGAGGTAGCCACGCCGGTGGTGATTCGGTGTTAGGCGGCGGGTGTATAGAGGTTGTCGGTGTTTATTTCTGATCGTCGGACCCTTGCGAACTTGATAGAGTTGGAGATGACAAATTTTGATGTCATTATGGGTATGGGTGGTTGGCTTCTTATTATGCCAACGTTGGTTGTAGGGACGAGTTGGTTCGGTTCGGTTTCTGGCGAGCGATTATCGAGTGGAAGGGTAACACGCGTCGCCGGGGGTAGGTTTATTTCTTACCTCAAGGCTAGGAAGATGGTGCGAAAGGTACATCTATCATCCGGTTCGGGTATTTGATACGGTGAGGTGCGATTCTTGATCGATGCAGTGGTTAGGAGTTTCGGATGTGTTCTCGGGCGATCTTTCGGGTATCCCTCACGAGAGGAGATTGAGTTTTGTATTGACACGTTGCGGACACTCGACCTATTTCCATTCCGTCATACGAGGATGGCTTTCTTTGAGTTGAGGAGTGAAGGACCAGCTGAAAGATTTATTAGAGAAAGACTTTATCAGGCCTAGTGTATCTCCCTGGGGAGCGCCGGTTTTGTTTGTGAAGAAGAAGAAGGATGGGGCAGCTGCGTATATGTGTTGATTCTGACGGTGAATAAGGTAACCATCGAGAATAGGTACCCCTCCCGAGATTGATGATTTATTTGACGATTGCGAGTGCGAGTGTTTCTCCAAGATAGACCTACGGTCTGGTTATCATCATGTTACACCCCGTATGTACAGGACATGCTTTAAGAACGTACGTAAGAACTCGCAAGTGTTATGATTTGAGACTTGTAAAAATTTATCGGAATTATGGAATTGTCGGAAAACGAAATATTGTGACGAATGGGAGGGCGACACGTGTCACCCCCCCCCCCTTTATGGTGCCTTGGACGAATTGTAGCATGGGCACAAGGGTCATTTGACCCTTGTTAGGAAGACAAGTCTTGCTATTAGAGAGCTTGACAAGATTGACTAAGTCAAAGGGTCCAAAGTCTTGATATTTAATAAGACCACATCCAAGCCTCACATTTGTTTATATCTTGACCCTCCATTGTGCTTTATATTACTACTAGTAGCAAGAGAGAGCTTAACACTTAGCTAAATTTCACAAAAAATTGAAGAACATTGAGATGATGCTCTCAGGTTCTAGCACAAGAAAGAAAAAAATTTGTTTCTTGTCCAATAAGCTCCACACTTTAAACCAAGGTTCCTATGTGTATTGTAAGCATATCTCAATAGAAAACTCTCGGAAAAAGATAGTTTTCGGGTTAGTCGCAAAGTGAAAACCTAGTGGCTTTCTAGGTTTTGGATTGAAAGTTTGAAGGAAAATTGTTGGTGTTGCTCTAAGGGTCTCGGAGGCGGATTGAAGTGTCTTGAAGAGGCTCTAGATTGCTAAGGCGACTTGTTTGAAGATTTGGATTAAGATTCGTTGAGGTATAATCTTGTTCTTTGAAAGTGTTACAAGATTATTTATATTGTTGTTAGCTATACTTGTTGCTAGCATGAAGTATATGTGTTGAAGTTTGTAAGGATTATGGATTGATTGTAGCCTTGAAAATCCGAAATGTAAAGTAGACCATGTTAAGGTGGATTACAATTTGGTCGTTATTAGAATCGTCGCATGTTAATTGTTGGGAGATTATAGTAGTTATAATCAAATGCGACTTGATATCATGTTATGCTAACAATTTGGATTGAATTGGAAATTGGATAAGAATTGATGTTGTAGTATTTCAAGTTAGCCGAATTGGACATATAGTTTGTATTAGTTGATATCTATTGTGGGGCGGAATTTTACACGGCTAGTAGGCGTGTAATCCCCTATTGATAATTGCATTTGATTGGGCCTTAAATGTGGCGTGTTTGGTTATTGTATTCGGCCTTGAAAAAGGTGGCAAAGTAAGTAAAAACAAAGGAGGTGCTGTCCGATTTTCCGTAGAATTTAGTGACTTAGCAATTAGAATATTCTACGTTTGAAGTAAGAGGTTAATGGACGTATTGTGACCATCATAGGTTGAAGTACTAAGTATAGCGTATCCTACTTGAAGAATGGAATAGCTCAAGGTTGAAGTACTTTGGAGCATTTTGCTACTTGTCGACAATCGTCGCGAGGTATGTGAACCTTTTCCTTCCTTTGGCATGATTCTATGTATGGAATATACCGGTGGTATCTTTTCATGTTTCCTTCTACTCTTAGAAGTTAAGAGGTAGTTGTGTTATTTACTCTATGTAGAACTTTTCCTATCTTTGAGCATGACTAGTTGCACGTATGTAGTACGGTGGACGTACCTCACCTTGATATCCTTTACTAGTTTTATGAATAGCCAAGTCGGGTGAGTTAGGAGATTAACTCACCTCTTTGAAAGAATAAAGGATGTCTTAAGTTTTATTAAGTTAAGGGACTTGAAGAGTTTTGAAGTATGTGATACTTGTTCCGTTTTAAAACGTATAAGTCCCTTGGATAGGAAATTGTTTTTGGCTAAGGTATAAAGTGAATATAACGGCTTTATGGGAAGTTAGTTATATTTGTTTTATGGAAAGATAAATGACTTGATTTTAGTGAAAAGGCAACTTGTTTTTAAGGCATTAATTGCCTAAGGTTTTATATAAAAGGAGTCACTTGTTTTCTAAAGGTTAAGAGACTAATTGTATTTTTGAAAGTTATGAGAATTGATTTGAAAGTATTCGATACTTGGTTTTTAAAAGTAGAAGTCTCTTGATTATAAAAGAAAAGAGTTTTGTCTAAAACCATAAAGGGTTATAACGGCTTTATGGGAAGTTGGTTATAACGACTTTATGGAAAGTTAAGAGAATGGTTTTCTCTAATAAAGTAATAAAAGAAATAACTTGTTTTAAGGAAGGGCAATGTGATTTAAAGGTATCACTTGCTTAAAGCTTTAAGTAAGTCACTTGATTTTAGAAGTAGAAATGTATTTCTAAAAAGTATCGTGACTTATGAGAAATGTACACAAGCCTGGATACTACGGGTGTTAGTATCTTGGGGCTTTACACGAAAATGAGTCTCTTAAAAAAGAATGTACGTACGTAGTACTTTGGCTTGTTAAATGAGAATTATTCTATTTGTGCCTTGATTAGTACTTTGGCGTGATAAATTGAGAATTTGTCTAAGTGTGCCTTGATAAGTACTTTGGCTTGTTAAATGAGAATTATTCTATTTGTGCCTTGATAAGTACTTTGGCTTGTTAAATGAGAATTATTCTATTTGTGCCTTGATAAGTACTTTGGTTTGTTAAATGAGAATTATTCTATTTGTGCCTTGATTAGTACTTTGGCTTGATAAATTGAGAATTTGTCTAAGTGTGCCTTGATAAGTACTTTGGCTTGTTTAGTTGAGAACTGCCTATGTGTGCTGGAAATAGCCGGTTGTGTGCTATTGGTATATCAGTCGTTTCGGGGTCATTCCCCGGGTTTGTGGCATTTGCAGATTCCGTGGAATTGCTACCCACGATGCGAGGAATACCTCATGCGGGTCCGTAAGGACTTATGCGGGTGAAATAGTCCCATGCGGGCGGGTCCAGCCTATGCGAGGAATACCTCATGCGAGTCCGTAAGGGCTTATGCGGGTGAAATAGTCCCATGCGAGGAATACCTCACGCGGGTCCACGCGGCCTATGCGGGTGAAATAGTCCCAGGAATAGGATGGTTAAATGATACTGCGGGCGGATGGTCCTGTTTTGATCATGAGCTTCCTATTTTATATTGTAAAGATGCTACTGTTTACTCTCATTGTTAGTAAGGCACAATGTGTTGTAATTTGATTATCATATATGTCCCCGGATTTGGTTGTGTTACCCTATGGTCATGCTTTTGTGATGTGAGATTCCACGGGCAGGAGATATATATATGTTATGTATGTGTACGCTGACAGTGAGGTGGGATGCCACGGGCGCGTCACATGGTTATATTTACACTTATAGCTGTCGGCAGTGATGTGGGATTCCACGGGCAGGAGATATATATATGTTATGTATGTGTACGCTGACAGTGAGGTGGGATGCCACGGGCGCGTCACATGGTTATATTTACACTTATAGCTGTCGGCAGTGATGAGGGATTCCACGGACACGCTTGATATTTGTGTGACTTGATCGCGTCCCAGATTGGGCCGGGTAGTAAATGTGCCCTCCGTAAAGGGGCGGATTATACTTATGAAAGATAAGTAAGTTATATAGAAATGAACTTAATGATTTTTCTTAATCATGTGCGTAAGAATGTGGCTATAACCTTTATTGAAAATGGGAAAAGATATTGATGTGAAATTAAGTTCATAAGTGGTAATGACACGGCAGGATCCGTATGTACTTTTATACTTGTCTGTCATTCTTTTATGCTTATGGTCCATTTCTTGCGTTATTTACATTCCATATTGCATTTTTGATGCGACTCTTCGGGCTGCGTTCATGCCCGCGGGTTTTAGGTACCCAGGTTGGTGATCCTTGCTCATAGGATCTCGGTTCAGTTTTGAGAAAAGCTCCATTTGCTACGGAGGCTTATCTCTTGTGCAGTTTCCACGAGGTAGTAGATTCATGTATATTCGTGGTATGGCGGGCCCCTGTCCGCCGATTGTCGATTGTTATTCCTAAGGTGCGTATTCACATAAGTGGTTGGGTGTAAGCGAGTTGTACTTTTGATTATGTTTATATTATGGAAGGCGGCTTTGATCGGCTAGCTCTGTGACGTTTTATTTACACACGTGTTTATGTTGTGTATGTTCCATTGCTATTCTCGATGTATACAGGCAGGGTGCCGGGTAGGGCACCGATGCGGCCCGGGGTCGGGTCGTGACACATCAGGTACGAGTTCGAGAGGCAGATATCCCAAAGACTGCATTCAGGACCCGATATGGGCACTATGAGTTCAGGGTTATGTCTTTCGATTTGACCAACGCTCCAGCGGTATTTATGGATTTGATGAACCGTGTTCAAGCCCTTTGGATACATTTGTGATAGTATTCATTGATGACATCCTGGTTTATTCGCGACAGAGCGAGCATGCGATCACTCGAGGCGGTACTTGGTCCTCCGGGCCGTGATTATTCGCCAAGTTCTCCAAGTGTGAGTTTTGGTTGGCCTCAGTGGCATTCCTGGGGCATATTATTGGGGCTGATGGTGTTCGGGTGGATATGGCAAAGGTGAGGCGATCAGTCTTGGCGAGACCTACTACTCCGGCCAAGTGCGCAGTTTCTTAGAAATTTGCGAGTTATTATCGTAGGTTTGTGGAGCGGTTGCTTCAATTTCATTACCGCTGACTAGGTGACTCGGAAGCGGCGAGTTCCGATGGACGAGGCTTGCGAGAAGGGTTTCCGATTCTTTGAAGGAAAGGTTGACTCTGGCTCGATTCTTACTCTTCCTGAGGGGTTAGACGGGTACATGATCTATTGTGATGCCTCGGGTATCGGGATAGGGTGTGTTTTGATGCAGCACGGCAAGGTTATAGCCTATGCTTCCCGGCAGTTACAGAAGCATGAGAGGAATTACCCTACCCACGACTTAGAGTTGGCCGCAGTTATTCATGCCTTGAAGATTTGGAGACATTATTTGTATGGGGTTCATGTGGATATTTATACAGACCACAAGAGCCTCCAGTATATCTTCAGGCAGAGAGAGTTGAACTTGCGACAGAGACGGTGATTAGAGTTGCTGAAAGATTATGATGTTGATATTCTATACCATCCAGGGAAAGCCAACGTAGTTGCTGATGCCTTGAGTCGTAGATCGATGGGGAGCACATGTCAGTGCGGCCGGAGAGCGAGGACATGCTCGTCGATCCACCGAAGCGAGCCTTGGGGTTCGATTGATCGATACCGACGATAGTGGGAGTGCGGGTTCGTGATGTTGCCGAGTCTTCCATCGTTGATGAGGTGAAGAGGCGGATTTGAGGACCCAGTGATGATACGGTATCGAGATACGACTCTTCGAGAGGAGAAGAGTCTATTCGAGGTAGCGCCTGATGGGGTGCTAAGATTTGAGGGCCGGTTGTGTGTTCCGATGAGACAGGACTTCGTCAGCAGATTTTGGGAGAGGCACACAGTGCTCGTTATTCTATTCATCCGGGGTCGACCAAGATGTACCATGACCTCGGATGTTTGTATTAGTGGGATGTGCGAAGAGGGCGTGGCGAGTTTTGTTGCACGATGTCCTAATTGCCCGAGTCAAGGTCGAACACCATAGGCCCGATGGATTATTGCGAGCTATTGAGATTCCGACTTGGAAGTGAGAGGTGATCAACATGGACTTTGTTCAGGTTACCTCGTACTCAAAGGAAATGCGACTCTATTTGGGTTATTGTTGTGACGGACGAAATCAACCCATTTCCTTCCGGTCGGGGCGGCGTTTTGGTGAGGACTATGCCGTGTACATCGAGAGATTGTGAGGTTACGGTGTCGGTGTCGATTATATCGATAGGGAGCCCGGTTCTGGCTAACCGGAGGTCTTTCCAGAAGGGATTAGGGACCCAGGTGAGTCTCAGTACAGCATTTCATCCTCAGGTGGCGAGGCGGAGCGTACTATCGAACAACGAGGATATCTTTGCGAGCCTGCGTGATTGATTTCAGAGGTAGCTGGGAGGATCATTTGCCTCTTGTGGAGTTTGCTTATAACAACAGCTACCATTCCAGTATACAGATGGCGCCATACGAGGCTTTATATGGGCGGAAATGTAGATCGCTGATTGGTTGGTTCGACGTGGGCGAGGTGAAGTTAGTTGGCGGACTTGGTACAACAGGTTGTGGATAAGGTGAAGCTTATCCAGGAGAGACTGTTAGCAGCTCAGAGTCGGCAGAAGTCATATGCGGATAATCGGCGTCGGCATTTGGAGTTTCAGGTAGACGATTGGGTCTTCTTGAAGGTGTCACCCATGAAGGGTGTGATGAGATTCGGTAAGAAAGGGAAACTCAGCCCAAGGTACATTGGGCCCTACCAGATCGTTCGTCGAGTAGGCAAGGTTGCCTATGAGTTGTATCTGCCATCAGAGTTAGAGGCGGTACATCCGGTCTTCCATGTTTCTATGTTGCGGAAGTGTATCGGAGATCCAGCGAGAGTTTTCCCTGCTAGTGAGGTCCAGGTGACAGAGGGGTTATCGTATGAGGAGAGTCCCATAGCGATACTCGATCGCCAGGTCAGGCGACTGCGGACCAAGAAAGTGGCTTCCGTCAAAGTCTTGTGGAGGAATGACAACCGAGAGAAGATGACTTGGGAAGCGGAGGAGGACATGTTGAGGAAGTATCCTCACTTATTCCCTACACCTTCAGGTAATTCGTTTCCCCTTACTTGTCAAGTTTTAATTGAAGTATTTCTTTTGCTTAAATGTTATTATGTGGCCATGTGTGGCATTATTGGTATGTCGGGGTTGTGAAAGGAAACTATGTCGCTAATTATAAGTTTGACTCCGAAAGAACATTCGGGGACGAATGTTTCTAAGGGGGGAAGAATGTTACACCCCGTATTTACAGGACATGTTTTAAGAACGTACGTAAGAACTCACAAGTGTTAAGATTTGAGACTTGTAAAAATTTATCGGAATTATGAAATTGTCGGAAAACATAATATTGTGATGAATGGGAGGGCGACACGTGTCACCCCCCCCTTATGGTGCCTTGGACGAAAATAGGCAAGGACTAAAGGGTCATTTGACCTTTGAGGATGACTAAGTCTTGCAACTTGAAGAGCTTGACAATATTGACTTAGTCAAAGGGTCCACAAGTCTTGATATTTAATTGAAACTCATCCAAGCCTCACATTTGTGCACATCTTAGCCAAATTTTCAAGAAATTGAAGAACTCACAATAGTTGCTCTCGGGTTCATGCCCATTTGAAAAGAATTTTTTTTTGTTTCTTGTCCATTAAGCTCCACACTTTAAACCAAGGTTCTTGAGTGTAATGTAAGTGTATCTCAATAGAAAAATCTCGGAAAAAGATAGTTTTCGTATTAGTCGCAAGGTGAAAACCTAGTTGCTTTCTAGGTTTTGTTTGGAAGTTTGAAGGAAATTTGTTGGTGTTGTTCTAAGGGTCTCAAGTAGCGGATTGAAGTGTCTTGAAGAGACTCTAAGTTTCTAAGGAAGCGACTTGGTTGGAGTTGGATTAAGATTCGTTGAGGTAATAATCTTGTCTCTTAAGTGTTACAAGATTATATATTGTTGTTAGCTTTGCATGTTTGCTAGCATGAAGTATATGTGTTGAAGTTTCTTAAGTATTATGGATTGATTGTAGCCTTAAATCCGAAATGTCATTTAAGCCATGTGAAGTTGGATTACAATTTGGTCGTTTATTAGAATCGTCGCATGTTACTTACTTGAAGATTATAGTTGTCACGACCGATTAGGCCCGTATCGTGCCTTACCGCACCCTAGTGATACAACATCGAGTGTCAATGGAACATAAAACAATACAAGACATATTATGAAATATGAAACAATAATCTGAGAAAAACTTGTCTTTCGGCATATATATAAATAACAACTTTTTCCAACATGAGCAGTTTTAATCCTTTTTACAAACCCACCTTGTGATTTACATGACCTCTAAGAAATGATACGACAACAATGGCGGGACGGGGCCCGCCATACCCTGAATGTAAACACCTACAACAACAGGACTATACCATCGATAAGCCTCCGAGAAACGGAGCTTTCCCACACGCTGAATTGTGACCACTAGAGCGAGGATCAATGGCGGTGTACCTTTACTGCGGCATGAACGGCCCCAGAAGGAGGTCGATCTGACAGTGCAGTATGTGAAACAAACAAAATAAATAAATCGTAAATGAAATCATAGTAGTCTATACAAAGCAGGAGACATGTATGATAACCAAACTACAGTTCACCATAAATAAGCAGTCGTGTCAAGTCAGGGACTCACGCCCTCAAAGTCATCACTCCAATATAACTATGGGTCTCAAGCCCATAACATCAATCATGCCCGTGGAATACCTTCCTCGCTTGGCGATCTATGATAGAAAAACACCAAGGAATACACATGAACACGTGTCCCACTGTGTCCAACTAAAACCGTGCGGGGTAAGTCTGAAGGCATAGCCGACTACTAACACCAGCGGTGCAACAAGGTCATGAATCGTATCATAAGATCTGTCTGCACCGTCACATGATCAAAGCGGCCACTTGCGCAGATCTAATGTCGCGCGTCTAGTCCTGGAACTTCCGCACTCGCATAGGCCAATCTCATCGGCCCGCATGAGGTATTCCCCGCATCGAGGGTAGCTACTCCCCGGCATCGTCCTGGACTTTCGAGTCCGCATGGCCACAAGGACCGCATGCCCATAAAGGACGCACACTAACCTGGAACTCTCGTAGCTCCGCATAGGCCCCCAGGACCCGCATGAGGTATTCTCGAATCATGGTCCCAGACCGCCTGAGTCTACCCCGCATCGGAGGGCAGCTTAACCCCCGGAATCACCTCAAGAGATGAATGCCACAATACTATCATAACGACTGATAGTTAATAAGCACAATCAAGGGAAACCCCCTTACACAAACATCACAAGATACTAACACACGTAGCATCCTAACACGTTTACTTATCAAAGCAACAAGAAAGTATTACAAGGCTATCACAAACCAATACAATCAAGTTATTCACACAAGGTACTTTCTACTAACAAGTTCGGGTATCTATCCCCAAAGTACTTCACACATTAAATCTTAAAAAAAGATCTGTTTCTTTCACATAAGTCACACAATACCCGTAGTATAAAATAGAGTGACTGTCCTTTTAAGAAAACCAAAACTCTTACCTTTGTAAAATCAAGTAACAACATTATTTTCCAAACGTCAAGTTTGCCTAATTTCAAATGTTCACGTTTCTTATTTTAGAAAGGTTTCAGATCATAGTCTTATTCATTTAAGAATATAATTCTCTTTTAAACAATCCGAGAAACATAAGTCTTATGTGAGTAGGATATTCTTGTTTATAACAATCTTATTACAATGACCGTGATCTAGGAAATATCATTTTGTCTCATCTTAGCTTATGCGGATGGAAGTTTCTCTTAGTTTTAATAATACTTAATTATTCAAAACATTTCCTTTTATTAACGCTGCAGTGGTTTGTCGATACACATTCTGATTTCCGAAATCAGTAAAGCATTCTTAAGCCGTTATACCTAACTTCCCATAAAGCTAGTATAACTCTTAAGTTTTCAAACACCAAGTATTACTTCTCCTTTCAAAATGATTCAAAAATCTTTTGAAATACTTCAAGTTCTTTCTTATCATATAACAAGCCAGTTATAGTTCAAATCAGTTACCTTTTAAAAACCACATGTATTTTCTTACTAACATAAAGCTGTTATAACCAACTTCCCATAAAGCCGTTATAACACTTTATGTTTTAAACCACTCAAACACATTTAGCACACGTATGCGTCTACCGCACTACATAGTTCACACATATCATGCTAGAAGAGATAGGAAGAGGTTCACATACCTCGCGACGAGTATCGACTAATAGCAAAACGCTCAACGATGGCTACTCCTTAAGCCAAGTGGATCTTTCCACACGTAGCACTTCAACCTATAAGGCCACAAGGCGCTTATTAACATCGTAGAACATTCTCTGAGAAAATTCGGAAGACCTCCCACGCCACAACGCAAATCTCCTCTCTATCGGCGGCTACCAAGCCAACCAGGGGTTATACATCTAACGAACGGTACAATTCTACTATACCGTAATACTACAAGTCTCTGCATGTCTGATCCTATGTAAAAACAATTGATTCGGTTCCTTATTCTTCAGCTTAAGTCAAAAGACATTGCCAACAACTACGTTGATTACATATATAGTATACTTCAACTATATATTCTAACAACATGTAATATCCAATTACAATAGGGGACAAGATAATTACCTCGATAAGCCCATAATTATCCGAGTTTAAAGTCGATCCTTAGCAATGTTTCGCTCCTACACCGGTGCTCCGTCGCTCAAACAACCCTTAGAAGTTCTAACCAACTTCTACAAAGCACTCCAACTAACCATGGAGATTTTCCTTAGGGTTTCGGTTTGTGGTAGTGGGAAGTATAATAGTATTTCCGGCTTTTCAGATAGGTATAACCTTAGAATACCACAAGGTATAAGGCTAAGGTATTGGGCATTATAACAATACTTTTGAGTATTTCTCAACCAAGGGGTACCCGAGAACACCCAGGTAGGGGTGCTCTCGGCCAAGGCCTACTAGGAAGGGGAGGGTGCTCTCGGCCACAAGGCCACATGAAAGGGGAGGAGGCTCTTGGGCGAGAGTCAACAAGAGGAGGAGAGGGGTTCTCAAGACTTAGAGATTTGAGGATGAAGAAGTCTTCAAAGGAGGGGTATTTATAGGGTAAGCAAAGGCCAACCAAGGGCCAAGATCTAGCCAAGTGCTATGCAAGTGTAGGGCCAAGATGTGCCCAAGTGCCCCTAGTCCCTACTCCACAAATCCTCACAAAATATCTCACCAACTTGACCCTTCAAACGCCCGCGGGGCTGTCGACTCCACCAACTCGGGGTGACAAGTGTCGCCTCTCGTTGGTCCAAAACATTTCATCTCTCGGAAAAATCCGCAAAATAAGAAAAGACATAGCCGGAATTTTCCTCGCAAGTTATGTAAAACGCTTCGTTTAAAAACGACTCTAACAGGTGTTGTGCACAAATGCCATTCGGCTAAGCCACCTAGGCGGGGTGACACGTGTCACCCTCCTATTGGCCCAAAATAAAACATCTTCCAAAATATCCACAATGGCCAAAATCTCAAAACAAAGTGGGCCCCACAAAACTCAGAATTTCTCCCGTGGCCCCACGTGACCATTTCCAAAATAAAATTCCATAATTCTCTAATATTCCAGAAGTCCGAATACCAAACTGGGAATCCAATTCCATTAACTAACCTTTTCCTTCACAAAACCGGAAACTTTTCCGTGGAAAAATCGCCTCTTTCTTCCTTTCCAATCTTTCACGTGTTCTCGCACGCACGCCCCGCTACATACCACGGAACTACGGGTATAACATTCTTCCTTTAGAAACATTCGTCCCGAATGTTCCTTCTAAGTCTCAAAACGAGCGCTGCGGTATAGTCTTCACTACTATACTTACGAAACAATCCCGCCACACCGCCAAAATACCCACGCAAAATACCTACATCCAAGTCCACGAGGAAACACCTCTAACATCACCACAAATAATACTACTTTTGTCACTTTGTCGCGAGCCTTGCTCCAACGACCCAACAAATGGTACCGGCCGCACGCGATCACCGTTCGCCGTGACACTAATTCTTACCATATTTACGAGCATCGCTTTAGTATCCAAAACTCGGGTTACTATCTCTAACGAGGTCATCATTAATCGGGAACATTCGATGGATCTTCGATACTTTCCCGAACATAACAATACGAAGACCGGACGTCCTTCCTCCTAAGTCGGACGGCAAATGCTAACATATAGCAACCCGCCTATTCTTCACATGAACTCACAGGCCCAAAGTAACTCGCTAAGTTCCTTCGTTTCAAAACTCACACCACCGTCCGGTGGTACTTTCAAGAAGACCGACCACAACTCGAACTCTAAGCGTCGCCGATTATCCGCACGATTCCTCCGAGCCGCCGTAACTTCTTCTAGACAAGCTTCACTATCCACGATCTGGAACAAGATCAACCAACTATCTGAACCACGCCAACATCGAACCAATCGGCCGCAACTTGCATTCCTTCCCTACAAGGCTTCATAAGACGACATCCGATCACCGAAATGGTAGCTTAAACACTTCAACCGAGACAACGATCTTCACAACTACCCCCATCGCCCGACCACCGGTCGAACGATCCACGAACTCAGACGTTGGTTAACTAAACTGGGCCTAGCACCCTCGTGACCCTACCACAAGGCGGACCACCACAACCACCCCACCGCCATACATGCCGCGGTTGACCCGCAACGTGGCCTCAACCCGACCCGCAACGCGCACAATACTAGCTCCGATCGGAACAATCTCACTAATCACGTTACGAAAACCTGGCGGTCTTCTTAGCTCAACCACCCTCTTCATTTCACACTACTTAGGACCTATCCCCAAACACACTCACGTGCACTATGCACTCCTATAAGGGTCAAACATAAACATACGCCTCTACCCGAGATGGCCTTACCTCTAAGGTCTGCGTATAAAGCTCTAAGGCTCACACTTTCTCTATCCTCCAAAATCTTACTCGGTTAACCCACCATGATTTCTAATCACAACTAACACACCGCTATCGTAACATAGCACTTAAGGTATACTCACCTTGAAAGTCACCGAAGCGACTCACGCCCGCCCTCTTCTCGCCCTGGTTAACCCGTCGATCTCTACGTTTCTCGCCGCGCATAAGCCCGCATACGTGCCATGCTCAAGCCCAATGAAGAATTACTCTTGCACAACCCTTTCTTAGGTAGTCATCAAGACTCGTGGTACATCGGTATAATCTCGTAGCCAAATCCATGGCTAGTAATGTGGTCGCCTCTGCAATCTATATTCTCTGCTCCCAATCGTGGAATCAAGGTTCAAATATCATGGCCGCAGAGGAATCGCCGCCGCTGCTAAACTCTGCGGGGCTAGTGACGTCGCAGAAATCCCCGAATGAAGCACTACCCTAGGTAATGATTGGGCTGTGCCTCGCAACCCTCTCGTATTCTACTCACGCCTCGGCCGCCTTGCCTCCCGGGCCCGGTTGCCCTACGCGAGGCATAGCGGTGGAAAGAAATACGTTTAGAGGGTCCAACTTAAAACACAGCTCTAAGGCACGACCTCAGAGTGAGAAGAATAGAAACCAATCCTAAATATCCTATAGCCTCCTGATTATTGGCGTGGTGCACAACACACCGATAATCAAGACTCTGGATCGATACGGTAGACACTTTCCGAGGATTAATCGCTTGATACCACTTTTGTCACGACCATTCCGGCCCGTGATCGTGCCTTACCTCGCACCCTAGTGATACAACATCGAGTAATCAATGAACATAAAACAATACAAGACATATTATGAAATATGAAACAATAATCTGAGAAAAACTTGTCTTTCGGCATATATATAAATAACAACTTTTTCCAACATGAACAGTTTTAATCCTTTTTACAAACCCTGCCCACAACAGTACTACAGACCTCTAAGAAATGATACGACAACAATGGCGGGACAGGGCCCCGCCATACCCCTGAATGTAAACACCTACAACAACAGGGGACTATACCACTGATAAGCCTCCGGAGAAACGGAGCTTTCCCACACGCTGAACTGTGACCCTAAGAGCGAGGATCAATGACTGGTGTACCTTTACCTGCGGCATGAACGCAGCCCAAGGAGGTCGATAACAAAAATTTGGTATGTGAAACAAACAAAATAAATAAATACTGTAAATGAAATCATAGTAGTCTATACAAAGCAGGAGACATGTATGATAACCAAACTACAGTTCACCATAAATAAGCAGTCGTGTCAAGTCAGGGACTCACGCCCTCAAAGTCATCACTCCAATATAACTATGGGTCTCAAGCCCATAACATCAATCATGCCCGTGGAATACCTTCCTCACTGCCTGCAGTCTATGATAGAAAAACACCAAGGAATACACATTATCACCTGGTCCCACCTGTGTACAAATAAAACCGTTCATGGTAAGTACGAAGTCATAGCCGAATACTAACACCTACGCACCAACAAGGTCATGAATCGTATCATAAGATCTGCCTGCACCGTCACATGATCAAAGCCGCCACTTGCCCGCAGATCTAATGTGCGCGTCTAGTCCTGAACTTCCCGCACTCGCGTAGGCCAATCTCATCGCCCGCATGAGGTATTCCCGCATCGAGGGTAGCTACTCCCAAGATCGCCCCGACTTTCGAGTCCGCATGGCCACGAGACCGCATGCCCATAAAGGACGACACTAACACGGAACTCTCGTAGCTCGCATAGGCCCCGGGACCCGCATGAGGTATTCTCGAATCATGGTCCTGCATCAGCCGAGTCTACCCCGCGTCGGAGGCGCTTAACCCGGAATCACCTCAAGAGATGAATGCCACAATACTATCATAACGATCGATAGTTAATAAGCACAATCAGAAACCCCTTTACACAAACATCACAAGATACTAACACACGTAGCATCCTAACACGCGTTTACTTATCAAAGCAACAAGAAAGTATTACAAGGCTATCACAAACCAATACAATCAAGTTATTCACACAAGGTACTTTCTACTAACAAGTTCGTATCTATCCCCAAAGTACTTCACACATTAAATCTTAAAAAAGATCTGCTTTTCACATAAGTCACACAATACCCGTAGTATAAAATAGAGTATTTGCCCTTTAAGAAAACCAAAACTCTTACCTTTGTAAAATCAAGTAACAACATTATTTTCCAAACGCCCAAGTTTGCCTAATTTCAAATGTTCACGCTTCTTATTTTAGAAAGGTTTCAGTTCATAGTCTTATTCATTTAAGAATATAATTCTCTTTTAAACAACTGAGAAACATAAGTCTTATGTGAGTAGGATATTCTTGTTTATAACAATCTTATTACAATGACATGATCTAGGAAATATCATTTTGTCTCATCTTAGCTTCTATGCAGATGGAAGTTTCTACTGGTTTTAATAATACTTAATTATTCAAAACCTTTCCTTTTATTAACGCCGCAGATGGTTTGTCGATACACATTCGATTTCCAAATCAAGAAAGCATTCTAAGCCGTTATACCTAACTTCCCATAAAGCTAGTATAACTCTTAAGTTTTCAAACACCAAGTATTACTTCCTTTCAAAATGATTCAAAAACCTTTGAAATACTTCAAGTTCTTTCTTATCATATAACAAGCCAGTTATAGTTCAAATCAGTTACCTTTTAAAAACCACATGTATTTTCTTACTAACATAAAGCTGTTATAACCAACTTCCCATAAAGCCGTTATAACACTTTATGTTTTAAACCACTCAAACACATTTAGCACATGTACGTCTACCGTACTACATAGTTCACACATATCATGCTAGAAGAGATAGGAAGAGGTTCACATACCTCGCGACGAGTATCGACTAATAGCAAAACGCTCCAAACAGTCGGCTACTCCTTAAGCCAAGTGGATCATTCCACACGTAGCACTTCAACCTATAAGGCCACAAGGCGCTTATTAACATCGTAGAACATTCTACAGAAAATTCGGCAGCACCTCCCCCCCCCCCGCCACAGCGCAAATCTCCTCCTCTATCGAGGCCGGCTACCAAGCCAACCAGGGGGGGGTTATACATCTAACCCGAACGGGTACAATTCTACTATACCGTAATACTACACAAGTCTACTGTAATACAGTCCTATGTAAAAACAGTTCAGTTCAGTTCCTTATTCTTCAGGCTTAAGTCAAAAGACATTGCCAACAACTACGTTCAGTTCTATATATAGTATACTTCAACTATATATTCTAACAACATGTAATATCCAATTACAATAGGGGGACAAGATAATTACCTCGATAAGCCCATAATTATCCGAGTTTAAAGTCGATCCTTAGCAATGTTTCGCTCCTACACCGGGTGCTCCGTCCCGCTCCAAACAACCCTTAGAAGTTCTAACCAACTTCTACAAAGCACTCCAACTAACCATGGAGATTTTCCTTAGGGTTTCGGTTTTGTGGACCGACGGAAGTATAATAGTATTTCAGGCTTTTCAGATAGGTATACCCTTAGAATACCACAAGGTATAAGGCTAAGGTATTGGGCATTATAACAATACTTTGAGAGTATTTCTCAACCAAGGGTACCACGAGAACACCCCAAGGTAGTGGGTGCTCTACCGGGCGGCCTACTAGGAAGGAGAGGTGCTCTCGCCACAAGGCCACATGAAAGGGGGAGGGGAGGCTCTTGGACGAGAGTCAACAAGAGGGAGGAGAGGGGTTCTCAAGACTTAGAGATTTGAGGGATGAAGAAGTCTTCAAAGGGAGGGGGGTATTTATAGGGTAAGCAAAGGCCAACCAAGGGCCAAGATCTAGCCAAGTGCTATGCAAGTGTAGGGCCAAGATGTGCCCAAGTGCCCCCTAGTCCCTACTCCACAAATCCCTCACAAAATATCTCACCAACTTGACCCTTCAAACGCCCAAGGGGCCGTCAACTCCACCAACTCGAGGGTGACAAGTGTCGCCTCTCGTTGGTCCAAAACATTTCATCTCTCGGAAAAATCCGCAAAATAAGAAAAGACATAGCCGGAATTTTCCTCGCAAGTTATGTAAAACGCGTTTAAAAAACGACTCTAACCGGGTGTTGTGCACAAATGCCATTCGGCCAAGCCACCTAGGCGGGGGTGACACGTGTCACCCTCCTATTGGCCCAAAATAAAACATCTTCCGAAAATATCCACAATGGCCAAAATCTCGAAAACAAAGTGGGCCTACAAAACCAGTAAATTTCTCCCGTGGCCCCACGTGACCATTTCCAAAATAAAATTCCATAATTCTCTAATATTCCAGAAGTCCAATACCAAACTGGGAATCCACCCCATTAACGAACCTTTTTCCTTCACAAAAACCGGAAACTTTTCCGTGGAAAAATCGCCTCTTTCTTCCTTTCCAATCTTTCTGTCGTATTCTCGTACGTACGTCCTCGCTTACATACCCTGGAACTACGGGGTATAACAATAGTAGTTAAAATCGATTGCGACTTGATATCATGTTATGCTAACAACTTGGATTGAAATGGAAATTGGATAAGAATTGGTGTTATTGTACTCAATGTGGCCGAATTGGACTAGTAGTTTGTATTAGTTTGATATCGTTTGTGGGGCGGAATTTTACACGTCTAGTAGGCATGTAATCCCCTATTGTTAATTGCATTGATTGGGCCTTAAATGTGGCGTGTTTGGTTATTGAATTCGGCCTTGAAAAGGTGGCAAAGTAAGTAGAAACAAAGGAGGTGCTGTCCGATTTTCAGTAGAATTTAGTGACATTACACTTATAATATTCTACGTTTGAAGTAAGGCGTTAATAGACGTATTGTGGATATTATAGGTTGACATACTACGGGCGGGATATTGTACGTGGCAAGTGGTTTGACCCGAAGAGGTATGTAGAATTTTTCCTATCTTTTGAGCATGACTAGTTGCACGTATATAGTACGGTAGACGTACAAGACCTTGATATCCTTTACTAGTTTTATGAATAGCCAAGTCGGGTGAGTTAGGAGATTAACTCACTTCTTTGAAAGTATTAAGGATGTCTTAAGTTTTATTAAAGTTAAGGGACTTGAAGAGTTTTAAAGTATGTGATATTTGTTTCGTTTTAAACGTATAAGTCCCTCGGATAGGAAATTGTATTTGGCTAAGGTATAAAGTGAATATAACGACTATATGGGAAGTTGGTTATATTAGCTTTATGGAAAGATAAATGACTTGATTTAATGAAAGGCAATTTGATTTTAAGGCATCAATTGCCTATGGTTTTATAAGAAAATGAGTCACTTGATTTAGAAACCTAACTTTATTTCTAAAGGTATTGTGACTTGTCCTGAAAAGTGATTTTGACTTGATACTATGGTTAATAGTATCTTGGAAGTTTTATACTAAAAAGAGTCATTTGTTTTAAAGAGTAGAAGTATGTAGTACTTGGGTTAAATTCCCGGATTTTTATAAAAGATATGTTAGTGCCTTAAGTAAACTAAAATAAGAGTGTATATGAATAAGAAGTTAGGGGGATTTCTTAACTTGCTTACTTATTGTATGATAAGCCGGTAGTGCTTATGTTATGTATGATGGCCGGTTGAGATAGGGTAAGAGTATATCTGAGGGGTAAATCCCCAAGATCGTTATACCACCTTCTTCAGGGTAAGAGTATATCTGAGGGGTAAATCCCCAAGATCGTTATACCACCCGCCTGTGGTAAGAGTATAAATGAGGTAAATCCCCAAGATCGTTATACCACCGCTTTAGTGGATTTGCTACCCACGATGCGAGGAATACCTCATGCGAGTCCTTATGGGCTTATGCAGGTTAAATAGTCCCATGCGGGCGGGTACAACCTATGCGAGGAATACCTCATGCGGGTCCACATGACCTATGCGGGTGAAATAGTCCCAGTAGGATTGCTAAATGATCGTAGGCGGATGGTCCCGCTTTGATCGTGAGCTTCCTATTTTTATGTCAGACGATACTATTAGTTACTCTCATTGTTAGTAAGGCAATCGTAATCTGTAATTTTGTTATCATACATGTCTCCGACTTTGTTTTAAACTTATGATGTAATTACAGATTTTCCGATTTACATACTTGGTACATATTGGTATCGACCCCTTCCTCGGGCCGCTCACGCCGCAGTAGTGGTAAGGTGGTGGATTCTCATTCTTAGGATCACTTATCGACGCCAAGCTCCATTTCTCCGAGGCTTGTCTTTTGGTACGCTTTCCACGATGTTGTAGATTTATGTACATTCGGGGTATGGGCCCTGCCCCGCCACTTGTTATTCCTAGAGGTCAGTAGTCACATGTGTGGTTTGGGGGTAAGAACCGAGTTATGCGCTTTTGCTTTTGATTATGCATATTTTATGGAAGGTGGCCTTATCGGCTAGCCTGTGATATTATTGTCTAAACATGTTGTATGTTGTGTATGTTCCACTGCTATTCTCTGATATATACCTGAACGGGGTGCCCAGGTAGGGCACCAGTCGCGGCCCCGGGGTCGGGTCATGACATTTATGTTGTCGTGACTCTCAGTTGGAGGGCCGACTGACTTGTTGTGAATTTATTGGGTGTACCGGCAGTGACGGAGGATTCCACGGGTATGCTTCCATTGTAATTGATCTTGGCCATGCTTATACGATGAGGGATTCCGGGGCATGCAACTAGGAGGCGGGTTAGATTCCCGGATGTGTTTTATTACCCATGGCCATGCTTATACGATGAGGGATTCCGGGGCATGCGACCATGTTATATTTTACTCCATGGGCTAGCTCCCCATGAAGACATGTACCGCGATGAGGATCTGGGGCATGTTATATTATTACTCCATGGGCTAGCTCCCGTGAAGTCCTGTACCACGATGAGGATTCCGGGCATGTTATGGCCATGCTTATACGATGAGGATTCCGGCATGCGGCCACGTTGTATATATATATATATATATATATATATATATATATATATATATATATTGTATATGTATGTACGCGACGGTGAGGTAGGATGCCACGGGCGCGTCACATGGTTATATGTTACCCTTACGACTGTCGGCAGTGATGGGGGATTCCACGGGCAGGGGGTATGGATATATATATATGTGTTGTATGTGTGTACGCCGACAGTGAGGTAGGATGCCATGGGCGCGTCACATGGTTATGTTATTCACTTATAGTTGCCGACAGTGATGGGGGATTCCACGGGCACGCTTTGATATTTGAGGGCTGGTGTCGGTAGCCCTGTACGACTATTGTTCATGTGTGGAAATAGTCTTTAAAAGGTAAAACTGACTTTCATTACTTTCATTTTGGTAAGGCACAGTGTACTGTTATTTTGGTTATCATACATGTCTCCAGCTTCTTATAGACTGCTATGATTTCATTACAGTATTTTCAGTTTCACATACTTGGTACATATTTCGTACTGACCTCCTTCGGGGGGCTGTGTTCATGCCGCAGGTTGAGGTACATAGCTTGTTGATCCACGCTCTTGGGTCACTGTTCAGTTCTTGGAAAGCTTCATTTCTCCGGAGGCTTTGTCTTTTGGTACGATTTCCCTGAGGTTGTAGGTTCATGTATATTCAGGGGTATGGCGGGACCCTGTCCCGCCACAGTTGTTATCTTAAAACTCTTAGGTGCAGAGTCACATATTGTGGGTCAGTTTGTAAAGGAAAGGAGGCAACTGCTTCGTTTATGTATTTACTATCCAGGGAGGTAGCCTTATCGGCTAACCTGTTGATTTTATCTTTGTTGATTTATTTTATAAGTTTCATGTATGTTCCGCTGATTATCTCTGATGTATACCTGTAAGGGTGCCCAGGTAGGGCACCGATCCGAGCCCGGTGGGTCGTGACAAAAGTGGTATCGCAGCGATTAGTCCTCGGAAAGTGTCTACAGACCGTGTCTAGTAGAGTCTTGATTATCGGTGTGTTGTGCACCACATCTATAATCAGGAGGCTGCAGGACATTTAGGATTGGTTTCCATTCTTCTCTCTTTGAGATCGTGCAGTAGAGCTGTCATAGTAGGTTGAATCCTCTCTGACCTATTCTTATGTAACAGTTATGCCTCCACGGAAGCGACCAGGCCAGAGGAGGGCAAAGCAGCAGGCGCTAGTGGTACGCAGAGGGTTACCAGACTCGGGCAGACTATGCCCGAGGTAGTAGCGGATCGAGAGTTCACCCACGCCAGCGGTATAGAGAGGCCAAAGGCGGCGGTAGCTCGAGGTTCCGTGCGAGCCTCCAGTTCCTCGGCCAGGAGAGTTTAGAGATTATGAGAGCGGTCGGGCTATTGACTAGCATAGTGGTAGGGCAGCCCGACAGAGCGAGTAGCTAACCCAGAGCCGATTTGAGGATTCGGGATTTTCTGGGTTGTAGTCCACCCGAGTTTTATGGTTCGAGATCTGAGGATGATCTTCAAGAGTTCGTTCGTCAGCTACAGCGGACTATGCAGATGCTTAGGGCCTCGGAGACAGAGTCAGTTGTGTTAGCTTCTTACCGGTTACGCGATATTGCGTTGAACTGGTTTGAGTCTTGGGAGCTGTCGAGAGGTGTGGGTGCTCGTCCGACAGTTTGGGATGAGTTCACGGAGGCCTTTTGTTACACCCCGGAAGTTCCAGGATATGTTTATAAGAACGTACGTAAGAACTCAAATGTTAAGATTTGAGACGAGTAAAAATTTATCGGAATTTTGGAAATTGTCGGAAACGAAATATTGCGATGAATGGGAGGGCGACACGTGTCACCCCCCCCCCCCTTAGTGTCTTGGACGAAATTTACCATGGGCAAAAGGGTCATTTGACCATTAGTGAGATGACCAAGTCTTGCAAATGACTTAGCTTGACATTGTTGACTAAAAGTCCAAGGGCCACTTGGGCAAGATCCATGTGAAACTCATCCGAGCCATCCATTTGTTCTAATCTAGACCCTCCAATTGGTTATATATGTGTGCTAGTGCAAGACAAGCTTCAACACTTAGTCAAATTTTTACAAAAATCTTGAAGAACCTAAAGGGGTGCTCTCGGCTTTGCTTGAGGGTTTCAAGAAAATTTTTTGTTTGTTGTCCAATAATCCCCCAACTTTAAACCAAGGTACCTAAGGGTATTGTAAGTGTTTCTCAATAGAAAGATCCCGGAAAAATGGTGTTTTCGTATTAGTCGCAAGGCGGAAAGTTAATGAGTTCTTCAACTTTGAAGTTGGAATTTGAAGATGAGTTATTCTTAAGCTTCTAAGGGTTGCTTGGAGTGGATTGGAACGTCGAAAGGAGGGGCTAAAGTTGCTAAAGATCGACTTGCAATCTTGGATCATATTTGGGCTATATGAGGTATAATCTTCGTCTTACTTTTGTAATTGAAGATTCCATGTTGTTATAAGTTAGAAATGATCATGTGATATGTGTTATGAAGTTTGATAAGTGTTATGGAATTTTAGGAGTCCAAAACCGAAATGGCATGATTAGCCTTTGAAATTGAAATACAATTTTAGTCGTTGTGTAGAATCGTCGCATGTTGACCTACTTAAAGATTATGGTTATTATAATCAAATGCGACTTGATATCATGTTATGCTACCAATTTGGATTGAAATGGAAATTGGATAAGAATTGGTATGGTTGAACTCAAGGTGGCCGAATTTGGACTTGTAGTTTGTATTAGTTTGTTATTCATTTGTATTGGACTACCTTCTAAATTGTGAGCCAATTGGGGCTGTTTAGTTATTCATTTGTATTGGACTACCTTCTATATTGTTGTGAGCCAATTGGGGCTGTTTGGTTATTGTATTTCGGCCTTGAAAAAGGTGGCAAAGTAAGTAGAAACAAAGGAGGTGATGTCCGATTTTCCGTAGAATTTAATGACTTAGCACTTAGAATATTCTACGTTTGAAATAAGAGGTTAATGGACGTATGGTGACCATTATAGGTTGAAGTACTAAGCATAGCGTATTCTACTCGAAGGATGGATTAGCTATCAAGATTGATGTACTTTGGAGCATTTTGCTACTTGTCGACAATTGTCGCGAGGTATGTGAACCTCTTCCTTCCTTTGGCATGATTCTATGTATGGAATATACCTGTGGTATCATTTCATGTTTCCTGTTACTCTTAGAAGTTAAGAGGTAGTTGTGTGATCTACTCTATGTAGAACTTTTCCTATCTTTGAGCATGACTAGTTGCACGTATGTAGTACGGTAGACGTACAACACCTTGAGATCCTTTACTAGTTTTATGAATAGCCAAGTCGGGTGAGTTAGGAGATTAACTCACTTCTTTGAGAGTATTAAGGATGTCTAATGTTTTATTAAAGTTAAGGGACTTGAAGAGTTTTGAAGAACGTGATACTTGTTCCGTTTTAAACGTATAAGTCCCTTGGATAGGAAATTGTTTTTGGCTAAGGTATAAAGTGAATATAACGGCTTTATGGGAAGTTAGTTATATTTGTTTTATGGAAAGATAAATGACTTGATTTTAGTGAAAAGGCAACTTGTTTTTAAGGCATTAATTGCCTAAGGTTTTATATAAAATGAGTCACTTGTTTTCTAAAGGTTAAGAGACTAATTGTATTTTTGAAAGTTATGAGAATTGATTTGAAAGTATTTAATACTTGGTTTCAAAAAGTAGAAGTCTCTTGGTTATAAAAGGAACGTGTTGGTCTAAACCATAAAGGGTTATAACGGCTTTATGGGAAGTTGGTTATAACGGCTTTATGGAAGGTTAAGAGAATGGTTTTCTCTAAAAAAGTAATCAAAGAAATAACTTGTATTAAGGAAGGGCAAATTGTTTTAAAGGTACCAATTGCTTAAGGTTTTTAATAAAGAAGTCACTTGATTTAGAAGCGGTAATTGTATTTCTAAAAGGTATTGTGACTTGTCTTGAAAGGTGGATAGGACTTGATACTACGGTTGTTAGTATCGAGGAAGTTTTATTTGGAAAGGAGTCTTTTGAAAAGAATGTACGTACGTAGTACTTTGGCCTGTTTAATTGAGAATAATTCTATTTGTGCCTTGATTAGTACTTTGGCTTGATTAATTGGGAATTAGTCTAAGTATGCCTTGATAAGTACTTTGGCTTGTTAAATGAGAATTATTCTAAGTGTGCCTTGATTAGTACTTTGGCTTGATTAATTGAGAATTAGTCTAAGTATGCCTTGATAAGTACTTTGGCTTGTTAAATGAGAATTATTCTATTTGTGCCTTGATTAGTACTTTGGCTTGATTAATTGAGAATTAGTCTAAGTATGCCTTGATAAGTACTTTGGCTTGTTAAATAAGAATTATTCTATTTGTGCCTTGATTAGTACTTTGGCTTGATTAATTGAGAATTAGTCTAAGTATGCCTTGATAAGTACTTTGGCTTGTTAAATGAGAATTATTCTATTTGTGCCTTGATTAGTACTTTGGCTTGATTAATTGAGAATTAGTCTAAGTGTGCCTTGATAAGTACTTTGGCTTGTTAATTGAGAATTAGCCTATGTGTGCTGGTGATAGCCTTTGAGTGCAAGTATTATGTTTTATTACGTTGCCGCGACTCTCGGCTGGAGGGCCGGCTGTCTTGTTGTAAGTACTTGGACATACCGACAGTGATGTGGGATTCCACGGGTATGCTTCCGTTAATTGTAAGTACTTGGGTTAAATTCCCGGATTTTTATAGAAGACATGGTAGTGCTTCTGTTTTTTTATAATGGTCGGTTGAGATAGGGTAAGAGTATAAATGAGGGGCAAGCCCTAAGACGTTATACCACCTTCTCCAGGGTAAGAGTATAAGTGAGGGGTAAACCCCCAAGACATTATACCCCCTGATTGCTTTGTATAATGGTCGGTTGAGATAGGGTAGGAGTATAAATGAGGGGCAAGCCCCAAGACGTTATACCACCTTCTCCAGGGTAAGAGTATAAGTGAGGTAGACCCCAAGATGCTATACCACTGCTTTACCAACTTCTCGGGTAAGAGTATAAGTGAGGGGTAGACCCCCAAGACGCTATACCACCGGTGGGACTTGGTGTTCATGTATGCCTATTGGTGTATTATTATATCCTGGATCGGCGATGATGGGATTCCACGCGGGAGATATATATATGTGTTGTGAATGTATGCGCCGACGGTGAGGTGGGATGCCACGGCGCGACACATGATTATATTTTACACTTGTAGCTGTCGGCAGTGATGGGGGATTCCACGGACACGCTTGATATTAGTGTGACTTGATCGCGTCCCAGATTGGGCCGGGTAGTAAATGTGCCCTCCTTTAAAGGGCCGGATTATACTTATGAAAGATAAGTAGGTTATATAGAAATGAACTTAATGATTTTCCTAATCGTATGCGTAAGAATGTGGCTATAACCTTTATTGAAAATGGGAAAAGATATTGATGTGAAATTAAGTTCATAAGTGGTAATGACACGCGAGGATCCGTATGTACTTTTATACTTGTCCTTGTCATTCTTTTTATGCAGTTATGATCTTTCTTCAGACGTTATTTCTGCTCCATATTCCACTGTTGTTATCGACCCTTCGGGGCTGCGTTCATGCCGCAGTATTAGGTGCACAGTTGGTGATCCTTGCTCTTAGGATCTCGGTTGATTTTGAAAAGCTCCATTTGCTCGGAGGCTTATCTCTTGGCACGGTTTCCACGAGGTAGTAGATTCATGTATATTCGTGGTATGGCGGGGCCCCTGTCCACACGATTGTTATTCCTAGAGGTCTGTATTCACATATGTGGTTGGGCTGTAAGAACTGAGTTGTACTATTGATTATGTGTATTTTATGGAAGGCGGCCTGATCGGCTAACCTGTTACGTTTTTATTTACACATGTGTTTATGTTGTGTATGTTCCGCTGCTATTCTCTGATGTATACCTGAACGGGGTGCCCAGGTAGGGCACCAGTCGCGGCCCCGGGGTCGGGTCGTGACACCTTTCTTGATCACTTTTTGCCTCCTGAAATGAGGAGAGCCCGTTTTGATAGGTTCTTGTCATTGAGGCAGAATGGGAGGACCATCAGGGAATACAACCTGGAGTTTGACTCGTTGTCCAGGTATGCGCACACTATTGTGGCTGATATGGCGGACATAGTTCACCGTTATGTGATGGGGCTAGACCGTCATATGATTACTGCATGCTTGGGGGTGGCCCTTCAGCCAGGTATGGATATTGCCAGGATGCAGGCTTATGCACAAGGGATCGAGGACAGAGAGAGAGAGGACCAGCCTGACGCAGTCCAGCCCAAGAGGGCCAGGACGGCAGGGTTCCAGGGTAACTTTCGAGGCGGATAGCCTCAACAGCAGACTAGGTCTACATTTCAGCCGGCACAGAGTGCTCCTTCCCGGTCTTCTGGCTGAAGGTTTGGTCGCCGGGGATATTCGGGAGCAGGTCAGGGCTCCAGGGCTACAGGTTCACAGATGTCCGAGGATAGTAGCCAGGGGAAGCCACCTTTGCCCCGGTGTGGTCACTGTAGTAGATTCCATTTTGGGGAGTGTCGTACTACTTCGACAGCTTGTTATGCTTGCGGCCAGCAGGGCCATTTCGTGAGACCGTCCGACCGAGGTGGCATCGCGGATAGCGCAATCATCGATCGGGCCATGGGTTCTTCGCCTTCCATAGCTAGGAAGGATGTTTATGCACCGGCAGGCCGTGACAGAGGTCGTGGTGGAAGTTCCCAGTTTTAGCGGTCCTTTGAACCGCCTATATGATTTCAGGTATGTCTTTGACCCTTTAGAAACTTGTATGCATGATAAAGTTGTTGTATGTTTAAGTGTCATGAACAGATTATATTGAGACTATGTATATGCCAGAAGGAGTTGGAAGTACGAAAAGATAATCCCTTTTGGGCTTATGATGGACAGATATGCGTGTGCGAGGTATTAGGGCCATTAGTGGCATAATTAGGTTTCATTAAGTGTAATTGTGTGAGATTATGCCGAGAGATGATAAAGTGAACTCCGAAAGAACATTCGAGGCGAATGTTTCTAAGGGGGAAAGAATGTTACACCCCGTATTTACAGGACATGTTTTAAGAACGTACGTGAGAATCCCAAATGTTAAGATTAGAGACTTGTAAAAATTTATCGAAATTATGGAATTGTCGGAAAACGAAATATTGATTTAATGGGAGGCGACACGTGTCACCCCCTTAAGTGAGCTTGGGCGAATTGGGCATGGCCAAAATGGTCATTGACCATAATTTTAAGATGACAAGTCTTGCAAGTAGTGAGCTTGATATATTTGACTTAGTCAATGGGACCACTTAGTTGATATTTAATAAGAATTGCATCTAAGCCACACATTTGTGCACATCTTGACCCTTCATTGTGCTATATAGTAGTACTAGTAGCAAGACAAGGGTTCTACACTTAGAAAATTTTCATGAAATTTGTTCTTGTCATCTTCTTGCTCTCGGGTTCAAGGTTTTAAAAAGAGAAAAAAATCCGTTTGTTGTTCTTTAAGCTCCACACTTTAAACCAAGGTTCATAAGGGTATTGTAAGGGTATCTCAATAGAAAGATCCCTGAAAAATAGCGTTTTCGTATTAGTCGCAAGGTGAAAACCTAGTTGTTATCCTAGGTTTTGATTGAAAGATTAAAAGAAAGTGGTTTGTGATATTCTAAGGGTCTCAAGTGGCGGATTGAAGTGTCTAGAAGAAGCACTAAGTTGCTAAGGAGCGACTTCGGATTTGAAGTTGGACTAAGACTCGTTGAGGTAATAATCTTGTCTCTTAAAGTGTTACAAGATTATATATTGTTGTTAGCCTTACATGTTTGCTAGCATGAAGTATATGTGTTGAAGTTTTATAAGTGTTTTGGATTGTTGTAGCCTAAAATCCGAAATGTCATATAAGTCCTTTGAAGTTGGATTACAATTTGGTCGTTAATTAGAATCGTCGCATGTTACCTACTTGAAGATTATAGTAGTTATAATCAATTGCGACTTGATATCATGTTATGCTAACCACTTGGATTGAAAAGGAAATTGGATAAGAATTGGTGTTATTGTGTCTCAATGTTGCCTTGGCCTAGTAGTTTGTATTAGTTTGATATCGTTTGTGGGGCGGAATTTTATGTTATACCCCGTATTTCCCGAGTATGTACGTAAGGACGTACGTAGAAAATTTGAACTTGTGTAAAAGTGGCTTGGCCGAAATTTATTTGTGCACAACACCCGGTTAGAGTCGTTTTTTTGACGAAAACGCTTTCACAGCTTTCGTAGGAAAATTCCGCTATGTCATTTTTATTTTGCGGATTTTTCCGAGAGTCGAATTTTTTGTTAACGAGAGGCGACACTTGTCACCCTCTCATGGCACACGTCATGTAAAAGGGTGGACGAATTGGCCTTGTTTGGTCAAGGCGGTTGGTAGGATATTTTTGTGGTAGATGGATAAGGTTCACTTGGCAAGATTCGCCCTACACTTGCCTTGCACTTGGCAAGATCTTGGCCATTGGTTGGCCTTTGCTAGACCTATAAATACCCTCTTGATGACTTCTTCATCCATTCCTAAAATATTTCTAAGTGTTAAATCCTCCTCCTCCCTTAGTGTAGAGTTCGCCAAGAGCCTCCTCCTCCCCTCGCCGAGAGCCCTCCCCTCTCATGCTAGCCGTGGGTACCCCTAGCCTAGTTGTTTTCAGATAATACCCCTCTTGGTAGAAATACTCTCAAAAGTATTGTTATAATGCCCAAATTACCTTAGCCAGATACCTTGTAGTATTCTAAGGTTATACTTATAAAAAGCCCGTAAATACTATTACACTTCCTTCCGTCACAAAACCGAAACCCTAAGGAAAATCTCCATGGTTAGTTGAGTAATAAGTAGAAGTTGGTTAGAACTTCTGGGTTGTTTGGAGCGGTTGGAGCGCACTGAGTAGAGCTAAACCTTGCTCGGGATCGACATTTAAACTCGGATAATTATGGGCTTATCGAGGTAAATATCTTGTCCTCTATTGTAATTGGAAATTACATGTTGTATGATTATATAGTTGAAGTATACTATATATAGAATCAACGTAGTTATCGCAATGTCTTTTGACTTAAGCCCGAATAATAAGAAACCTTTTCGAAAGAAGAGTATCGAATCGTATTTACATAGGACCAGACATGAGACTTGTGTAGCCTTTCGTGAGGTAGAATTGTGCACGTCCGGTTTAGACGTATAACCCCCGCGTTGGCTTGGTAGCCGCCCCGATAGAGAGGAGATTTACGCCGCTTGCGGGAGAGTCTGCGAATTTTCTCAGAGAATGTTCTACGGCGATCTAAATATTAATAAGTCGCTGTGGCCTTATAGGTCGAGTACTACGCGCGGGCGCGATCTACTTGGCAAGGAGTAGCCACGGTTGGAAGTACTTGAGCGTTTTGCTATTAGTCGATACTGCCGCGAGGTATGTGAACCTCTTCCTATCTCTTCTAGCATGATATGTGAACTATGTAGTACTAGACGATACGTGCTAAATGTATTTGATTGGTTTAAAACATAAAGTGTTATAACGGCTTTATGGGAAGTTGGTTATAACAGCTTTATGTTGGTAAGAAAATACTTGTGGTTTTTAAAAGGTAACTGGTTTGAACTATAACTGGCTTGTTATGTGTTAATAAAGAACTTGAAGTATTTCAAAAGGTTTTTGAATCATTTTGAAAGAAGAGGTAATACTTGATTTGTTTTGAAAACTTAAGAGTTATACTAGCTTTATGGAAAGTTAGGTATAACGCCTTAAGAATGTTTTATCGATTTTGGAAATCGAATGTATCGACAAACCATTGCAGCTAATAAAAGGAAATGTTTTTAATAATTAAGTATTATTAAAACCAAGAGAAACTTCCATCTGCATGAAGCTAAGATTGACAAAATGATATTTCCTGATCATGGTCAGTAATAAGATTGTTATAAACAAGAATATCCTACTCACATATAAGGCTTATGTTTCTCGATAGCTTAAAAGAGAATTATATTCTTAATCAATAAGACTATGAACTACTAAACCTTTCTAAAATAAGAAACTTGAACATTGGAAATTAGGCAAACTTGAACATTGGAAAAGAAGGTTGCTACTTGATTTTACAAAGAGAAGTAATTGATTTACTTTAAAAGATAATCACTCTATTGTTATATATTACGTATTGTGTGACTTTGTGAAAGTAACATATCTTTAAAGAATTATTGTATGAAGTACTTTGGGATAAAACCCGATCTTGTTAATCATATAGTAGAAAGTGCCTGTGTGTATAACTTGATTGTGTTGGGTTGTGATAGCCTTGTAATACTTTCTTGTTGATTTGTTACACATATGCTAGGATGCTACGTGTGTTAGTATCTTGTGATGTTTGTAGGGTTTCGATCGCGCCTAAATAGTTTCGCTATCACCGTTATGTTGGTATTGTACTACCTTGACTGCTCCGAGGTTGTCGCCTCCGACGCGGGTAGACTCAGCGGGTCGATGGACCTATGATTCGAGAATACCTCTACGCGGTCCTGTGGGCCTATGCGGAGCTATGAGAGTTCCGTGTTAGTTTGCGTCCTTTATAGGCACGCGTCCATGCGCCACGCGATCGCGAAGTCCAGCGGACGCCGGAGTAGCTACCTCGATGCGGGTTATACCTCATGCGGGCCTATGATTGGCCTACGCAGAGTCGCTGAAGTTCCAGTGGCTAGACGCGCACATTAGATAACGCGCGAGTGGCCGCCTTTGATCATGCGACGGTCCGCAGATCTCATGATACGCTTTATGACCTTTGCACGGTGGTTTTAGTAGTCGGCTATGCCTTCATACTTACCCCGTGACGGTTTTATTATAACACGGTGGACCCGTGTTCGTGTGTTCCTTGGTGCTTTCATATCATGATCACGCAGCTGAGAATGTATTCCACGCACGATTGATGTTGGGCGTGAGACCCATTGTTAAAATTGAGTGATGACTGAGGCGTGAGTCCTCGACTTGACATGATCGCTATTTATCAGAATCGTAGTTTGGTTATCATACATGTCTCCCGCTTTGTATAGACTACTATGATTTCATTTACGATTTTCGGGCCACATACTGCACCGTTGTATCGACTCCTTCGGGCCGCTCATGCCGCAGTAAAGGTACACCGCCGCTGATCCTCGCCTAGGGTCAGTCATTGGGAAGCCCTCCTCCGAGGCTTATTCGTATAGTCCCCTGTTGTTGTAGGTGCTACATTCGTGGTATGACGGCCCCGCCCGTCGTTGTTGTCATATCATTCGTAGAGGTCCGTAGTACTGCTGTAGGCGTGGTTTGTAAAAAGGATTAAACCGCTCGTGTTGAAAGAGTTGTTGTTTCTATATATATGCCAAAGGCAAGTTTTCACAGTTATTGTTTATACTTCCGTTATTTTATGTTATTGATTTATGTTCACGATTTTCTCTCGATGTATGACTACCGGGTGCCCGGTAGGCACTACCACGCCCGGTTCGGTCGTGACAAAAGTGGTATCAGAGCGCTTAATCCTGAAAGTGTCTACGCATCGTATCTAGTAGTTCTGATTATCGGTGTGTTGCACCACACCAATAATCGTGAGGCTACGGGATATTTAGGATTGGTTTCTATTCTTCTCACTCTGAGATCGTGCCTTAGAGATGTATTGTAAGTTGGACCTCTAACGTATTTCTTTCCTCACCGCTATGCCTCCGCGTGGCAACCCAACCAGAGGGCAAGGCGCCGGCGGAGCCGCGAGAGTACAGAGGGTTACGTGGGCACAGCCCATTATCACCTTGGGTGGTGCTTCATTCGGGAGTTTTGCGACGCCACTAGCCCCAGCAGAGTTTAGCACGGCGCGCAGTTCATCGCGCCATGATATTTGAACCTTCGCCCACGACCGAACAGAGAATATAGATTTCAAGAGGCGACTCGTTACTAACTATGGATTTGACTACCGAGAGTATACCGATGTATCGCGAGTCTTGATGAATATCAACGAAGGTTGTGCAAGAGTAAGTTCTTCGCTTAGGCTTGAGCATGGCCTGCACGCTTATGCGCGAGCCGAGAAACGTAGAGATCGACGGGTTAACGAAGGACAGCAGAAGAGGGCCAGAGTAGCAAGGTCCTTTGGTAACTTGCGAGGCGAGTCGCCTCACCAGCAGATTAGATTATGCGCATCCATCAAGGCGTAAAGGTCCTCCACAGGTTCGTGACGCTCGGTACGCAGGAGTTGGTCGAGCTCCGCAGCTTCCGCTCACACCGCACGTAGGTTCCACCATCCGATTCGCTTTTTCTCGGTGTTCACAATGCGGGTGCGTTATCCCGAATGTCGCCTTTAGTTGGTACGGTTGCACCTATGACCGCCGTGGTCCGATGTCGAAAGAGTGTCCTTGCGGAGGACTTAGCCTTCGTGATCGCGGTAGTTTGTCATCTTCCTTAGCTATGCGCTACTGAAGGTGTTTGATTAGAACGACTAAGGGGAGTGAAGCAGTAGATATAGATATATCCTTAACCCTCTAGAGATCTGTATGTGTGATAAGGTGAGTATACCTTAAGTACTATGTTCGGATAGCAGTGTTAGTTGTGATTAGAAATCATGGGTTAACCGAGTAAGATTTTGGGGATGAAGGTGCGAGCCTTAGAGTTTTATACGTAGAGACCTTAGAGGTAAGGCCATCTCGAGTAAAAGATGTATTGTTTATGTTTGACCCTTATAGGAGTGCATAGTGCACGTGAGTTATGTTTGTGGATTAGTCCTCGGTAGTGTGGAATGAAAGAGGTAGTTGAACTAAGAAGACCGCTAGGTTTTCGTAACGTGATTAGCGAGATTGTTCCGCCGGAGCTAGTATGGCGCGCGTTGTCGGGTTGAGGCCACGCCGGGTCAACCCGCCGCAGTTTGGTGGGGTCACGGTTGTGGTCCCGCTGGGTTGGGGTTACGAGGTGTTAGGCCCGAGTTTAGTTAACCAACGCGGCGACCGTGGATGATTCGACCAAGAGTCGCCGGCGAGGTCACCGCCTTGTCTTCTAGCAAAGACCGCTTACTCAAAGTTGTTGATTTTTTTCGTAAAGGTTGTAAGGTCGCACGGTGCCTACCTTCACCTTATGACGCATGGAGCCTGTGGTACTACTGTTTTGTTTCCGGAAGTTTTACCAAGCAGGTTAAGAACTCAAAGTGAGTCTCGAATCGCATTCTCCCGCCGCATGTGGAATTGGGGGTAGTTGTGGGATTGTTGTCTCCGTGGAGGGAGTGTTTAAGCTACCATTTCGCTTTTCGAACGTCGCCTTACGAGGCCTTGTAGGGCGGAAGTGTAAGTCACGGCCGATTGGTTCGATGTTGGCAAGATTCAGATAGTTGGTTCAGCTTGTTCCAGCAGACCGTGGATAGAGTAAAGCTTGTCTAGAAGAGGTTCGCAGCCAAAGAAATCGCGGATAATCGGCGACGACGCAGAGTTCAGTGCCGACGGCCGGTCTTCAAGATACCACCCGGTTTGGGTGTGACGAGCTTTGGAAAACAGAGGAACTTAGCCCGAGTTACTGGGCCTTGAGTTCATGTGAAGAATAGGCCAGGTTGCCTATATGTTAGCATTTGCCGTCCGACTTAGGAGGCAGTGCGTCCAGTCTTTCGTGTTATGTTCGAGAAGGAAATCGGAGATCCATCCAGAGTGTTCCCAGCTAATGATGACCAAGTTGAAGATGATAACCCCGAGTTTTGATATCGGGCGATCGTAACGTGGTAAGAGTTCGAATGCACGATACCTTTGATCGACGCAAACCGCATCATTTGTCGGGTCGCTGAGAAGGTTAACGCCTCGCAAAGTGACAAAAGTGGTATCATTTGGTGATGTTAGAGGTGTTTGTGGTAATGTTAGAGTGTTTCCTCGGACTGGATGTAAGTATTTTCGCGCAGCTTGTTTCGTGGCCATCAGGCGTGATTATTTCGTAAGTATGGTAGTGAAGACTATATCGCGACGCTTGTTTTGAGACTTAGAAGGAACATTCGACGAATGTTTCTGGCGAGGAGAATGTTATACCCCGATTTCCCAGTATGCACGTAGGACGCACGAGAAAATTTGAACTTGTGTAAAAGTGGCTTGGCCGAAATTTATTTGTGCACAACACCCTGCTAGAGTCGTTTTTGACGAAACGCTTTCAAATTTTCGTAGGAAAATTCCGCTATGTCATTTTTATTTTTGCGGATTTTTCCGAGAGTCGAAATTTTGGCCAACGAGGGCGACACTTGTCACCCTCTCATCGCACACGTTACGTAAAGCCGTGGACGAATTGGCCTTGTTTGGCCGGCGGTTGGTAGGATATTTTTGTGGTAGATGGATAACGCTCACTTGGCAAGATCTCGCCCTACACTTGCCTTGCACTTGGCAAGATCTTCGCCATTGGTCGCCTTTGCTAGACCTATAAATACCCCCTTTGATGACTTCTTCATCCATTCCTAAAATATTTCTAAGTGTTAAATCCTCCTCCTCCCCTTAGTGCAGTTCGCCAAGAGCCTCCTCCCCTCGCCGAGAGCCCTCCCCTCTCGGGTGCTAGCCATGGGTACCCCCTAGCCTAGTTGTTTTCGTATAATACCCCTCTTGGTAGAAATACTCTCAAAAGTATTGTTATAATGCCCAAATTACCTTAGCAGATACCTTGTAGTATTCTAAGGTTATACTTATACGAAAAGCCCGTAAATACTATTATACTTCCTTCACACAAACCGAAACCCTAAGGAAAATCTCCATGGTTAGTTGGAGTAATAAGTGAAGTTGGTTAGAACTTCTAAGGGTTGTTTGAGCGGGTTGAGCGCACTGAGTAGAGCTAAACCTTGCTCAGATCGACATTTAAACTCTGATAATTACGGGCTTATCGAGGTAAATATCTTGTCCTCTATTGTAATTGGAAATTACATGTTGTATGATTATATAGTTGAAGTATACTATATATAGAATCGAACGTAGTTATCGGCAATGTCTTTTGACTTAAGCCCAATAATAAGAAACCTTTTCAAAGAAGAGTAATCGAATCAGATTTACATAGGATCAGACATAGACTTGTGTAGCCTTTCGTGAGGTAGAATTGTGCACGTCCGCTTAGACGTATAACCCCCGTTGGCTCGCAGCCTACCGATAGAGGAGGAGATTTACGCCGCATGCGGGAGGTCGCTAATTTTCTCGTAGAATGTTCTACGGCGGATCTAAATATTAATGTCGCTGTGGCCTTATAGGTTGAGTACTACGCGTGGCGCGATCTACTTGGCTTAAGGAGTAGCCGACATTGGAAGTACTGAGCGCTTTGCTATTAGTCGATACTGTCGCGAGGTATGTGAACCTCTTCCTATCTCTTCTAGCATGATATGTGTGAACTATGTAGTACCAGAGACGCATACGTGCTAAATGTATTTGATTGTTTAAAACATAAAGTGTTATAACGCTTTATGGGAAGTTGGTTATAATAACTTTACGTTGGTAAGAAAATACTTGTGGTTTTTAAAAGGTAATCGATTTGAACTATAACCGCTTGTTATGTGTTAATAAAGAACTTGAAGTATTTCAAAAGGTTTTGATTCATTTTGAAAGAAGAGGTAATACTGATTTGTTTTGAAAACTTAAGAGTTATACTAGCTTTATGGAAAGTTAGGTATAACGCCTTAAGAATGTTTTATCGATTTTGGAAATCGTAATGTGTATCGACAAACCATCATGCTACATTAAAGGAAATGTTTTTAATAATTAAGTATTATTAAAACCAAGAGAAACTTCCATCCGCATAAGCTAAGATGAGACAAAATGATATTTCCTGATCATGGTCATTGTAATAAGATTGTTATAAACAAGAATATCCTACTCACATATAAGGCTTATGTTTCTCGATAGCTTAAAAAGAGAATTATATTCTTAATAATAAGACTATGAACTATGAAACCTTTCTAAAATAAGAAACTTGAACATTGGAAATTAGGCAAACTTGAACATTGGAAAAGAAGGTTGCTACTGATTTTACAAAGAGAAGTAATTGATTTACTTTAAAAAGATAATCACTCTATTGTTATATACTACGTATTGTGTGACTTTTGTGAAAGTAACATATCTTTAAAGAATTATTGTATGAAGTACTTGGGGATAAAACCCCGATCTTGTTAATCATATAGAAAGTGCCTCGTGTATAACTTGATTGTGTTGGGTTGTGATAGCCTTGTAATACTTTCTTGTTGATTTGTTAAGTACATATGCTAGGATGCTACGTGTTAGTATCTTGTGATGTTTGTAGGGTTTCCCGATCGCGCTTCTAAATAGTTTCGCTTATCACCGTTATGTTGGTATTGTACCACTCACCTCGATCGCTCCGAGGTTGTCGCCTCACGCGGGTAGACTAAGGCGGGTCGATGGACCTATGATTCGAGAATACCTACGCGGGTCCTGTGGGCCTATCACGAGCTACGAGAGTTCCGTGTTAGTTCGCCCTTTATAGTACGCGTCCACGCGCTACGCGGATCGCGGTCCAGCGGACGCCGGAGTAGCTACCCGACGCGGGTTATACCTCACGCGGCCTACATGATTGGCCTATGCGAGTCGCGGAAGTTCCTGTGGCTAGACGCGCACATTAGATACATCGCGCGAAAGGCCGCCTTTGATCATGTGACGGCCCGCATGATCTCATGATACGCTTTATGACCTTGTTGGTACGCTGGTTTTAGTAGTCGCTATGCCTTCATACTTACCCCGCACGGTTTTATTATAACACGTGGGACCTGGTGTTCGTGTGTGTTCGTGCTTTCATATCATAGATCGCCAGCTGGCGAATGTATTCCACGCACGATTGATGTTGTGGCGTGAGACCCATTGTTAAAATTGAGTGACGACTGAGGCGCGAGTCCCCGACTTGATACGACCGCTTATTTATTGTAAATTGTAGTTTGCTATCATACATGTCTCCCGCTTTGTATAGACTACTATGATTTCATTTACGCATTTTCGCCACATACTCTGCACTGTACAGATCGACTTCCTTCGGCCGCTCATGCCGCAGTAAAGGTACACCGCCGCTGATCCTCGCCTAGTGGTCAGTCAGCTGGGAAGCCCGTTCCTCCGAGGCTTATTCGCATAGTCCTCGTTGTTGTAGGTGCTACATTCGTGGTATGACGGCCCCGTCCCGTCGTTGTCATATCATTCGTAGAGGTCCGTAGTAATCGCTGCAAGGCGTGGTTTGTAAAAAGGATTAAACTGTTCAGGTTGAAAGAGTTGTTGTTTCTATATATATGCCGAAAGGCAAGTTTTCACAGGTTATTGTTTATACTTCCGTTATTTTATGTTATTGATTTATGTTCCGCTGATTTTCTCTGATGTATGACTACTGGGGTGCCCGGGGTAAGGCACCAGTCACGGGCCCGGGTTCGGGTCGTGACATTTTACACGTCTAGTAGGCGTGTAATCCCCTACTGATTAATTGCATTGTTGGGCCTTAAATGTGGCGTGTTTGGTTATTGAATTCGGCCTTGAAAAAGGTGGCAAAGTATGTAGAAACAAAGGAGGTGTTGTCCGATTTTCCGTAGAATTTAGTGACTTAGCACCAAGAATATTCTACGTTTGAAGTAAGAGGTTAATGGACGTATTGTGGCCATTATAGGTTGAAGTACTAAGTATAGTGTATTCTACTTGGAGGATGGAATAGCTATCAAGGTTGAAGTACTTTGGAGCATTTTGCTACTTGTCGACAATCGTCGTGAGGTATGTGAACCTCTTCCTTCCTTTGGCATGATTCTATGTATGGAATATACATGTGGTATTATTTCATGTTTCCTTCTACTCTTAGAAGTTAAGAGGTATGTGTGTGATTTACTCTATGTAAAGGTTATGTCAAAGTTATCCTAAGTCATTACCGAGTCTTATGGGGGATGTTGGTAAGAGTCGTTAGGAGGTACTTTGGAGCCAAGTTGACTCGGCTAATTTATGGCACGAATGAGAATAAGTATCGAACAAGTCATTGCAATACATTAAAGGAAAATGTAATGACAATTGATAATATTAAAATGAGTAGAATTCTCCATCTGCATAGAAGCTAAGTGTCACGACCCGATCTCGGGCCCGTGACTGGTGCCTTACCCCGGGCACCCTAGTGATAACAACATCAGAGAAAATCAGCGGAAATAAAAACTTAACCAGGAAACAAGAGACAACATAAGAAAACAGGCTAACCAAAACGGTCACCTTCATGTATATACATATAACTTAACAGTTAATATCCTTTACAAACTCTGCCCACAACAGTACTACAGACCTCTAAGAATGTAACAACATCTATGACGGACAGTGGCCCGCCATACCCCGAATGTACAAGTATCTACAATGACAGGACTATACCAAAAAGATAAGCCTCCGAGAAACAGAGCTTCCTAACGCCGAATCGCGATCCTATGAGCGAGGATCAACAATCGGTGTACTCTACCGCAGATGAACGCAGCCCGGGCGAGGTCGACAACAGGTACCAAGTATGTGAAACTGAAAATACTGTAATGAAATCACATTTCATCATTTTATAAAACTATTTCGCAATAAATAAACAGTTAGGTCAAGTAAGGGGACGCATATCCCCAGAATAATCACTCACACATAACTATGGGTCTCACACCCATAATATCAATCATGCCCGTGGAACTCATTCCTCACTGCCGGCAGTACATGATGTGAAACAACACCCATATGTGAACCTGAACACTAGATCCTGCCTGCGTCATCAAACCGATCCGGCCAAGTAGAATAGCCAATTACCAGTCCAAAAGCTAGTCATATCCCTTCACGGGCAAGGTACGGAAGCCAACTACCAGTCCAAAAGCTAGCCACGCAACTGGCCGAGGCAAGTATCTTAAGCTAACATACCCTAGCCTATCGTCTCACGAGATATGACCGAGGCAAGTATCTTAAGCTATCTACCAGAGCCTACCGATACACGAAATGACCAGACAAGTATCTAAAGCGTGCTCAACCACATGTACAAATCAAGCCCGTGATCGCCGTCACACCGCGCAAGCTTCATGGATTAGCGGTCCATGGACAAATAACATAATCCTCACAATGACCGCATGCCCCAAGATCTTACCTCGGAAAGCATGGCCATGAAACCATCCCATCGACGATACCCGCGACCATCCATCGTGTCCGATGTCCAAAGGAAATAACAAGATAATACTCAAAGTGGACGCATACCGCGACCATCCAACGTGTCGATGTCCAAAAGAAATAACCGGATAATACTCAAAGTGGACGATACTGCGGACCATCTAACGTGTCGGCATGTCCAAGCAATCAATTAGATAGCCGCCTCCTGCAGAGTCACAGAGTACGTAAACAAAACACTTGCCCATCAAAGGCTATCACAAAAAGCATAGGCAAGTTCAACGACTTCATTTTATATCAACAATCCGGTTTCAACCCCAAAATACTACATACTTTCATTCTTTCAAAAGACCTCTTTACGTAAAAGCCACACGATACTAATACTGTAGTATTAAAACACGTTTTCTTTTCAAACCAAATTACTTCACTTTCGTAAAAATCTTTATAAGACTTTTAAAATCAAGTACTCTATACTTTTAAACCAAATGCTTTTCTTGTAAAACAACATCAAGTATACTCTTTAAAACCCAAAACTTACTCTTTCAAAATAAGTAACCTATACTTAAATCAAGTTACTTCTCCTTTTCCAAATCAAGTCGCTTATAAGTCAAGTCTCTTATCTTTCAAGATCAAGTCTCTTAACTTTCAAAATCAAGTCGCTTATCTTTCAAAATCAAATCTTTCTTTTATCTTCATAAAGTCGTTATAACTAACTTCCCATAAAGCCATTATAACACTTTATGTTTTAAACAAAATTCATTTCACACACGTACGCTCACCGCACTATATAGTTCACAACAATCATGCTCAAGAGTATAGGAAGAATCACATACCTCTTCGCTTAATCCACAAGCCAAGTCAAGTATGCCGCAGAAGATCCACCTATAATAACCACAATATATCTATCAATCTCTAGTTCTCTTCAGAGCATAATCTAAGCAAACAGCTCCCTATTCTACTAAAATTCGCAACACCTCCCCGCAATCACATACATAACCTCCCTAACAAGGCCTCGCTACCAAGCCAACAACTCAGGGGATTACACGCCTAACCGACGCTCACACCGCCTAACAATAATACTACAAGCTCATCAGAAATACATCAATGTAAATACATTTCAAACCTTTATAATCATCCTTCCAATATATCTTATACTCAATTCTAAACTACTACAATATGTAATATCCAATTACAATAGAGGACATAAATCATTACCTCGATAAGCCCAAAATTATCCAAGATTATAAGTCGATCCCGAGCAACGTTTAGCTCCAAATCCTTACGCTCCAACCCGCCTCCAAGCGACCCTTAGAAGTTTCTAAACAACTTCTCTAAACACTTCAACCAAGCTATGAAGATTTTTCTAGTGGTTTCATTTGCGACTATTTGGAAAAAAGTAGTATTTCCTGCTCCTAGTATTAAAATAACCTTGGAATACAACTAGGCATACTAGGCTAAGGTATTTGGGATAATACTACAATACTTGAAGTATTTTCTACACAAGTGGGAGGGGACGAAACCATACAAAGAGAAAGGGATATTTTTGCCTTGGAAAGTCTTTAAGTGTGGATGAATATTATGTCTTGCACTACGGGTATTTATAGAAGAATCGGGCCAAGATCAATGTAAGTGTATGGTCAGATTGGCGTGTGTGTGGGTCCCACCACACCACATGGCCAACAAAACAAGACAAGTTGGCTTGCCACTCAGAAGGCCAATTCGCCAAGGGATGTTGTTCAGCCACTGTCCCACCATTTCGCCAAGGTGGCCACACGGGGTGACACGTGTCGCCCCTACTGGCCCAAAATATTTCGCCTTCCAAAATATCCAAAATACCGAAATCTCAAAACAAAGTGGGCCCTACAAACCGTAAATTTCTCCCGTGGGTCCCACGTGACCATTTCCAAAATAAAATCTCATAATTCTAATATAATCCAAGAAGTCCAAATACCAAACTGGGAATCCACCCCACTAACGAACCTTTTTCCTCACAAAACCCGGAAACTTTTCCGTCGAAAAATCACATCTTTCTTTCTTTCCAAAATTTCTGTCGTATTCTCGTACGTATGTCCTCACATACATACCCTGGAACTACGGGGTATAACACTAAGATAAGACAAAATTGTATTACATTTTCTAGATCATGGCTGCTTTAATAAAGATCGTTATAAACAAGTATAATCTACTCACACACATAAGGCATATGTACTTAACTTAAAGAATTTACATTATGACGTTTTAAGATTATGAACCTTAAACTCTTAAAAGGTTGAGAGACTTTATTTTTTTCAAGTAATAGAACTTGATTCTTAAAGGAAGAAATGACATGATTTAAGGGAAGTAACTTATTTTAAAAGGTGTGAGTCACTTGAGATTTAAAAGTTAAGAAACTTGATTTCTAAAAAGTTAAGAGACTTAAAGTATTTTGAAAGTTAAGAGAATTGATTTGAAAGTATATGATACTTGGTTTTAAAAGTATAAGTCTCTTGGTTATAAAAGGATGAGTTTGTCTAAAACTACAAAGCGGTTATAACGGCTTTATGGGAAGTTGGTTATAACGCTTTATGAAAGGTTAAGAGAATGGTTTTCTCTAATAAGGTAAACAAAGAAATAACTTGAAATAAGGAAGGGCAATTCGATTTAAAGGCATCACTTGCTTAAAGCTTTAAAGAAATGGTCACTTGATTTAGAAGCCGAGAAATGTATTTCTAAAACTGTAGTGACTTATGTGAAATGTAAACAAGCCTTGATACTACGGGTGTTAGTATCTCTGGTTTCATATGAAAAATATCTTTTGAAAAGAAGGAAGACGTAGTACTTGGGGTTAAATTCTGACTTTTATGTGTGAAACGAAAGTGCCATGAGTTTATAAAAATGGAAGTCTAAAGGTTTAATGAACTTGCCTATGTTTGCTTGTGATAGCTTGAGTGCAAGTATTATATGTTTACGTTGTCGTGACTCACTGGAGGGCCGATCGACTTGTTGTGAATTTATCGGGCGTCGACAGCGACGGAGGATTCCACGCATGCTTCCATTGTAATCGATCTCGCCATGCTTATACGATGAGGATTCCGGCATGCGACCGAGGCGTTAGATTGCGGATGTGTTTTATTACCCACGGTCACGCTTATACGATGAGGATTCCGGCATGCGACCATGTTATATTTTACTCCACGGGCTAGCTCCCACGAAGACATGTACCCATCGATGAGGACGCCGGGCATGTTATATTATTACTCCATGGGCTAGCTCCCCATAAAGACTTGTACCCACGATTAGGGATTTCGGGGGCACGTTATGGCCATGCTTATACGATGAGGGATTTCGGGGCATGCGGCCACGTTGTGTATATATATATATATATATATATATATATATATATATATATGTGTGTGTGTGTGTGTTGTATGTGTGTACGCCGACAGTGAGGTAGGATGCCACGGGCGCGTCACATGGTTATATGTTACCCTTACGACTGTCGGCAGTGATGGGGGATTCCACGGGCAGGGGGTATGGATATATATATATGTGTTGTATATGTGTACGCCATAGAAACTTCTAAGGGTCGCTTGTAGCGGATTGGAACGTAAGGATTTGGAGCTAAACGTTGCTCAGGATCGACTTATAAATCTTGGATAATTTTGGGGGCTTATCGAGGTAATGATCTATGTCCTCCTATTGTAATTGGATATTACATGTTGTAGTAGTTTATATTTGAGTGTAAGATATATGGAAGAATGATTAAAAAGAATTGAACTGTATTTACATTGGACTGTATTTACAGTAGACTGTAGCATTACTGTGGGGCAGTTTTGTACACGTCCTGTAGGCGTGTAATCCTCTTGGATTTGTTGGCTCGGTTGTGGGCCTTGTTTTAGGAGGGTATTTATGTGATTACGGGGGGGGAGGTGCTGCCCAATTTTCCGTAGGATAAGGAACCTGATACTTAGAGTGTTCTACGAAGAAGTCTAGACGTTGATAGACGTGTTTGTTTATTATAGGTGGGTATTCTACGCCACATACCGACTTGGCTTGTGGATTAAGCCGAAGAGGTATGTGATTCTTCCTATCCTCTTGAGCATGACTATTTGTGAAATATATAGTGCGGTAGACGCACGTGTGTTAAAGAAGTTTGATTCCTTTTGTGTCCTTGACTTGATTCTAAAGTTAAGTGACTTGATATGAAATGTTAAGAACTTGAATCAGGTTAAAAGTTGTGAAACCTCATTCGTGAGTAATGGGTACTTGGTCTTTAAAAGAATAAAGTTATCTTGATTTCGTAAATGAGAGTAGTTGTCCTTGGTTGGTTTAAAACATAAAGTGTTATAATAGCTTTATGGGAAGTTAGTTATAACGACTTTATGAAAACAAAAGAATGGTTTTATTATTGGATTTAAAATGGTTACTTGACTTTAAAAAAAGAGAAGTGATTTGGTTTAAAAAGAAGGCATGGTATTGTCTTGATTTTGTTTAAAAGGAAGGCATGGTGTTGTCTTGGTTTATTTAAAAAGGAAGGTATGGAAATTGTTTTGGTATACTTAAAATGATAGTTACTCTATTTTGGATACTACGAGTGTTGGTATCATGTGACTTTTGTGAAAGAAATGGATCTTTTTAAAGAGTTAAAGTATGTAGTACTTTGGGGTTAAAACCCGAATTTTTGGCATAAAATGAAAGTACCTTGAGTGTGAGTAACTTGCCTATGTTTACTTGTGATAGCCTTTGTTGTGCAAGTATTGTATTTCTATGCTACCGCGTCTCTCGATGGAGGGTCGGTTATCTTGTTATATCCTCGACCCATCGACACGTTGGGTGGCCCACGTATGGTTCCATTAGGATTGTTGTTCCATGGACTAGCCCTCCACGAGGTTTACCGATACGCTTGGTATCCGTAGTTGGTTTTCAGATTGCCCCGCCATTGGCATGACGACGAGGTATCCGTAGTTAGCCTTCGTGATTTGCCCCGCTCGCCAGTGGCGAAGTCTCGTGATTACGGCTTGGTATCCGTAGTTGGTTCGTGATTGCCCCGTCACACGTGGCGCGGTGGTATCCGTAGTTGGCTTCGTACTTGCCCCGTGTCGCCTTCAGAATACGCTTATATAAAGTGTTGTTGGTACGGTAGGTATCCGTAGTTGGCTTTCGTACTTGCCGGCCGATGGATGATGCAGTTGGTTCGTAGCTATGCCTTCGCATTTGCCCAGACGGTTCTTATGACACATTGGGACTCGTGTTCATGTACTCTTCGTGTTGTTATATCATAGATCGCCAATGCGAGGAAGGAATTCCACCGCATGATTGATATTTTGGCGTGAGTCCCTAACTTGACATCGCTTATATGTTGTGTAATCGTAGTTTGGCTATCATACATGTCTCCCGCTTTATATAGATCGTTATGATTTCATTACGATTTTCGCCACATACTGTACTGTTATCGACCTCTTCGGCCGCTCATGCCGCAGTAGAGGTACACCAGTTGTTGATCCTCACTCTAGGATCACAGCTCGCATTTGGGAAGCTTCGCTTTCCGAGGCTTATCTTTGGTATAGTCCCCGTCATCAGAGTACTTGTACATTCGGGGTATGGAGGTCACTGACTTGTTGTGAATTTACTTGGACGCACTGCGGTGACGAGGATTCCACGTATGCTTCATTGTTATTGTTACATGGACATGTCTACACCGATGAGGATTCCGCACGCGACTACGCACCGTTAAACTCCCGATATTATTATTGTCACATGGACATGTCTACACCGATGAGGGATTCCGGCACGTGGCCATTATTATTACTCCACGGGCTAGCTCCCATGAAGACGTGTCTACACCGATGAGGATTCCGGCATGTTATATACGATTATTACTCCACGGCTAGCTCCCACGAAGACGTTCTACACCGATGAGGATTCCGGGCATGTTATATACGATTATTACTCCACGTGCTAGCTCCCATTAAGACGTGTCTACACCATGAGGATTCCGGCATGTTATATATATATATGTATTGTATATGTACGCCGACAAATGAGGTAGGATGCCACCGGCGCGTCACATGGTTATATGTTACACCTACTTACAGCGGTGATGGAGGATTCCACGGGCAGGAGATATATATATATGTATTGTATATGTGTACGCCTACAGTAAGGTAGGATGCCACAGGCGCGTCACATGATTATGATTCATGTCGTAGACTGCCGGCAGTAAGGAAGGAGTTCCACGGGCATGATGACTTTGAGGGCGTAAGTCCCTGAATTGACTGTTTATATATTGTACATTGTAGTTTGGTTATCATACATGTCTCCTGTTTTATATATAGACTGTTATGATTTCATTACAGTATTTTCAGTTTCACATACTTGGTACCTGATCGACCTCCTTCGGGCCGCGTCATGCCGCAGTGTAGGTACACCGGTTGTTGATCCTCGCCATAGGATCACAATTCACAGATTGGGAAGCTCCGCTTCTCCGAGGCTTATCTTTGGTATAGTCCCCTGTCATTGTAGGTACTTGTACATTCGGGGTAATGGCGGGCCCCGTCCGTCATAGTTGTTATAAAAACTCTGTGAGACTTGAAATCTTGTTGCAAGCGTGGTTTGTAAAGGATGTAACTGTTCGGTTTTATATATATACAGAAAGGTGACCGTTTTGGTTAGCCTGTTTCTTATTTCATATTGTTCATATCTTTGAGTTTTTATTTCCGCTGATTTTCTATAATGTATTATCACTAGGGTGTCCGGGGTAAGGCACCAGTCGCGGGCCCAAGGTCGGGTCGTGACAGTAACAATAAAGCCATATAACCGCCCCACCACTTCGAGTTTCCGATGGAAGTTGCGGCCGCAATACACCATATGCTGCGCCACAAGTCCATCGCATCTTTAGGTATTGAGCTGCCAAAAACTGTCCAAAATGTGACCTCAATATGGTGTCGCATTCTACTTTCACCAAAATGTGTTTTCTTAAAACGTACATAGCATTTTGTACAAAGCTTTGATTGATGAACAATTTGTTGCGTTGAAAAGTAGACTTTCTGAAATTGAACTTAGATATGATATGGACTCCATAATTCCTTACATGCTAATATATATACCCCAAGGATATGTGCCAAAATACTATCCAGATTTTTGTTTAGTTCTCCCTGAATTTCAACGAATTTAATTTCTTTTATTAGTTTAGTCCCGAGCTCTTAAGAAACATATTTAACACTCATCTAAACCTTTTTTAACCTTGTGATGGGATTTTAACCTTACTAATCTTACGTTAGTTAATCCACGATGAAAACAACTTTAAAAATACGTGGTGTCACATATAAGCTGCAAATGGATATACAAGATAAAATACAAGTCTAATGGAGATATTAAAATATTTAAAGTGAGGTTAGTTGCAAAAGGGTATATCTAGAATAAAGGCATAGATTAAGAAAAATTCTCACCAGTTGTGAAAATGGTAACTATGAGAAGTGTTTTATTCTTAGTTGTTGCCAAACTGTGGCACATTCATCATGTGTACAATGCATTTATGCAAGGAACTAGGAATGGAAATTACTCAGCTCGTGATGGTGTTCATGTTACGACCCGTAATTTCAAGAGAATAAGATGAGAATGTACGAAAGGAATTAAGATTTGAATTTGGAAAGATAAGTTGGCAAAAATGTTTTAGGCAGATTTTCAGTCAACTTTGGAGCGGTATATCTCCTATTTCATTAGGATTTTTTAGGTGTTTCAAAAGCCTAGTATGAATTTCGTTAAGTCTAGTTTCCAACGCAATAAACCGCTCGTCGATAGGACATCGGAGTAGAAAGTTATGGACGTTAGAAGTTTTGTCGACGGAGGAGAAAGAAAGCTTGATCAGCGCCATTACGCCACGGCCGCAGGATCACGCAATAAAGCCCTGGTTGCAGCACTGGCGCCACTGCAGCAGTACGCGCCAAGGCGGATTTTTCACTAAAAGGGTAAAATCGTAAGATATTTTTGTAGAGGCCTATGTGTTATACCGTATTTCCGCAGTATGTGCGTGGGGACGACGTAGAAATTTTCGAACTCCTTTAGGCTTGGCGAATTCGTTTTGTGCACAACACCCTGCTAGAGTCGTTTTTCGACAAACGCTTTCACGCCTTTCGTAGGGAATTTCCGCTATGTCATTTATAATTTTTGCGGATTTTTCCGAGAGACGAAACATTTTGACCAACGGAGGGTGACATACGTGTCACCCTCACATCGAAGGCTCGACGGCAACCATGGCTTGACTTGGACGATTTGGACCACTTTAGTTGGTAGGATATTTTGTGCAAGTTGTGTGGTAGATGGATAAGGTCCACATGGTTGAAATCTAGCCCTACACTTGCCTTACACTTGGTTGAATCTTGGCCATTGGTTGGCCATTTCTTGACCTATAAATACCCCACCCTTTGGAAGACTTCTTCATCCAAAAATCTTCCTAAGTCTTGAAGTTCTCTTCCTCCCTCCCTTGTGTAGTTCGTCCCCCCCCCCCCCTCTTTCCCGTGTGAGGCCTTGTGGCCGAGAAACCCCTACCCTCATGAGTACTAGCGAGAGCACCACCCCTCCTAGCACAAATGCTGGTAAGTACCCCTAGCCTAGTTGTTTTCGTATAATACCCCTTGTTGTGGTATAGAAATACTCTCCTAGTATTGTTATAATGTCCAAATACCTTGGCCCAAATACCTTGTAGTATTCCCAAGGTTACACTTATACAAAAGCCCAGAAAATACGATTATACTTCCTTTAGCCACAAAAACGAAACCCTAAGGAAATCTTCACCCGTTGTTGAAGTTGTAAGTAGAAGTTGGTTAGAACTTCTAAGGGTTGTTTGGAGCGCTGAGTAGAGCTAAGCGTTGCTCGGGATCGACTTTTACGTGGATAATTTTGGGCTTATCGAGGTAAACACTATCGCCCTTCTATTGTAATTGGAAATTACATAAGTGTTGAATATATAGTTGTTGTATACTATATATAGAACTGAACTTAGTATTGTGGCAATGTCTTTTGACTTAAGCTGAAGAATAAAGAATTGAACAAGAATCACATGAAGGATAATAAAGAGAAGAATCGAACTGTAATTACCTAAGGTCAGTATTACAGAGACTTATGTAGCATTCGTGTAGTAGAATTGTACGCGTCGGTTAGACGTGTTAACCCCCTGGTTGGCTTGGCAGACCTCGATAAAGCGAGGAGATTTACGCTGCATGTGGGGAGTGTCACGAATTTTCTCAGAGAAAGATAGAAACTTGTGTTTTGGGGTTAATAGACGCTTGTGACCTTTATAGGTGAAAGTACTAAGTGTCGCGTATTCTACTCGATGGTGGAAAGCGGCTAGTGCGTTGTAGTACTTGGAGCTTTTTGCTTATTGTCGATAATCGCCGCGAGGTATGTGAACCTCTTCCTATCTCTTCTAGCATGATATGTGTGAACTATGTAGACAGACGCATACGTGTTAATCGTGTTTGATTGTTCTTAAAACATAAAGGGTTATAACGCTTTATGGGAAGTTGGTTATATGACTTTATGTAGGTAAGAAAATACTTTGTGGTTTTAAAAGGTAACTGATGTGAATTATAACTGGCTAGTTATAATAAAGAACTTGATGTATTTCAAAAGATTTATAAATCGTTTTGGAAGGGAGAGTAACACTTGGTTTTAAAAGGTTTTAAAAAGAGTTATACTAGCTTTATGGGGAGTTAGGTGTAATGTCTTAAGAGAGGTAAAGAAAATGGTTTACTGATGTTAGAAGTTAAGAGACTTGATCTTATAAGATAAGAGACTTAACTTATTTGTTTTAATGTGAATGTTTGTGTGAAACCTCATTCGTGAGTAATGAGTACTTGGTTTTATTTAAAGGGATAATGTTTTACTGATTTGAAATCGTAATGTGTATCGGCTGCACCATCGCGTTAATAAAGGAAAATGTATTGAAAAATGATGAATTGTATTAAAACCAGTAGAAACCTCCATCCGCATAGAAACTAAGATGAGACAAAATGATATACATTTTCTAGATCACGGTCAGTAATAAGAATGTTGTAAACAAGAATAACCTACTCTCACGTGAGACATATATTACTCAATTGTTCTAAAAAGGAATCAAGTGATTAAGTTTGGAAACTATGAAACCATTTGAAAATGAGAAGCTTGAGTAATTGAAACTAGGCAAACTGGAACTTAGGAAAAGAATGTTGTTACTTGATTTTGAAAAGGGAATGTGGGTTGGTCATTCTAATACTACTCGTATCTGGTGACTTTTATAAAAGTAATGGATCTTTTTTAAAAGAACTTAACGTATGTAGTACTTTGGGGTTAAAAACCCGGACTTTGGCATAAAATGAAAGTACTTTGAGTTGTTGTGAAACTTGCCTATGCTTGTTGTTGTGAAACTTGCCTTTGCTTGTTATTGTGAAACTTGCCTTTGCTTGTTGTTGTGAAACTTGCCTATGCTTGTTGTTGTGAAACTTGCCTATGCTTGTGATGATAGCCTTTGTTGTGCAAGTGTGGTATTTCTGTGTTACCGCGTCTCTCGATAGAGGGCCGGTTGACTTGTTGAGAACTTACTTGGACGTGCTGGCAGTGATGGAGAATTCCACGGGTATGTTTCCATTTTGATTACTGTCTTGTTGTTGATGTCACATGGACATGTCTACACCGACGCAAAGATTCGGCATGCGGCCACGCGGCGTTGATTACCCGATATATGGTTATTATCGCAACATGGGCGGTCTACACCGATGCAAGATTCCGGCATGTGGCCACGCGCGTGGTTGACCACCCAAGATATTGTTATTGAGGTTACATGGGCATGTCTACACCGGCGCGAGATTCCGGGCACGTGGCTACGCGCCTTGTTATTATTGTTGCATCATGGACATGTCTACACCGATGCAAGATTCCGGGGCACGCGCCATGATGCGAACATGATGGATGTCGCGGCGTGAGACCCATAGTTATATTCGAGTGGTGACTTTGAGGCGTGAGTCCTCGACTTGATCGCTTTATGTTGCGCATCAGATTTTGGTTATCATACATGTCTCCCGCTTTTTAAGCTATTATGATTTCATTTACTGATTTGACAGCTTCACATACTGTACTGTTGTCGACCTCCTTCGGCTGCGTTCATGCCGCAGTAGAGGTACATCGGCCGTGGATCCCCGCCTTAGGATCTCATTTCAAGTGTTGAAAGCTCCGCCTTCTGAGGCTTATCTTTGGTATGTTTCGAGTTGTAGGTTCTTGTACATTCGTGGTATGGCGGCCCCGTCCCGTCATAGTTGTTGTAAATCTTAGAGGTCCAGAGTAATCGCGTGTGGTTTGTAAAAAGGATAACCGTCGGTTTTTTCAGTATATCAAGGCAAATCGCTTTGGTTGGCCTGTTTATTTATTATACCTCAAGTTTCAAGACTCGATTTTTATTTTCCCCTGGATTTCTCTTATGTTGTATCACTAGGGTGCCCGGGGTAAGGCACCATCACGCCCCGACCGGGCGTGACAAAGTGGTATCGAGCGATTAGTCCTCGGAAAGTGTCTACGCATCGTGTTCAGGTAGTCTTGATTATCGGTGTGTTCACCACATCTATAATCGAGGCTATAGGACATTTAGGATTGTCATTCTTCTCATTCTCGAGATCGTGCCTTAGAGCCGTGTTGTAAGTTGGACCCCCTCGGCGTGTTTCGTTTTTACCGCTTATGCCTGCGAGGCAGAAGGCAACCACTGCGCGAGCCCGAAGAGCAAGGCGCGAGCCGAGCTGCTAGAGGATTCAGTAGCACGAGACTAAAGCGAGCCGCAATGCAGCGGCCGAGACTACAAGGAGATGGCTCCAGCCCCAGAAGTTGTGGCGATTAGCCTGAGATAAGTGGGCCCGAGATTCGGCGCATAGTTGCTGAGGCTACGGGATTTCCTTAGCCAGCCACCTTTGAGTTTTACGGTCGAGGCGGAGGATGATCCGCGAGTTCATCCGTCGATTCGCGAGAGATCACGGGTGATCAGCTTCGATCGGAGTGCAGACATTTGGTTCGCGTCGATTGCGCGTGATTGGATCGATTGATTTGACTTCGTGGGAGCTTTCCGGGGAGAGCATGCACTTCCAGCTTGGGACGAGTTTTCGGGCCTTCTGCACATTTCGCCTCGCACAATGAGGGCTCGGTAAACAGTTTTTTGATGTTGAGGCGTCTGATTCGGGAGTACAATGTGGAGTTCGACTCATCGCGGTATGTTCCCACATTAGTAGCTAGTATGGAGGATCGAGTGCACCGATATGTTACAGGCTCGATGATTACCTAGCGAGAGAGTTGTTCGGTGTTTCTCTTCACGGGCATGGACATTGCCGCATTCGTGCTCATGCACTTGGTGCGAGGCGCGAGATGTTATACCCGTATTTCAGTATGTGCGTAAAGGAATACGTCAAAAGTTTGGTCTTAAAGTTAGGCCTTGGGCGATTTTTAGGCACAACTCACAAAGCGACGCTTTTCCGACGAAACGTTTCCAACTTTCGTAGGATAAATTCGACTATGTCATTGCTAATTTTTGCGGATTTTTCCGAGACGTAACACTTTGGACCAACGAGAGGCGACATTTGCCACCCTCTTGGTGGACTTGTCACGCAATAGGGCCGAATGGATGACCATCCTTGTCATAAAGTTGGTTAGATATTTTGTGTGCAAGTTGGCTAGGTACACTTGCCCTAATCTTGACCTTACACTTGCCTAGCACTTGGCTAAATCTTGGCCATGTCTTGACCTATAAATACCCCTCTTGAGATGAAGAGTTCTTCATCCACAAAAGCTTTCCAAGTCTAAAAATCCTTCCCTCTCCCTTTGTAAGCAATTCGTCCAACACACCCTCCGAGAAGCTTGGCGAGGCGACCCCACCCCCAAGCCTAGCCGAAACCTACCCCCCCTCCCTTGGTAGAAAAGTTGCCTTCTTGTATTGTTATAATGCCCAAAATACCCTAGCCCAAATACCTTAGTACTTAGTAGAAGTTGTGAAGAACTTCTAAGGTTTCCTTGGAGCATACAACTTAGGAGCAAAACCTTGCTCAGCGACTTTTCTAGGATATTATTGGGCTTACCGAGGTAACTAATCCTAACCCTCTTTTGAATTAGAGAATACTTACTGTTGTAGAATAAGAATAAGTATAAATACTTAGAAGAATATTCAAACTGTACTTACATAGGACTGTTTTCACAGTATACTTATATAGCTCACCAGGTAGGGTTGTCTTGCCCACTTTCCGTAGAATTGAGGACCCGCTTAGAATGACCTACGAATAGTCTAGACTTTGATAGATATCTGTGACTATTATAGGTGATTCTCTGCGCGACATACTCGACTTGGCGGTGGATTTGCCGCGAGAAGGTATGTGATTCTTCCTAAAGCATGATATTTTACAATATGTATATAGTACGGTGAGCGTACATGTGTTAAGCTGAATAATACTTACGGAATGCCTCACTTAAGCCCGAATAATACGTCTGTGATGCCTCGGCTTAAGCCTGAATAATAAAGAACTGAAAACATTTCAAAAGGACTACTGAATCATTTTTACAGAAGAGAACTAATTGGTTTCTTAAACAGAAGCTTAAGAGTTATACTAGCTTTATGGGAAGTTAAGTATAACCACTTAAGATTGATAAAAGAAACAAGTTGCCTATGTATTTCTAACAGACTTATATGAAATTGTGAAAAATAATAAGATGGTTTGATAAGTAGACATGACATGTTGCTATGTGTGTTAGTACCTTGTAACGTTTGTATAAGTGAGTATCCTTGTTGTACTTATGTTGTTTAAAGATAAGTCGTTATGTTAGTGTACTATCACTCACCTCTTGAGATGATACCGGAGGTTAAGCTGCCCTCCGATGCGGGGTAGACTCAGGCGGTCTGGGACCATGATTCGAGAATACCTCATGCGGGTCCAGGGGGCTATGCGCGAGCTACGAGAGTTCGAGGTTAGTATGCGGGGTTATGCCTCATGCGGTACGTGGCCGTGCGGACAATGAGTCGGGACGATGCCGAGGAGTAGCTACCTCGATGCGGGGTTATACCATGCGGGCCCACGCGAGTGGCCTATGCGGACTCAGAGTCGAGGATTAGGCTGCAGAATGAGGATGTGGCGAGTGGCCCTGTTTCGATCATTCGCAGCCTAGACAAGGCGTATTACGATTACCTATTGTTGCTCTTGTTTGTGATGTGGCACTATGTGCGGTTTCCTTGGTTGTTTCACACATATTTGTAAACTGGTTTTAAAAAATGATATGTTTTCACTTAAGTACTTTACAGTTTCGCATACTTAGTACCTGTTGAACTGACCTCCTTCGGGGGGCTGCGTTCATGCCGCAGGTAAGGGCAAGCAGGTGCTAGATCCGCATCCTTAGGATCTCTACGTAGTTGTCTGGAGCTCAATCTCTTCCGGAGGCTCTACTGGTGGTATGATCTCCCTGTTGTATATAGTTTTTGTATCAGGTATGGCGGGGCCTGTCCCGCCATAGTTGTATATTTCCTTAGAGTCAGAATTTATGCATGTGGATGTAATCGCTAAAACATGATTATATATATATGCCGAAAGGCGATGTTTTCTCACATAACTGTGGTCTTGTTTTATAAACTGTTTCATGTCTTGCTTTATGTTTCCGGATTACTCGATGTATGACTACTTGGGTGCCCGGTGCAGGCACGATCCACGCCGAGGCGGGTCGTGGCAGAGATCGACAGGTGGACGGCTTTCAAGAAGGCCAAGACGGCCGGATATTTTGGCGACTTTCGAGGCGGACCGCCAAGTGAACTAGTTATGTACCTCGCCATTGCAGAGTGGTCCTCCGCAGCCTTCGGACCTCAGGATATTCGTGAGCGGTCGGGGCTCCTGTGTTTGAATGTTCGAGAAGTAGTAGGTGTTGGCACGATACCCCTACCTCGGTGTGGTCGATGGTAGACCGCATTTGGGAGTGTCGTAGTACGAGGAGCTTGTTATTCTTGCGCCAGCAGGCCATATGACGAGAGATCACCGGACTGGTAGCGCTGGTAGGATAGCACGACTTAGGCGATTCTGGGCCACGGTAGGTCGCGGTGGAAGTTCAGCTTTAGCGGTCCTTGAACCGCCTAGTTTGAGTATATCCTTAACCTCAGATACTTGTATGTATTGATGTTAATGATGTGTTAAGTGTTATGTTCGGATAGCTTTGTGCTATAGTGTGAAAAAAAGCGGTTAGTGTGAGATGGAAGTGGTAGCTTCATGATGTGTTCCGTGTCGGGAGAAGTTGGCGCCATCTGATGGGTCGGGTTGGGGCCATGTTGCGGCCCAACGCGTCGGTCGAGGAAGGGTCAGCTCCGTGGTCCGCCGTGGCGGGTCACGAGGTGCTAGGCCCAAGTTTAGATGACCATCGTATGAGTTCGTGGATACGTTCGACCGTAATCGTCGTGAAGGCCGAGAATGGCCTTAGAGGAAATCGAGGTTAGTAAGATGACCAAGTTTGGAGGTAGTGACTCGAGGTTGGAAACAAGCGTTGGCGAAGTGTGGTGCGTGTCTTGGGAAGAGTTCGAGTGTTGAGCAGTGCGACGAGGTAGGGAGAAGTGAACGAGTGTGATCGTTTCTTTTGTGAAATGAAGGTGCGGAGGAGTATATTTTAGACCTTGGTGGGAACTTTTGTGATAACAGAGGTGATTCCTCGTGGACTTGGGATTTCGTATTTTGTGCATTTGTTATTTCATGGCGGTGTGGCATGATTGTTTTCGACGTATAGCGGTGAAGACTATCTTGGCGCATGTTTGTGTTGAGACTTGAGAAGGAACATTCGGACGAATGTTTCTAAGAGGAGAATGTTATACCCGTATTTCCGCAGTATGCGTGGGGGCGTGCGTAGAAATTTTCGAACTCCTTTAGGCTTGGCCGAATTCTTTTGTGCACAACACCGGTTAGAGTCGTTTTCGACGAAACGCGTTTCACGACTTTCGTAGGGGAATTTCCGCTATGTCATTTATAATTTTGCAGATTTTTCCGAGAGGCGAAACATTTTGGACCAGCGGGAGGTGACATGTGTCACCCTCACATTGAAGGGCTTCGACGGCAACCATGGCTTGACTTGGACGATTTGGACCACTTTAGTTGGTAGGATATTTTGTGCAAGTTGTGTGGTAGATGGATAAGGTCCACATGGTTGAAATCTAGCCCTACACTTGCCTTACACTTGGTTGAATCTTGGCCATTGGTTGGCCATTTCTTGACCTATAAATACCCCACCCTTTGGAAGACTTCTTCATCCAAAAATCTTCCTAAGTCTTGAATTTCTCTTCCCTCCTTGTGTAGTTAGTCCACCACCCCTCTTCCTTGTGAGGCCTTGTGGCGAGAAACCCTACCCTTTGAGTACTAGCCGAGAGCACCACCCCTCCTAGTGGTGCTAGCTGGGGTACCCCCTGCCTAGTTGTTTTCGTATAATACCCTTGTTGTGGTATAGAAATACTCTCTAGTATTGTTGTAGTGTCCAAATACCTCCCCAAATACCTTGTAGTATTCCCAGTTACACTTATACAAAGCCCGGAAAATACGATTATACTTCTTTTAGCCACAAACGAAACCCTAAGGAAATCTTCACCCGTTGTTGAAGTTGTAAGTAGAAGTTGGTTAGAACTTCTAAGGGTTGTTTGGAGCGCTCGGAGTAGGAGCTAAGCGTTGCTCAGGATCGACTTTTTACTTGGATAATTTTGGGCTTATCGAGGTAAACACTACTGTCCTTCTATTGTAATTGGAAATTACATAAGTGTTGAATATATAGTTGTTGTATACTATATATAGAACTGAACTTAGTATTGTGGCAATGTCTTTTGACTTAAGCCTGAAGAATAAAGAATTGAACAGTAATCACATAGAAGGATAATAAAGAGAAGAACTGAACTGTAATAACCTAGAGGTTCTGATGAACTTATGTAGCATTCTTGTGTAGTAGAATTATGCAGCGTCAGGTTAGACATGTTAACCCCGGTTGGCTTCGTGGCGACCTCGATAAAGGAGGAGATTTCTGTTTGTGCGAGGTCTTCAATTTTACGTAGAAAGATAGAAACTTGTGTTTTGGGGTTAATAGGCGTTTGTGACCTTTATAGGTGAAAGTACTAAGAGTAGCGTATTCTACTCGAGGAGTGGAAAGGGCTATGAGTTGTAGTACTTGGAGCTTTTTGCTTATTGTCGATAATCGCGAGGTATGTGAACCTCTTCCTATCTCTTCTAGCATGATATGTGTGAACTATGTAGTACTGAAGGTGCGTACGTGTTAGCGTGTTTGATTGTTCTTAAAACATAAAGGGTTATAACGGCTTTATGGGAAGTTGGTTATAACAGCTTTATGTAAGTAAGAAAATACTTTGTGGTTTTAAAAGGTAACTGATGTGAATTATAACTGGCTAGTTATAATAAAGAACTTGATGTATTTCAAAAGATTTATAAATCGTTTTGGAAGGGAGAGTAACACTTGGTTTTAAAAGGTTTTAAAAAGAGTTATACTAGCTTTATGGGGAGTTAGGTGTAATGTCTTAAGAGAGGTAAAGAAAATGGTTTACTGATGTTAGAAGTTAAGAGACTTGATCTTATAAGATAAGAGACTTAACTTATTTGTTTTAATGTGAATGTTTGTGTGAAACCTCATTCGTGAGTAATGAGTACTTGGTTTTATTTAAAGGGATAATGTTTTACTGATTTCGGAAATCAGAATGTGTATCGACAGGACCATTTCTTTGCGTTAATAAAGGAAAATGTATTGAATAATGATGAATTGTATTAAAACCGTAGAAACCTCCATCCGCATAGAAACTAAGATGAGACAAAATGATATACATTTTCTAGATCACGGGCTAGTAATGTTAATGTTGTAAACAAGAATAACCTACTCACGTGAGACATATATTACTCAATTGTTATAATCAGGAATCAAGTGATTAAGTTTGGAAACTATGAAACCATTTGAAAATGAGAAGCTTGAGTAATTGAAACTAGGCAAACTGGAACTTAGGAAAAGAATGTTGTTACTTGATTTTGAAAAGGGAATGTGGGTTGGTCATTATAATCATCGGGTTATCGGGTTACTTTTATAAATGAAAGGATCTCTTTTAAAAGAACTTAACGTATGTAGTACTTTGGGGTTAAAAACCCGGACTTTGGCATAAAATGAAAGTACTTTGAGTTGTTGTGAAACTTGCTTATGTTGTTGTGAAACTTGCCTTTTGTTGTTGTGAAACTTGCCTTTGCTTGTTGTTGTGAAACTTGTCTATGCTTGTTGTGAAACTTGCCTATGCTTGTGATGATAGCCTTTGTTGTGCAAGTGTGGTATTTACGTGTTCTGGCGTCTCTCGATAGAGGCGGTTGACTTATTGAGAACTTACTTGGAGCGTCTTTGGCGGTGATGGAGAATTCCACGGGTATGTTTCCATTTTGATTCCGTCTTGTTGTTGATGTCACGTGGGCGTATCACCGTCGCAAGATTAAGGCGTGCGGCCGTGCGTGCCGTTGATTACCGATATATGGTTATTGCAACATGGGCGTCTACACCGACGCAAGATTCCGGGGCATGTGGCCGTGCGGCGGTTGACCACCCAAGATATTGTTATTGAGGTTACGGGGCATACACCGGCGCAGATTCCGGCACGTGGCCGTGCGCCTTGTTATTATTGTTGCATCACGGGCATGTCTACACCGTCGCAGATTCCGGCACGCGCCATGACGCGAACATGATGGACGTGGGCGTGAGACCCATAGTTATATTTGAGTGGTGACTTTGAGGCGTGAGTCCACGACTTGATCTTTTATGTTGCGTCTTGTATTTTGGTTATCATACATGTCTCCGCTTTTTAAGCTATTATGATTTCATTTACTGATGTTGTGATTTCACATACTTGGTACTGTTATCGACCTCCTTCTGGGGTGCGTTAAATGCCGCAGTAGGTACATCGATCGTGGATCCCCGCTCTTAGGATCTCATTTCGTGTTGGAAAGCTCCAGTCCTTTGGAGGCTTATCTTTGGTATGTTTTCTGAGTTGTAGGTTCTTGTACATTCGGGGTATGGTGGGGCCACTGTCCGTCATAGTTGTTGTAAATCTTAAGTGCATGCTTTGTTGTGGCGGGGTTTGTAAAAAGGATAAGCTGTTGGGTTTTTGTATATCTTTGAAGGCAACTGTTTTGGTTGGCCTATTTATTTATTATATCTCTTGTTTCATGACTCGTGTTTTATTTTCCGCTGGTTTTCTCTGATGTTGTATCACTAGGGTGCCCGGGGTAAGGCACCAGTCACGGGCCCGGAATTCGGGGCGTGACACTATGGGAGGGCGACAAGTGTTCCTCCCAACTTTTAAGGCAAGCTAGACCTTATATTATGGCCAAAGTCTTGCAAGACTTGACCATTTGCAAGATTTCATTCTAAGAAATTGCTCATCTCTTCTCTCTCAAAAGTTGATAAACCCTAAGTGTGATGAGATTTTTGGGAAATGCGACAAGAAGGATATATGTTGGCAAGCTTGTGGGGGGTTCGTAGAGGTGATTTTAACGTGAAGAAGAATTTCGGAAAGATGGCTAATTGAGGTAAAAATCTTCACATTCTTAATGTGATTGAAGATTACATGTTATAATAGTTAAGATTTGGATCATGTCGACTTGTTGAAAACCGAAAATGGGCATGTTAGTCACTAATGTTGTAATCAATTCGGTTGTTAGCTAAAATCGTTACATGTTATATATAGAAGGGTGTATAGTTGTTATAATTGGTTATGACTTATATAACTTGTTGGAATAACGATTTGGATTGAAAGGATTTGAAAAGGATAATATGTGAGCATGTTGTAGCCGAGAATGGCATGGAATTATTAGATTGTTTTGTATTATTGTGGGGCAGAATTTTACACGTCCTGTTAAGGCGTGTAATCCCCTTTGGATAGCTGAATGGTTGGGCCTTAAATGTGGCATGTTTGGTTGTTAAATTCGGGCCTTGAAAAAGGTGGAAAAGTACGTAGAAACAAAGGAAGTGCTGTCCGATTTTTCCGTAGAATTTGGTTACTTTACACTTAGTATATTCTACGTTTAAAGCTAGAGGTTAATAGACGTATTATGGCCATTATAGGTTGAAGTACTTTGGAGCATTTTGCTACTTGTTGATAATCGTCGCGAGGTATGTGAACCTCTTCCTCCTTTTGGCATGATTCTACGTATGAAATATACATTTGGTATTATTTTATGATTCATTCTACTCTTAGAAGTTAAGAGGTACGTATGTTGACTTACTCTATGTAAAGGGTATGTCTAAGTAATCCTAAGTTCTTATCAAGTCTTATGGGGGATGTTGGTAAGGGTCGTTAGGAAGTATTTGGAGTCGAGTTGACTTTGTTAATTTACTGCACGAATGAGAATAAGTATCGAACAAGCCATTGCAGCATTAATAAAAGAAAATGTATCGACAATCAATTATATTAAAATGAGTAGAATTCTCCATCTGCATAGAAGCTAAGATAAGACAAAATTGTATTACATTTTCTAGATCATGACTGCTTTAATAAGATCGTTATAAACGAGTATAACCTATTCACAGCGCATAAAAGTACATGTTACTTAATTTAAAGAGTTTACGTTATGAAATTTTAAGACTATGAACCTTGAGTTCTTAAAAGGTTAAGAGACTTTATTTTTCAAGTTATGAGACTTGATTCTTAAAGGAAGTTATGACTTGATTTAAAAGTATAGAATACTTGATTTGGAAAGTATTGATTTCTTGATTTCTAAAGTTAAGAAACTTGAATTCTAAAGATAAGAGACTTGAAGTATTTTGAAAGTTATGCAACTTGATTTGAAAGTATAAGTCTCTTGGTTATAATAAGAATGAATTTGTCTAAACCATAAAAAGTTATAACGGTTTTATGAGAAGTTAGTTATAACGGTTTTATGGAAGGTTAAGAGAGTTGTCTATTTTGATTGATAGGCATGAGTTTCCTAGGTTGTGAAATTAGAAGTTACGTGGTTTCAAAGTCTTGAAATGAATTTCTAAAGGTTTAGTAACTTAATTTGAAAAATAGACATGTCTTGATACTACGGGTGTTAGTATCTTGGGGTTTTATATAAAAATGAGTCTTTTGAAAAGAATGGAAGTACGTAGTACTTTGGATTAAATTCCCAGATTTTTATGCGATGTGGAAGTGCCTTTAGTTGATAAAATGAAAGTCTAAAGATTTTATGAATTTGCCTATGCTTGCTTGTGATAGCCTTTGAGTGCAAGTATTATATTTTTACACTGTCATGACTCTCAGTTGGAGGGCCGGCCGTCTTGTTGTAAATTTACTTGGACGTACCGGCAGTGACAGAGGATTCCACGGGTATGCTTCCATTGTGATTGATCCTTGGACATGCTTATACGATGAGGGATTCCGGGGCATGCGACCAAGATGCGAGTTAAATTCCCAGATGCTATTATTACTCCATGGCCATGCATATACGATGAGGGATTCCGGGGCATGCGACCATGTTATATGCTATTACTCCATGGACTAGCTCTCCATGAAGACATGTACCCGAGATGAGGGATTCCACGGGAATGTTATATACGATTATTACCCCATGGATTAGCTCTCCATGAAGTCATGTACCCGAGATGAGGGATTCCACGGGCATGAGATATATATATATATATGTATTGCATATGTGTACGCCGACAGTGAAGTAGGATGCCACGGGCGCGTCACATGGTTATATTTTACACTTACGGCTGTCGGCAGTGATGGGGGATTCCATGGGCATGAGATATATATATATATATGTATTGCATATGTGTACGCTGATAGTGAAGTAGGATGTCACGGGCGCGTCACATGGTTATATTTTACACTTACGACTGTCGGCAGTAATGGGGGATTCCACGGGCATGAGATATATATATATATGTATTGCATATGTGTATGCCGACAGTGAAGTAGGATGCCGCGGGCACGTCACATGGTTATATTTTACACTTACGGCTGTCGGCAGTGATGGGGGATTCCACGGGCAGGAGATATATATATATATTGCATATGTGTACGCCGGCAGTGAGGTAGGATGCCACGGGCGCGTCATATGGTTATATTTTACACTTACGGCTGTCGGTAGTGATGTGGGATTCCACGGGCACGCTTTGATATTTGTGGGCTTGAGATCCTTACTGGACTGTGTGATGATATTTGAGGGCTCGTGTCCATAGCCCTGGTGTGACTATTGTTCATGGGTTGAAATAGTATTTAAAAAGGTAAAACTGACTTTCATTACTTTCACTTCGGCAAGACACAGTGTATTGTTATCATACATGTCTCCAGCTTTATTTTAGACTATTATGATTTCATTACAGTACTTTCAGTTTTACATACTTGGTACATATTTCGTACTGACCTCCTTCGGGGGGCTGCGTTCATGCCGCAGGTTGAGGTACATAGTGTTACACCCCGTAAGTCCAAGACATGTATAAGAGAATGTACGAAAGGAAACAAGACTTGGAAATTAGTACGAAAGGAAGAATTGTTTTTCCGACGGAAAATGTTCCGAACGTCGGAAAGGAAAAATGTTCGTTGTTGAGAATTGGATTCTCAAAATGCATTATTTGAAGAGTATGGAACTCTTAACCTAATGGAAATTTATTTTACATTTGGTCACGTGGGGCCCACCCGAGGAATTTTACATTTTGTGGGGCCCACGAGGGTTACGGAATTTTATGGACGAATGAGAGGGCGACACGTGGCACCCCCACATGGCTTGGTCGAAATTTATGCAAGGGTAAAATGGTCATTGACCATGGTTGAAGATAAGTCTTCCAAAGCTTGACATTGTTGACAAGTCAACTTGTCCACCTAGGCTTGATCCAAGTGAAAACTCATCCAAGACACACATTTGTTTAAGTCTAAGCCCTCCATTGTGTTATAAGTATACTACTAGTGCAAGACTAGCTCATTAACACTTAGAAAATATTAGAGAAACTCTTGTTCTTCATGTGAGACCTCTCGGGTTTGGAGGAGTTCCAACAAGAAAAATTTGTGATTTTGATCCATTAGCCACAAGACTTTAACCCAATGTCCCTTAGGGTATTGTAAGGATATCTCAATAGAAAGATTTCGGAAAAAACGCATTTTCACGTTAGTCGCAAGGCGGAAACTAAGGGAGTTCTTCAACTTTGAAGTTGGAACTTGAAGATGGGTTCTTCATAAGCCTCTAAGGAGTGCTTGGAGCGGATTGGAACCTAAGGAAAGGAGCTAAGAATTGCTAAGGCGCGACTTTGGAATCTTGGAAATTTTAAGGGCTTTAAAGGTATATTCTTGTCGCCAGAGCAATTAAGGTTTACTTATCATTGTAGCTATGGTTTTAGCAAGCATGAGTTATATAGTATGAAGTTTGATATGTTTATTGGCTATTGGAACCCTAATCCGAAATCTAGCATGTTTAACTTTAAGATTTCAATTCTAGTCGATTATTAGTCTAAGCGTCGCATGTTGTATAAAGAAGGAAATTGTAGTTGTTGAAGTTGTTTAGACTATATAACATGTTAGACCTTAGAACTTGGAATTGTAAGAAGGATTGAAAAAGACTTAGTGTTGTTCTAGAGGTTGGCCGAGAATGGCTTTTGGCATATTCACTATTTCGTATGAATTGTGGGGCGGAATTTTACACGTATTGTAAGGCGTGTAATCCCCTTTGTTTGGAGCCTTAAATGTGGTTTGTTAAAAGAGAATTATTCTATGTATGCCTTGATTAGTACTTTGGCTTGATAAATTGAGGATTTGTCTAAGTGTGCCTTGATAAGTACTTTGGCTTGTTAAAAGAGAATTATTCTATGTATGCCTTGATTAGTACTTTGGCTTGATAAATTGAGGATTTGTCTAAGTGTGCCTTGATAAGTACTTTGGCTTGTTAAAAGAGAATTATTCTATGTATGCCTTGATTAGTACTTTGGCTTGATAAATTGAGAATTTGTCTAAGTATGCCGTGATAAGTACTTGGGCTTGTTAATTGAGAATTGCCTATGTGTGCTGGAAATAGCCGGTTGTGTGCTATTGGTATATCAGTCGTTCGGTCATTCCTGTTTGTGGCATTTGCATAATTCCGTGGATTTGCTACCCACGATGCGAGGAATACCTCATGCGAGTCCGTAGGACTTATGCGGTGAAATAGTCCCACGCGGCGTCCGACTTCGCGGCGAATACCTCACGCGAGTCCGTAGCGGCTTACGGGTGGAATAGTCCTATGCGAGGAATACCTCACGCGTCCGAAAGGGCTTACGCGGTGAAATAGTCCCACGCGGGCAGTCCGGCTATCGCGAGAATACCTCACGCGGGTCCACGCGACCTATCGCGTGAAATAGTCCCGAGAATAGGATTGCTAAACGATCTGCGCAGCGGATGGTCCCGCTGATCATGAGCTTCCTAGTTTATATTGTAAGGATACTACCGCTTACTCTCATTGTTAGTAAGGCACAATGTGTTGTATTTTGATTATCATATATGTCCCCGATTTGTTTGTGTTACCCTGTGGTCACGCTTTACGAGGTGGGATTAGGGCATGGGACCACGAGGTATTGAGGACACAGGTGGGACTTGGTGTTCATGTATCCTTATTGGTGTTATTACATCACGGATCGCCGGCGTGAGGAATGATTCCACGCATGATTGATATTACGGGCGTGAGACCCATGGTTATATTGAGTAATGACTTTGAGGGCTGCGTCTCGACTGATATGATCGCATGTGTTATATCGTAGGTTGGATATCATACATGTCTCCCGTGTTATTTAGATCGCTATGATTTTATTACGCATTTCATCGCTCACATACTTGGTACATTCTTCGCATCGACCTCCTTCGGCCGCGTTCATGCCGCAGTTTAGGCACGCAGCTCTGATCGGCAGTGTAGGATCCCGCCGAGATTTTGGATAGCTCCTCCGCTGCGAGTTTATCTTTTGGTATATATCCTTCAAGATGCGGGCTTTGTACGCATGGGTACTACGGGGCCTTGTCGTCATATTTCAATTTAACTCCTGCAGGTCCAGATTCATACGTGGGATGGACTCATGCGGTGTAGTGTCTTTTGTTTATGTATATATGGCAGCCTTGTCGGCTTTGCTCGCACGCACGCTTGTTTTTAAAAAAATGAGGTGTTATTTCAGCCCGCACTTACTTGTATTGTTAAGGTAAGGGTGCCCGTGTAGGGCACTACCACGCCCGGTTCGGCGTGACACATAGTTTGGTCGATCCGCACTTGTGATCACTGTCGCTTCTTGAAAGCTCCATTTCTCCGAGGCTTTGTCTTTGGTACGGTTCCTCGAGATTGTAGATTTATGTACATTCGTGGTATGGCGGGGCCCCCGTCCACAGCTTGTTATGACAAACTCTTAGAGGTCTGTAGTCATATCTTGTGGGTCGCTTTGTAAAAACAAAAAAGGTAACTGCTTTGGGGATTTATATATATCCATGGAGGTAGCCTTATCGGCTAACCTGTTATTTATTTCTTGTTAAGTTCATGTATGTTCCGCTGATTATCTCTGATGTATACCTGTAAGGGTGCCTAGGTAGGCACCCGCGGCCTGGTCGGGTCGTGGGCTCGATGACAAAGAATCAAGATCGCATATAGCTACTAACCCTGTCTATCATGAAAGAACAAAACATATAGATGTAAACTGTCACTTTATGAGAGAGAAAAATTCAACAAGGGATGGTTGCTACATAGTATGTCAACACCAAAGATCAGCCTGCTGACATTCTTACCAAGAGGCTTACTAAGGTTTAACATGAATACTTGAAGAGCAAACTAGGTGTATTTAATATATTCACCACATCTAGTTTAATGGGGAATGTTAATATGAGCTAAATAATGTAAGGGGTATATTAGTCATTCTAACCTTTCCAGAAATTTGTTAGGTTGTTAGAAGGTAGTTAGGATTCACAAAGTTAGTTACTACAATTAACTCTTATTAGTCGACTAAGTGTGATTGTGTAGTATATATGTAGATGAATCCATCATTTGTAATTAACACATTGAATGAATTACAATGCATTAAGCTCTCTTTCTTCCTCTTCTCTCAAGATATTTTTACGAAAATATTCAATCTTCTCTAATTCTGAAATTATAACATGATATCAGAGCTTTGAGAGTTGAATCCAAAGTCTCTGCAATTGTTGATTGAACAATTCGTTTGTTACAAAGAAAAAATTGCTTTCGCTAAACTCAACAAATCTTGAATCGAATTTTCTTTCATAGAAATCAATGGTGAATACACGACCAAATATTGTAGTACCAAATAGATTGAATTTATCTCAAGAAACATGCAATGTATCTGGTAGTCAGATGAATCAAGGTGTATGAGGATTCGATTATAATCATCCCCTCTTCTTACACTCCTCAGATGTCAACGAAATTCAGATCATCACCTTCCAAGAAACATGTGAGATCACGGGGAGAGGGTGAATGCGATTGTACTATCTTGAATTTTGAATTTTGTGTTGAAAAATCTGCTTAAGGTAATAATGTATGCATTTGTTGCTCAAGAAGTGTGGCTAGATTTACAAGAAAGGTTTAGTAAGGTTGATGGTTCTCGCACATTCAACCTACATAAAGAAATAGTTACAATCACATTAGGAAATGCATCCGTTTCTGTCTATTTCTCAAGACTGAAAGAGTTGTGGGAGGAGTTTAAGGCTATTGTTCCCAACTTTGAAATCTCAACGTTGTTTCTCATACTCACGCTACACTTGCTGCACCTTTTTGTGTGCAGGTTCTGTTTCTAGTTCCAGTGCACCTCACGATTATCCAGCCTCATGAGGAGGTGATTCGGAGGATCCGAGGTGAGCTACCATATGATTCGTAGCACCGAATTTCCCTTCTACTTTACTTTCTGTCTTTCTCATTTCCGGACAGTATTTAGGCGTTTTACCGATACTTTTTATTTACTTATCTTAGCAAGTTCTTGTACTAGTGACACCCGATTTTGTGATTTGAACTTTTGTATTTATTATTATTATGGGATTTTGTTAAAGACTTAAAATCCTATTTTACTTTATTATTCCGTAGTGATTTCTTTACCTTAACTGATTAGCTTGGGTTGTTTTGGCCTACTTACTCTGGGAGTTAGTTCTTCATGAATTTCAATTTAGGGTCGTGATACGTGGTTGTGGATGATGGTTGTGGTTAGTGATATATAATGGTGAAAACAGATGAAGTAGAAATAAAATGTCTATCTTTGTAGAAATTCTTGAATAAATAACTTAATGATATTAAGAATTTGTTATAAATCTTAATCATTTAAATATATTTAGATTAGTTTAAGTAGTTATAAAATAAAAAGAAATATAAATGCATTTAATATAAAATTCAAACCTAAAAATATGATTGAGATGAGAATAATTAAATACAAATGAAGCATAGGCGAGCAAGATGATATCTTGTTGGCATTTGGAGAGAAGAAAGGAAACTAATGGGTGTGTTTGTGTGCTAAAAAATACGCGAGTGTCGGCCCATTAATGAGATGAAAAAATGTGGAGCCCATGACTCTCCTCTCAGGCCACAGTACTGTCAGCCAAGTAAGAAGAAGAAAATCCAAAAGATAGTGGCCCAGTGATCATTAGTCAAATTTATGGTCTTAGAGTCACAAGTTCGATTCTCGACGAATACGTTCTCCGGAGCATATGCCTCGTATTAAAGTCTGGTAGCTTAACCGCGCGGGCATGTTGCAGTGTGGGTTTGATACTCGCCGCATAATCCTCGCTGGCCTGACCAGAAGATTGATCCGTTGGTGGCGATCGAACGCGTGCACATCCCACGATTTACGACGCGGTGGCGCTAAGAACGGGTTCCATTCGCCTCGGGAAAGATAAGATCAAAGATTTGCATGACTAGCGATGACTACTAAGACCACCCGAGACCTGGATTATTAAAAAAAAAAAAAAAAAAAAAAAAAAATCCAATTCTCTCCCCTAATTAATAATTTTCATTATTCATATGCGGTCAATTCTCTGACTTTGTTTGAACATTACGCACAGAGTTGAAACATTCTTCGTCTGTAAAGGGGGTTTAACACGGACTTCAGGTTTACGATCTTGCTTTTTGTTTTGAATCTTTTTCTATCAAGATTCAAGTGTTTTATGTTTTGGCTTTTTCTTGTAGCAATCAATATGTTGGGTCTTGGATTGATTAGCATAGCGAGTAAAGAATTACACTGGCTGCTTTGTGTTTTTGCTGGTATCATCATGTGTAAAATTGTGAGTTTTTTTCTTCTCTTATGTTTGGTGCCATATACGTTGTTTTCTTATTGTGATGTGTGCTGATTGATGTTCAACTTGTTCTTACTTATTAAGTGGAATGTTATTTTCAGGCTTAGTTTTGTTTTGGCTTTTGAAGAAAGAGCATATTATCATCTGACACAAGTTTTGACAAAACATTGAATTTATGGATTCCTATAAGTATAACCAAATTGTATTAGTCTGTACTTATTACATGTATTCGCTGGATAATATTTTTGCTTATTAATTAAAAAAACAAAAAGAGGAGGTTATATAATACAATTCTTAGAATGGAATCCTTAGCTCCGGCAAGTGTTAGAACTTGTATGCCTTTTTTGGCCTTTAGGTTCCTCTCTTTGCTAGTCTAGGGGAAAAAATAGCTTGTGTTATTGTTCTTTGTGTTGCTTCTGAAGATGTGATATTCTTTGGTTGAAGGTTTATCAATTAACAGGTGCTCTAAGCCCTTTGTTATTCAAGGGATATGTTAAACTTGATGACCAGAAGAAACTTGAATGGAATAACAGGTAGTATTCTTAACTTTAATGTAAATTTTTGTTTTTCCATTTTTAGAGATATAGCTTATGTGTCTTTGAAGGTGTCAGCGTCTTACTGAGGAATCTTTGGTTTGTTCAGAGGATTTTCCACCTTCCATGCACTCATTGTAGCAGCTGCTTCTTTATATCTCTTGCTTGAATCAGATCTTTTTCGTGATGGTGCTCAGGATGAGTTAATGATCAATAGAACATCAGCTTTTTCAGACACCATACTCGGGGTATTAAGTCATTGACTTCCTTTTATATTACTGTTATAAATGGTTGCCAATTTTTCTCCACATCGTCAATTAGCCAGATTTGACATCTTAGTTGAGCAAATGCTTATCCACACTGTGAAGTATATTAGACAACAGGAGTTTGATTATTATCACCATTGGAAGAGAAAAATGCTTATTTCATACTCCAATTGTTTTCATGCATCATCAGTTTCCTAGGATAGTAACACAATCACAGCTTTACTTTCCCGAGGCTACTTTGCTATCACTTCCCCTGAAGGATCTAAATATAGTAATATTGTCGTGGTCGCATTTGAACAACTTCCTTCATCTAATTCAACTCTAGCCTTTTGTGTTGACATTATATGATCTATTCTCAGCTCTATTCTATCTGTATGGTGATGCAGATCTCCACTGGCTACTTTCTGGCAGACATGGCAATGATCTTCTATTACTTTCCAGCCTTGGGTGGAATGGAGTATGTAAGTATGAGGAAACACCGTATTTTCTTGTATAATTATATCATCAATTGCATCAATTGAGGTGGCTTTTAATCAATGCGTAATAAGGACTACTCCTCTCTAATTTGTTCCAACAATGAGAAGGTTGATGTATAATTTTCTTTTACTCTTCATAGGGTCTGATTGTGTATCTAGTTGAATCTTTTGTGGCCTTGGTGTTTAAGATTGTACTTTGCCTTTGAATCATAATTTTCTCCTCCAGGTCTTACATCACGGACTCTCAATGTTTGCAATTGTTCAATCCCTGTTAAGTGGTCAAGCACAGATATATATATTTATGGTACTCTTTACCGAGAGTACTACTCCCTTTGTTAATTTAAGATGGTAAGAGCAATATCATCTGCTATTCCTTGTCTTCCAAACCTGACATTTTACATTAGTGACTGCCATTAGCATATGTGCAGGTATCTGGATGTTGCTGATCAAAAGAATTCTAAGCTCTATGTCTGCAATGGAGTAGCTTTATTTTTTGGGTGGCTGGTATGCTCTACAAGATTATATTTCCTTCTCTTTTTGTTATGCAGATATGGCATGCCTCGTTTATGAAGCTTAGTTGGATTCCTACTTGGATGGCTATCAATTTTGGAAAACTTAATTTGACAAGAACAGTCTATTTAAACTTATGACCTCTTTTGCTCATAAATTGGCAAATTGCTTTTCTTCTTTGATGAAAGCATTTTACGCACAAGATACTTTTTATTTATCCTCGAACATATGCTTCTATTATGATCTGTTCAAGTGTAAAAACTGGTAACTATTATGAGGTCTATGTTGCTGAAAATTCTTAAGATATTTTCCTTACTATTTATGTTGTTCCGGGCCTTGCAAATGGGTTGTACATATGCCTTGAGGTTTCTTGCTACTTGATAAAAGAAGGGTTTGTGCCTAGCAGGTTATGTTACAAGGATGTTACTTAAACACTTTGTTTATTTGATATGATTATCTTTTTTAAACAATAATTCAGCAATTTTCATAGTCGGAAATCCCAAAATATTATATTTGTGACCACTGACCAATAGACCAAAATATCCTCAATTTTCAGAAACCACTAGAGATTGCCTGGGTTTTAAGCAATATCACAAATTTAATCAAGAGTTTTGTCCTTTTCCCCCAAGTAATTCATGAAAATAGCAGGAAAAGTCAAGTTAGCTGTATGTTTGCGAAAGCAAAATCTTGAAATGTTTTTATTTCTTATTCTCATTTGATTCTTTTTTATGCTTTTGATTGTTAACTTTTTTTCCAAGAGACTTCTGATGCTAATTAATTGTTAACTTTTATAACCAAGGTTTTTGATGTGATGCTTTCAGGTTGCAAGGATTTTTTTATTTCTCTTCTTTTTCTGTCACATGTTTAGCCATTTTGATCAGGTGAGTACGTATTTGCACAATGTATGGAATCTAAATTGTTTTAAGGCCTAATTCTTCTGCAACTTAAATTATTTGTGAGATTTTGAAGCTGGGCGGATTCTTCAAGTATGCTATACTAGACATGGATTTACTTTAAACTCTAGGTCCTAAATCCTAATCTATTGTGTAGCTAGGTCAATATTTTGGTGTCTTCTGCATGACCCAAGTGTCTAAACAAGGCAGACGTGTATTTAGAGATTTCTCTGATTGATTAGCCTATATTTTGTTTATAACTGTGGATTCTCCTAGGGTTGTGGCACACGGTTTGAAACTCGGTAAATAATGGGCCCGCTCCTCTATCTTTCACCATTTAACTACTAGGCTTTTGTCTACAGCAGGACTCGAACCGTGATGTGTGTGTAACCCACACATCACATACTGCGTTCTTACCACTAGACTAAGGCCGGGGGGGCTAGCCTATTCAATTGATGAGAGTGGGAAATCTTAAACTTTGTAGGAGTAGTAGTTATCTCAAGATCCATGCAATTGATTGTCGGGTATGGATTATATGTCCATGAGATTTGCTTGATGTGCTGTTATTGTTTATGCTTAGGATAGCTGTATCAACAGCCTCTACTTGACTATGAGCTGTTTCAGAAATAACATAATTGTTTTCACCAAGCCCTCTCCCTTCTTTTGACAGAAAATGTATATGTAAAAAGATAACAGGAGAAAAGGGGAATCGAAACATTCTGACACTGTTTCAATTGTTCTTCAGATCAAGAAAGTTTATCCACTGGGCTTCTATAGCTTGTTAATTGTACCTCCTATTTTGGCACTGCTGAATATCGTCTGGTTCTGGAAAATTGCAAAGGGTTTGATTAAGACTTTGAGAAAGGCTAGACACAGCCAGTAGCACACAACTACTACTCGTTTGGAGCTTGTGCAGGTACTTCAGTGGTTCACCAGGATTATGATTCATGAAATTAACCTTCTTGTCTTTTTCTAAATACATACTTCTTCATTGAGTTACCGAGCCAACAAAACAAGTGAAAGAACTAATTGTAAACTAACATTTTTACAGTATCTTGGTCCTAAATTGCTAAATCATAAATGTGGCATCTCTTTCAGTAATTGTAGTGATGCAATGCCGAAGTCTAGGACTGCTTATTGACTGTGATGTTGTATTTGCGAGGCGACAAGGAGCCTATCTTGATATTTCAAAATTCTGGCTTGTTTTTATCAGCTATTTTAATCCCCTTTATAGTGGAAATTGTTAATTCTAAAAGGCTGGCGAAATGTTGGATTCCATGTGTCAATTCTTGGATCCCTTGTATAGGTAGAAATTGTTCATTATAAAGGGCTGTGAAATGTTGATTCCTTTTGTTTTTAATCTGCTAATGATAATGCCTTAATGGATAAAGCTGAAGCTGGCAATCTTTACACTTGAGCATGGACGTTTCATTGAGAGAATCTGCTGCACATTTATTTTTTAATCACATTACCCTTGGACGGACAAGAATAAAAATATGAGCATTTGCGTTGTGCCTGCCCCATGGGGAACTCTTGTGCGACAAAAGGAGACTTGTCTTTTACTCTCAATTTACCACAATCTCCAGTAGGCCTGAAGGGATATCGCTAGTTTCATCGTAGATTTATTAAATTGAATGAAAATAATAGAGCATTTCCCTGATGTTAGTTAAATTTCTAAAGGAGACTTGCTCAGAGAAAATTTACCGGAGCTACTGTTTGCACTAAATTACGTTAATCAATCACGATCAAATGATAAATTTTGATGAAAATACATATTATTACCTGAGGTAAAATGAAAATGTTATGTCTAAGATATATCATATATTTATTAATTTGATATAAATATCCTTGTAAATAAACTTTCCTTTATGTTCCATGTCTTATGTTACTTGTGTTGTTGACCCAAAAGAAAAGATATGTAGCACATTCCACCATTCCTCCGGTCCATATGAAGTGATATTTTTACCTTTTTATTTTGATCCAAAAATAAATAACGTTTCATATAATTGAGGAACAACAACATACCACATGAAATCCACAATGTGGGGTCTGGGAGGTTAGAGTGTACGCAGATTTTACCTCTACTTTGATAGGTATAGCGACCGTTTCTGAGAGATCCTCGGCTCAAGACAAAGCACAAGCTTAAGCAAAGTAAGACAAACAAAGTGAGTAAGTCATGATAGCGAATTCTGAAAGAGAAAAAGAAGCAAAAAGAAACAATAAATAATGCAAGTAAATCAAACAAAATAAATATAACATCATAAATCAAACGACAATGGACTATAAGACAATAATGTGCCTACTAGTATGATAGGCTAAGCGAGCCTACAATAATTTATAACTACCAGTTTGTAAGCGTAAGCATGACTACGCTGGACTACCTACTACTCTTCTACCCTAATACGTGTCCTCCATAACCCCCTATCTATAGTCATATCCTCAATGAGTTGCACTTGCACCATGTCCTGTCTAATCACCTCTCCTCACTTTCTCAGCCTACCTCTACCCCTCATGTACCCGTCCATATCCAACCTCTCACACATCCGCACTAGGGCATTTGTATATCTCCTCTGCACGTGCCCGAACCATCTCAACCTCTCTTCCCGCATCTTATCCTCCACCAAGGCCACTCCCACTTTGTCCCGGATGTCATTATTTCTAATTCTCTCCCTCTGTGTATACCCACACATCCATCTTCATATCCGCAACTTTCATCTTTTGGGTGTGCGGAGTCTTGACCGGCCAACACTCTGTCCCATACAACATAGTCGGTCTAACCACCACCCTATAGAACATGCCTTTAAGTTTTGGTGACACCTTTTTGTCACGAACCGACTCGGCTCGGATCGTGCCCCTACTGCGCACCCTTTCGTATACATCGAGAATAGCAAATGAACATACACAACAAATAAAATGCTTAAACATAAAAATAACCACAAAGCTAGCCGATAAGGCCACCTTCCGTAAAATATACGTAATAGAACAAGACATTTTTTTTCTTTACAACCCAATCCACAATGCGACTCAGCACTTAAGAATAACAACTCAAGTGACAGTGGCCCCGCCATACCCCGAATGTACAACAACCGATAATACCTGTGGATAAGCCTCCTAATAAAGGAGCTTCTCAACACCGAACAATGATCCAAGAGCGAGGATCAAGAATCTGCACTCTACTGCAGATTTAACGCAACCCCAAGGAGGTCGACAACATGTACCAAATATGTGAAATCAGCATCAGAATGAAATCATAAGTCTAAAATAAAACTGGAGACAAGTATGATAACAAAATTACAGTACACAGTGTCTTACTAACAATGAGAGTAAATCAAGAGAATACGTAAAACATCACAATAGGAGACTCCCGATCATTTCACGGTAGCGAACCCTGAAACAGGTGGTATAACGCCTTGGGAGTTTCTACCTCATTTATACTCTTACCCCAAGCAGTGGTATAACGCCTGGGGTTTTCCTCATTTATACTCTTACCAAGCATGTAATAAAGTTGTGGTATAATGTCTTGGGGCTTACCTCACTTATACTCTTATCCTCGGAGGTGGTATAACGCCTTGGGGTCCGCCTCACTTATACTCTTACCCTATCTCAAACCGGCCGTCATACAATAAATAAGCAAGTTAGAAATCCCCCTAACTTCTTATTAGTCTTATTCATCCACACCCTCATTTTAGTTCACTTAAGGCACTAATATGTTATTATAAAATTCGGGAGTTTAACCCAAAGTACTACGTACTTCTAACCTTTTGAAAATGACTCATTTTCATATAAAACTTCCAAGATACTATAAACCGTAGTATCAAGTCAAAATTACTTTTCAAGACAAGTCACAATACCTTTAGAAATAAAGTTAGGTTTCTAAATCAAGTGTCTCCTTTTCTTATAAAATCTTAGGCAATTGATGCCTTAAAATCAATTTGTCTTTCATTAAATCAAGTCATTTATCATACTTAAATTACTTAGAGTAAACCACTCTTTTTAACTTTCCATAAAGCTATTATAACCAACTTCCCATAAAGCCGTTATACTAGCTTTATACATTAGCAACTTACATACTTCTTTATAACCAAGAGACTTAAACTTTCCAACAAAACAAGTATCAAAAATACTTTCAACATACTTAAAGTCTCTTAACTTTTGCAAACCAAGATATCCTTAATATTTAAACAAGCGAGTTAACTCCCTAACTCAACCAACTTGGACATTCTTAAAATAAGCCAAGGATATCAAATGGACCTAGATTGTCAAAATTCAGACGCTCACCGCACTATACATTTACAACCTATTCATGCTCAAGAGATAAGAAAGTTCCACATACCTCTTCGGTTTAATCCACTTGCTAAGTCCAATTTGCCGTACGTAGTATGTCAACCTATAATGACCATAGTACGTCTATTAAATTCTAGTTTCAATCGTAGAATATTCCAAGTGCAAAGTCACTAAATTCTACGGAAAATCGGACAACACTTCCTTTGTTTCTACTCACTTTGCCACCTTTTTCAAGGCCGAATACAATAACCAAACACGCCACATTTAAGGCCCAAACAATGCAATCAACAATAGGATTACACGCCTACTAGACGTGTAAAATTCCGCCACAAACGATATCAAATTAATACAACTTACTAGGCCAATTCGGCAAACGTGAAGTACTACAACATCAATTCTTATCCAATTTCCATTTCGATCCAAGTTATTAGCCTAACATGATATCAAGTCGCAATCGATTATAACTACTATAATCTCCAAGTAATTAACATGCGACGATTCTAATAACGACCAATTTGTAATCCAACTTCACATGGCTTATATTACATTTCAGATTCTAAGGCTACAAGCAATCCATAATACTTATAAACTTCAACACATATCACATGATCACTAATAACTTATCATAACATGAAATCTTCAATTACAAAAGTAAAATGAAGGTTATACCTCAATTAGCCCAAATATGATCCAAGATCACAAGTCGCTCCTTAGCAACTTTAGCTCCTCCTTTGACGCTCCAATCCGCTCCAAGCAACCCTTAAGCTCATGAATAACTCATCTTCAAGTTCCCACTTCAAAGTTGGATAACTCCTTAGGTTTTCGCCATGCGACTAACTCAAAACTATCTTTTCCGAGATTTTTCTATTGAGATATGCTTACAATACCCTTAGGTACCTTGGTTTAAAGTGGGAGATTATCGACAACACACAAAATTTTTTCCTTTGAAACCATGCCACGCCGTGAGCTCCCAAGAGCAAGAACAAGTTTTCAATTTTTTTCTCTAAGTGTGGAATGACAAAGTCTTGCTACTAGTATACTTAAATAACACAAGGAAGGGTCAAGATTAAAACAAATGGATGGCTTCGATACATTTCACACGGATCTTGCCCAGTGGCCCTCGACTTTAGTCAACAATGTCGCTCTAGCTTTAGCAAGACTTGGATATTTAAATTATGGTCAAATGACCATTCTAACCATGCCATTTTCGTCCAAGACCATTAAGGGGGGGTGACACGTGTCTCCCTCCCGTTCGTCGCAACATTTCATTTTCCGAAAATTTCCAAAATTCCGATAAATTCTTACTCGTCTCGAATCTTAACATTTGAGTTCTTACGCACGCTCTTATAAACCTATCTCGAATTTTCCGGTGTAACATTCTTCCTCTTAGAAACATTCGCCCACGAATGTTCTTCCGGGAGTCAAACTTAAAGATAGCCATAACGTCTCTTACAACCCCTACATACCAATAATGCCACACGTGACCACATAACAATGCTCATACAAAATGTCAACCGAACCCCACGTGTCAACGCCGACATTCTGCATAACGCTTCACGACTCTAAGCTTACTAACAATCTTTTCCTGATAAGCTTCGCTTATCCACACCTTCAATCAAGTCTCGACCAAATAATCGAACCTCGCCTATGTCGAACCATCCAACCGCGATCTACACTTTCTACAAACAAGGCCTCATACAGGCCATCCGAATACCGAAGGGTATTCATATCGCACGTAACACAACAAGAGGCAATTAACCCTCCCGCTATAATCGAATCAAGAACACAGCTCGCAACCTATCCTCGTGCTCGGATAGTACGCTCGCCTCGTCCGCCGGCCCGAGGGTGGTAATGCATCACCGAGACTCACCGTGTCCCTAAAACCCTTCGAAAAACCTCCGGTTATTCGTAATCGAGCTCATCTGTCTCGACATCATAAACGTAGGAACCCCGCGGCCTCACAATCTCTCTCGCTATACAAGCTAGCATAAACCTCACCAGTAAGTGGTCCTAACCTAAGAACACGATCGATTTCGTCACTTATTTACCATGACCCTGTGGAGTCGCACTTCCTCCGAGTACGATGCCACCGTAACAAGACCCATAGTAATTACCTCTCATATCTAGGTTGGGATTTCAATCGCCGCACAGCCCACGGGCTTCGGTGCTCAACCATGACTGCTACTAACGCGACACTAAGCGAAGAACTCCGCTATGTCCCTTTTCCTGGCCATCTTACCCATACATACATCCGAGGTCACGACACAACTTAGTCGACTTCAACAATTTGAGCAATAAGAATCAGATGCTTCCCTAAAACTCGCTGACTAGCCCCGCAAAGACCGGTACACACAATCTATCTCATAACACAAAGACCTCATCCGGCTACTCAAACAAACTCTTCTCTTTCTGAGAGCCGATCTCGACATCGCATCATAATCGATCCTCATATCGCCGCCTCTTTACCTCCTTAACGACTTAAGACTCCGAACCTCTCTGATCTAAACTTCATTAACCTTGAAACAATTAATCGAACCCCAGGCTCGGAATGATGAATCTCACGGACCACGCCCTATCTATCCGCCGCCCATCCGCACTACCCTTAGATCCACGACAAGAGTATCTCAGAATCGCTTCGCTTTCCGGATGGTATAGGATATCAATATCACAATCCTTGAGTAACTCTAACCACCATCGCCGCCGCAATTTCTATCGCCTCGATGCAGATATACCGAGGCTTTTGTGGTCCGCATAAATATCCACACGGTTCAGATATACGCCATGCCCCAAATCTTCAAGGCATGATTTAACCGCCGCCACTTCTAAATCGGGAGTGGCGTAATTTCTTTCCTCGCTTCCCTAACTACCGGAAAAACATAGGTTTCACTTATTAGTTGCCAAAGACACAACCTAGTCCAACACCCAACGTGTTATCATAAAACCTAACCTCTAGTCTCACAAGAGGGTTAGAATCAGAGTCGGCCAACTTATCATCCAATAATCGAAAGCCTTTCTCTGCTGCAACCAAACTTGGTCACTAACTTAGATTTGATCCTTTTGCTTGCCTCCTAGCTAAGACTTCCTATCAATCACAATCTAGTGGGGTAATTTCTCGATCTTGTAAAGTAGTAACCCGCTTTTCCTTCCCGCTAGAGCCTATAGCTAGGTTTACCACATTTCCTTGAAACGTTCTTACTTCCCATTATTTACTAATGGCCTTTACACTAGTCCGTAGTCATACCTGTGCAACTTACATACCCATAGTCGTATTTTCATTTATCATTCGCCATATCCTTACCTTAGGCTTATTATCGAAAGTATTTCTATCTTGATTCATAATCGCATAGCTTCATATACGCGTATCACCGCATTTTGTCCTCACGACACTTCCTCGACTTCTGAACGTCGTTCTTAATTACTCCAACACAATACTTTTCCCACGGTTTCCTAAAACTGTAACCTATTGCATGACGATTCTAAAGACATTACCAGTCTCCTATCCTTCGTCTATGTCACGACCCTGCCCGCTCGCGGATCGTGCCTTACCCGCACCCAAGTAGTCATACATCGAGTAATCAGAACATAAGACAAGACAAGAAACATTATGAAAAGAGAAACAGCTTTATCGATGAAAAGCTTGCCTTTCGATATATATATAACCCAAGTTTTGCGATTACATCCCAACTGCATAATAGACTACATACCTCTGGAAGTAAACAACTATGGCGGACGGGGCCCGCCATACCCTGAATGTACAAAACTATCTACAATACAGGGAGATCATACCAAAAAGTAGAGCCTCCGGAGAAGATGGAGCTCCCGACACCAAAGCAAAGATCCTAAGGATGTGGATCTAGCACTGCCACTTACTGCGGCATGAACGCAGCCCCCCGAAGGAGGTCAGTACAACAGGTACAAAGTATGTGAAACTGTAAAGTACTTAAATGAAATCAAGTATTTAAAGCCATTTGCAAATCAGTTCAATTGCACATAGTGCCATATCACAAACAAGAACAATAATAGGTAAACTGTAACAGGTCTTTTCTAGGCCGCGAATGATCGAAGCAAGGCCAAGCGCCCATAGTATCATTATGTGTGCCTAATCTCGACTCGTAGTCCGCATAGGTCACACACGCACCCGCATGAGGTATTCTCGCATCGGGGTAGCTAACCCGGCATTCTCCCGGACTCGCATCCGCATAGTCTCAATAGACGCGTAGTCACACAGACCGCATAGGCATCCTCGTGACGCTAAAACACCGAATGATCAATCTGGAACACCCGCACTCCGCATAGTCACATAGATCGCATAGGCCATATAGACCGCATCGGGTGGAAAGCCTCGGTATAACAAGTCAAGGGTAGGTGATATAATAACAAGATAACAGACTTACCGCTTAGCAACGTAAGCACAAAGAATGACCTCCTTTCACAACATTACAAGATACTAATACATGTAGCATCATAATATGTCTACTTATCAAACAATCTTACTACACTTAATGTAAATCAATACAAGGCTTTATAAACAAACAAGTAAACAATTCCTTTTATCTTTCTTAAGTTGTTATACCTAACTTCCCATAAAGCTAGTATAACTCTTAAACTTTTGTTTAAAACCGGATATTACTCTTCGTTAAAAATGATTCAAGATTCCTTTGAAATGCATCAAGATTCTTATTATTGGGCTTAAGTCAAAAGACATTGCGTAATTATTATTCAGCTTAAGTCAAAGACATTGCCGTAATTATTATTCGCTTAACACATGTACGCCTACCGCATTATATATATATATCTTAAAATATCATGCTTAAGAGTATAGGAAGAATCACATACCTTCTACGAAAACCACGCCAAGTCGAATATGTCGCAGAGAATCACTATATCACCAAATACGCCTATCAACGCTCTAGATCAGATCAGTATAAAGCTCTAAGCGCAGGGTTCTCTATTCTATGGAAATTTGGGCAGCACTTCCCTACCCTAAGCTATACAACATCAGAAAAACACCATGTGAGTACGTTCAATTATTCTTCTTTATACCCTTCTATGTGATAACAATTCTATTCAGAATATCCTTCAAAGTATTTATACTTATTCCTATACTTCTACAGTATGTATTCTCTGTTATACCCCGTATTTCCGGAGTATGTACGTGAGGGCGTACGTACGAAAGTTTGGCCTTAAAAGTTTAGGCATGGCACGTTTTTTGGGCACAACTCACTCAAGGAATCGTTTTCCGACGAAACGTTTTACAAGACTCGCGTAGGATAAATTCCGGCTATGCCATTTCTAATTTTTTGCGGATTTTTCCGAGAGACGAAACACTTTGGACCAACGAGAGGGCGACACTTGTCACCCTCTCATTGATGGATGTGAGGCGGAATTGAGGCCGATTGGAGGGTCCAATTTTGTCTTGGAGTTGGTAGGATATTTTGTGTGCAAGTTGGCCAAGGACACTTGCCCTAATCTTGACCTTACACTTGCCTTGCACTTGGCATAATCTTGGCCATTGGTTGGCCATCCCTTGACCTATAAATACCCCTCTTGTGATGAAGAGTTCTTCATCCACAAAAGCCTTCCAAGTCTAAAATCCTTCCCTCTCCCTTGAGCCTCTTTTCGTCCAAACACCTCCCCCCCTTTTGGAGAAGCTTAGCCGAGGCTACCCCCCCCTAGCCTAGTCGAAATCTACCCCCCCTCCCTTGGTAGAAAAGTTGCCTTCTAGTATTGTTATAATGCCCAAAATACCCTAGCCCAAATCCCTTAGTACTTAGTAGAAGTTGTGAAGAACTTCTAAGGTTTCCTTGGAGCTATCGGAGCGTACAACTTAGGAGCTAAGCCTTACTCCGGATCGACTTTTATCTAGGATATTATTGGGCTTACCGAGGTAAATAATCCTAACCCTCTTTTGTATTAGAGAATACATAATGTAGTAGTATAAGAATAAGTATTAAATACTTAGAAGAATATTACAGAATAGAATTGAACTGTTATCACAGTAGAAGGGTTTAAAAGAAGAATAACCAAATCAGATTTACTTAGATCGTTTTCACTGAGACTTGAGTAGCTCACCGTAGGGAAGTGCTACCCAATTTTCCGTAGGATATAAAACCCTCTCGCTTAGAATCGTTTACGTAATAGTCCAACGCTGATAGACGTGTCGACTATTATAGCCGATTCTCTCATGCGACATATTCAACTCGCGGTGGATTTGGAGAAGGTATGTGATTCTTCCTAAAGCATGATATTTTTAAAATATATAGTACGAGACGCATACGTGTTAACGAATAATAACTACGCAATGTCTTTCGACTTAAGCTCGAATAATACTTACGCAATGTCTCGCGACTTATGCCTCGAATAATAAGGATCTCAAAGCATTTCAAAAGATTATCAATCATTTTTAATGTAAGAGAACTAATTGGTTTTTAAATGTAAGCTTAAGAGTTATACTAGCTTTATGGGAAGTTAGGTATAACCACTTAAGAATGATAAAAGAAACAATTTGCCTATGTGTTTATAATGACTTATATTCATTTGTGAAAAGAATAAATAAGATTGTTTGATAAGTAGACATGATATGATGCTATGTGTGTTAGTGTCTTTGTAACGTTTGTGTAAAAGAGTATTCTTGTTGTGCTTATGTTGTTTAACGATAAGTTGTTAGGTTAGTGTAATATCACTCACCTCTTGACATATTAGGGGTTAAGCGCCTCCACGCGGGGTAGACTCAGCGGTCAGGACCATGATTCGAGAATACCTCATGCGGGTCCAGGACCTATGCGCGAGCTACGGAGTTCGTGTTAGTGTGCGGGGTTATACCTCATGCGGTCTATGTGGCCATGCGGACTACGAGTCCAGGACGATGCCGAGGAGTAGCTACCCTCAATGCGGGGTTATATACCCTATGCGGGCCTATGTGAGTGGCCTATGCAGACTACGGGAGTCCAGGATTAGGCTTGCATGGTGATACTGCAATCGGCCCTTCGATCATTCGCACCTAGAAAAGACTACATGATTTACCTATTGTTGCTCTTGTTTATGATGTGGCACTATGTGCGGCTACCTTGGTTGTTTCATACATATATGTAAACTGATTTTAAAAATGATATGTTTTCATTTAAGTACTTTACAGTTTCGCATACTTAGTACCTGTTGTACTGACCTCCTTCGGGGGGCTGCGTTCATGCCGCAGGTGTGCTAGATCCACATCCTTAGGATCTCTTTGCATTGGTGTGAGCTCCATCTTCTCCGAGGCTCTACCGCTGGGTATGCTCCTGTTGTAATTAGTTTTGTATGATCGGTATGGCGGCCCCGTCTCCGCCATAGTTGTTTACATTCCTGCAGGTGTAGTCCTATTGTACATTTGGGATGAATCGCAAAACTTGGGTTATTTATATATATATGCCGAAAGGCAAGCTTTTCATCAGTTAAACTGTGTCTCATTTTACAACTGTTTCATGTCTTGTTTTATATTCCGCTGATTACTCTGATGTATGACTACTTGGGTGCCTGTAAGGCACTACCACTTCAAACGGTCGTGACAAAAGTGGTATCAGAGCGCTTAATCCTCGGAAAGTGTCTGCACCGTATCTAGTAAAGTCTTGATTATCGGTGTGTTGTGCACCACACCAATAATCGCGAGGCTATAGGATATTTAGGATTGGTTTCCATTCTTCTCATTCGAGATCGTGCCAGAGTTGTGTTATAAGTCGGACCCTTCTAACGTATCCCTTTCTCAGAATGCTTATGCCTCCACGTAAGGCAACCCGCCCGGCGGCAAGGCAGCCGAGGAGCTGCTAGTGGGACACCTAGAGTCACGAGGGCTCGGGCGATCTATACTGCAGACGGCGAGTTCTACGCCGCCGACCCCGAGAGGTTTAGGGCGCGGCGATGAGACCACGATTTACACCTCCGGTCCCCTGGAGCGGATGAGATGGGTTCTGAGAGATGGCGATCGGCGTGATCGTGGCGCATGAGGCGCAGCCGGATCGCCGATTCAGTCCGACCAATGCATACGTGGTTCACCCGAGCGAGAGTTTGAGGCTACGAGACTTCCGAGTTGTAGCCCGCGAGTTTTACTGGTCGGCGGAGGATGATCCGCAGGAGTTCATCCGTCGACTCTGAGGATTTTGAGAGTGATCGGGCGTCGGAGACCGAGTCCGTGATCTTTGGTTCACATAGGCGCGTGATACCGATCGATTGGTTTGATTCGTGGGAGTTATCCCGGAGAGCACGCGTCCCGACTACTGGGATGAGTTCTCGAGGCTTTCTCACTCACTTCTTGCCTCGGATGAGGAGGCGCGGTGATAGATTTTTACCGCCGAGGCGAGAGAGGGCCGTGTCGAGTACAATGTCGAGTTTGATTCATTGGCTCGATATGTCCCAGCGTTGGTAGCAGATATGGAGGATAGGTGTACCACTACGTCACGGGCTAGATGATTATATGGCGAGTCATGTATGCGTGTTTCTCTTAGGTATGGACATTACCCGCACGCAGCTCATGCTCTTGGATGCGAGGCGTAGAGACCGAAGCGGGTTGTGACGGCAGCGAGAAGACCAGGACGGCAGGGTCTTTTGGTGGCTATCGTGGTGGGCGGCCTCAGCAGCAGTCTAGATTTGCACCACAGCCAGCTCAGAGCACTCCTGCACCGCCTCAAGACACGGAGATATTCGAGCGGCCGGGGCCCCCCTGTGACTTGCGTCGCAGCGGCGAAAGTTGGCCGTCGGGACCACCCGCCGGTGGATGCGGTAGATCCCACTTCGAGTTGTGGTCGCTACGGGAGCTTGTTTCGCCAGTGGCAGGTCACTATGCGGCTTGTCGTCCAGGCGGCGATCTTGATGGTAGGGTCACCATGAGTTCTTCGGGTCTTCTTCATCCCCGACAGTTACTCGCCCCGGAGGGCAGGGTACTCATGGACCAGCAGGTCGCGCAGGTCGTGGCGCGGTCGATTCTAGCGGTCCTCGAATCGCATTTATGCTTTGTCCGGTAGACAGATCGTGAGGCCTCACCGATGTCGCACAGTACCTTATCGGTTCGGGTTTGATGTGTATGCTTTGATAGATCCGGTTCTACTCCCATATATCGCCTTGTTGCTAGTAGGATAGGGATAGAGCCTGAGTCCATAGACCATTTCGAGGTAGCTACGCCAGTGGGTGATTCGGTGGTAGCTGGGCGGGTATATAGAGCTTGTCTTGTTACCATTTACTGATGGTCGACTTCAGCCGACTTGATAGAGTTGGAGATGATTGACTTCAGCGTGATCATGGGGATGGATTGGCTAGCTTCTTGCCACGCCAATGTAGCTGAGAGAGAGTAGTAGTTCCGCTTTCTGAGGAGCCAGGTTGTTGAGTGGGAGGAGCACGGTATCGGTGGTAGGTTTATTTCTACCTCGGCTAGGAAGATGGTGCGAAGGGTATATCTACCATCTCGTTGGGTGTTTGATACCGAGGTCGCAGTTACGATTTTCGATTCCGGTAGTCGAGAGTTCCCAGACGTGTTTCAGACGACCTCGTATCCTCCCGAGAGGAGATTGAGTTTTGTATAGACATATTTCCACACTCGGCTATTTCCATTCGCCATGCAGAATGGCACCGCCGAGTTGAGAGTTGAAGAATCGGCTTAGGGATTTCTTTGGAGAAAGGGCTTCGTGCCTAGTGTTTCTCCCCGAGGCCGGTATTGTTCGTGAAGAAGAAGGGCGGGGACGGCGCATGTGTTGATCTGACGGTGAACAAGGTGACCATTAAGAACGAATACCCTTCCCGTGATTGATGATTTGTTCGACCGGTTGCGAGTGCGAGATGTTTCTCCAAGATTGATCTGCGATCGGGCTATCATCAAAGTGCGAGTCGAGAGGTGGATGTCCTAGGATCGCATTCGGACGTGCGGGCATTATGAGTTCGTGGTCATGTCTTTGGGTTGACGATGCTCGCGGTATTCATGGATTTGATGAACCGAGTGTTCAAACCATTTTTGGACACGTTTGTGATAGTGTTCATTGATGATATCTTGGTTTATTCTCGCTCGAGCGGGAGCATGCGGAGCATTTGAGGCGATCTTGTGATTCTCGACCAGCGGTTGTACGCCAAGTTTTCCAAATGTGAGTTTTGGTTGACTTCGTGGCTTTTCTTGGGCATATTAGCCGGCCGATGGCATTCAGTGGATACGCCAAGATCGGCGATCGGGACTTGGCCTGACTACTACTCCGACGCAGGTTCGCGATTTTAGCTCGGCGAGGATATTATCGGTTCGTGGAGAAGTTTGATTCTATCTTCGCACCATTGACGGTGACTCGTAAGCGCAAGTTTGATGGGATCGATGCTTGTGGCGGGGTTTCGATTCTTTGAAAGAGATCGACGCCCGTTCTTACTCTTCCGGAGGTCGACGGTTATGTTGTGTATTGCGATCGTCGAGCATCGGGTTGGGATAATGTTGATGTAGCATGGCAAGGTTATAGCGTATGATCCCGACGGTGAAGAAACACGAGAGGAACTACCCATCCACGATTTGGAGTTAGCGTGGTGATTCACGCCTTGAAGATCTGGAGGCACTATTTGTATGGGGTTCATGTGGATATTTATACAGACCACAAGAGCCTCCAGTATATCTTCAGCCAGATGGAGCTGAACTTACGACAGAGACGGTGGTTAGAGTTGCTTAAGGATTACGATGTTGATATCCTGTACCACCCGGGAAAGGCCAATGTTGTGGCGTATGCCTTAGTCGTAGGTCGATGGGAGCCTGTCGGATGTGCGACTAGAGAGGAGGGACATGGTTCGTGATTTGCATCGATTAGCGAGCCTTGGTGTCCGTTTGATTGATTACGATAGCGGTGGGGTTCGAGTTCGCGAGGTTGCCGAGTCTTCCATCGTCGGGAGGTGAAGAGGCAACAGTTACCATATACCGTATTTCGGAGTATGCGTGGGGCGTCGTAGAAAATTTGAACTCGAGAATAGGCTGAATTATTTTTGTGCACAACACGGTTAGAGTCGTTTTTCGGCAAACGTTTCCACGACTTTCGTAGGAAAATTCCGGCTATGTCATTTTTAATTTTTGCGGATTTTCTGGAGAGACGAAACATTTTGGACCAACGAGAGGCGACACTTGGCACCCTCTCATGGCGATAAAGTGGACGATTGGTGGCCTTGTTGGTCAAGGGTTGGTAGGATATTTTGTGGTAGATGGATAAGGTGCACTTGGCAAGATCTTGGCCTACACTTGCCTTGCACTTGGCAAGATCTTGGCCATTGGTTGGCCTTGGCTTGTCCTATAAATACCCCCCTTTGGAAGACTTCTTCATCCATTCCTAAATTTCCTAAAGTGTTAAAATCCTCCCCCCCCCCTTGTGTGGTGTCTCGTCCTCCCCCTTGTGAGGCCCCCTTGGCCGAGAGCTTTTTCCCCCCCTTGGCCGAGAGTACCCCACTGGGGTAGGCGAGGTATACACCCCCCCCCTTTGTGGTGTTGTCTCGTATAAATACCCTCCTCTTGGTAGAAATACTCTCAAAAGTATTGTTACTATACCCAAATTACCTTAGCCGTATACCTTGTTGTATTCTAAGGTTATACCTATACAAAAAGCCGGAAAATACTATTATACTTCCCGTCAGTCACAAAAACCGAAACCCTAGGGAAAATCTCCATAGTTAGTTGGAGTTTTGTGTAGAAGTTGGTTAGAACTTCTAAGGGTGGTTTGGAGCGGGTTGGAGCGCACGGAGTTGGAGCTAAACGTTGCCCAGGATCGACATCTATACTTGGATAATTATGGGCTTATCGAGGTAATTATCTTGTCCCCCTATTGTAATTGGAGATTACATGTTGTAGGAATATATAGTTGAAGTATACTATATATAGAACTGAACATAGCTTTGTGGCAATGTCTTTGGACTTAAGCCTGAATTAAAAGAAGAGAACTGAACTGTAATTACGTAGGACTGTATTACAGTAGACTTGTGTAAGTTTGACGGGTAGGGAAGGGCTGCCCAATTTTTCCCGTAGGATCTTGTATCTAGATTTATTCTACCGAGTAGTCTAGACTTTGATAGACTTGTATAACCTGTATAGGTTGAATGTTCTGCAGTAGCGTGTCTACTTGAGAAGGTGGACCGAGCTAGCGGGTTATAGCGTGAGCGATTTGCTAATAGTCGATAATCGTCGCGAGGTATGTGATCCTCTTCCTATCTCTTCCAAAGATGATATGTGTAACTATGTAGTACGGTAGCGACGTGTGTTAATTGAACGTAGTTATACGGCAATGTCTTTTGACTTAAGCCCGAATAATAATAATCTTGAAGTAGTTCAAGAGAATTAAGAACTGTTTTTTAAAGAAGAGTAATACTCGGTTTTAAAATCTTAAGAGTTATACTAGCTTTATGGGAAGTTAGGTATAATGGCTTAAGAGAGATAAAACGAATGTATTATTTATTTTAAGTTAAGAGACTTGATCTTGTAAGATAAGAGACTTAACTTAAATGAATTATATGAATTTTGTGAAACCTCATTCGTGAGAAATGAGTACTTGGTTTTTAAAAGGGATAATGTTTCTTGATTTGGAAATCGAAATGTGTATCGACAAACCAACTGCGGCGTTAATAAAGGAAAGGTATTGAATAATTAAGTATTATTAAAACCAAGAGAAACTTCCATCTGCATGAAGCTAAGATGAGACAAAATGATATTTCTAGATCATAGGTCTTTGTAATAAGATTGTTATAAACAAGAATATCCTACTCACATAATAAGGCTTATGTTTCAGATTGTTTAAAAGAGAATTATATTCTTAAATGAATAAGACTATGAACTACGAAACCTTTCTAAATTAAGAAACGTGAACATTTGAAATTAGGCAAACTTGGACGTTTGGAAAATAATGTTGTTACTTGATTTTACAAAGGTAAGTGTTTTGGTTTACTTAAAAATACAGTCACTCTATTTTATACTACGGGTATTATGTGACCTATGTGAAAGAAACGAATCTTTTAAAGATTTAATGTATGAAGTACTTTGGGGATGAATACAAACTTGTTAGTAGAAAGTACCTTGTGTGAACAACTTGATTGTATTGGTTTGTGATAGCCTTGTATTACTTTCTTGTTGATTTGTTAAGTAAATATGCTAGGATGCTACGTGTGTTAGTATCTTGTGATGTTTGTGTAAAGGGGTTTCCCCTCGATTGCGCTTAAATTGTTTCACTATCCGATATGTTGGTATTGTACCACTCACCTTGACTTTCCGAGGTTAAGCCGCCTCCGACGCGGGTAGACTCGGTGATGCAGGACCGTGATTCGAGAATACCTCGTGCGGTCCGGGGGCTTTCTTGCGAGCTACGAGAGTTCCAGTTAGTGTCGACCTTTATGGTCATGCGGTCTGTGGCCATGCGGATCGCGAGTCTAGGCGGATCCGGAGTAGCTACCGATGCGGGTTATACCATGCGGCCTATGAGCTTGGCCTATGCGAGTCGCGAGAGTTCGTGGCTAGACGCGCACATTTGATATCACGGTAGGCGTGACGGCTTTGATCATGTGACGATGCAGACAGATATCATAATCTGATTTATGACCTTGTTAGTACTGGGTGTTAGTAGCCTATGCCTTCGTTACCCTGCATCGCTTACTTAGACACAGTGGGACTGGTTTTCATGTGTATTCCTTGGTGCTTTTATATCATAGATCGGCGGCGGTAGGAAGGTATTCCACGGGCATGATTGATGTTGTGGGCGTGAGACCCATAGTTATATTTGAGTGATGACTTTGAGGCGAGTCACGACTTGATACCGCTTATTTATTGTGAAGCGTAGTTTGTTTATCATACATGTCTCTGCTTTATATAGATCGCTATGATTTCATTTACGATTTATTTCGCCACATACTTGCACAAATTATGCGACCTCGCCGGGGTTGCGTCATGCCGCAGTAAGGTACACCGCGTTGATTCTCGCTCTTGGGGTCAGTTCAGCGTTTGGGAAAGCTCCGTTTCTCGAGGCTTATCTTCGTATAGTCCCTGTTGTTGTAGGCTACATTCGGGGTATGGCCCCATCCCCGTCGTTGTTGTCATTCATTCGTAGAGGTCTCAGAATCTTATTGTGGCGGGGTTTGTAAAAAGGATTAAACTGTTCATTTTGAAAGAGTTGTTTTTTTATATATATGCCGAAAGGCAACTTTTCTTCAGAAACATGTTTCCTTTGCATCATTTCATATTGTGTTTTATGTTCGCCGATTACACGATGTTGTATCACTAGGGTGCCCGGTAGGCACGATCCGCGGCCGGTTCGGTCGTGACAAAAGTGGTATCGAGCGATTAATCCTCGGAAGGTGTCTGACCTTATCCATGAGTCTTGATTATCGTGTGTTGTGCACCACACCAATAATCGTGAGGCTATAGGATATTTAGGATTGGTTTCTATTCTTCTCACTCGAGATCGTGCCTTAGAGCCGTGTTGTAAATTGGACCCTCTAACGTATTTCTTTCCACTACCGTTATGCCTCCGTAGGCAACCCGCCCGGGAGGGCAAGGCGGCCGAGTGGAGAGTTCGAGGGTTACGAGGCACGTGCCCAATCTTTACCTAGGTAGTGCTTCATTCGGGAAGTTCTGCGACATCACTAGCCCGGAAAGTTTAGCACGCAGCGATTCCATCTGCCATGATATTTGAACCTTCGGGCCCACGGCCGAGCAGAATATAGATTGCAGCAAGACCACATTACTAACTATGGATTTGGCTACCGAGAGTATACCGTTGTATGCGAGGCTTGATGAATATCTAAGTGAGGTTGTGCAAGAGTAATTCTTGATTAGGCTTGGCATGGCACGTATGCGGGCTTATGCGCGAGCCAAGAAACGTAGATCGATGGATTAACGAAGGAGCGAAGAGGCGAGCGGCGAGTCCTTTGGCAACTTTCGAGGTAGTCGCTCACCGCCAGATTAGATATGCACCGCCACAGCAGTGGTCTTCCACGGATTTCGGGACTTTCTGAGTATCGCGAGGAGTCGAGAACTCAGGCTTCGGTTCACAGTGTGACAGACGTCATCCCGGGGAAGGACATCTTTTAGATTGGTACTTGTTGTACCTCTGACCGTCAGGGTCTGATGTCGAAAGAGTGTCCTAGTAGGAGGACTTAGCCTTCAGATCGGTGGGTAGTTCGTCATCTTCCTATAAGCCTACGGGCGAGTTTGATTAGAGCGACAAGGGAGTGAAGCGATAAAGTCGCATGTCTTTAACCCTCTAGAGATTAGTATGTGTGATAAGGTGAGTATACCTTAAGTGCTATGTTCTGATAGCAGGGTGTTAGTTGTGATTAGAAATCATGGTGGGTTAACCAAGTAAGATTTGGGGGATAGAGAAGGTGTGAGCCTTAGAGTTTTATACGTGGAGACCTTAGAGGTAAGGCCATCTCGAGTAAAGGTGTAGTGTTAGGTTTGATCCTTATCAGAGTGCATAGTGCACGTGAGCTATGGTTGTGGGATAAGTCCCTGAGTAGTGCGGAATGAAAGAGGGTAGTTGAGCTAAGAAGACCGCTAGGTTTTCGTAACATGATTAGAGAGATTGCTTCGGATCGGGGAGCTAGTGTTTTGCGCATTGCCGGGTCGGGTTGAGGCCATGCCGGGTCAACCCGCGCATGTATGGTGGTGGTCGGTTGTGGTGGTCACGGTGGTAGGTCACGAGGGTGTTAGGCCCAAGTTTAGTTAACATTGTCTGAGTTCGTGGATGCGTTCGACCCGATGTCGGCCGGCGAGGTCACCGTCTTGTCTTCTAGCAAAGACCGTAGTAATGTTGATTATATCGTAGGTTGTAAGGCTGCACGGTGCCTACCTTCACCTTATGACAGATGGAGCCAGTGCGGTTTCTTTTTCGGAAGTTTTACGAGCGGGGTTAAGAACTCGTAAGTCTCGAATCGCGTTCGCCTCGCCGGCGGTGTGATTTCAGGGGTAGTTGTGGGGATTGTTGTCTCCTGTGGTGAGAGTGTTTAAGCTACCCTTTCAGTGTTCAGATGTCGCCTTATGAAGCCTTGTATGAGCGGAAGTGTAAGTTGCCGGTCGATTGGTTCGATGTTGGCAAGGTTCAGATAATTGGTTCAGGCTTGTTCCAGCAGACTGTGGATAGGGTGTGACGAGTTTTGGAAAACAGAGGAAACTTAGCCCGAGTTACTTTGGGCCTTTTTGAGTTCATGTGAAGAATAGGCCAGGTTGCCTATATGTTAGCATTTGCCGTCCGACTTAGGAGGCAGTACGTCCGGTCTTTCGTATTGTTATGTTCGGGAAAGTATCGGAGATCCATCCAGAGTGTTCCCAGTTAATGATGACCACGTTAGAGATAGTAACCCCCGAGTTTTGGAAGCGATGATCGTGAATGTGGTAGGTTATGAGAAAGAGTTCGAGTGTACAAGAAGTGTCGACATCCTCGTGATCGATGCGATCAGGTACCATTTGTTGGGTCGCCGGAGTGACACTAGAACCTCGCGGCAAAGTGACAAAAGTGGTATCGGGAAGAAGCGAGCATGTATGGCGAGCATAGATGTGATCATTTCGTTGTAAAGAAAGGGTGCTAAGGGAGTATACTTTAGACCTCGAGTAGGAGCTTTTACGATGCTAGAGGTGTTTCCTCGTGGGCTTGGATGTAAGTATTTTGCGCAGTTGTTTCTGTGGCCATTTGTGGCAGGATTGTTCTCGTAAGTATAGTAGTGAAGACTATACTGGCGCACGTTTGTTTTGAGACTTAGAAGGAACATTCGGGACGAATGTTTCTAAGGAGGGGAGAATGTTATACCCCGTATTTCCAGAGTATGTACGTAAGGACGTACGTAGAAAATTTGAACTTGAGAATAGGCTTGGCCGAATTATTTTTGTGCACAACACCCGGTTAGAGTCGTTTTTGGACGCAACGGTTCCACGACTTTCGTAGGAAAATTCCGCTATGTCATTTTTAATTTTGCGGATTTTTCGGAGAGACGAAACATTTTGGACCAACGAGAGGGCGACACTTGGCACCCTCTCATTGGTGGCGGTAAAGTGGACGATTGGTGGCCTTGTTGGTCAAGGGGTTGGTAGGATATTTTGTGGTAGATGGATAAGGTGCACTTGGCAAGATCTTGGCCCTACACTTGCCTTGCACTTGGCAAGATCTTGGCCATTGGTTGGCCTTGGCTTGTCCTATAAATACCCCCCTTTGGAAGACTTCTTCATCCATTCCTAAATTTCCTTAAGTGTTAAAATCCTCCCCCCCCCCTTTGTGTGGTGTCTCGTCCTCCCCCCTTGTGAGGCCCCCTTGGCCGAGAGCTTTTACCCCCCCTTGGCCGAGAGTACCTCCCCCTAGTGGGGTAGGCCGAGGGGTATACACCCCCCCCCTTTGTGGTGTTATCTCGTATAAATACCCTCCTCTTGGTAGAAATACTCTCAAAAGTATTGTTACTATACCCAAATTACCTTAGCCGTATACCTTGTTGTATTCTAAGGTTATACCTATACAAAAAGCCGGAAAATACTATTATACTTCCCGTCAGTCACAAAAACCGAAACCCTAGGGAAAATCTCCATAGTTAGTTGGAGTTTTGTGTAGAAGTTGGTTAGAACTTCTAAGGGTGGTTTGGAGGAGTTGGAGCGCACGGAGTCGAGCTAAACGTTGCCTGGATCGACATCTATACTTGGATAATTATGGGCTTATCGAGGTAATTATCTTGTCCCCTGTAATTGGAGATTACATGTTGTAGGAATATATAGTTGAAGTATACTATATATAGAATGAACATAGCTTTGTGCAATGTCTTTGGACTTAAGCTGAATTAAAAGAAGAGAATCGAATCAATTACGTAGACCGTATTCAGAGACTTGTAAGTTTGACTGTGGGAAGGGTGCCCAATTTTCCGTAGGATCTTGTATCTAGATTTATTCTACCGGTAGTCTAGACTTTGATAGACTTGTATAACCTGTATAGGTTGAATGTTCGCAGCAGATGTGCTACTGAGAAGGTGACCGAGGCTAGCCGTTATAGCCAGAGCGATTTGCTAATAGTCGATAATCGTCGCGGTATGTGATCCTCTTCCTATCTCTTCCAAAGATGATATGTGTGTAACTATGTAGTACGGTAGGCGACGTGTGTTAATTGAACGTAGTTATACGGCAATGTCTTTTGACTTAAGCGATAATAATAATCTTGAAGTTCAAGAGAATTAAGAACTTTTTAAAAGAAGAGTAATACTTGGTTTTAAAATCTTAAGAGTTATACTAGCTTTATGGGAAGTTAGGTATAATGGCTTAAGAGAGATAAAACGAATGTATTATTTATTTTAGAAGTTAAGAGACTTGATCTTGTAAGATAAGAGACTTAACTTAAATGAATTATATGAATTTTGTGAAACCTCATTCGTGAGAAATGAGTACTTGGTTTTAAAAGGGATAATGTTTTACCGATTTCTGAAATCGTAAATGTATCGACAAACCAACTGCGAGCGTTAATAAAGGAAAAGGTATTGAATAATTAAGTATTATTAAAACCGAGAAACTTCCATCCGCATGGAAGCTTTGAGACAAAATGATATTTCCTAGATCATGGCTGCTGTAATAAGATTGTTATAAACAAGAATATCCTACTCACATAATAAGGCTTATGTTTCGCAGATTGTTTAAAAGAGAATTATATTCTTAAATGAATAAGACTATGAACTACGAAACCTTTCTAAAATAAGAAACGTGAACATTTGAAATTAGGCAAACTTGGACGTTTGGAAAATAATGTTGTTACTTGATTTTACAAAGGTAAGTGTTTTGGTTTACTTAAAAAATACAGTCACTCTATTTTATACTACGGGTATTATGTGACCTATGTGAAAGAAACGAATCTTTTAAAGATTTAATGTATGAAGTACTTTGGGGATAGATACCCGAACTTGTTAGTAGAAAGTACCTTGTGTGAACAACTTGATTGTATTGGTTTGTGATAGCCTTGTATTACTTTCTTGTTGATTTGTTAAGTAAATATGCTAGGATGCTACGTGTGTTAGTATCTTGTGATGTTTGTGTAAAGGGGTTTCCCCCTCGGTTGCGCTTAAATTGTTTCACTATCACCGATATGTTGGTTTTGTACCACTCACCTTGACTTGTTTCCGAGGTTGCCGCCTCCGTCGCGGGTAGACTTCGGTGATGCAGGACCATGATTCGAGAATACCTGCGGGTCGGGGCCTATGCGAGCTACGAGTTCCGTGTTAGCGGCCTTTATGGTCATGCGGTTCTGCGCTGGCCACTGCGAGTCCAGCGGATGCCGGGAGTAGCTACCTCGACGCGGGGTTATACCTCATGCGGGCTATGAGAGCCTTTACGCGGAGTCGGAGAGTTCCGGGGCAGGACGCGCACATTTGATACTGCGCGGTACGACGGCTTTGATCATGTGACGCCCAGGCGGATATCATGATACGATTTATGACCTTGTTAGTACTGCGTAGGTGTTAGTAGCGCTATGCCTTCGTGACTTACCTGCATCTTTACTTAGACACGTGTGGGACTGGTTTTCATGTGTATTCCTTGGTGCTTTTATATCATAGATCGCCAAGCAGCGAAGGTATTCCACGCATGATTGATGTTGTGGGCGTGAGACCCATAGTTATATTTGAGTGATGACTTTGAGGCGTGAGTCCCCGACTTGATATCGCTTATTTATTGTGAATCGTAGTTTGTTTATCATACATGTCTCTGTTTTATAGACCGCTATGATTTCATTTACGATTTATTTTCGATTTCACATGCACTGTTATCGACCTCCTTCGGCCGTTCATGCCGCAGTAAAGGTACACCGCGATGCGTTGATTCTCGCTCTTAGGTCAGTCAGGCGTTTGGGAAAGCTCGTTTCTCCGAGGCTTATCTTGGTATAGTCCTCGTTGTAGGTGCTTACATTCGGTATGGCGAACTTCTATCGCGTTGTTGTCATTTCATTCGTAGGTGCAGAGTAATCTTGTTGTGGCGGGGTTTGTAAAAAGGATTAAACTGCTCATTTTGAAAGAGTTGTTTTTATATATATCTTAAAGGCAACTTTTCTTCGTAAACATGTTTCCTTTGCATCATTTCATATTGTGTTTATGTTCCGCTGATTACTCGATGTTGTATCACTAGGGTGCCGGTAAGGCACTATCCGCCCGGTTCGTCGTGACAAAAGTGGTATCGAGCGATTAATCCTCGAAGTTTGGCCTTAAAAGTTTAGGCATGGCACGCTTTTGGGCACAACTCACTCGAGGAATCGTTTTCCGACGAAACGTTTTACAAGACTCGTAGGATAAATTCCGGCTATGCCATTTCTAATTTTTGCGGATTTTTCCGAGAGACGAAACACTTTGGACCAACGAGAGGGCGACACTTGTCACCCTCTCATTGATGGATGTGAGGCGGAATTGAGGCCGATTGGAGGGTCCAATTTTGTCTTGGAGTTGGTAGGATATTTTGTGTGCAAGTTGGCCAAGGACACTTGCCCTAATATTGACCTTACACTTGCCTTGCACTTGGCATAATCTTGGCCATTGGTTGGCCATCCCTTGACCTATAAATACCCCTCTTGTGATGAAGAGTTCTTCATCCACAAAAGCCTTCCAAGTCTAAAATCCTTCCCTCTCCCTTGAGCCTCTTTTCGTCCAAACACCTCCCCCCCTTTTGGAGAAGCTTAGCCGAGGCTACCCCCCCTAGCCTAGCCGAAATCTACCCCCCTCCCTTGGTAGAAAAGTTGCCTTCTAGTATTGTTATAATGCCCAAAATACCCTAGCCCAAATCCCTTAGTACTTAGTAGAAGTTGTGAAGAACTTCTAAGGTTTCTGGAGCTATCGGAGCGCATAACTTAGGAGCTAAGCCTTGCTCCGATCGACTTTATCTAGGATATTATTGGGCTTACCGAGGTAAATAATCCTAACCCTTTTTTTGTATTAGAGAATACATCTGTAGTAGTATAAGAATAAGTATTAAATACTTAGAAGAATATTACTGAATAGAATTGAATGTTATCACAAGAGAAGGGTTTTAAAAGAAGAATAATCAAACTGTACTTACTTAGGACTGTTTTCACAGTAGACTTGAGTAGCTCACCGGGTAGGGAAGTGCTGCCCAATTTTCCGTAGGATATAAAACCCTCTGCTTAGAATCACATGTAATAGTCCGAACGTTGATAGACGTGTTCGACTATTATAGTCGATTCTTCTGCGCGACATATTCAACTTCGGTGGATTTCGTAGAAGGTATGTGATTCTTCCTAAAGCATGATATTTTAAAATATATAGTATGGTAGACGTACATGTGTTAACTGAATAATAACTACGGCAATGTCTTTCGACTTAAGCCTGAATAATACTTACGGCAATGTCTCGCGACTTAAGCCTGAATAATAAGGATCTGAAAGCATTTCAAAAGATTACTGAATCATTTTTAACAGAAGAGAACTAATTGGTTTTTAAATAGAAGCTTAAGAGTTATACTAGCTTTATGGGAAGTTAGGTATAACCACTTAAGAATGATAAAAGAAACAGTTTGCCTATGTGTTTATAATGCACTTATATTGATTTGTGAAAAGAATAAATAAGATGGTTTGATAAGTAGACATGATATGATGCTATGTGTGTTAGTCTTGTAACGTTTGTGTAAAAGAGTATTCTTGTTAGGCTTATGTTGTTTAACGATAAGTGTTAGGTTAGTGTAATATCACTCACCTCTTGACATATTACCGGGTTAAGTCGCCTCCGATGCGGGTAGACTCGGCGATGCAGGACCATGATTCGAGAATACCTCATGCGGTCCAGGGACCTATGCGAGCTACGGGAGTTCGAGGTTAGTGTGCGGGTTATACCTCACGCGCCTATGTGGCCACGCGGACTACGAGTCGGGGCGATGCCGAGGAGTAGCTACCCTCGACGCGGGTTATATACCCTACGCGGGCCTATGTGAGTGGCCTATGCGACTACGGAGTCCGAGATTAGGCTTGCATGGTGATACTACGGCAATTGGCCTGCTTGATCATTTGCGGCCTAGAAAAGACTCATGCTTACCTATTGTTGCTCTTGTTTATGATGTGACACTATGTATGTTACCTTGGTTGTTTCATACATATATGTAAACTGATTTTAAAAATGATATGTTTTCATTTAAGTACTTCTGATTTACAGCCGCATACTTAGTACTGTTCTCCTTGCGAAATGCGTTCATGCCGCAGTGGCAAGTGTGCTAGATCCACATCTTAGGATCTCTTTGCATTGGTGTCGTGAGCTCCATCTTCTCTCAGAACGACTGCCGGCCCCATCGTGCCTTACCCCTGCACCCTAGTGATACAACATCGAGAAAACCAATGGAAAATAAAACTTACACAAGAAACAAGATATATGAACATAAACAAAGCCAACCAAAACGGTTGCCTTCGATATACATAAAACGAACAGCTTTAATCCTTTACAACCCCGCCCACAACAGACTACAGCACTCTAAGATTTACAACGACTATGACGGACAGGCCCCGCCATACCCCGAATGTACAAGAACCTACAACTCGGGGAACACATACTAAAAGATAAGCTCAAGAAACGGAGCTTCCCAATACGCTGAATCGTGATCCTAAGAGCGGGGATCCACGATCGATGTACCTACTGCGGCATGAACGCACCCAAGGCAGTCAAGATAACAGTACCAAGTATGTGAAATCAGAAAATATCAGAATGAAATCATACTAGTCTATATAAAGCGAGACATGTATGATAACCAAACTACGCTCACAACATAAAATAAATATATCGAAATGGGACTCACGCCTCAAGTCATCACTCAAATATAACTATGGGTCTCACGCCCACAACATCAATCATGTTCGATCATGGCCGCATGCCCCTAATTCTGCATCGGTGTAGACATGTCCATGATGCAACAATAATACCAATGCCCCATGGCCACATGCCCCGAATTCTACCTCGGTGACACGCCCACGTGACATCAACAATAATATATCGTGATCAACCCGCCGCACGGCCACATGCCCCGAATTCTACCTCGGTGTAGACATGTCCATGTAACCACAATAACAATATATCGGTAATCAACCCGACCGCACCGCATGCCCGAGTTCGTCGGTAGACACGTCCATGTGACATCAACAACAAGACAAGAATCAAAATGGAAACATACCCGTGGAATTCTCCATCACCGCCAAGACGTCCAAGTAAGTTCTCAACAAGTCGACCGCCTCTATCGAGACGCCAGAACACGTAAATACCACACTTGCACAACAAAGGCTATCATCATAAGCATAGGCAAGTTTCACAACAACAAGCATAGGCAAGTTTCACACAACTCAAAGTACTTTCATTTTATGCCAAAGTCCGGGGTTTTAACCCCAAAGTACTACATACGTTAAGTTCTTTTAAAAGAGATCCATTACTTTTATAAAAGTCACCCGATACCCGTAGTATTAGAATGACCAACCCACCTTCCTTTTCAAAATCAAGTAACAACATTCTTTTCCTAAGTTCCGCTTTGCCTAGTTTCAATTACTCAAGCTTCTCATTTTCAAATGGTTTCATAGTTCCCAAACTTAATCACTGATTCCTTTTAGAACAATTGAGTAACATATGTCATATATGTGAGTAGTTTATTCTTGTTTATAACGATCTTATTACAAGAACCATGATCTAGAAAATGTAATATCATTTTGTCTCATCTTAGCTTCTATGCAGATGGAGGTTTCTCTTGGTTTTAATACAACACATCATTATTCAATACATTTTCCTTTATTAACGCTGCAGTGGTCCTGTCGATACACATTCGATTCCCAAATCAAGAAACATTATCCCTTTAAAACCAAGTACTCATTACTCACGAATGAGGTTTCACACAAACATCCACATTAAAACAAATAAGTTAAGTCTCTTATCTTATAAGATCAAGTCTCTTAACTTCTAACATCAGTAAACCATTTTCACTTACATAAGGTCGTTATAACTAACTTCCCATAAAGCTATTATAACACCCTATGTTTTAAACCAACCAAATCACTTAGCACATGTACGTCTACCGTACTACATAGTTCACAACAATCATGCTAGAAAAGATATGAAGAGGTTCACATACCTCGCGACGATTTATCGACAATAAGCAAAATGCTCCAAGTACTACAACCTTGCTAGCCCTTTCCACTCCTCGAGTAGAATACGCTACTCTTAGTACTTTCATCTATAAAGGTCACAAACGTCTATTAACCCCAAAACACAAGTTTCTATCTTTCTATATAAAAATCTGCAAGACTCCCGCACACAACAGAAATCTCCTCCTCTATCGAGGCCGCCCCCAAGCCAACCCGGGGGGGGTTTTACACGTCTAATCGGACTTGTTCAATTCTACACAAGTCTCTTTGCAATACACCCTATGTAAATACAATTCGATTCGCTTATTCTTCAAAAAGTCAAAAGACATTGCGAATACTAAGTATAGTTCCATATATAGTATACTTCAACTATATATTCTAACAAACATGTAATTTCCAATTACAATAGAGGGACAAGATAATTACCTCGATAAGCCCAAAATTATCCAAGTTATAATGTCGATCCTGAGCAAGGTTTAGCTCCACTCCGCGCGCTCCAAACCACTCCAAACAACCCTTAGAAGTTCTAACCAACTTCTACTCAAATACTTCAACCAACTATGAAGATTTCCTTAGGGTTTCGGTTTGAGACTAAAAGGACAAAAGGTAGTATTTCAGGACTCTACGTACAGGGGTATCTTTGGAATACTACGAGGTCCAAGGCTAAGGTGTTTTGGGCATTATAACAATACTCGGGGAGTTTTTCTACACCACAACAAGGGTATTATCACAACGACTAGCAGTGTGGTACCCCACGGCCAAGGCACCACCACGGGGGAGGGAGGAGGCCCGCGGCCAAGACTCTCAAACGAGGGGGGGGATGAGTTGGACGAACTCAACACTAGAGGAGGGAGGGATTTTAGGCTTGGAAGGTTTCATTTGTGGATGAAGAGTTCATCAACATAAGGGGGGTATTTATAGCAAAACCAAAAGCCAACCAATGGCCAAGATCAAGCCATGTGCAAGGCAAGTGTAAGGCCAAGATCAAGCCAAGTGCACCCTAGACCCTACTCCTTAAAACCCTCACAAATATCTACACAAATATCTACCACAACTTGCCCCCTCAATTCGGCCAAGTCGCCCCACATGTTTCCATTGTGAGGGTGACACATGTCACCCTCCCTTTGGTCCAGAATGTTGCGTCTCTCGTAAAAATCCGAAAAAATACAAAACGACATAGCCGTAATTTTCCCTTCGCAAGTTATGTAAAACGTTGCGTCGAAAAACGACTCTAACCGGGTGTTGTGCACAAATGCCATTCGGCCAAGCCACGAGCGGGGTGACACGTGTCACCCTCCTATTGGCCTCAAAAACGTCTTCCAAAAAAATATCCACAATGGCCAAAATCTCAAAACAAAGTGGCTACAAAACCAGAATTTCTCCCGTGGCCCCACGTGACCATTTCCAAAATAAAATCTCAAAATTCTAATATAATCTATGAAGTCCAAATACCAAACTGGGAATCCACCCCATTAACGAACCTTTTTCTTCACAAATAACCGGAAACTTTTCCGAAAAACTCACATCTTTCTTTCTTTTCAAAATTTCGCAGACTGCACGACGTCCTCACATACATACCCCGCAACTACGGTATAACATTCTCCTCTCTTAGAAACATTCGTCCCGAATGTTCCTTCTCAAGACGGATATCGATGAAGTTCCTCTAACTAGCTTGTCAACGCCACACCGCCACGAAATAACACACGTTATCTTCCTTCCTTACTCGTCGTGCCCTTCTCGAACACTTGAACTCTCCCAAGACGTACCATACTTCACCATTACTCGCTCAAAACCTCCGAGTCACTACCTCCAAACTTGGTCATCTTACTAACCTCAAACTTCCTTAAGGCCATTCCTGCCTTTACGAACCGCTCGTCGAACGCGTCCACGAACTCATACGATGATCATACAAACTGGGCCTAGCATCCTCGTGACCCTACCACCGGCGCGACCACCCAGAACTGACCCCACCCCAAACCGGTTACGGGTTGACCCGCAAATGGTACTCAACCCGACCCCAACCGCGCTAAACTCTTGTTCCCGATCCGAACAATCTTACTAATTCACATCATGAAAGCTACCACTTCCATCTCACACTACCCACGCACTTATCACACAAATAAATCCCACGTATACTACTACTGCGATAAGGGTCAAAAATAAATCTTTAACTCAAGACGACCTTACCCCTAAGGTCTCGCCGTGACATAGTCTAAGGTTCACACTTACCATGCCCCCACGTATCCTCCCAACTAAGCATGTTTTCTAACTCACAATTAACACAACGCTATTCGTACATAGCACATAATAATGAGACCATCATAACAAGCATACCAAAACTCTAGAGGGTTAAGGATATACCGGCTACCGCCCACTCTAATCATAGGCCTCGCAGGCGCATAATCAGAAGGCGGCGAACCACCATCGATCCGTAGTCGAGTCGTAACATCCGTGCTACCCTTGGTCGGACAGCTCGCAAATGGCCCCGCTGGCCGCAAAATAACAAGCTCCCGCACCACGACACTCCAAATGCGGTCTACCACATCGACCACACCGAGGTAGGGTGACCGACCGCCAACACCCTTACTTCCTCGAAACTCAACCTCGAGCCACGACCGCTCCCGAATACTCAAGGTTGTGGAGGACCACTCAGACCGGGCGGAGGTACAAAACTAGTATGCCGAGGCGTCCGCCGAAAGTCACCAAAGGACCTCGCTGTTCGCCCTCTTCGCTGATCTTGGTCATTCCGCCGACCTCTCCGTGCCTCGCATCCCCAGGCACGAGCTCGCGTGCGGGCAATGTCCATGCCCGGTGAAGAGCTACTCCCGAACATGCCTCGACATGTAATCATCGAGCTCAGAACATATCGGTGCACTCGATCCTCCATACTAGCTACCAACGCTGGACGCACGCCAATGAGTCGAACTCACATTGTACTCCGAACCGCACGCCGCTCGTCTAAGCATCAAAAATCGTTACCGCCCTCCTCATCTGCGGAGGCAAGAAGTGCGTGAGGAAAGCCCCCGAAAACTCATCCCATACTGCTGGAGGTACATGCTCTCCCCGGGAAAGCTCCCATGAATCAAACCAATCGACTGCGGTATCACGCAGCCGATGCGAACTAAAGGTCACAGACTCGGTCTCTGAAGCCTTGATCACCCGCATGATCCGCTGTAACTGCCGGATGAACTCCTGCGGATCATCCTCAGGCCTCGACCCATAAAACTCTGGCGGCTACAACTCAGAAAGTCCCGTAGCCTCAAACTATCTGCTCGGGGTGAACCATCGTGCTATCGAATCGAACTGGCCCGGCCCACTATCTCATATTCGCCACGACTCGCCAAAGAATCGCCATCTCCTTATAACCCATCTCCTCCGCCCGCACGGTGGGACCGAGGCTCGTGTATCGCGGTCTCAGCAGCCATTGCTGCCTCTAACCTCTCGCTGGGCCGGCGGCGCTACAAAACCCGCCGTCAAGTACAACCTCGTGTATCGCAGGCTCGCGCTCGTACTCCTCTCAGATCTCACTAGCGGTTCCTCACTGTCTTGCCCTTCGTGGCTCTGGTTGCCTTAGCGGAGGCATAATCGTAAAACGAGACACGCTGAGGGGTCCAACTTACAACACCTCTAAGGCAAGATCTCGAATGAGAAGAATGGAAACCAATCCTAAATGTCTCACCTCCTCGATTATAGATGGTGCACAACACACCGATAATCAAGACTCTACTAGACACGGTGTAGGCACTTTCCGAGGATTAATCGCTCGATACCACTTTGTAACGACTGCCCGGCCCGTATCGTGCCTTACCCGCACCCTAGTGATACAACATCGAGAAAACCAAATGAAAATAAAACTTTACACAAGAAACAAGATATATGAACATAAACAAAGCCAACCAAAACGGTTGCCTTCGATATACATAAAACACGAACAGCTTTAATCCTTTACAACCCCGCCTACAACAGACTACGCACTCTAAGATTTACAACGACTATGACGGACAGGCCCCGCCATACCCCGAATGTACAAGAACCTACAACTCAGGAACACATACCAAAAGATAAGCTCAAGAAACGGAGCTTCCCAATACGCCGAATCATGATCCTAAGAGCGGGGATCCACGACCGATGTACTCTACCGCGGCATGAACGCAGCCGGGCGAGGTCAAGACAACAGTACCAAGTATGTGAAATCGTAAAAATATCAGAATGAAATCATACTAGTCTATATAAAGCAGAGACATGTATGATAACCAAACTACGATTCACAACATAAAAGCAAATATATCGGTGACTCACGCCTCAAGTCATCACTCAAATATAACTATGGGTCTCACGCCCACAACATCAATCATGTTCGCATCATGGCCGCATGCCCCGAATTCTGTGACGGCAGACATGTCCATGATGCAACAATAATACCAATGCCCTATGGCCACATGCCCCGAATTCTACCTCTGTAGACACGCCCATGTGACATCAACAATAATATACTGGGTGATCAACCCTGCCGCATGGCCACATGCCCCCGGAATTCTACCTCGGTGTAGACATGTCCATGTAACCACAATAACAATATATCGGGTAATCAACCCGACCGCATGGCCGCATGCCCCTAATTCTCGTGACGGTAGACATGTCCATGTGACATCAACAACAAGACAAGAATCAAAATGGAAACATACCCGTGGAATTCTCCATCACCGCCAAGACGCCCAAGTAAGTTCTCAATAAGTCGACCGCCCTCTATCGAGACGCCAGAATACGTAAATACCACACTTGCACAACAAAGGCTATCATCACAAGCATAGGCAAGTTTCACAACAACAAGCATAGGCAAGTTTCACACAACTCAAAGTACTTTCATTTTATGCCAAAGTCCGGGTTTTAACCCCAAAGTACTACATACGTTAAGTTCTTTTAAAAGAGATCCATTACTTTTATAAAAGTCACCCGATACCCGTAGTATTAGAATGACCAACCCACCTTCCTTTTCAAAATCAAGTAACAACATTCTTTCCTAAGTTCGCTTTTCCTAGTTTCAATTACTCAAGCTTCTCATTTTCAAATGGTTTCATAGTTCCCAAACTTAATCACTTGATTCCTTTTTAGAACAATTGAGTAACATATGTCATATATGTGAGTAGTTTATTCTTGTTTATAACGATCTTATTACAAAGCACATGATCTAGAAAATGTAATATCATTTTGTCTCATCTTAGCTTCTATGCATGGAGGTTTCTACCGGTTTTAATACAACACATCATTATTCAATACATTTTCCTTTATTAACGCTGCAGTTGGTCCTGTCGATACACATTCGATTCCCAAATCAAGAAACATTATCCATTTAAAAACCAAGTACTCATTACTCACGAATGAGGTTTCACACAAACATCCACATTAAAACAAATAAGTTAAGTCTCTTATCTTATAAGATCAAGTCTCTTAACTTCTAACATCAGTAAACCATTTTCACTTACATAAGGTCGTTATAAATAACTTCACATAAATCTATTATAACACCCTATGTTTTAAACCAACCAAATCACTTAGCACACGTATGCCTACCGTACTACATAGTTCACAAAAATCATGATATAAAAGATAGTAAGAGGTTCACATACCTCGCGACTATTTATAGACAATAAGCAAAATGCTCCAAGTACTACAACCTTGCTAGCGCTTTCCACTCCTCGAGTAGAATACGCTACTCTTAGTACTTTCACCTATAAAGGTCACAAACGTCTATTAACCCCAAAACACAAGTTTCTATCTTTCTATAGAAAATTAAAGACTCTCCCCGCAACAACAGAAATCTCCTCCTCTCTATCGAGGCCGGCTACCAAGCCAACCAGGGGGTTTACACGCCTAACCTGACGTGTACAATTCTCTACACAAGTCTACTGCAATACAAATTCTATGTAAATACATTGATTGATTCTTTATTCTTCAGCTTAAGTCAAAAGACATTGCGAATACTAAGTATAGTTCCATATATAGTATACTTCAACTATATATTCTAACAAACATGTAATTTCCAATTACAATAGAGGACAAGATAATTACCTCGATAAGCCCAAAATTATCCAAGTTATAATGTCGATCCTGAGCAAGGTTTAGCTCATCACCGCGCTCCAAACCACTCCAAACAACCCTTAGAAGTTCTAACCAACTTCTACTCAAATACTTCAACCAATTATGAAGATTTCCTTAGTGGTTTGGTTTGAGACTAAAAGGACAAAAGGTAGTATTTCCTGACTCTAAAGAGGTATCTTTGGAATACTACAAGGTACAAGGCTAAGGTATTTTGGGCATTATAACAATACTAGGAGTATTTCTATACCACAACAAGGGTATTATACTAAACGACTAGGCTGTGGTACCCCACTGGCAAGGCACCACAAAGTGGAGGGAGGAGGCCCTCGCCAAGACTCTCAAAAGAGGGGATGAGTTGGACGAACTCAACACTAGAGAGTGAGGATTTTAGGCTTGGAAGGTTTCATTTGTGGACGAAGAGTTCATCAACATAAGGGTATTTATAGCAAAACCAAAAGCCAACCAACGGCCAAGATCAAGCCATGTGCAAGGCAAGTGTAAGGCCAAGATCAAGCCAAGTGCACCCTAGACCCTACTCCTTAAAACCCTCACAAATATCTACACAAATATCTACCACAACTTTCCCCTCACGGCCAAGTCACGCCCACATGTTTCCATGCAGGTGACATGTCACCCTCCCGTTGGTCCGTAATGTTTCGCCTCTCGGAAAAATCCGCAAAATACAAAACGACATAGCCGGAATTTTCCTTCGCAAGTTATGTAAAACGCTTCGTCAAAACGACTCTAACCGTGTCATGCACAAATGTCATTCGCCAAGCCACTCAGGCGGGGTGACACGTGTCACCTCCTATTGGCCCTCAAAAACGCCTTCCAAAAAAATATCCACAATGGCCAAAATCTCAAAACAAAGTGTTCTACAAAATCAGAATTTCTCCTGGGCCCCACGTGACCATTTCCAAAATAAAATCTCAAAATTCTAATATAATCTATGAAGTCCAAATACCAAACTGGGAATCCACCCCATTAACGAACCTTTTTCTTCACAAATAACCGGAAACTTTTCCGCTTAAAACTCACATCTTTCTTTCTTTCAAAATTTCTCGCACTGCGTGCACGCCCTCACATACATACCCCGCAACTACGGGTATAACATCTCCCGAGGCTCTACTTGGGTATGCTCTCCTGTTGTAATTAGTTTTGCAGATCGTGGTATGGCGGCCCGTCCCGCCATAGTTGTTTACATTCCTGTGAGGTGCAGAGTCCTATTGTACATTTGGGATGAATCGCAAAACTTGGGTTATTTATATATATATGCCGAAAGGCAAGCTTTTCATCGATAAAGCGTGTCTCATTTACAACTGCTTTCATGTCTTGTTTTATATTCCACGATTACTCGATGTATGACTACTTGGGTGCGGGTAGTGCACTCACTTTAATTTAACGGGTCGTGACATTCTCTAATTACAACAGAAGGATAAGTTTATTTACCTCGATAAGCCCAAAATTATCCAATGTTTAATGTCGATCCTGAGCAACGTTTAGCTCCTACTCCGGGTGCTCCAACCCGCTCCAAACAACCCTTAGAAGTTCTACGCAACTTCTACTTAACACTCCATCCAACTATGGAGATTTCCTTTGGGTTGTGTTTTGTATCAAGAAGTATAATAGTATTTCGGGCTTTTCAGATAAGTGTAACCTTGGAATACTACAAGGTATATGGGCCAAAGTATTTTGGAATAGTAACAATACTGAGAGTATTTCAACCAAGTGGGGGTGTATTTTATGAGAACAACTAGGCAAGGGGGGGGGGGGGGGGTATCTCTCGGCTAGCACCACTAGGAGGGGGGGATACTTTCTGCCAAGGGGCCTTCTCAAAGGGGGAGGGGGGTGTTTGGACGAAACACTACCAAGAGGGGGAAGGGATTTTCAAGACTTGGAATAATTTTTAGATGAAGAAGTCTTCAAAGGGGGTATTTATAGGTCCAGCAATGGCCAACCAATGGCCAAGAGCATGCCCAGTGCAAGGCAACCGTAGGTCAAGATTCATCCATGTGTACCTTATCCATCTACCACACAAATATCCTACCTACCCAAGGCAACAAAAACGCGTGCCACTCCAAGCCTTTTGTCCACACTCCACCACTGAGGTGACAAGTGTCGCTTCTCGTTGTCCAAAATACGTCTCTCGGAAAAATCCGCAAAATTAAAAATGACATAGTCGAATTTTCTTCGCCAAGCTTTGTAAAGCGTTAAAAACGATTCTAATCGGTGTTGTGCACAAAAATATTTTCGCCAAGTCTACTTAAAGTTCAAACTTTTCGCGTCCTCACGCATATACTGAAATACGGGTATAACGATCTAACAACATGAGTACACATAACCCCATAATACGCAAACCGTCCTTTTCGGGGAGAGAACTTGTTATACCCTGTATTTCCAGAGTATGTACGTGAGGGCGTACATACAAAGTTTAAGTCTTAAGTTGGCATTAGGGACGAAAAATTTTGTTCACAACTACCGAAAAGAATCGTTTTCGACTAAACGCTTTACAAAACTTGAAGGAAAATTACGGCTATGTCATTTATATGTTTTATGGATTTTTCCGAGAGATGAAATATTTTGGACCAACGAGAGGCGACTTGTCACCCTCAAATTCGCGGATTCATGGGCGTTTCTGGACGATTTCAATGTCTTCGAGTAGGTAGGATATTTGTGATATTTTGTGTGGTAGATGGATAAGGTACACTTGCCCAAATCCCCACCCTACACTTGCCCACCACTTGTCTTGATCTTGGCCATTGATTGGCCTATAAATACCCCCCCCCCCTTTGTTGAAGAATTCTTAATCCACAAAAATTTCCTAAGTCTTGAAAACCCTTCCCCTTGGAGAGGCTCATCCAAAGAGCCCTCCCTCGAGAGGCCTTTTGGCCGAGAGGTACCCCTTCCTAGTAGTGCTAGCCGAGGGTACCCCCCCCTACCTTGAAGCTCTCGTAAAATACCCCCCCCCCCCTTGGTAGAAAGTATTCTCCAAGTGTTGTTACTATTCCAAAATACCTTGTAGTATTCCAAGGTTACCCCTATACTAAAAGCCCAGAAATACTATTATATTTCCCTTCAGTCACAAAAACGAAACCCTAAGGAAAATCTTCATAGCGGTTGAAGTATTGACAAGAAGTTGCGTAGAACTTCTAAGGGTTGTTTGAGCGGGATGGAGCACGAGTAGGAGCTAAACGTTGCTCGTGATCGACATTAGAACTTGATAATTTTGGGCTTATCGAGGTAAATACTCTTGTCCTTATATTGTAATTGGAAATTACATCAGTAGTAGTATAGAAATGAATATAAGATTCATAGAAGATAATTGAATCGTAAGGAGGATATTACGTAAAAGACTTGAATCAAATCACATCGTAAGAATATTAAAGAAGAAGATTAAACTGCATTTACATAGGATTGTATTTATGAGACTTGTGTAGCTTAACTAGGGAAGTGCTGCGATTTTCCGTAATAGAGAACCTATCGCTTAGAATGTTCTGCAGAAGTCTAGACATTGATAGACTTGTATAACCGTTATAGGTTGAAATCGCGAGTAGCGTGTTCTACTTGAAAGGTGGACAAGGCTAGCTTATAGCGGTGGAGCGTTTTGCTAATAGTCGATAATCGCCGCGGTATGTGATTCTTCCTATCCTCTTGAGCATGATATTTTAAAAGTATATATATATAGTGCGGTAGACGTACGTGTGTTAACTGAACGTGGTTTTACTGCGATGTCTTTTGACTTGAGTCTAAATATCAAGAATCTTGAAGTATTTCAAAAGAATTAAGAAACCTTTTTGAAAGAAGAGTAATACTTGGTTTTAAAAGCTTAAGAGTTATATCAGCTTTATGGGAAGTTAGGTATAACGACTTAAGAGAGATAAAAGGAATGGTTTATTGATTGTAGAAGTTAAGAGACTTGATCTTAAAAGATAAGAGACTTGACTTAATTAATTAATATGAATTTTGTTAAAAAGTGTGAAACCTCATTCGTGAGTAATGAGTACTTGGTTTGTAAAAGGAATAATGTTTTCATTATTTCAGAAATGAGAATAAGTATCGAACAAACCACAACAAATACTAATAAAGGGAAATGTATTGACTAATAAAGTATTATGAAAACCAGTAGAAACCTCCATCTGCATAGAAGCTAAGATGAGACAAAATAATATTACATTTCCTAGATCATGGCTGCTTTAATAAGATTGTTATAAACAAGAATAACCTACTCACATATAAGACATATGTTTCTCAAATTGTTTTAAAGGAGAATTATATCATTAAGTGATTAAAACTATGAACTACGAAACTTTTCGAAAATGAGAAACTTGAGCATTTGAAATTAGGCAAACTTGAACGTTTGGAAAATAATGTTGTTACTTGATTTTACAAAGGGAAGTATTTTGGTTTACTTAAAAAGACAGTCACTCTATTTTTATACTACGGGTAATGTGTGACTTTTGTGAAAGAAACGGATCTTTTAAAGAGTTAATGTATGAAGTACTTTGGGGATAAAAACCCGAACTTGTTAACATAAAGTAGAAAGTACCTTGTGTGAATAACTTGATTGTGTTGGTTTGTGATAGCCTTGTAATACTTTCTTGTTGATTTGATAAGTAAACATGTTAGGATGCTACGTGTGTTAGTATCTTGTGATGTTTGTGTAAAGGGGTTTCCCTTGTTGTGCTTATGTTGTTTAATGATAAGCTGTTATGTTAGTATTATATCACTCACCCCTTGACATGATACCGGGGGTTAAGCTGCCCTCCGATGCGGGGTAGACTCAGGCGGTCTGGGACCATGATTCGAGAATACCTCATGCGGGTCCAGGGGACCTATGCGGAGCTACGAGTTCCGTGTTAGTGTGCGGGTTATACCTCATGCGGTGCATGTGGCCGCGGATCGCGAGTCCGGGGCGTTGCCGGAGTAGCTACCGATGCGGTGAATACCTCATGCGGGCCTATGTGAGTGGCCTATGCGGGAGTCGGGAAGTTCGGAGACTAGACGCGCACATTAGATCTGCAGCGAGTGGCGGCCGATCATGGGCGTGCAGACAGATCTCGTGATACGCTTTATGACCTTGTTGGTACTGGGTTTTAGTAGTCGGCTATGCCTTCGATTTACCCCGCACGGTTTTATTATGACACGTGGGACACCGTGTTCATGTGTATTCCTTGGTGCTTTTATATCATAGATCACGGTGAGGAAGGTATTCCACGCATGATTGATGTTGTGGCGTGAGACCCGTAGTTATATTTGAGTGACTTTGAGGCGTGAGTCACGACTTGACATATTGCTTATTTATTGGAATCGTTAGTTTATCATACATGTCTCGCTTTATATAGACTACTATGATTTCATTTACAGATTAGCCACATACTTGCACTGTTGATCGACCTCGCTCATGCGTTACGCGTAGAAGTACACCCGTCGATCCTTGCTCAGGGTCACGCTCGCTTTGGGAAGCTCCGTTTCTCGAGGCTTATCACCGTATAGTCCTCGCCGTTGTAGGTAATTACATTCGAGGTATGGCGGGCCCCGCCCCGCCATTGTTGTCATATCATTCTTAAGTGCAAATGCATTGCCGCAGAGTTGTAAAGGGATGTAAATCGCTCGGATTTAAGTTTTTATATATATATGCCGAAAGGCAACTTTTCTCAGATAACTGTTTCATATTTCATGTCTTGTTTTATATTCCGCTGATTACTCTGATGTATGTCTACTTGTGTGCCCGGGGTAAGGCACCAGTCACGTGCCCGGGTTCGGGTCGTGACAGAACTTATCTCTCTATCAAAATCTAAATCATCAAGCGCCACCTTAAACGTATAGATTTTTAAAATCTACCAGCGATGTCACGACCCGATCCCGGGCCCGTTACTGGTGCCTTACCCCGGACACCCTAGTGATACAACATCAGAGAAAAACCAGCGGAAATAAAAACTCATGAAAGAAAACAGTGAAATAAGAACACAGACTAACCCAAACGGTTACCTTTTTGTACATAAATGAAAACTTGAATGCTATATCCTTACAAACTCCGCCCACAACAGGCTACTGACTTAAGAATTTTGAAACCATAATGACGGACAGTGGCCCGCCATGCCCTGAATAAACTAAAGTCTACTACTTCAGGGAACCGTACCACAGGACAAGCTTCCTGAGATATGGAGCTTTCCGAGAACTGAACAGCGATCCTAAGAGTGCGGATCAGCAAGCTATGTACCTCAACCTACGGCATGAACGCAGCCCCCGGGAGGTCGCATAACAGTACCAAGTATGTGAAAAAAAAATATCAGTAAATGAAATCATAATAGTCTATATAAAGGTGAGACATGTATGATAACCAAACTACAAGACACAACATATAGCGATCATGTCAAGTTAGGGACTCATGCCCGTGAAATCATCACTCAAATACAACCCGAATTTAACTCGCACAATGGCGCATGCCCAAGATCTCACCTCGGTATAAGCATGGCCCTCGAACCGCCCTAGTGGCCCATACCGTGGACTATCCAACGTGTGTATGCCCAAAGGAGATAACAAGATAACAATCCTGGAAGCATACGTGGGCCACCCAACGTGTCGGTATGTCCAAACAACTAACAAGATAATACTCATCGTGGAAGCATACCCGTGGGCTACCCAACGTGTGTCGATGTCCAAACAAATAACAAGAGAATACTCCTTTGTGGAAGCATACCCGTGGGCTACCCAACGTGTCGGTATGTCCAAACAAATAATGATAGCCGGCCCTCCATCGAGAGACTCGGTAGCACAAATCAAACCCTTGCACAACAAGGCTATCTCAACCAAGCATAGGCCAGTTACACACAACTCAAGGTACTTTAAACACTCCTTAACACAACGTCAAGTATACCATTTAAAACCCAAGTATCTAACCCCTTTAGGATCAAGGTACTCCTACCTTTTATAACCAAACCACTTATGTTTTTCCATCACAAAGAGTTCAATATTTGAAAACAAGTTACTTCTCTTTTTCCAAAAATCAAGTTATCATTCTAAATCCAATAATGAATCCATTTCTTTATTTTCCATAAAATCGTTATAACTAACTTCCCATAAAGCTATTATAACACTTTATGTTTTAAAACAATACAAGACAAAACCATGCCTTTCTTTTAAAACAAAACACTTCAAATTCTTAAGTCTATTTTCTTTTAGAAATCGAGTTCCTTACTTTGGAATTTTTAAGAAGATCAAAACTTGATTACAATAATTCTTATTAGAGCAGCCATGATCTAGGAAATGTAATACAATTTTGTCTTATCTTAGCTTCTATGCAGATGGAGGTTTCTACTGGTTTTAATATGATTAATTGTCATTACTTCTTTCCTTTATTAACGCTGCATTGGCTTGTTCGATTCTTATTCCCATTTCCGAAATTTATGTAACATTATTCTTTTAAAAACCAAGTCTCTTATCTCTTGAAATCAACAAACCATTTTTTTACCCACATAAAGTGGTTATAACCAACTTCCCATAAAGCCATTATAACACTTTATGTTTTAAATCAACCAATTACAACTACAAGCCCTTATGAGACCAAGAGGGCTCATTCTTTAACCACCGAGTACCCATTACTAACGAATAGGATTTTCCTACCTTTCAAACAATCAAGACCTTTACACTTCATATCAAGTCAAGGCACAACAAGGGAAATCAAATTCCTTTAACACACGTGCATCTACTGCACTATATATTTCACAAATAATCACGCCAAGAGGATAGGAAGAATCACATACCTCGCGACGATTATCGACGGTTAGCAAAATGCTCCACAAGACTATCCTCCTAGAAAGAATATGCTACTCGTAGTACTTCAATCCTATAAGGGTCATAAAACGTCTATCAATCTCTAGCTTCGAACGTAGAATAAACTAAGTGCAAGGTCCCTACATTCTACGGAAATTTGGACAGCACTTCCTTTGTTTCTACTTCTATGCCACCTTTTTCAAGGCCGAATTCAATAACCAAACGCCGCATTTAAGGCTCAATTGATCCAGCAAAATACAAGGGGATTACACGCCTAACAATACGTGTAAAATTCCGCCCCACAACAACACAAAATAAACCAATAGTTTCCATGCCATTCTTGGCCAACAATATAACCAATACTAACCCCTTTCAACTCTTTTCCAATCCAAGTTCTTAAGTCTAACATGATATCTAGCCCTAGACATCTTCAACAACTACAATCCCCCTTTACAACATGTGACGACCAAATTAGTAACCAAATTGAAGTTATCATCTTAAGGTTAACATGCCCGTTCGATTGATTTTCAACAAGACAACAAGATCCAAATCTATACAACTTAAATATAACAGCCTCAGGCTCATTTCTAAACTACTATAACAAGTATTAACTCATATCCAAGAGAAGGGGAAACTTTTACCTTTGGAGAAGCCCACAAAAGCCCCTTTCTTCCACTTCTTTTCCGTCAAACTCGTCCACCAGCGCTTCCCACAAGTTTACCCACACTTTTCCTTCTTGCCGCCGCTCCAACAATTTCCCCTAAGGCAAGGTTTCTTCAAGAAAAACTAGAGAGAAAGGGAGAGGATTTTCCTTGGGAGGGTTTTGAGATGAAATGGCCAAGTCTTCCAAGACTTGGCCCTAAAATAGGCCCCTTTCCTGGTCAAAAGGATGGGAGGGACACTTGTCACCCTCCCATAGGCTTTTAACAAAATATCCCCTGATTTTTGCCCTTTACCGCAGAACAATCCCGCCTCGGCGCCGCGGCGCTTCTACTTCCGAAAAGTTCCAGCATTCCGGAGCCGCGACGCTGCAACCCCCGCAGACTCCCAAGACAACCGCACGCGCCTCAGATTCCGGCGCGGCCACTGCACTGAACCGAAATCGCTTGCTCGATCGCACACCTAACTTGTAACTTCCATAACTTTCGACCCCGGTGTCCTATCGACGAATGGTTTGTTGTGTTGGGAACTAGATTTAACGGACTACACACTAGGCTTTTTAAACACCTCGAAATTCTTAACAACTGGGGTACAACACTCCAAGGTAGACTCAAAATCCGTCCAACACATGTTTGTCAACTTATCTTTCAACTTTCAAATCTTATATTTCTTGGTATGTTCTTATCTTATCTTCTTGAATTTACGGGGTGTAACAAGCGATGTCTTCTATTTTACGCAGCCACACTCGTACTTATCTTATTCTTGCTTGCGCGCTATCCTGAACTTATCCGGAAGGTCGTGGCCCTGACCGCCACACCAAACCAACTCCAAGTACATCCAAGGGCACTTAGCATAAACCCCTTCAAATTCGAGTATTTCTTACTTTCTGCATCAATTACCTCAAGTGAACAAGTCCCACTGACTTATTAAAAACAACAATGTCAAAGAAGGAAGGATAATTCACTGGTTACCCCCACTTTTCTTCCTTTCCACTCGATAACCGACTTACCGGAAAACTGGTACCGAATCAATTCTCTCTCTGTAGTCCACGTTGGCATAACAAGATGCCAACTAGTTCGTACTCATAATGACCTCAACGTCATTAATGACTCGCTAGGTCCGCTAGGTCCAACGATCGCTAGGTGCGCTGTGGTCCAACTAGACTTGGGCTTTGCACCCTCGTGACCCTGTCACATAGCGGGACTACTACCAACTGATCCCATTTCATTTCAATCTATGGGGTGACCCTTAATAGATCCCCAACCCGACTCGGCGTCGTATTTAACTCTTTTCCTTGGTCTATCTTAACTTTACTACCCGAGAATGCCTTATATATCTAAGGTCTCGGTGGTTATCAACATTCCTAGGCTCACAATTTCCACGCTTCAAGCCTAACTTATTAGTCCCCCCCCGTAGACGGTTACAAAAACTTCTCAATATACTATAATCGTGTTGTCTTGACCATAACAACCATACTTACTCCATACGGATCTCACCCGTACCATTCTCTTTATCATACTACGTAGCTTAACCTATTAACATAGTCTTCCATTAATTCCCTTAATAATAACTTCTTAAGGGTCCATTTCCTTCTCGCATGTACCATCATTTCCTAATTATCTCAAATTAGTCGTAAAACCTTGATGAGAATTTATTAAACTGTTTCATACCTCCCCGGTATTTATTTAGTCCTTACCAAATCCTGGTAATCTAAAATCATTTTAGGCAACACGCGTCTGACCCTCATACATAATTCCGCATAGTTGTATGTCACAATACCAACTACAAACATTACCAACCTGGATACGTGTTATATCCCGTATTTCCAGAGTATGTACGTGAGGGCGTACGTAAAAAAGTTTAGCCTTAAAGATTAGGCCTAGGACGTTTTTCGGGCACAACTCACAAAACGAATGGTTTTCCGACGAAACATTTTACAAAACTTGCGACGGGAAAATTCCGGCTATGTCATTTATAATTTTTTGCGGATTTTTCCGAGGGACGAAATATTTTGGACCAACGAGAGGGTGACACTTGTCATCCTCAAGTGGACGGTAAGTGGGCGTCCCCCCCCCCCCCCTTGGACGATGGGCATGTTTTGTGGCCCAAAACTTGGGTCCATGTTTTGTGGAGTAGGTTAGGGTGCACTTGGGCACATCTTGGCCCTCCACCTTGCCCCCACTTGGCTTGATCTTGTCCATCGGTTTCCCTATAAATACCCCCCTAAACTTGAAGACTTCTTCATCCCTCAAATGACTTCCAAGTCTTGAAAATCCCTCTCCCATTTTGTTGAGGCTCTCGTCCAAGAGTCCCCTCCCCTTTGAGAAGTGCCTCGTCAAACCCTTCCCTTCCTAGTGGCCTTTGGCCGAGAAGTACCCCCCCTCTCTTGAGTGTTGTTCTCGTGAAACACCCCCCCTTGGTAGAAAATACTCTCCAAGTATAGTTGCTATACCAAAAATACCTTAGCCTTATACCTTGTAGTATTCCAAAGATACCTCTATACGTAGAGTCTTAAATACTACCTTATGTCCTTTTTGTCTCAAACCGAAACCCTAAGGAAATCTTCATAGCCGGTTGAAGTATTAAGTAGAAGTTGCGTAGAACTTCTAAGGGTTGTTTGGAACGGGTTGGAGCGCCCAGAGTAGGAGCTAAGCGTTGCTCACGATCGACATTTAAACTTGGATAATTTTGGGCTTATCGAGGTAAATATCTTGTCTCCCTTTTGTAATTGAGTATATACTATTGAAGTATAAGAATTAAGTATAAGGTATATACAAGGTAAGTATATAAGAAGAGAATTGAATCAGATTTACATAGATCAGATTTACAGAGACTTGTGAAGTTTGACTAAGGAAGTCGCCTAATTTTCCGTAGAATCTTGATCTAAATTTATTCTACCGAGTAGTCTAGACTTTGATAGACTTGTATAACCGTTATAGGTTGAAGATCGCGAGTAGCGTATTCTACTCGGAGGGTGGAAAAGGCTAGCCTGACTACAAGATTGAGCGCTTTGCTAATAGTCGATAATCGTCGCGAGGTATGTGATTCTTCCTATACTCTCGAGCATGATATTTTAAAGTATATATAGTACGGTGAGACGACGTGTGTTAATCGAATAATAATTACGGCAATGTCTTTTGACTTAAGCTCGAATAATAATTACGCAATGTCTTTTGACTTAAGCCCTAATAATCTTGAAGTATTTCAAAGAATACATCAATCATTTTTTACGTAAGAGTAATACTTGGTTTTAAAAGCCAAGAGTTATACTAGCTTTATGGGAAGTTAGGTATAACGGCTTTAGAAAAGTGAAAGAATGGTTTACTGATTTAAGAAGTTAAGAGGATTGATCTTAAAAGATAAGAGACTTGACTTAATTGAATTTTGTTAAAAAGTGTGAAACCTCATTCGTGAGTAATGAGTACTTGGTTTTTAAAAGGAATAATGTTTTACTGATTTCGAAATCGTATAAGTATCGAATGCACCACGCAGCGCTTAATAAAGGGAAATGTATTGACTAATCAAGTATTATTAAAACCAAGAGAAACCTCCATCTCGCATGTGAAGCTAAGATGAGACAAAATGATATTACATTTCCTAGATCATGGCTGCTGTTATAAGATTGTTATAAACAAGAATAACCTACTCACATATAAGGCATATGTTTCTCAAATGGTTTTAAAAGAGAATTATATCATTAAGTGATTAAAACTATGAACTACGAAACCTTTCGAAAATGAGAAACTTGAGTATTTAAAATTAGGCAAACTTGAACGTTTGGAAAAGAACGTTGTTACTTGATTTTATAAAGAGAAGTGTTTTGGTTTACTTAAAAGATAGTCACTCTATTTTTTATACTACGTATCAGTGTGACTTTTGAAAGAAACGGATCTTTAAAGAGTTAATGTATGAAGTACTTTGGGGATGAAAACCCGAATTTGTTTAACATAAAGTAGAAAGTACCTTGTGTGAATAACTTGATCGTTGGTTGTGATAGCCTTGTAATACTTTCTTGTTGGTTTGATAAGTAAACATGTTAGGATGCTACGTGTGTTAGTAGCTTGTGACGTTTGTGTGGTAAAGGGTTTTTCCTCGATTGCGCTTAAGTTGTTTAACGATCAGCCGTTATGTTGGTATTGTACCACTCACCTCGACATGATCCCGAGGTTGTCGCCTCCGACGCGGGTAATACTCGTGCGCCGTGTGACTATGATTCGAGGATACCTCACGCGGTCCCGGACCCATGCGAGCTACGAGTTCCAGTTAGTGTGCGGCCTTTATGGTCATGCGGTCTATGCGCTATGCGGATCGCGAGTCCAGCGGATGCCGGAGTAGCTACCCTCGACGCGGGAATACCTCACGCGCCTACGAGGTTAGCCTATACGAGTCGCGGAAGTTCGTGTCTAGACGCGCACATTAGATATCGCGGCGAGTGGCCTTTGATCATGTGACGCCTAGACAGATCTCATGATACGCTTTATGACCTTGTTGGTAATGCGGTTTTAGTAGTCGGCTATGCCTTCGCATTTACTCCCAGACGGTTTATGATGACACAGCGGGACCGTGTTCATGTATTCCTCGTGCTTTTATATCATAGATCGCCGGTGAGGAAGGTATTCCACGGCATGATTGATGTTGTGGCGTGAGACCCATAGTTATATTTGAGTGATGACTTTGAGGCGCGAGTCCCCGACTTGACATCGCTATTTATCAGGAATCGTAGTTTGGTTATCATACATGTCTCCTGCTTTATATAGATCGCTATGATTTCATTTACTGATTTTCGCCACATACTTGGTACCGTTAATCGACTCCTTCGGCCGCGTCATGCCGCAGTGAGGTACACCGTTGATCCCCGCCTTAGTGGTCACAGCCACTTGGGAAGCTCCGCTTCCGAGGCTTATCATGTATAGTCCCCTCGCTGTCAGAGGTACTTACATTCAGGTATGGCGGGCCCCGCCCCGCCATTGTTGTCATATCATTCTTAGAGGTCCGTAGTAATCAGGGGCAGAGTTGTAAAAGAAAGGGACGAATCGTCGATTTGAGTTTTTTATATACATATGCCGTAAAGGCAAGTTTTCTCAGACATCGCTTCACATTTCATATTATATCATGTCTTGTTTTATGTTCACGACATTTAATGTATGTCTACTGGGTGCCCGGTAAGACACGACCACGGCCCGTTCGGTCGTGACAAAAGTGGTATCGAGCGCTTAATCCGGAAAAGTGTCTACGCATCGATTCGCAGAGTCTTGATTATCGGTATGTCGCGCACCACACCAATAATCGTGAGGCTATAGGATATTTAGGATTGGTTTCATTCTTCTCACTCGAGATCGTGCCTTGGAGCCGTGTTAAAAGTTGGACCTCTAACGTATTTCTTTTCCTTACCGCTATGCCTCCGCGTAAGGCAACCCGCCTGATGGGCAAGGCAATGGCGGAGCTGCGAGTAGAGCACAGAGGGTTACGAGGGCACAGGCCCAACCATCACCTGAGTTGGTGTTTCATTCGGGGAGTTCTGCTACGTCACCAGCCCCAGCAGAGTTTAGCACAGCGACAACAGTGCCTACTGCGACCATGATATATGAACCTTCAGTTCCACGACCGGGAACGGAGAATATAGATTGCAAAGAGGCGACCACATTAGCATGGATTTGGCTACCAGAGAGTATACCGATGTACCGCGAGTCTTGATGAATATCTAAGAGAGGGTCGTGCAGGAGTAATTCTTCAGTTAGGCTTGAGCATGGCCTGTGTACGGGCTTATGCACAGCAGGCCGAGAAACGTAGAGATCGACGGGTTAACCAAGGACAGCAGAAGAGGGCCAGATCAGCAAGGTCCTTTGGTAACTTTCGAGGCGAACCACCTCATCAGCAGATTAGATATGCACATCCACCAGTGCAGAGTGGTCCTACACGGAGTTCGTGACGCGGGATAAGCCGAGTTGGTCGAGCTCGAGCTTCCGCTCACGCTACACGAGGTTCCAACACCGGATTCGCTTTTTCCCGTTGTTCACAATGTGACAGGCGTCATCCCGGAGAATGTCGTCTTTTAGTTGGTACTTGTTTTACCTGCGGCCGTCAGGGCCATGTGTCGAAAGGATGTCCTAGTAGGAGGACTCAGCCTTCATGATCAGTGACCAGTTCATCATCTTCCCTAGCTATGCGCCCTACGGGGCAGGATTGATTAGAACGACAGAGGGAAGTGAAGCGGTAGATATAGGTATATCCTTAACCCTCTAGAGATTTGTGTGTGTGATAAGATGAGTATACCTTAAGTGTTATGTTCAGATAACATTGTGTAAATTGTGTTTAGAAATCATGGTTAGTTAACCGGGTAAGATTGGGGGATAGAGAAAGTGGGAGCCTTAGAGTTTTATACGTGGAGACCTTAGAGGTAAGGCCATCTCGAGTAAAAGAATTATTTTTTATGTTTGATCCTTGTCGGAGTGCATAGTGTACGTGAAGTATACTTGTGTAATAAGACCCTGAGTAGTGTGAAATGAAGGAGGGTAGTTGAGCTAAGAAGACCGCTAGGTTTTCGTGAATTTGATTAGCGAGATTGTTCGGATCGGAGCAAGTGTTTCTGCGAAAGTGGGTCGGTTGAGGCTACGCCGCGGTCAACCCGTAACTGTTTGGTGGGTCGCCGGGTGGTCCCGCCAGGTGGTCAGGATGTTAGGCCCCGCTTTAGTTAACCGTTGCACGAGTTCGTGGATGATTCGACGAAGAGTCGGGCCGACGGGTCACCCGCCTTATCTTTTAGTCAAACCGTACTCTGTGAGTAAGTTATGCGAGATGTTTTTATCAGAAGGTTGTAAGGTCGCACGAGGTGCCTACCTTCACCTTATGGCGCATGGTGGAGCCCGTGTTATGGCCGCTTTTTCTAGGAGGTTTTACCAGGCGCAGGTTAGGAACTCAGTAGTCTCGACCGCATTCGCCTCTGCCGGTGTTAGGATTTGTGGGTAGTCGTGAGGATTGTTGTCTCCTGTTGAGGGAGTGTTTTATAGCTACCATTTCAGTTTTCAGATCCTTTGAAGGGTAGGCCAGGTTGCCTATAGTGGGCATTGCCGTCCAACGTGGGAGGCAGTGCGTCCGGTCTTTCATGTTGTTATGTTCGAGAAAGTATCGGAGATCCATCCAGGGTGTTCCCCGTTAATGATGACCAAGTTGGAGATAGTAACCCAGAGATTTCGGAAACAGAAGCAGTAACAGAAATGTGGTAAGTTATGAGAAAGAGTTCGAGTGTACGACGAGTAAGGGAAGAAGCGAGCATGTGGTAAGAACATAGTTGCGATCATTTCTTTTGTAAGAGAAGGTGCGAAGGGAGTATCTTTTAGCCCTTGGGTGGGAGTTTTTGTAGATGATGGAGGTGATTCCTCGTGGACTTGGATGTAAGTATTTGCGCGTGTTGTATTGTGGCCAGGTGGCATGATTGTTTTCGTAAGTATAGCAGTGAAGACTATCTTCGCGCATGCTTGTTTTGAGACTAGAAGAACATTCGACGAATGTTTCTACGAGGAGAATGTTATACCCCGTATTTCCAGAGTATGTACGTGAGGGCGTACGTAAAGAAGTTTAGCCTTAAAGATTAGGCCTAGGACGTTTTTTGGGCACAACTCACAAAACGAATGGTTTTCCGACGAAACATTTTACAAAACTTGCGACGGGAAAATTCCGGCTATGTCATTTATAATTTTTTGCGGATTTTTCCGAGGGACGAAATATTTTGGACCAACGAGAGGGTGACACTTGTCACCCTCAAGTGGACGGTAAGTGGGCGTCCCCCCCTTGGACGATGGGCATGTTTTGTGGCTTGTTTTGTGGCTCAAAACTTGGGTCCATGTTTTGTGGAGTAGGTTAGGGTGCACTTGGGCACATCTTGGCCCTCCACCTTGCCCCCACTTGGCTTGATCTTGTCCATCGGTTTCCCTATAAATACCCCCCTAAACTTGAAGACTTCTTCATCCCTCAAATGACTTCCAAGTCTTGAAAATCCCTCTCCCATTTTGTTGAGGCTCTCGTCCAAGAGTCCCCCTCTCCCTTTGAGAAGGCCCTTGGCCGAAACCCTTCCCCCCCTTCCTAGTGGCCTTTGGCCGAGAAGTACCCCCCCACTCTCTTGAGTGTTGTTCTCGTGAAACACCCCCCCTTGGTAGAAAATACTCTCCAAGTATAGTTGCTATACCAAAAATACCTTAGCCTTATACCTTGTAGTATTCCAAAGATACCTCTATACGTAGAGCCCGGAAATACTACCTTATGTCCTTTTTGTCTCAAACCGAAACCCTAAGGAAATCTTCATAGCCGGTTGAAGTATTAAGTAGAAGTTGTGTAGAACTTCTAAGGGTTGTTTGGAGCGGGTTGGAGCGCCCAGAGTAGGAGCTAAGCGTTGCTCACGATCGACATTTAAACTTGGATAATTTTGGGCTTATCGAGGTAAATATCTTGTCTCCCTTTTGTAATTGAGTATTTAAAATTAGGCAAACTTGAACGTTTGGAAAAGAACGTTGTTACTTGATTTTATAAAGAGAAGTGTTTTGGTTTACTTAAAAAGATAGTCACTCTATTTTTTTATACTACGGGTATTGTGTGACTTTTGTGAAAGAAACGGATCTTTAAAGAGTTAATGTATGAAGTACTTTGGGGATGAAAACCCGAATTTGTTTAACATAAAGTAGAAAGTACCTTGTGTGAATAACTTGATTGTGTTGGTTTGTGATAGCCTTGTTATACTTTCTTGTTGGTTTGATAAGTAAACATGTTAGGATGCTACGTGTGTTAGTATCTTGTGATGTTTGTGTAAAGGGGTTTTTCCTCGATTGCGCTTAAGTTGTTTAACGATCAGCCGTTAAGTTGGTATTGTACCACTCACCTTGACATGATCCCGGAGGTTGCGCCTCCGATGCGGGTAATACTCAGCAACGGTGACTATGATTCGAGGATACCTCATGCGGGTCCCCGGACCTATGCGGAGCTACGAGTTCCGTGTACGCGCCTTTATGGTCACGCGGTTCATGTGGCCACGCGGATCGCGAGTCCAGCGGACGCCGGAGTAGCTACCCGATGGGGAATACCTCACGCGGGCCTACGAGGTTGGCGCGGCGCAAGGGAAGTTCCGTGGCTAGACGCGCGACATTAGATATCGCGCGAGTGGCGCTTTTTGATCATGTGACATTCGCAGACAGATCTCATACGCTTTATGACCTTGTTGGTCGCTGGTTTTAGTAGTCGGCTATGCCTTCGCATTTACCCGCATCGCTTTATGATGACACAGCGGACCCGTGTGTTCATGTATTCCTGTGCTTTTATATCATAGATCACGGCGGTGGCGGAAGGTATTCCACGCATGACATGTTGCGGGCGTGAGACCCATAGTTATATTTGAGTGATGACTTTGAGGCGTAGTCCCCGACTGACATGATCGCTATTTATCAGGAATCGTAGTTTGGTTATCATACATGTCTCCCGCTTTATATAGATCGCTATGATTTCATTTACGTGATTTTCGCCCATACTGGTACTGTTATCGACCTCCTTCGGCCGCGTCATGCCACGTAGGTACACCAGTTGATCCCCGCCTTAGGGTCACGCCAGCGTTGGGAAGCTCCGCTTTCTCGAGGCTTATCGGTATAGTCCCCTGCCGTTGTAGGTACTTACATTCAGGTATGGCGGGCCCCGTCCCGCCATTGTTGTCATATCATTCTTAGAGGTCCAGAGTAATGGCGAGTTGTAAAAGAAAGGGACGAATCGCTCGGATTTGAGTTTTTATATACATATGCCGAAAGGCAAGTTTTCTCAGACATCGCTTTCACATTTCATATTATATCATGTCTTGTTTTATGTTCCACGATTACTCGATGTATGTCTACTGGTGCCCGGTAAGGCACTACCACGCCCGGTTCAGTCGTGAAAATACGCAATCCACATAATCTTTCCCGGTCATCACGCTTTCTCGTAGCCGCAAACAATCAATATTTGTTAGGAGACAACCCTAACCATACAACTCTATCGCACGATCTTAGGGTGAGAAGAATGGAAACTAATCCTAAATGTCCCGCAGCCTCCTCGACATAGACGTGGTGCACAACACACCGATAATCAAGAATCTACTAGACACGCCTCAGAGACACTTTCCGAGGACTAATCGCTCGATACCACTTTTGTCACGACCCGACCGGCTCGCGATCGTGCCCTACTCCGCACCCCTTTCTGATACATCGAGAATAGCACGAACATACACAATGTATAAAATGCTTAAACATAAAATAACCACAAAGAGCCGATAAGGCCACCTTCCGTGAAATATACGTAATAGAACAATACATTTTTTTTTTTCTTTACAACCCAATCCACAATGTGACTACTGCACTCTAAGAACAATAACTCAAGTGATTGGGCCCCGCCATACCCTCGAATGTACAACAACCGACAATACTGTGGATAAGCCTCCACAGCGAGCTTCTCAACAATGAACAATGATCCCAAGAGCGAGGATCAAGAACTCAGACTCTACCATGCAGTATTAACGCAATTTCAAGGAGGTCGACAACATGTACCAAATATGTGAAACTGAAAGTACTGTAATGAAATCATAAGTCTAAAATAAAACTGGAGACAGGTATGATAACAAAATTACAGTACACAGTGTCTTACTAACAATGAGAGTAAATAAAGAGAATACGTACAACATCACAATAGAGACTCTCGATCATATCACGGTAGCGAACCCTAGAAACAGTGGTATAACGCCTTGGGGTTTCTACCTCATTTATACTCTTACCAAGCAGTGGTATAACGCCTGGGGTTTTCCTCATTTATACTCTTACCTCAAGGTAATAAAGGTGGTATAATGTCTCGGGCTTACCCTCACTTATACTCTTATCCCGGAGAAGGTGGTATAGCGTCCTGGGGTCCGCCTCACTTATACTCTTACCCTATCTCAAACCGGCCGTCATACAATAAATAAGCAAGTTAGAAATCCCCCTAACTTCTTATTAGTCTTATTCATCCACACCCTCATTCTAGTTCACTTAAGGCACTAATATGTTATTATAAAATCCGGGAGTTTAACCCAAAGTACTACGTACTTCTAACCTTTTGAAAATGACTCATTTTCATATAAAACTTCCAAGATACTATAAACCGTAGTATCAAGTTGTCACGACCCGAACCCGGGCCCGTGACTGGTGCCTTACCCGGGCACCCAATTAGTCATACATCAGAGTAACCAGCGGAACATAAAAACAATACATGAATCAAAATGTGAAATGAGACACATTTTACCTGAGAGAAAATCGCCTTACGGCATATATATAATTACAAAGTTGAACAGTTTAATCCTTACAACCCCGCCACAAGCATGCACTTAAGATTTATACAACAACTATGACGGGACAGGGCCCCGCCATACCCCTGAATGTACAAGAACCTACAGACTCAGGGTGACATACCAAAAGATAATCCTCCGAAGGAACGGAGCTTCCCAATACGCTGAAATGTGATCCTAAACGCGGGGATCGACAGCCGATGTACTTACTGCGCATGAACGCAGCTTCCGGATGAGGTCAAGACAACAGTACCAAGTATGCGAAATCAGAAATCAGTAAATGAAATCATAATAGTCTATATAAAGGTGAGACATGATGATAACCAAACTACAAGACACACATATAACGCTTATATCAAGTCGTGACTCACGCCTCCTAGTCATTACTCAAATATAACGATGGTCTCACGCCATAACATCAATCATGCCCGTGGAATACCTTTCTCACCGCCATAGCATGATATGATAACACCAAGAAGTACACCAACACCAAGTCCTACCATGCCAAAGCCGTACTAACAATACAATACAACCAAACCACGGCCAGACACGGCAAGTACGAAGCCGACTACCGATACCAAGGCCGCCACGAGTCGACCGGGAAAGTACGGTGGCTAACTACCTGTACGGCGTCAGATCACGAGACTTCGTCACTACACCGAATCTGGCAAATGCGAGGGCTAACTACCGTGTACCAAGGCCGAATCAGCCACGAGACGGCAAGTACGAAGCCGACCACCTGTACTAAGGCCGAACAAGAAGAAACCTTATGGAGAGCTAGTCCACGGAATAACACTATCACCGCGAGCGCACTGAATTCTCCACACCGCCAGACGCCCAAGTAAGTTCTCAACAAGTCAACCGCCCTCCACCGAGACGCCAGAGTATAGAAACACAATTCTTGCACAACAAGGGCTATCACAACAAGCATAGGCAAGTTTCACAACAACAAGCATAGGCAAGTTATACACAACTCAAGGTACTTTCATTTTATGTCAAAGTCCGGGTTTTAACCCTAAAGTACTACGTACGTTAAATTCCTTTTAAGAGATCCATTCCTTTTATAAAAGTCACCCGATACCCGTAGTATTAAAATAGAGTGACTTACATCTTTTAAGTAAACCAAAACAACTTCCATACTTTCCTTTTTAAAACCAAATTAAGGCAATACCATGCCTTCTTTTTGGACCAAAACACTTCTCTTTTTAAAGTCAAGTTACCACATTAAAACCAATGATAAAACCCTTCTTTTGTTTTCATAAAGTCGTTATAACTAACTTCCCATAAAGCTGTTACAACACTTTATGCTTTAAACCAATTTTAAGACAAAACAATGCCTTCCTTTTCCCTAAAGTTCCAGTTTGCCTAATTTCAATTACTCAAGTCTCTTTATTTTAGAAAAATTTCATAGTTCAATGTCTTAATCTCTTTTAAAACAATTGAGTAACATATGCCATATGTGAGCGCTTATTCTTGTTTATAACCATCTTATTAAAGTTAACCATGATCTAGAAAATGTAATATCATTTTGTCTCATCTAGCTTCTACGCATTGGAGGTTTCTACCGGTTTTAATAATACTTCATTATTCAATACATTTTCCTTTATTAACGCCGCAGTTGGTTTGTCGATACTCATCCCGATTCAAATCGCTTAAAACATTATTCCTTTTAAAAACCAAGTACTCATTACTCACGAATGAGGTTTCACACAATTTTCATATAAAATCGTTTAAGTCAAGTCTCTTATCTTTTAAGATCAAGTCTCTTAACTTTTAAAATTAATAAACCATTCATTTTACCTCCCTTAAAACGTTATACCTAACTTCCAATAAATATAGTATAACTATTATGTTTTCAAAACCATGTATTACTCTTCTTTCAAAAAGGATTCATATTTCTTTTGAAATACTTCTAGATTCTTATTATTCAGGCTTAAGTCAAAAGACATTGCCGCATAACCACGCTCGCTTAGCACACGACGCCTACCGCATCATATATATATTATTCAGCTTAAGTCAAAAGACATTGCCGCACAACCACGCTCGCTAGCACACGTATGTCTACCGTACTATATATATATATATTATTCTTTTAAAATATCATGCTCAAGAGTATAGGAAGAATCACATACCTCGCGACGATTATCGACTATAAGCAAAACGCTCCACGGCTATAACCCGGCTAGCCTTGTCCACCTTCCAAGTAGCACATGCTACTCGCAGAACATTCAACCAATAAAGGCTATCAGTCTACTGTAAATACAGTCCTATGTAAGTACAGTTGAATCTTCTACTTATATATTCTTCTGATGTGATTTCAGTTCAAGTCTTATCTGTAATATCCTTCTATTACAGTTCAATTCTCTTCTATGAATCTTATATTCATTTTCAATAATACTACAGTATGTAATTTCCAATTACACTAGAAGGATAGGATTATTTACCTCGGTAAGCCCAAAATTATCCAAGTTTAATGTCGATCCTGAGCAATGCTTAGCTCCTACTCCGGGTGCTCCAACCCGCTCCAAACAACCCTTAGAAGTTCTACGCAACTTCTTCTTAACACTTCAACCGACTATGAAGGTTTTCCTTAGGGTTTCGTTTTTGTGACTGAGGGGAAGTATAATAGTATTTCTGGGCTTTTCGTATAAGTATAACTCGAATACTACAAGGTATAAGGGCTAGAGTATTTTGGGCATTATAACAATACTGAGAGTATTTCTACCACAAAGGGGGTATTTCTAAAACAACTAGTCTAGGGGTACCGCTAGAACACTACAAAGTGGGGACCTCTCGCCAAAGCTCACAAAGGAGTGGAGGACTTGGCCGAATGCTACACTTATGGGGAGGGATTTTGAGACTTGGAGAATGATTTTGGACGGAAGAAGTCTTCAAGTTGTAGGGTATTTATAGGTCAAGCGGGCCAACCAATGGCCAAGATTAATCCAAGTGATAGGCAAGTGTAGGACTAGGATTTAACCATGTGTACCTTATCCATCTACCACACCAACTTGCACAAAATATCCTACCTAACCAATGCCACCCATTTCGTCTATTACCGCTTCACTTCTTCCAATGCGAGGGTGACACATGTCACCCTCCCGCTGGTCCAAAATGTTTCGCCTCTCGGAAAAATCCGCAAAAATTATAAACGACATAGCCGAATTTTCCTTCGCAAGTTTAGTACAACGCTTCATCGAAAACGATTCTTTTCGCACTTGTGTACAAATTTCAACCTTGCCAACCTTAAGGCTTAAATTTTTATACGCACGCCTCACGCATATTACTGCAATACTGGTATAACATTCTCCCCTCCTTAGAAACATTCGTCCCGAATGTTCCTTCTCAAGACGGATAACGATAAAGTTCTTCTTAACTTAAACAAGCTGCCAATGCCACATATGGCCACAAAAATAACACACGCTCCAGTACTTAACCCAAGTCAACGAGAATCACCTCTAGCATTACAAAAGCTTCCACCCCTGGCCTAATGTGATATTCCTTCGCACCTTTACTTCACAAGTGGTAACGATCATTTCTATTCTCTCAAAGACATGTTCACATCTATCCTTACCCGTCAGACTCTTCTCGAACACTTGAACTTCTCTAGTATATGCACCATACTTCCATCGCTCAGCTTCCCAAAACTTTGAGTCACCACCTCCAAACTTGGTCATCTTACTAGCCTCAATCTCCTTAAGGCCATTCCCGCCTTCACGATCCGCTCGTCGAACATATCCACGAACTTATACGATGGTCATCTAAACTGGGCCTAGCACCTCGTGACCCTACCACCGGGCGGACCACCCAGAGCTGACCCTACCTGAACAGCCGCTGGTTGGCCCGCAACATGGCCCCAACCCGACCCACTTAACGCATCAATCTCTTGTTTCCGATCCGAACAATCTTACCTATACAGTCGCGAAAGCCGCCACTTCCATTTTACACTACCCAAGGAATTTTCCCACAATTACTCCTCAGATACTTACATTCGACAAAGATCACCCGCAAAATCTTGTACTCAAGACACCTTACATCTAAGGTCTCAACTGTAATATTTTAAGGTTCATCATTTTCTCACCCTGTGCTTACCCTTTTCACTAACTGTGTTTCTAAATCACATTTTAGCACAAAGCTATCCGAACATAACACTTAACACATTATCATAACATCAATACATACAAGTCTCTGTAGGTTAAGGATATACTAAAAATAGGCGTTCAAAGGACCGCTTAAAATCGGGAACTTCCACCGCGACTTACCGTGGCTCACGGTATGAACATCCTCGCCTAGCTATGGAAGGTGAAGAACCCGCAATCGATCTCAGAGTCAGGCTATCCTACCACCGCTACCCTCGGCCTGACAGCCGCCAGATGGCCCGCTGGCCGCAAGAATAACAATCTCCTGTTAGTACGACACTCTCCCTTATGAAGTTTTCCACAACGCCACACCGAGACAAGGGTGACTCATCCGCGAGCACTCCTACTCCCCGAAATCTGAAACTCGGGAGCCCCGACCGCCCTCAATATCCCGGCGTCCCGGCGCGAGGACCATTCTGCATCAAGCGGAGGTACATAACTAGTTCACCGAGGCGGTCCGCCGAAGTCACCAAAGCGACCGCTGCTCGCCCTCTTCACGATTCGCCATTCCGCCGATTTCTCCGCCTCACATCCAAGTGCATAAGCTCGCATGCGGCAATGTCCATGCCCTACCAAGAGCTACACCAACAACTCTCTAGGTAATCATCGAGCCTCAGAACATATCGGCACTCGATCCTCCATACTAGCTACTAACGCGGACGCACGCCAATGAGTCGAACTCACATTGTACCCGAACCGCACGCCTGCTCGCCGCAACACCAAAAATCTTTACCGAGCCCTCCTCATCTCGCGAGGCAAGAAATGTGCAAGAAATGCCTCGAGAACTCGCCCCATACACCGGAAGTGCATTCTCTCCCCGGGACACCCCACAATCAAACCACGATCGCGGATCACGCAAACGACGCGAACCTAGGACCACCGACTCGGTTCCGATGCCTCGATCACTCACGATCCAGAATCGCTTGATGAACTCCTCGCGATCATCCTCGTGCCTCACCCATAAAACTCGCGCCTACAACTCGTAAAAATCCCGTAGCCTCAAACTATCCGATCTAGGTGAACCATCGGTGCATCGAACCGCTGGCCCAGCCTATCTCAAGTCCGCCACAACCTCGCCATTAATCGCCCACCTTTGTAACCCATCTCCTCGCCTGCATCGCTGGACCGAGGCTCGTGCATCGTGGTCTCGAGATCGCCGCTTCTACTCGCAGCCTCCTCGCCGCTTTGCCCTTCGCCCGGTTGCCTTGCGCGGAGGCATAACTGTAAAAACGGCACGCTGAGGGTCCAACTTATCACACCTTCTAAGGCACGATCTCGTAATGAAGAATGGAAACTAATCCTAAATGTCTCGCAAATTTCTCGACATAGACGTGCACAACACACCGATAATCAAGACTCTACTAGACACGGTCTGTAGATACTTTCCGAGGATTAACTGCTTTGATACCACTTTTGTCACGACCCGAACCCGGGCCCGTGACTGGTTCCTTACCCGGGCACCCAAGTAGTCATACATCAAAGTAACCAGCGGAACATAAAAACAATACATGAAACAAAATGTGAAATGAGACACATTTTACCTGAGAGAAAATCGCCTTACGGCATATATATAATTACAAAGTTTAACAGTTTAATCTCATAACCCCGCCACAACAAAGGCATGCACTTAAGATTTATATTAACAACTATGACGGACAGTGGCCCCCGCCATACCCCTGAATGTACAAGAACCTACAGACTCAGGGTGACATACCAAAAGATAATCCTCCGAAGGAACGGAGCTTCCCAATACGCTGAAATGTGATCCTAAATGCGGGGATCGACAACCGATGTACCTCTACCGCAGATGAACGCACTTCTGAGTGAGGTCGATAACAGTACTGGTATGTGAAATCAGAAATATCAGAAATGAAATCATAATAGTCTATATAAAGCGAGACATGTATGATAACCAAACTACAAGACACACATATAACGAGATCAAGTCGTGACTCACGCCTCCAAGTCATTACTCAAATATAACGATGGGTCTCACGCCCATAACATCAATCATGCCCGTGAATACCTTCCTCATCACGGCATCATGATATGATTACACCAAGAAGTACACCGAACACCAAGTCCTACCGATGCCAAAGCCGCATAACAATACAATACAACCAAACCACGGTCGACACGGCAAGTACGAAGCCGACTACCAGATACTCAAGGCCCGCCACGAGTCGACCGGCAAGTACGAGGCTAACTACTGTGTACCAAGTCAGATCACGAGACTTCGCCACTACACCGAACTGGCAAGCGAGGGCTAACTACTGTACTAAGGCCGAATCACCACGCAGACGGCAAGTACGTAAAGCCACCACCGTGTACTAAGGCCGAACAAGAAGAAACCCATGGAGAGCTAGTCCACGGAATAACACTATCACCGCGAGCGCACTGCGGAATTCTCCGCCACCGCAGACGCCCAAGTAAGTTCTCAACAAGTCAACCGCCTCCACCGAGAGACGCCAGAGTATAAACACAATTCTTGCACAACAAGGGCTATCACAACAAGCATAGGCAAGTTTCACAACAACAAGCATAGGCAAGTTTCACAACAACAAGCATAGGCAAGTTATACACAACTCAAGGTACTTTCATTTTATGTCAAAGTCCTGTTTTAACTCCTAAAGTACTACGTACGTTAAATTCCTTTTAAGAGATCCATTCCTTTTATAAAAGTCACCCGATACCCGTAGTATTAAAATAGAGTGACTTACATCTTTTAAGTAAACCAAAACAACTTCCATACTTTCCTTTTTAAAACCAAATTAAGGCAATACCATGCCTTCTTTTTGGACCAAAACACTTCTCTTTTTAAAGTCAAGTTACCACATTAAAACCAATGATAAAACCCTTCTTTGTTTTCATAAAGTCGTTATAACTAACTTCCCATAAAGTCAAGATAACACTTTATGCTTTAAACCAATTTTAAGACAAAACAATGCCTTTCTTTTCCCTAAAGTTCCAGTTTGCCTAATTTCAATTACTCAAGTCTCTTTATTTTAGAAAAGTTTCATAGTTCAATGTCTTAATCTCTTTTAAAACAATTGAGTAACATATGCCATATGTGTGAGCAGTTTATTCTTGTTTATAACCATCTTATTAAAGCAGCCATGATCTAGAAAATGTAATATCATTTTGTCTCATCTTAGCTTCTATGCAGATGGAGGTTTCTACTGGTTTTAATAATACTTCATTATTCAATACATTTTCCTTTATTAACGCTGCAGTGGTTTGTCGATACTCATCCTGATTTCCGAAATCAGTTAAAACATTATTCCTTTTAAAAACCAAGTACTCATTACTCACGAATGAGGTTTCACACAATTTTCATATAAAATCGTTTAAGTCAAGTCTCTTATCTTTTAAGATCAAGTCTCTTAACTTTTAAAATTAATAAACCATTCATTTTACCTCCCTTAAAACGTTATACCTAACTTCCCATAAAGCTAGTATAACTCTTATGTTTTCAAAACCAAGTATTACTCTTCTTTCAAAAAGGATTCTTAATTCTTTTGAAATACTTCAAGATTCTTATTATTCAGGCTTAAGTCAAAAGACATTGCCGCATAACCACGCTCAGCTAGCACACGCACGCCTACCGCATACTATATATATATATATATTATTCAGCTTAAGTCAAAAGACATTGCCGCATAACCACGTTCAGCTCGCTAGCACACGACGCCTACCGCATCATATATATATATATATATATTATTCTTTTAAAATATCATGCTCAAGAGTATAAGAAGAATCACATACCTCGCGACGATTATCGACTATAAGAAAAACGCCCACTACTATAACCCGCTTAGCCTTGTCCACCTTCCAAGTAGCACATGCTACTCGCAGAACATTCAACCAATAAAGGCTATCAGTCTACTGTAAATACAGTCCTATGTAAGTACAGTTGAATATTCTACTTATATATTCTTCTGATGTGATTTCAGTTCAAGTCTTATCTGTAATATCCTTCTATTACAGTTCAATTCTCTTCTATGAATCTTATATTCATTTTCAATAATACTACAAAGATGTAATTTCCAATTACACTGTAAGGATAGGATTATTTACCCTAAGCCCAAAATTATCCAAGTTTAATGTCGATCCTGAGCAATGCTTAGCTCCTACTCCGGGTGCTCCAACCCGCTCCAAACAACCCTTAGAAGTTCTACGCAACTTCTTCTTAACACTTCAACCGACTATGAAGGTTTTCCTTAGGGTTTCATTTTTGTGACTGAGGGGAAGTATAATAGTATTTCTGGGCTTTTCGTATAAGTATAACCTTGGAATACTACAAGGTATATGGCTAGAGATTTTGGGCATTATAACAATACTGAGAGTATTTCTACCACAAAGTGGGGGTATTTCTCAAAACAACTAGGCTAGTGGTACCCTCTGCTAGAACACTACAAAAGTGGGGACCTCTCGCCAACGCTCACCAAGGCGGGGGAGGACTTGGCCGAATGCTACACTTAAGGGGGAGGGATTTTTGAGACTTGGAGAATGATTTTTGGATGAAGAAGTCTTCAAGTTAGAGGGGTATTTATAGGTCAAGCAAGGGCCAACCAATGGCCAAGATTAATCCAAGTGTTAGGCAAGTGTAGGGCTAGGATTTAACCATGTGTACCTTATCCATCTACCACACCAACTTGCACAAAATATCCTACCTAACCAATGCCACCCATTTCATCCATTACCGCCCACTTCCTTCCAATGTGAGGGTGACACATGTCACCCTCCCGTTGGTCCAAAATGTTTCGTCTCTCGGAAAAATCCGCAAAAATTATAAATGACATAGCCGGAATTTTCCCTTCGCAAGTTTAGTACAACGCTTTAAAAACGATTCTTTTCGCACTGTGTACAAATTTCAACCTTGCCAACCTTAAGGCTTAAATTTTTATACGACGCCTCACGCATATACTGAAATACGGTATAACACAAGTCAAAATTACTTTTCAAGACAAGTCACAATACCTTTAGAAATAAAGTTAGGTTTCTAAATCGTTGACTCCTTTCTTATAAATTCTTAGTCAATTGATGCCTTAAAATAAATTTGTCTTTCATTAAATCAATTAATTTATCATACTTAAATTACTTAGAGTTAACCACTCTTTTTAACTTTCCATAAAGCTATTATAACCAACTTCCCATAAAGCCGTTATACTAGCTTTATACATTAGCAAGTTACATACTTCTTTATAACCAAGAGACTTAAACTTTCCAACAAAACAAGTATCAAAAATACTTTCAACATACTTAAAGTCTCTTAACTTTTGCAAACCAAGATATCCTTAATATTTAAACAAGTGAGTTAACTCCCTAACTCAACCAACTCGACATTCTTAAAATAAGCCAAGGATATCAAACGGACCTAGATTGTCAAAATCTCAGACGCCTACCGCATCATACATTTACAACCTATTCATGCTCAAGAGATAAGAAAGTTCCACATAACTCTTCTGGCTTAATCCACTTGCTAAGTCCAATTTGCCGCACGTAGTATGTCAACCTATAATGACCATAGTACGCCTATTAAATTCTAGTTTCAATCGTAGAATATTCCAAGTGCAAAGTCACTAAATTCTACGGAAAATCTGACAACACTTCCTTTGTTTCTACTCACTTTGCCACCTTTTCAAGGCCGAATACAATAACCAAACACGCCACATTTAAGGCCCAAACAATGCAATCAACAATAGGATTACACGCCTACTAGACGGTAAAATTCCTCCCCACAAACGATATCAAATTAATACAACTTACTAGGCCAATTCGCAAACGTGAAGTACTACAACATCAATTTATCCAATTTCCATTTCGATCCAAGTTATTAGCCTAACATGATATCAAGTCGCAATCGATTATAACTACTATAATCTCCAAGTAATTAACATGCGACGATTCTAATAACGCACCAATTTGTAATCCAACTTCACATGGCTTACATTACATTTCTGATTCTAAGGCTACAAGCAATCCATAATACTTATAAACTTCAACACATATCACATGATCACTAATAACTTATCATAACATGAAATCTTCAATTACAAAAGTAAAATGAAGCGTTATACCTCAATTAGCCCAAATATGATCCAAGATCACAAGTCGCTTCCTTAGCAACTTTAGCTCCTCCTTTGACGCTCCAATCCGCCTCCAAGCAACCCTTAGAAGCTCATGAATAACTCATCTTCAAGTTCCCACTTCAAAGCTTGATAACTCCTTAGGTTTTCGCCATGACTAACCCGAAAAACTATCTTTTCCGAGATTTTTCTATTGAGATATGCTTACAATACCCTTAGGTACCTTGGTTTAAAGTGGGAGATTATCGACAACACACAAAAATTTTCCTTTGAAACCATGCTAATGCCGTGAGCTCCCAAGAGCAAGAACAAGTTTTTCAATTTTTTTCTCTAAGTGTGGAATGACAAAGTCTTGCTACTAGTATACTTAAATAACACAAGGAAGGGTCAAGATTAAAACAAATGGATGGCTTCGATACATTTCACACGGATCTTGCCTGGCCCTCGACTTTAGTCAACAATGTCAAGCTCTAGCTTTAGCAAGACTTGGATATTTAAATTACGGTCAAACGACCATTCTAACCATGCCATTTTCGTCCAAGACCATTGGGGGTGACACGGTCGCCTCCCGTCGTCGCAACATTTCGCTTTCCGAAAATTTCCAAAATTCGATAAATTCTTACTGCCTCGAATCTTAACATTTGAGTTCTTACGCACGCTCTTATAAACCTATCCCGAATTTTCCGGTGTAACACTTTTTATCGCATAAGACTCAGATACGAGCCTCGTCACGAATTCGCCAGTGGTTCGCGGATCGTGCCTTACCCGGGCACCCAAGTAGTCATACATCAGAGTAATCAGCGGAAATTAAAAACAAGACATGAAACCAATGTAAATTAAGACACCGTGTATCTGAGAAGAGTCGCCTTTCGGCATATATATATATAATCAAAATCGCGCTACATCCCAACTGCATAACAGACTACTGCACTTCTGGGCGAAGTAAACAACTATGGCGGGACAGGGCCCCGCCATACCCTAAATGTACAAACTATCTACAACAACAGGGAGATCATACCCAAAAGTCGAGCCTCCGAAGAAGATGGAGCTCCTGACACCAAAGTAAAAGATCCTAAGGATGCGGGTCTAGCACTCGCTTCCTTACCGCGCATTTAACGCACTTCAAGCGAGGTCGCATAACAGTACCAAGTATGTGAAATCAGAAGTACTTAAATGAAATCATATCATTTTAAAACCAATTTTACAAATATGTACGAAACAACCAATATAACCGCATTGAGTGCCACATCACAACAAGAGCAATAATAGGTAAATCAGAATGTGTCTTTTCTAGGCTGCGAATGATCGAAGCAAGGCCAATCGCCCATAGTATCATTATGCATGCCTAATCCTGGACTCCCGCAGTCCGCATAGGCCACTCACATAGGCCCGCATGAGGTATTCCCCGCATCGAGGGTAGCTACTCCTCGGCATCGTCCTGGACTCGTAGTCCGCATGGCCACATAGACCGCATGACCATAAAGGCATCACACTAACTCGAACTCTCGTAGTTCGCATAGTCCCCGACCCGCATGAGGTATTCTCGAATCACGGTCCTGCATCACCCGAAGTTCTACCCGCACGGAGGGCAGCTTAACCCCCGATATCATGTCAAGAGGTGAGTGATATAATACTAACATAACAGCTTATCCTTAAACAACATAAGCACAACAAGAATACCCTCTTATACAAACGTTACAAGACACTAACACACATAGCATCATAATATGTCTACTCATCAAACCATCTTATTATACTTTCCGTAAATCAATACAAGTCTTTCATAAACACATAAGTAAACTGTTCCCTTTTCTCTTTCTTAAGTCGTTATACCTAACTTCCCATAAAGCTAGTATAACTCTTAAGCTTTTGTTTAAAAACCAAGTATTACTCTTCTTTCAAAAATGATTCATAATTCTTTGAAATACTTCAAGATTCTTGTTATTTAGACTCAAGTCAAAAGACGCCAAGTAAAACCATGTTCATTAACACACGACGCCTACCGCACTATATATATACTTTAAAATATCATGCTCTGAGGATAGGAAGAATCACATACCTTCCTCGAAATCCACCGCCAAGTCGAATATGTCGCACAGAGAATCAACCTATAATAGTCGACACGCCTATCAATGTCTAGACTACTCGTAGACTATTCTAAGCAGAGGGTTCTTTATTCTATGGAAAATTGGGCAGCACTTCCCTACCCACAAGCTACACAAGTCATCGTAGATACAAATTCCCATGTAAGTACAGCCAATTCTTCTTCTTCATATACCCTTCTACTGATTACAGCTCAATTCTATTCTTTAATATCCTTCTATATCTTATACTCAAGTCTTAACTATTCTTATATGTAATATCCAATTACGATAGAAGGACAAGAGTATTTACCTCGATAAGCCCAAAATTATCCAAGTTAAACGTCGATCCCGAGCAAGGTTTAGCTCCTAATCAACGCCCAATCCGCCTCCAAGAAACCCTTAGAAGTTTCTACACAACTTCTACTTACAACTTCAACCAACAATGAAGTTTCTCTTAGGGTTTCGCTTAGTGACTAATGGAAGTATAGTAGTATTTCCGGGCTTTTAGTATGGGTGACTTTGGAACTACTACGCGGATTGGCTAAGGTATTTGTGGATAGTAACAATACTTGAGAGTATTTTCTACCAAGGGGAGGGCCTTAGCCGAGACTACTAGGAAGGGGAGAGGGGTGTTTCGCTAAGCTCACTCAAGAGGGGAGAAGATGGCTTGACGAAACTACAACTAGATGGGAGGATTTTAAGACTCGGAAAATGGAGGGGTGGATGAAGAAGTCATCAACTCAAGGGGGGTATTTATAGGGCTTTCAATGGCCAAGATGAAGCCAAGTGGTAGGCAAGTGTATGGTGGAGATTTGCACAAGTGCACCCTAGCCCTACTCCACAATTTACTCACAAACATCGACCTTAGTTTAGGCCCCAAAATCATGCCCATCGCCCAAGGTTTCGCTTCTTTGTTGTTCACACTGAGGGTGACAAGTGTCACCCTCTCGTTGGTCCAAAATGTTTCATCTCTGAAAATCCGCAAAATTATAAATGACATAGTCAGAATTTACCCTACGCAAGTTTTGGAAAACATTTCGCCTGAAACCATTCGCTTCTGGTCAGGCACAAATTTCGCCCATAGTGCCTATCTTAAGGCTAAACTTTTCAGACGCACGCCCACGCATATACTGAAATACGGGTATAACATTCTCCTCCTTAGAAACATTCGTCCCGAATGTTCCTTCCCAAGACTGATAACGATAAGGTTCTTCATAACATAAATAGCTTTGCAAATGCCACATACTACCACAAAACAACACTTAAGCATATAAGTCAATTTAATCAACAAGTTGGAAAGTGAGTTACCCGGAGGTGGGGAATAAGCGAGGATACCGCCTCATGTCCTCCTCTCGCCCCACGCCATCTCCTCTCGAGCTCGCTCCGCCACAAGACTTTGACTGCCACGCCCTCGTCCGCAGACGCTTAACTCGACGATCGACATCGCTATGGGAATCTCCTCATACGATAACCCCTGGCCACCGACATCGCCAATCGGGTGCACCCTAGATGGATCCCCGATACATCTCTCAAAGATAGAAACATGAAAATCGGATGCATGCCTCCGTGCCTGGACGCAGATTCAACTCATAGGCAACCTTGCCTACCTCGCGACAACTGATACGCCCAATGTACTTGGGTTGAGTTTCTTCTTCCGAATCTCATCACACCCTTCATGGGTGACACCTTCAGAAAACCCAATCATCAACCTCAACTCAGATGCCGACGACGATGATTCGTGATATGACTTCGCCGACTGAGCCGCCAAGAATCGCTTCCCCGATAAGCTTCACCTTATCCATCGCTCGCTGCACCAACCGTCCTACTAATCGCACTCGCCCACATCAAACCAGCCTATCGGCGATCCGCACTTCCTCCCATACAAGGCCTCATAAGGCGCCATCCGAATACCGGAGTGGTAGCTATTATTATACGCAAACTCAACTAGAGGCAAATGATCCTCCCAGCCTACCTCGGTCAATAACACAAAGCTCGCAGCGATATCCTCAAGAGTCCGATAAGGCGCCTCCGCCCGTCCGTCTGCTCGAGGATGGAATGCAGCATTTGTGCTCACTCGCCCCTAGACCTTCTCGAAAGACTTCCAGTTAGCCGTAAACCGGGCTCTGTCGATATGATAGAAATAGTGGACTCCATGCATTGACGATCTCTGATGTAAACCGCATAATCCTCACTAAAAGTCGCCCCGACGGAAGAAAGTGGGCTGATTTCACACCGCCGACGATAACCCATAGAATCATGTTTCCTGGAGTGCGAGGTAATCCCGCGTGATAAAGTCCACGCTGATCACCTCCCACTTCCGTGTCGATCTCTATCGTCGCAACAAACCACCGTGCCTCCGTGCTCTACCTTCACCGCCGACAACACGGGCACCGAGCTACAAACTCCGCAACGCCCCTCTTCAAGCCATCCCACCAATACACGTATCTGGCGTCGTGGTACATCTTGGTCGACTTGATGGATAGAGTAACGCCGCTACCGCGCTTCCCCTAACTCGCCAAGTCCTCGCAATATCCGGAACACACAACTCGCCTCAAACCTTAGCACCCCATCAAAGCACCTCAAAAGGACCCTTCCTCACAAAGAACCATATCACGGCATCGCATCAAACCGATCTCAAATCGCCTCTTCACCTCCTCGACGATGGAAGACTCGGCAACCTCTCGAACTCGAACCCCACTGCTATCAGAATTAATCAATCGAACTCCAAGGCTCGCTAACTGATGTAAATCGCGAACCATGCCCTCCTCTCTCGGCCGCACATCCGATAGGCTACCCATCGACCTACGACTCAGGGCATCTGCCATAACATCGCCTTCCCGTGGTACAGGATGTCGACATCGTAATCCTTGAGCATTTCTAACCACCGCTCTCGCCGTAAGTTCACTCCTCCGTCAAGATATACCTGAGGCTCTTGTGGTCTCAGATAAATATCCACACGAACCCCATACAAATAAGGCCTCCGCATCTTCAAGGCGTGAATCACCACGCTAACCCAAATCACGGGTAGTTCCTCCTATGCTTCTTAAGTCGCTTGATGCGACGCTTATAACCTTACCCACCGTGATCAACACACATCCGAGCCCGACACCGACGATCACAATACACTACATAACCGTCTGGACCTCCGGAAGAGTAAGAACGGGCGCTGCCGCGCCTCCTTCAAGAATCGAAACCCCGCCACAAGCATCACCATCAAACTTAGCCGCTTTCCGAGTCACTTAGCCAATGGTGCAGATAGAAGCAAACTTCTCCACAAACCGAGCAGTAACTCGCAAGGCCCATAAAATCGCGCACTGGCTGAGTAAGAGGTCTAGGCCAACTCGATCGCTTCAATCTTCGTCAGATTCACCCGAATGCCATCACCGATAATATGCCCAAGAAAAGCCACCGGTTAACCAAAACTCACATTTAGAAAATCCTTGGCATAAATCACCGGTCTCGAGAACTCTCAAAGATACCTCAAATGCCCGCACGCCCTCGCCTGAGCGAGAATAAACCAAGATGTCATCAATGAATACTATCACAAACGATCCAAAATGGCTTGAACACTCGCTCATCAAATCCATGAATACCGCCGAGCATCGTCAACCCGAAAGATATGACCTCAACTCATAATGCCTGCACGTCCGAATGCAGCCCTGTGGATGTCCGACTGACTGCGACTGATGATAGCCCGATCGCAGATCAACCTTGAAAACTTCTCGCCTCGCAATCGACGAACAAATCATCAATCCCGGGAAGGTGGTATCTGTTTAATGGTCACCTTGTTCACCGCTCAGATCAACACACACGCGCAGCTGGCCCCGCCCTTCTTCTTCACTTAACATACCGCGCTTCCCTGTGGAGAAACACTAGGCCTAATGAAGCCCTTCTCCAAAGAAATCTCTCACCGTCCTTCAACTCTCAACTCTGCAGTGCCATTCTATGGAGGAATGGAAATAGCCGAGTGTCCGCAAAGACATCGATACAAACTCAATCTCCTCTCGTGAGGGATACCCGGAGGTCATCCGAAACACATCCGGAACTCTCTCGACCATCGGAATCGATCAAAACCGTACCGCAATTTCGTGATCAAACACCCGAACGGATGGTAGATATACCCTTCTCGCACCATCTTCCTAGCCTCGAGGTAGGAAATAAACCTACCCTGCGATACAAAGTTGTTCCTCCCACTCAACAACCGGCTCATCAGAAACCGAACTGCACTCACTCTCTCCTCGCAGCCTACATTGGCGTAATAAGACGCTAGCCAATCCATACCCATGATCACATCGAATCGGGCCATATCCAACTCTATCAAGTCGCCAGGTCCGACGATCGCATATGGTCACTGGAAAAGCCCTATATACCCGCCGAGATACCACCGAATCACCCACTGGCGTAGCTACCTCGAAAGGGTCTATGGACTCAGGCTCTACCCCTATCCTACTAGCAACAAGGGGAGATATATAGGAAAGAGTAGAACCCGGATCTATCAAGGCATACACGTCACAATATGAAACTGATAAAGTACCTGTGACGACATCAGCAGGCCTCCCGTCCCGCCTACCGACAAGGCATATATGCGGCTCGAGGACCGCTAGAATCGACCCGCGCCACGACCTCTCGCGCACTGGCTGGCCCACGAGTACCTTGCACTCCGGCGAGTAATCGTAGGAGACGAAGACCGCGAAGACCGTAGCCGACTTTCCTACCTCATACGCTTCGTCGACAGCTCTCGCTGGCGACTCGCTGGCCGCAATCGTAATAAACTCCGAGCGCATCACAATTCCGTGAATGGATCTACCGTGACGGCCACGGCGGGCGTGGTCCCGATCGCCAAGACTCGCTACTCGACGCTCAAGTCTCGGGCCTCGGTTCGCCTCGAATATCCCACCGCCCCGAGGATGGTGTAGGAGTGCTCGAGCCGGTGGTGCACCTAGATCGCCGAGGCCGCCCACCCGAGAAGCTACCAAAAGACCGCTGCCGTCTTCTTCTCGCCGTCACAACCCGCCGCCTTACGCCTCGCATCGCGTACGAGCTCGCATGCGGTAATGTCCATGCTCGTCAAGAGCCACACCCGCAAGACTCGCCATATAATCATCTAGCCCGCGACGTAGCGATGCACTCTCGCCCTCCATATCGCTAACGCAGGGACATATCGAGCCAACGAATCGAACTCTACGCCAGACTCTAATCAGGCGCCCTCTCTGCCTCAAAGAATAAAAATCTACCTGCCGCGCTCCTCATCCGCGAGGCAAGAAGTGAGTGAGAAAAACCTCCAGAACTCATCCCAAGTAGCCGGGACGCTGCTCTCCCGGATAACTCCCACGAATCAAACCAATCGACTACGGTATCACGCAGCCTACGTGGAACCAAGATCACGACTCGGCCTTCAAGCTCGATCACTCGCACGATCCTCTCAGAATCGACGGATGAACTCGCGATCATCCTCGTGCCTCGACCGTGAACTCGTGGGCTACAACTCGTAAAATCCGTAGCCTCAAACCGTCCGATTCTGACGAACCACAGTGTGAATCGCTGAACTGAATGATTCCACTTATCTCACGCTCGCCACGATCTCCGCCAAGAATCGCCATCTCTCGCACTTATCTCATCTCGCTTCCAGTGTGGGACTGAGGCGCAGTACTGTGGTTCGCTGGCGGCGGCGCCGTGGAACTCGCTGCCTCGTATAGATCGGGCTCGAGCCTCGCGACTTTGTCCTACTAGCAGCCTCCGCGCTTGCCTTCGCCCGGGTTGTCTTACGCGAGGCATAATCATATGTAAAAGGAATACGTTAGAGGGTCCAACTTATAACACGCCTCTAAGGCACGATCTCGAGTGAGAAGAATGGAAACCAATCCTAAATATCCTATAGCCTCCCGATTATTCGCGTGGTGCACAACACACCGATAATCAAGCACTTACTAGATACGGTTCAGACACTTTCCGAGGATTAATCGCTCGATACTACTTTTGTCACGACCCAGTGGTTCGTGGCGTCGTGCCTTACCCGCACCTAAGTAGTCATACATCGCAGTAATCATGAAATTAAAACAAGACATGAAACCAATGTAAATTAAGACACCGCTTATCCGAGAAGAGTCGCCTTTCGCATATATATATATAATCAAAATCGAAGTTACATCCCAACCGCATAACAGACTACAAACCTCTAAGGAAGAATAACTATGGCGGACAGGCCCCGCCATACCCGAATGTACAAACTATCTACAACAACAGGAGATCATACCCAAAAGTCGAGCCTCCGAGAAGATGGAGCTCCCGACACCAAAGCAAAAGATCCTAAGGATGCGTGTCTAACTCGCTTTCCCTTACTCGCGATTAACGCAGCCTCAAGGAGGTCGCACAACAGTACCAAGTATGTGAAATCAGAAAGTACTTAAATGAAATCATATCATTTTAAAACCAATTTTACAAATATGTACGAAACAACCAATATAACCGCACAGCAGTGCCACATCACAACAAGAGCAATAATAGGTAAATCAGAATGTGTCTTTTCTAGGCCGCGAATGATCAAGCAAGGCCAATCGCCCATAGTATCATTATGCATGCCTAATCCGACTCCGCAACCGCATAGGCCACTCACATGTGCCCGCATGAGGTATTCCCGCACGAGGGTAGCTACTCCTCAGATCGCCCCGACTCGTAGTCCGCATGGCCACATAGACCGCATAACCACAAAGGCCGCACACTAACTCCGAACTCTCGAGCCCGCATAGGTCCCCGACCCGCATAAGGTATTCTCGAATCACGGTCCTGCATCGCTCGAAGTCTACCCGCATCGGAGGGCAACTTAACCCCTGTGATCATATCAAGAGGTGAGTGATATAATACTAACATAACAAATTATCGTTAAACAACATAAGCACAACAAGAATACCCTCTTATACAAACGTTACAAGACACTAACACACATAGCATCATAATATGTCTACTCATCAAACCATCTTATTATACTTTCCAGAAATCAATACAAGTCTTTCATAAACACATAAGTAAACTGTTCCCTTTTCTCTTTCTTAAGTCGTTATACCTAACTTTCCATAAAGCTAGTATAACTCTTAAGCTTTTGTTTAAAAACCAAGTATTACTCTTATTTCAAAATGATTCATAATTCTTTTGAAATACTTCAAGATTCTTGTTATTTAGACTCAAGTCAAAAGACGCCAAGTAAAACCATGTTCATTAACACACGACGCTCACCGCATTATATATATACTTTAAAATATCATGCTCTAGAGGATAGGAAGAATCACATACCTTCTCGCTAAATCCACCGCCAAGTCGAATATGTCGCTACAGAGAATCAACCTATAATAGTCGACACGCCTATCAATGTCTAGACTACTCAGACTATTCTAAGAAGAGGGTTCTTTATTCTACGTAAAATCGGGCAAGACTTCCTACCGTCAAGCTACACAAGTCTCATCGTAGATAAGTCCTATGTAAGTACGCTCAATTTTTCTTCTCATATACCCTTCTACCGTGATTACAGCTCAATTCTATTCTTTAATATCCTTCTATATCTTATACTCAAGTCTTAACTATTCTTATATGTAATATCCAATTACGATAGAAGGACAAGAGTATTTACCTCGATAAGCCCAAAATTATCCAAGTTAAACGTCGATCCCGAGCAAGGTTTAGCTCCTAATCAACGCCCAATCCGCTCCAAGAAACCCTTAGAAGTTTCTACACAACTTCTACTTACAACTTCAACCAACAATGAAGTTTCTCCTAGGGTTTTGTTTAGTGACTAATGGAAGTATAGTAGTATTTCTGGGCTTTTAGTATAGGGGTGACTTTGGAAATACTACAAAGGATTGGCTAAGGTATTTGTGGATAGTAATAATACTGGAGAGTATTTTCTACCAAGGGAAGGACTTAGCCGAGACTACTAGGAAGGGGGAGAGAGGGTGTTTCGCTAAGCTCACTCAAGAGGGGGAGAAGATGGCTCGACGAAACTACAACTAGAAGGGAGGATTTTAAGACTTGAAAATTGATTTGTGGATGAAGAATTCATCAACTCAAGGGTATTTATAGGCTTTCAATGGCCAAGATGAAGCCAAGTGGTAGGCAAGTGTATGGTGGAGATTTGCACAAGTGCACCCTAGCCCTACTCCACAATTTACTCACAAACATCGACCTTTAGTTTAGGCCCCAAAATCACGCCCATCGCCCAAGTTTCCGCCTTTGTTGCTCACTGAGGGTGACAAGTGTCACCTCTCGTTGGTCCAAAATGTTTCATCTCTCGGAAAATTCCTAAAAATTATAAATGACATAGCCGTAATTTACCCTACGCAAGTTTTGGAAAACGCTTCGCCGAAAAACCATTCGCTTTGGTTGTGCACAAATTTCGCCCATAGTGCCTATCTTAAGGCTAAACTTTCAGACGCACGCCCACGCATACTCTGGAAATACGGTATAACACCTCCATTTCATCCACCATGCCCCAATATGACGCTGTGATATTGTCATCAATCTCTCCACCTCGATAATAGATCCGAGGTACTGCTTCCTTTCTTTGGAATGATTTGAGTACTAAGCCTCACATCCACGTCTGTCTCAATGTCGCTCTCATTACTGAACTGCACTCTAAGTATTCTCGCTCGTCCTACTCACCAACCATTTAGACTACAGATTTTGTCTCCAAACCTCCAGCTTAGTGTTCACTCTGCTGCAAGTCTCATTAACCAGGACTATGTTGTATGCGAATAATATACACCATGACACCTTACATTGGATTTGTCGCGTCAGTCCATCCATTATCAATGCAAATAGGAATAGGCTAAGAGCTGATCCCTGGTGCCCCCCATCATCACTGGGAAAAACTCTGAATCTCCTCCTACTGTATGTACCCTGGACTTGGCTCCATCATACATATCCTTGATTGTCCTAGTGTATGTCACATGTCCACCTCTAACCTACAAACATCTCCATAGAACCTCCCTAGGAACTTTTTCGTATGCCTTCTCGAGGTCGATGAAAACCATATATAGGTCTCTCTTCCTCTCCCTATACTGCTCCACAAACCTCCTAATAAGATGAATGACATATATAGTCGAATGCCCTGGCATGAATCCAAAATAATTCTCAGAGATAGACACACCTCTTTTCACCCTTATCTCTGTTACACCCCGTAATTCCAGGACATGTATATAAGAACGTACGTAAGAAATCAGGACGTTAAGACTTGAGACTTGAGACTTGTAGAAATTATCGGAATTATGGAAATGTCGGGAAACGAAATATTACGACGAATGGGAGGGCGACACGTGTCACCCCCTTTACATGGTCTTGGTCGAGAAATGGACCAAGGTTGCTGGTCTAATGACCAAGATTAAGTAGTCTAACGTGGATGATAAAAGCTTGAGAAAAGTGACCAAGTCACCTAGTCAAGTTGACCCTTGATATTTTAATTTCTTCATCCAAGACCACACAAGTGTTTTAATCTTGACCCTCTATTGAATTATATATACACCCTTGTAGCACGACAAGTCTCAACACTGAGAGAAAAATCAAGAAAACTTCAGCGCACTATTGTGAGCTCTCGCCAAGCTCTGTAGAAGAAGAAAAAATTTCGCTTGTTGCTCATAATTCACAATACTTTAAACCAAGGTTCCTAGAGGTATTGTAAGGTTATCTCAATAGAAAGATCCCTAAAAACTACGCTTACGTTAGTCGCAACATGAAAACCTAAGGGTTTTTCATAGTTGGAGTCGAACTTGAAGAGGAGTTCTTCACAAGCTTCTAAGGGTTGCAAATAGCGGTTTGGAATGTCGAAAATGAGCTAAAGTTGCTAGGATCGACTTTAATCTTGGATTATATATCGGGCTCATTGAGGTAAAATCTTTGCCTTCTTAATGTGATTAAAGATTACATGTTATAGTAGTTGATAAACGAGCACGTGGTATATAGATTGAAGTTTGAAAAGATTTGGATCATGTCGACATGTTAAAAACCAAAATGGGCAAGTTAGCCATTTATGTTGTAATCAAATTGGTCGATAGTTACAATCGCCGCACGTTAAGAAAGAAAGGATTTATAGTTGTTATAATTTTTATACGGTATATAACATATTAGAATAACAACTGATTGAAAAGGAATTGAAAGGAAATTGATATCAGAAGTGATACATTGTAGCCGAATATGGCTTTGGATTAATGGACGCTTTATATCGATTGGGCAGAATTTGTTACACCCCGTGAAATTCAAGAGAATAAGATAAGAACGCATTTAAAGGAAATAAGGTTTGAACTTGGAAAGATAAGTTGGCAAAATGTTCGAGGCATATTTTCACCAACTTTGGAGCGTATATATCCTAGTTCATTAGAGTTTTAGGTGATTTAAAAGCCTAGTATGAAGTTCGCTGAGTCTAGTTTCCAACGCAATAAACCGCCGCCGATCGACATCGGAGTAGGAAGTTATTGTCACGACCAACCGGCCCGCGGATCGTGCCTTACCCCGCACCCTAGCGATACAACATCGAGAAAAAACCAAATGAAATGAAAACTTAAACATATAAATAGATATAGATCAAGATGAAAGAAAATAGGCCAACCAAAACGGTTGCCTTTCAGCATTTATATATATATCGACCTTGAATAGTTACAATCCTTACAACCCCGCCACACAACAAAGGCTGCACTTAAGATTTTTACAACAACTATGACGGACAGGCCCCGCCATACCCCGAATGTACAAGAACCTACTGCACTGTGGTAACATACAAAGATAAGCCTCCAAGGAACTGAGCTTCCCAACACGCTAAATGTGATCCTAAAATGGATCGACACTGACGTGACTCTACTCGCAGATGAACGCACTTCGGCGAGGTCAAGATAACAGTACTAAGTATGTGAATCAGAATATCAGAAATGAAATCATAATAGTCTATATAAAGCAGAGACATGTATGATAACCAAACTACAAGACACACATATAATGCTTATAATGTCGTGACTCACGCCTCCAAATCATCACTGTGTCGTGGAATTCTTCCTCACCACGGCAATCATGATATAACAACACCAGGAGTATACATGAACACCGTGTCCCACCTGTCATAAAACCGTGACGGCAAGTATAACTACCGATCCGACCGCATCAATAATATCAGACAATCATATCACGGCCGACACGCGGCAAGTGCAATAGCCTCCACCGCTCCTCCCGCGCCACGTAATGACGGGGCAAGTGAATCCGCCACGCACTGCATCACAACCGTAAATCACGGCTCCATCCAAACACCGACTCGCGGTCGACACGTGGCAAGTGCACTAGCCTCCACCGCCTCTTCCGCGCCACGAGCCGACGGGGCTGAATCGCTAAGCACCGTATCACAACCGTAAGTCACGATATTTCGCCGGTCGACACGCGGCAAGTGCAATAACCTATACCAGATCCACCGCGCCACGAGCCGACGGGGCAAGTAAACAGCACGCACCATCACAACCGTAAGTCACGATACTTCGCCATAAATAACCATAATGGTCACATGTCCACATAATCCATCATCTGTAGACATGCCCATGTAATAATAATAATGGAAGATACCCGGAATCTTCCACATCGCCAAGACGCTCCAAGTAAGTTCTCAATAAGTCAACCCGCCTCCATCGAGAGACGCCAGAGTATAGAAACATAATTCTGCACAACAAAGGCTATCACAACAAGCATAGGCAAGTTACACGACAACAAGCATAGTAAGTTACACAACAACAAGCATAGGCAAGTTATACACAACTCAAGGTACTTTCATTTTATATCAAGTCCGGGTTTTAACCCTAAAGTACTACGTACGTTAAATTCCTTTTAAAGAGATCCATTCCTTTTAAAAGTCACCCGATACCCGTAGTATTAAAATAGAGTGACTCACATTTTTAGGTAAACCAAAACACTTTCCTTTTCAACAACATTCTTTTCCCTAAAGTTCCAGTTTGCCTAATTTCAATTACTCAAGTCTCTTTATTTTAGAAAAGTTTCATAGTTCAATGTCTTAATCTCTTTTAAAACAATTGAATAACATATGCCATATGTGTGAGCAGTTTATTCTTGTTTATAACCATCTTATTAAAGCAGCCATGATCTAGAAAATGTAATATCATTTTGTCTCATCTTAGCTTCTATGCAGATGGAGGTTTCTACTGGTTTTAATAATACTTCATTATTCAATACATTTTCCTTTATTAACGCTGCAGTGGTTTGTCGATACTCATTCTGATTTCCGAAATCAGTTAAAACATTATTCCTTTTAAAAACCAAGTACTCATTACTCACGAATGAGGTTTCACACAAATTTCATATAAACTCATTTAAGTCAAGTCTCTTATCTTTTAAGATTAAGTCTCTTAACTTCTAAAAATCAGTAAACCATTCTCTTTATCTCTCTTAAGACGTTATACCTAACTTCCCATAAATCTAGTATAACTCTTATGTTTTCAAAACCAAGTATTACTCTTCTTTCAAAAAGGTTCCTTAATTCTTTTGAAATACTTCAAGATTCTTATTATTCAGGCTTAAGTCAAAAGACATTGCTGCATAACTACGCTCGCTAGCACACATACGCCTACCGTACTATATATATATATTTTATTCAGCTTAAGTCAAAAGACATTGTCGCATAACCATGTTCGCTAGCACACGCACGCTCACCGCACATATATATATATATATCTTTAAAATATCATGCTCAAGAATATGAAGAATCACATACCGCGACGATTATCGACTATAAGCAAAACGCCCACTGGCTTATAACCTGGCTAGCCTTGTCCACCTTCCAAGTAGTATATGCTACTCGCAACATTCAACCAATAAAGGTTATCACCATCAGAATACAAATTCTATGTAAGTACAATTTAATCTTCTACTTATATATTCTTCCGACGTGATTTCAGCCAAGTCTTTTCCAGAATATCCTTCTATTACGCTTCAATTCTCTTCTATGAATCTTATATTCATTTCAATACTACTACAGATGTAATTTCCAATTACAATAAGGACAATAGTATTTACCTCGATGAGCCCAAAATTATCCAAGTTTAACGTCGCCCCGAGCAACGTTAAGCTCCTACTCCGTGCGCCCAACCCGCTCCAAACAACCCTTAGAAGTTCTACGCAACTTCTTCTTAACACTTCAACCGACTACGAAGGTTTTCCTTGGTTTCGCTTAGTGGCTAAAGAAGTATAATAGTATTTTCCGGCTCTACGATGAGGTAACTTTGGAAAGTACTACAAGGTATAAGTGGCTAGAGTATTTTGGCATTATAACAATACAAGGAGAGTATTTCTATACCACAAAAGGGGTATTATACTAAACCAACTAGGCTAGGGTGTATTCTCGCCAAGGCTTCTCAAAAGTGGGCTTGACGAACACAACTCACAAAAGGAGGGATTTCAAGACTTGAAATGATTTTGACGAAGAAAGTCTTCAAGTTAGAGGGTATTTATAGGTCAAGCAATGGCCAACCAACGGTCAAGATCAATCCAAGTGTTAGGCAAGTGTAGGCTGTGGATTAAACCACGTGTACCTTATCCATCTACCACACCAACTTGCACAAATATCCTACCTAACCACAAGCTCCAAATCGCCCCATTGCCGCCCCAATTCACGCTAATGCGAGGTGACATGCCACCCTCCCGCTGGTCCAAAATGTTTCGCTCTCTAAAAATCCGCAAAAATTATAAATGACATAGCCTAATTTTCCTTCGCAGTTTAGTAAAACGCTTCGTCGAAAAACGATTCTTTTTGGTACTTGTGCCCAAATTTTGATCCTTGCCAATCCTTAAGGCTTAAATTATTATACGTACGCCCTCACGTACATACTCTAAAAATACGGGGTATAACATTCTCCCCTCCTTAGAAACATTCGTCCGAATGTTCCTTCTCAAGACTGATAACGATAAAGTTCCTCTAACAAGTTGCTAACGCCACACCGCCATGAAATAACACACGCTCTCTTCCTTCCTTTCTCGTCGCATCTTCTCTAACACTCGAACTCTTCTTAGTACACGCATTCACACTTCACCAATAATTCATGTCGAAACTTGGAGTCACTACCCAAACTTGGTCATCTTACTAGCTTCACTTTCCTCTAAGGCCATTCCCGCCTTCACGAACCGATTCTCGTCGAACGATCCACGAACTCATACGATGGTCATCTAAACTGGCCTAGCACCCTCGTGACCCTACCACCGCGACCACCCAGAGCTGACCATACCGAACAGCCGCTGGTCAGCCCGCAACACGGCCCCAACCCGACCCACTTAACGCATCAAGCTCTTGTTTCCGATCCTAACAATCTTATTTATACAGGCGAAAGCTACCACTTCCATTTTACACCACCCAAGGAATTTCCCATAATTACTCCACGTATACTTATACATTCTGACAAAGATCACCCGCAAAATCTTGTACTCAAGACGGCCTTACATCTAAGGTCTCAACTGTAATATTCTAAGGTTCATCATTTTCTCACCCCTAGGCTTACCCTTTTTTCACTAACTAGGCTTATAACTCACATCAACATACATTAAAACATACAAAACTCTAGAGGGTTAAGGATATACCTGAAAATAGGCGGTTCAAAGGACCGCTAAACGGGAACCTCCACCGCGACTGCCGTGGCTCCCGCGTATGAACATCCGCCTAGCTATGGAAGTGAGGAACCCGCAATCGATCTAGTAGTTCAGGCTATCCCACTGCGCATACCCGGCCTGACAAGCTCATTAAATGGCCTCGTCACCGCAAGTATAGCAATCTCCCAAACCAAGACGACATTCCTCTACGGGCTTTACCACAACGGCCACACCGAGATACGGTGGCCTCATCCGCGAGCACTTACTCCCTAAAATCAACCCGGGAGCCCGACCGCTTCTCGAATATCCCAAACGCCCCGACGACGCTGGGGACCACTTGCATCGGGCGTTGGCGCATAATCGCTCGCCAGGCGGTCCGACTGAAGTCACCAAAGGACCTCGCTGCTCGCCTCTTCGCGATTCGTCATTCCGCCGATTTCTCCGCCTCACATCCCAAAGGCATAAGCTCGCACGCGGCAATGTCCATGCCCTACCAAGAGCTACACCAACAACTTTCGCTAGGTAATCATCGAGCCTCAGAATATATCGGTGCACTCGATCCTCCATACTAGCTACTAACGCGGACGCATCGCCAATGAGTCGAACTCCACATCAGACTCGAACCGCGCGCTTCGCCGCAACACCAAAAATCTGTTTACCGAGCCCTCCTCATCCGCGAGGCAAGAAATGTGCAAGAAATGCCCCGAGAACTCGCCCCATATACCGGAAGGCATTCTCTCCCGGGACCTCCTACGAATCAAACCACGATCATGCAGATCACGCACCGACGCGAACCTGGGTGACCACCGACTCGGCCTCCGATGCTCGATCACTTTCGATCCGTCAGAATCGCTTGATGAACTCCTCGCGATCATCCTCGTGCCTCACCCATAAAACTCGCGCTACAACTCGTAAAATCCCGTAGCCTCAAACTATCCGATCTAGGGTGAACCATCGCGCTATCGGAACTGTCTGGCCCGGGTCCTTCTCAGTTCGCCACAACCTCGCCATTAATCGGGCCACTCCTTGTAACCCATCTCTTCGCTCCTGCATCGGGACCGAGGCTCAGTACGTGGTCTCAGAGATCGCCGCCGCTTACCGCAGCCTCCTCTCGCTTCGCCTTCTCGCCCGGCCGCTTGCTTGCGCGAGGCATAACTGCAGAGGAAAGGAATACGCTGAGGGTCCAACTTATCACACAATTTCTAAGGCACGATCTCGTAATGAGAAGAATGGAAACTAATCCTAAATGTCTATAGCCTCTCGACATAGATGCGCGCATAACACATCGATAATCGCACTCTACTAGACACGTCCGTAGACACTTTCCGAGACTAATCGCTTCGATACCACTTTTGTCACGACCAACCTGCCGTGATCGTGCCTTACCCCGCACCCTAGCGATACAACATCGCAGAAAAAACCTGAAATGAAAACTTAAACATATAAATAGATATAGATCAAGATGAAAGAAAATAGGCCAACCAAAACTGCTTTTCGTGATTTATATATATATCGACCTTTGAATAGCATAATCCTTACAACCCCGCCTACAACAAATACATGCACTCTAAGATTTTTACAACAACTATGACGGACAGTGGCCGCCATACCCCGAATGTACAAGAACCTGCTGCACTGTGGTAACATACCAAAGATAAGCCTCCAAGGAACGGAGCTTCCCAACACGCCGAAACGTGATCCTAAAAGCTGGATCGACATACATGTACTTACCAGCATTTAACGCAGCCCACTCGGCGAGGTCAAGATAACAGTACTAAGTATGTGAAATCAGAATATCAGAAATGAAATCATAATAGTCTATATAAAGCAGAGACATGTATGATAACCAAACTACAAGATACACATATAATGCTTATAATGTCGTGACTCACGCCTCCAAATCATCACTGTGCCCGAATTCCTTCCTCACCGCCAGCCATGATATAACAACACCAAGGAGTATACATGAACACCAGTCCCACGTGGTCATAAAACCGTGACGGCAAGTATAACTACCGATCCGACCGCACAATAATATCGCATAATCATATCACGGTCGACACGCGGCAAGTGCAATAGCCTCCACCAGCTCCTCCCGCGCCACGTAGTCGACGGGGCAAGTGAATCGCCACGCACTGCATCACAACCGTAAGTCACGGCTCCATCCAAACACCGACTCGCGAACCCGACACGTCGCAGCACCAGCCTCCACCGCCTCCTCCCCGCGCTAATGAGGCCGACGGGGGCAAGTGAATCGGCAGCACCGCATCACAACCGTAAGTCACGATACTTCGCCAGCCGACACGTGCGTGCAATAACCTATACAGATCCACCGCGCCACGAAATGACGGGGCAAGTAAACAGCTACGCACCCGATCACAACCGTAAGTCACGATATCGCCATAAATAACCATAATGGTCACATGTCCACGCATCCATCATCTGTGACATGCCCATGTAACAATAATAATGGAAGATACCGTGGAATCTTCCACACCGCCAAGACGCCCAAGTAAGTTCTCAATAAGTCAACCGCCTCCATCGAGACGCAGAGTATAGAAACATAATTCTTGCACAACAAAGGCTATCACAACAAGCATAGACAAGTTACACGAAAACAAGCATAGGCAAGTTACACAACAAGAAGCATAGGCAAGTTATACACAACTCAAGGTACTTTCATTTTATATCAAGTCCTGTTTTAACCTAAAGTACTACGTGACGTTAAATTCCTTTTAAAGAGATCCATTCCTTTTATAAAAGTCACCCGATACCCGTAGTATTAAAATAGAGTGACTCACATTTTTAGGTAACCCAAAACACTTTCCTTTTCAACAACATTCTTTTCCTAAAGTTCCAAATTTTGCCTAATTTCAATTACTCAAGTCTCTTTATTTTAGAAAAGTTTCATAGTTCAATGTCTTAATCTCTTTTAAAACAATCAATAACATATGCCATATGTGGAGCAATTTATTCTTGTTTATAACCATCTTATTAAAGCAATGCATGATCTAGAAAATGTAATATCATTTTGTCTCATCTTAGCTTCTACGCAGATTGAGGTTTCTACCGGTTTTAATAATACTTCATTATTCAATACATTTTCCTTTATTAACGCCGCAGTTGGTTTGTCGATACTCATTCGATTTCAAATCGCTTAAAACATTATTCCTTTTAAAAACCAAGTACTCATTACTCACGAACGAGGTTTCACACAAATTTCATATAAACTCATTTAAGTCAAGTCTCTTATCTTTAAGATTAAGTCTCTAACTTCTAAAATCAAGAAACCATTCTCTTTATCTTCTTAAGCCGTTATACCTAACTTCCCAAAAAGCTAGTATAACTCTTATGTTTTCAAAACCAAGTATTACTCTTCTTACAAAAAGGTTCCTTAATTCTTTTGAAATACTTCAAGATTCTTATTATTCGTGCTTAAGTCAAAAGACATTACCGCATAACTACGCTCGCTTAGCACACGACGCTCACCGCATTATATATATATATTTTATTCGTGCTTAAGTCAAAAGACATTGCCGCATAACCACGCTCAGCTAGCACACGACGCTCACCGCACTATATATATATATATCTTTAAAATATCATGCTCAAGAGTATAGGAAGAATCACATACCTCGCGACGATTATCGACTATAAGCAAAACGCCCACGACTATAACCCTACTAGCCTTGTCCACCTTCCAAGTAGTATATGCTACTCGCAGAACATTCAACCAATAAAGGTTATCAACACAAGAATACAATCCTATGTAAGTACTTTAATCTTCTACTTATATATTCTTCCGATGTGATTTCGCTCAAGTCTTTTCAGAATATCCTTCTATTACGCTTCAATTCTCTTCTATGAATCTTATATTCATTTCAATACTACTACAAGATGTAATTTCCAATTACAATAAGGACAATAGTATTTACCTCGATGAGCCAAAAATTATCCAAGTTTAATGTCGCTCCTGAGCAACGTTAAGCTCCTACTCCGTGCGCTCCAACCCGCTCCAAACAACCCTTAGAAGTTCTACGCAACTTATTCTTAACACTTCAACCGACTACAAGGTTTTCCTTAGGGTTTCGCTTAGTGGCTAAAGGAAGTATAATAGTATTTTCCTGCTCTACGATAGAGGTAACTTTGGAAAGTACTACAAGTGTATAAGTGGCTAGAGTATTTTGGCATTATAACAATACTAGAGAGTATTTCTATACCACAAAGGGGGTATTATACTAAACCAACTAGGCAGTGGGTGTATTCTCGGCAAAGGCTTCTCAAAGGGGGGCTTGACGAACACAACTCACAAAGGGGAGGGATTTCAAGACTTGGAAATGATTTTTGACGAAGAAAGTCTTCAAGCTAGAGTGGTATTTATAGTCAAGCAATGGCCAACCAATGGCCAAGATCAATCCAAGTGTTAGGCAAGTGTAGGCTGTGGATTAAACCACGTGTACCTTATCCATCTACCACACCAACTTGCACAAATATCCTACCTAACCACAAGCTCCAAATCGCCCCATTGCCGCTTCAATTCACGCCAATGCGGGGTGACACATGCCACCCTCCCGCTGGTCCAAAATGTTTCGCCTCTAAAAATCCGCAAAAATTATAAATGACATAGCCGGAATTTTCCTTTCACAAGTTTAGTAAAACGTTTCGTCGAAAAACGATTCTTTTTGGTACTTGTGCCCAAATTTCGATCCTTGCCAATCCTTAAGGCTTAAATTATTATACATACGCCCTCACGTACATACTCTGAAAATACGGGGTATAACATTCTCCCCTCCTTAGAAACATTCATCCCGAATGTTCCTTCTCAAGACGGATAACGATAAAGTTCCTCTAACAAGTTGCTAACGCCACACCTGGCCATGAAATAACACACGTTCTCTTCCTTCCTTTCTCGTCGCATCTTCTCAACACTGAACTCTTCTTAGTACACGCACACACTTCACCAATAATTCACAAACTTTGGAGTCACTACCTCAAACTTGGTCATCTTACTAGCTTCACTTTCCTCTAAGGCCATTCCCGCCTTCACGAACCGATTCTCGCCTAACGATCCACGAACTCATACGATGGTCATCTAAACTGGGCCTAGCACCTCGCGACCCTACCACCGGCGGACTACTCACGGCAAAACCAACCTGCTCATGGATCGTGCCCTACCGGGCACCTTCTACCTTAACAATACAAGTAAGTCATGAATCAAATAACACTCATTTTTTTTTAAAACAAACGTGATGCGGCAAAGCCGATAAGGCCGCCATATATACATAAACAAAAGACACTACACCGCATACGAGTCCAATCCACATATGAATACGCACTTGCGAGTTAAATCAACTACGACGACAAGGCCCCGCCATACCCAAAACTATACAAAGCCTGCATCAAGGACATATACCAAAGATAAACTCCTAATGTGGGAGCTTATCCAAAACCCCGAAAGGTGATCCTACACTCGCCGATCACCGAATCACGCACCTAAACTCGCAGATTTAACGTGAACGCACTTCAAGGAGGTCAAGACAAGAATGTACCAAGTATGTGAATGACGCATCGTAATAAAATCATAGCAGCTTAAATAACACAGAGACACGTATGATATCCAACCTACAAGATATAACACATAAAGCCATATCAAGTCGTGGACGCAGCCTCAAAGTCATTACTCAATATAACCACGGGTCTCACGCCCATAATATCAATCATGCCTGGAATCCTTCCTCACCACGCAATCCATGATGTAATAACACCAATAAGGATACATGAACACCAAGTCCCACGTGTCCTCAATACCTCGTGTCCCATGCCCTAATCCCACCTCGTAAAGCATGACCATAGGGTAACACAAACAACCGGGACATATATGATAATCAAAATACAACACATCGTGCCTTACTAACAATGAGAGTAAACAGAGTATCCTTACAATATAAACTAGAAGCTCATGATCAAGAGACCATCCGCCCGCAAAGATCATTTAGCAATCCTATTCCCGACTATTTCACCCGCATAGGTCGCGCTGACCCGCGAGGTATTCCTCGATAGTCGGACTCACCGCACGGGACTATTTCACCCGCATAAGCCTTTTCGACCCGCATGAGGTATTCCTCGTGATAGGACTATTTCACCCGCATAAGCCCTTACGACTGCACGAGGTATTCCTCGCATAGGTCGGACCCGCCCGCACGGGACTATTTCACCCGCATAAGCCCTACTTGACTGCATGAGGTATTCCTCGCATCGTGTGTAGCAAATCCACTAAATTACGCAAATGCTACAAACCCGGAATGACCGAACGACCGATATACCAATAGCACACAACCGCTATTTCCAAGACACATAGGCAATTCTCAATTAACAAGCCCAAGTACTTATCACGACATACTTAGACAAATTCTCAATTTATCAAGCCAAAGTACTAATCAAGGCATACATAGAATAATTCTCTTTAACAAGCCAAAGTACTTATCAAGGCACACTTAGAATAATTTCTTTTAACAAGCCAAAGTACTTATCAAGGCACACTTAGACAAATCCTCAATTTATCAAGCCAAAGTACTAATCAAGTTATACATAGAATAATTCTCTTTAACAAGCCAAAGTACTTATCAAGGCACACTTAGAATAATTCTCTTTAACAAGCCAAAGTACTTATCAAGGCACACTTAGATAAATCCTCAATTTATCAAGCCAAAGTACTAATCAAGTTATACATAGAATAATTCTCTTTTAACAAGCCAAAGTACTTATCAAGGCACACTTAGACAAATCCTCAATTTATCAAGCCAAAGTACTAATCAAGTTATACATAGAATAATTCTCTTTTAACAAGCCAAAGTACTACGTACGTACATTCCTTTATAAAAGACTCCTTTCTATGTAAAGCCCAAGATACTAACACCCGTAGTATCAAGGCGTGTCTATTTTTCAAAGTAAGTTACTACACTTTTAGAAAACTCATTTCAAAGCTTGAAATCAAGTAACTCCAAATTTTCACAATCTAGGCAACTTATGCCGATTTAATCAAAATAGACAACTTTCTAAACCTTCCATAAAGCCGTTATACCTAACTTCCCATAAAGCCGTTATAACCCTTTATGGTTTTAGATGATCCATTCCTTCAATAACCAAGAGACTTATACTATTAAAACCAAGTATCACATACTTACAAATCACGCTCTTAACTTTCAAAATACTTCAAGTCTCTAATAGTTAGAAAACAAGTTTTCTTCTACTTTTTAAACCTCAAGTAACTTCACCCTAACGCAAGTTACTTCTCTTAAATCATGTCATTTCTCCTCTTTAAATCAAATAAGTAAATCACCTTTGACTCCTAAAGTCATTATAATGACCTTTAGGTTTTAAACTAAGGCACTAGCCAAAATATTTGGAAACCACTTCCTTTTCAAGTCTCTATGTACTTTAAGAAAAATACCTTCACTTTTAAGAATCCAAACTTCCCTAAGGAAACGGATTATACTACTTACAATTTAAACATCAAAGTACACTCAAGGAAGTACATAGAACAAATTCTATTTTAGGCAATCCAAATACAAGCAAGGAAACGGATCATTCACGAGTAGAACATACTTTCTTAATCTTAAGGAATCATGCTGTAATAGAGATAGTTCACATACCTTTCTACTAAAATCCTCAAGCTGCTTCGAATACGCCAGACATAGAAGTGTCAACCTATAATGGTCACAACAAGACTATCAACTTCTAGTCTCTAACGTAGAATAATACTAAGTATTCGTCTCTAATTCTACGGAAAATCGCAAAGATTTCCTTTGTTTCTACTCACTCTGCCACCTTTTCAAGGCCTAATACAATAACCAACACGCCACATTTAAGGCTCCAAACAACAACCAAACAAAGGGGATTACACGCCTTACAATACGTAAAATTCCGCCACAATTCATACCAAATAGTATAATACTTCACTAGCCATTCTCTACCAACATATAACCAATAACACTACGCCTTTTCCAATCCTTTCCAATTTCAAGTTCTTAGGTCAACATGTTATTTAGTCATAAACAACTTCAACAACTACAATTTCCTTCATTAATCAACACGTGATTTACTTAAACTAATAATCAACTCAATTCCAATCTTAAAGCTAAACATGCTAGATTTCTGACAGTGGTTCCAATAGTCAATATAATTATCAAACTTCATACTATATAACACATGCTTCATAAAATCCATAGCTACAACCATAAGTAAGTCTTAACTACTAAAACGACAAAATTATACCTTTCCAAGCCCTTAAAATTTCCAAGATCCAAAGTCGCGCCTTAGAAATTCTTAGCTCCTTTCCATAAGTTCCAATCTGGCCCAAGCATTCCTCAGAGGCCTATGAAGAACTCCATCTTCAAGCTCCATCTTCAAAGTCAAGAACTCACTTAGTTTCCGCTTTGACTAACGAAAATACGCTTTTCCAAATCTTCTATCGAGATATCCTTACAATACCCTAAGGGACATCAAGTTAAAGTCTGTGGCTACTGGATCAAAATTGCAAAATTTTCTGTTGGAAGAGGACAAAGCCGAGAGCTATCTCTCAAGCACAAGGTGTTCTAATTTTTCTAAGTGTAAATGAGCTAGTCTCTGCACTCAGAGTGTTTATAACACACAACGGAGGGTTTAGATGTCCACAAATGCGAGGTTAGGATGGGTTTCACTGATCAAGCTTCAGTGGACAAGTCGACTTGTCAACAATGTCAAGCTTTGGAAGACTTATCTTCAACCACGGTCAATGACCATTATACCCCTGCAATATTTCGACTAACACCATGCGGGAGTGCCACGTGTCGCCTCTCATTCGCCCATAAAATTCAGAACCTCGCGGGCCCCACAAAATGTAAAATTTCTGGGCCCCACATGACCAAATCCGTAAAATAAATTTCCATATTATTTATAAGTTCCATACTCTTCAAATAATGCATTTTGAGAATCCAATTCTCAATAACGAACATTTTTCCTTTCCGACTTCTAAGATTTTCCGCTGAAAAACAATTCTTCCTTTCGCACTAATTTCCAAGTCTTGATTCCTTTCGCATATTCTCTTATACATGTCCCGACTTACTGGTGTAACATTCTTCCCTTAGAAACATTCGCCCCCGAATGTTCTTAGTCGCTGCCAAGCTATACACACTCCAAGACAATCTCTATACTATGCCTATCGATCAAAATCGCACAAGACTAACGATGCCACATACGGCCACCACAACATACGTGAACATAACAATGGACCTTCCGTCCATGGCCCCCTTCTCACAAAACTCAAGGTTACGCTTCCCAAAACACGGATCCTCAGAGGTTCCTTTCTTTCCTTACTAGTCATACTTTCTCGCATTTCAAACTTATCTAGTACACGCATAAAATCTCAATATCGCTTCGTTTCTCCAACTGGAGTTACTAATCGAACCCGCCATTATGCTACTTCAATTTCGCTAAGGCTCTCCTCGGTCCTTACGACTGAACTGCTGGAACGATCCACAAACTCGCATAACAATTTACTAAACTTGGGCCTTGTATCCTCTGACCTTATCACATAACTGGCCATTTCTAATCGACATCACCCCATTCCATACTATCTACGACCAAATGAGTCCACAACCCGACTCATCGCCACCCTTAACTTCTCGCTCTTAGTCCAAATAAATCTCTTATCTCAAGGTACTTCTTACCCTATCCCCTATTCACTAGAGGTTCGCCACATAAGCCAAAGTATTTCATCAGATAATCTTCCCTATCTGGCCTTACACTTATACTGGTAATTACAACTTGTGAACTTTATACAACTATAGTCTCAGCCACCTATCATTCTTGTCAACATTCTTAACTTTTCACTTACTAATCAAAGTATCCTACCTCTGGTACTATCACTTACAACCGCTAGCACCGCTTATCTTGGTCAATAACACAACGCTTTCCTCATGACCCTATAGTCTTCTCCTAACCGAAACCGGAGGCCTGTGCCGGGCCTCAAAACTCGGCGCAGGTTAACTCACCGATCATGAACAACATCCGGCACTCGCATAAGCCCTATCAACTCCTCGAGTCCGACTAGTAGCCTCGCTACTCCTTTGCCCTTCTCTGCGGCCGTTGCCTCCTCGAGGCATATCAGAACACAACAATACGCCGAGAGGAATTTTCTTACTAACACCTCTATGGCACGATCTAGAGTGAAAAGAATAGAAACCAACTCCTAAATGTCCTGTAGCTCGCTTATGGGGTGCGCGCAACACACCGGATAATCAAGACTCTACTAGACACGGCCCAGACATTCCGAGGACTGATCGCTTCGATACCACTGTCACAATTTCAACCCCAAGCTCGCGATCGTGCCCTACCCGGCACCCTTCTACCTTAACAATACAAGTAAGTCATGAATCAAATAACACTCATTTTTTTTTAAAACAAACGACGCAAGTGGCAAAGCCGACAAGGCCGCCATATATACATAAACAAAAGACACTACACCGCATACGAGTCCAATCCTACATATGAATACATGCACTTGCGAGTTAAATCGAACTACGACGACAAGGCCCCGCCGCACTCCAAAACTATACAAAGCTCGATCAAGGATATATACCAAAGATAAACTCCTAATGTAAGGAGCTTATCCAAAACTCCCCGAGCAGGATCCTACACCGCCGATCACCGAATCACGCATCAAACTCATGCAGATTAACGCACTCGGGCGAGGTCAAGACGAAGAACGCATCAAGATGTGAACAGTAGGCACCGTAATAAAATCATAGCGCTTAAATAACACAGAGACATGATGATATCCAACCTACAAGATATAACACATAAGCTATATCAAGTCGTGACGCAGCCCTCAAAGTCATTACTCAATATAACCACGGGTCTCACGCCCATAATATCAATCACGCCCGTGGAATCCTTCCTCACCGCAGCCCATGATGTAATAACACCAATAAGGATACATGAACACCAAGTCCCACCAGTCCTCAATACTCGTGGTCCCATGCCCCTAATCCCACCTCGTAAAGCACGACCATAGGGTAACACAAACAACCGGGACATATATGATAATCAAAATACAACACATTGTTCCTTACTAACAATGAGAGTAAATAATAGTATCCTTACAATATAAACTAGAAGCTCATGATCAAGCAGGACCATCCGCCCGCAAAGATCATTTAGCAATCCTATTCCCGACTATTTCACCCGCATAGTCGCGCGACCCGCGAGGTATTCTCGATAGCCGGACCTCCCCGCACGGGACTATTTCACCCGCATAAGCCCTTTCGCACCGCATGAGGTATTCCTCGTGATAGACTATTTCACCCGCATAAGCCCATACGACTGCATTTAGGTATTCCTCGTGATAGGTCGGACCCGCCGCACGGGACTATTTCACCCGCATAAGCCCTACTGACCGCATTTAGGTATTCCTCGTGATCGTGGGTAGCAAATCCACTAATTACGTGAATGCTACAAACCCGGAATGACTCGAACGACTGATATACTAATAGCACACAACCGGCTATTTCCAGCACACATAGGCAATTCTCAATTAACAAGCCCAAGTACTTATCACGGCATACTTAGACAAATTCTCAATTTATCAAGCCAAAGTACTAATCAAGGCATACATAGAATAATTCTCTTTTAACAAGCCAAAGTACTTATCAAGGCACACTTAGAATAATTCTCTTTTAACAAGCCAAAGTACTTATCAAGGCACACTTAGACAAATCCTCAATTTATCAAGCCAAAGTACTAATCAAGTTATACATAGAATAATTCTCTTTTTGTCACACCCCGAAATCCGGGCCCGTGACTGGTGCCTTACCCCGGGCACCCTAGTGATACAACATCAGAGAAAATCAGCGGAACATACAACATGAACATGAAATAAGAGATAATATAAATAAACCAACTAACCAAAATAGCTTGCCTTCTCATATACATAAAAACCCAACAGCTTATCCTTACAAACCCCGCCTACAACTGCACATGCACTTAAGAGAGAATAACAACCTATGACGCGACAGTGCCCCGCCATACCCCTGAATGTACAAGAACCTCCAACGCAGGGAAACCTCCCAAAGATAAGCCTCCGAAGGAACAGAGCTTCCCAAAATAAACGTGATCCTAAGCGGATCGATACCACGATTTCACTCATGCAGATGAACGCAGCCTCAAGGAGGTCAAGACAACAGTACCAAGTATGTGAAATCAGAAAATATCAGAAATGAAATCATACTAGTCTATAAAAGCAGAGACATGTATGATAACCAAACTACGCTCACAACATAAAAACAGCCATGTCAAGTCGTGGACTCACGCCTCAAAATCACCACTAAATATAACTACTGGTCTCACGCCCACAACATCCATCATGTTCGTGATCACGGCCGTGATGCCCCTAACATCAGACGGCAGATACGCCCATGATGCAACACACAATAAGCGCCGCACGCCACATGCCCCGAATATCGTGACGGTAGATACGCCCATGTAACCTCAATAACAATATATCAGGTCAACCCCGCCGACGGCCACATGCTCGGACATCGTGACGGCATATCGCCCATGTTGCAGCAATAACCATATCTCGTAATCAACCCGCCGCACGGCCGCATGCCCCTAACATCGTGACGGCAGATACGCCCATGATATCAACAACAAGACAAGAATCAAAATGGAAACATACCCGCGGAATTCTCCATCACCGCCAAAGACGCCCAAGTAAGCTCAATAAGTCAACCGCCTCTATCGAGAGACGCCAGAATACGTAAATACCACACTTGCACAACAAAGGCTATCATCACAAGATAGCAAGTTTCACAACCACAGCATAGGCAAGTTTCACAACAACAAGCATAGGCAAGTTTCACAACAACAAGCATAGTAAGTTTCACAACAACTCAAAGTACTTTCATTTTATACAAAGTCCTGTTTTAACTCTAAAGTACTAATGCACGTTAAATTCTTTAAAAGAGATCCATTACTTTTATAAAAGTCACCCGATACACCGTAGTATTAGAACGACCAACCCACATTCCTTTTCAAAATCAAGTAACAACATTCTTTCCTAAGTTCCAGTTTGCCTAGTTTCAATTACTCAAGCTTCTCATTTTCAAACGGTTTCATAGTTCATAAACTTAATCACTTGATTTCTTTTTAGAACAATCGAGTAATATATGTCTCTCGTGAGAGTAGGTTATTCTTGTTTACAACATTCTTATTACAAAGAAACATGATCTAGAAAATGTATATCATTTTGTCTCATCTTAGTTTCTATGCAGATTGAGGTTTCAATGGTTTTAAAACAATTCATCATTTTTCAATACATTTTCCTTTATTAACGCTCGCAGGGGTCCTGCTGATACACATTCGATTTCCGAGATCAAGAAACATTATCCCTTTAAATAAAGCCAAGTACTCATTACTCACTAATGAGGTTTCACACAAACATTCACATTAAAACAAATAAGTTAAGTCTCTTATCTTATAAGATCAAGTCTCTTAACTTCTAAACATCAAGAAACCATTTTCTTTACCTCTCTTAAGACATTATACCTAACTCCCATAAAGCTAGTATAACTCTTTTAAAACCTTTAAAACTAAGTGTTACTCTCCTTCCAAAACGATTTATAAATCTTTTGAAATACATCAAGTTCTTTATTATAATAAGCCGCTTATAATTCACATCGCTACCTTTTAAAACCACAAAGTATTTTCTTACCTACATAAAGTCACATAACCAACTTCCCATAAAGTCGTTATAACACTTTATGTTTTAAAACAATCAAACACAGCTTAATACATGTGACGCCTACCAGATTACATAGTTCACACATATCATGCTAGAAGAGATATAAGAGGTTCACATACCGCGACGATTATCGATAATACAAATGCTCCAAGTACTACAACCTTGCTAGCCCTTTCCACTCCTCGAGTAGAATACGCTACTCTAGTACTTTCACCTATAAAGGTCACAAACGCTCATTAACCCCAAAACACAAGTTCTATCTTTCTGCTAAAATTCGCAAAGACTCTCCCCGCAACAACAGAAATCTCCTCCTCTATCGAGGCCTGGCTATCAAGCCAACCATGGGTTAATACATCTAACCTGACGAGTACAATTCTACAACACAAGAATGCTACACAAGTCTACTGTAATACAAATTCCTATGTAATTACAAATCATTTAGTTCTTCAGCTTAAGTCAAAAGACATTGCCACAATACAATGTTTAGTTCTATATATAGCATACTTCAACTATATAATCAACAAATGTAATTTCCAATTACAATAGGGACAAGATTATTTACCTCGATAAGCCCAAAATTATCCGAGATAAAAGTCATCCCGAGCAAGGTTTAGCTCCTACTCCGCGCCCAATCCGCCTCCAAACAACCCTTAGAAGTTCTAACTAACTCCTACTCAAATCCTTCAACTAACAACAAGATTTCTAGTGGTTTTGGCTGAGACTAAAGGACAAAAGGTAGTATTTCCGACTCTACGATGTAGGTAACTTTGGAATACTACAAGATATAAGGCAAGGTATTTTGGGCATTATAACAATACTTGGAGGAGTATTTCAATACCACAAAGGGTGTATAATACTAAACAACTAGGCAGTGGGTACCCTACTGCTAGACCTCACAAGTGGAGAGGAGACCTCTCGCCAAAGGCCACTCTCTGGGAGAGGAGCTGACGAGTCAACAAGAGGGAGGAGGATTCAAGACTTGGAAACATTTGTGGACGAATTAAGTCTTCACAGGGGGTATTTATAAGAAACCCAAACGCCAACCAACGGGCCAAGATCAAGCCATGTGCAAGGCAAGTGTAAGGCCTTGACTGCCAAGTGCACCCTAACCCCTACTCCACAAAATACGGCACAAGACAAGCCACAAACAAGGCCAAAACAAGGCACAAAACAAGGAACCAATAGGCCAAAACGCGAGCCACAAAACAATCCAATTGCGAACTAATCGCCCACTGACGCCACAAGCTTCAATGCGCAGGTGACACATGTCACCCTCCCGCTGGTCCAAAATGTTTCGCTTCTAAAAATCCGCAAAAATTAAAAAGCGACATAGCCGGAATTTTCCTACGAAAGTCAGTGGAAACGCTTTCGCCGAAAACGACTTAGTCGGCACTTGTGCCCAAAATTCGATCCTTTGCCTATCTTAAGGCTCAAATTTCTACGACGCCCTTACGCATATACTGAAATACGGTATAACATTCTTCCTTAGAAACATTCGCCCCGAATGTTCCTTCAAGGTCTCAAACAAACAGCGCCAGATAGTCTTCACCGCTATACGCATTTAAAACAATCATGCCACACCGCCACAAAACATACGCTCACTTTTCCCTTTCTCGTAGTACTGCCACCAACACTCGAACTCGCTCTAGTATCCGCATTCACACTTCACAACGCTTTGTTTCCAACCTCGAGTCACTACTCCAAACTTGGTCATCTCACTAACCTCGATTTCCTAAGGCCATTCCTCTACTCACGAACTGATTCTCGATCGAACGATCCACGAACTCATACGATGGTCATCTAAACTTGGGCCTAGCACCCTCGCGACTCGCCACCGCGACCACCCAGAGCTGACCTTCCTCAACGGACGCTGGTTGGCCCGCACATGGCCCCAACCCACCCATCGTAGCGCCAACTCTCTAGTTTCTCGATCCGAACAATCTTACTCTCTACAGCCGAAAGCTACCACTTCCATTTCACACTACCCTGTGACTTACCCTTTTCACTAACTGTGTTTCTAAATCACATTTTTGCACAAAGCTATCCAAACATATCATTAAACACATCAACAACATCAATATACTCAAAACTCTGTATGTTAAGGATATACCAAACTAGGCGTGTTCAAGGACCGCTAAAATCTGAACTTCCACCGCGACTTACCGTGGCCCGCAATCGCCTAAGAGTTCAGGTTATCCTACCAGCATACTCGGCCTGATGCCTCGCCATATGGCCCTCATGGCCGCAAGAATAACAAGCTCCTCGTACTACGACACTCCCGAAATGCGGTCTACTACATCGACCACACCGAGGTAGGTGATCGTGATTCGCCAACACCCTACTCTCGAACATTCAAACCCGGGAGCCTCGACCGCTTCGGATATCCTGCGGTCCCGGCGTCGCGGAGGACCACTGCGAATGGCGGAGGTACATAACTAGTTCGCCGAGGCGTCCGCCTCAAAGTCGCCAAAATAACCGCCGCCTCGCCTTCTTCTCGCCGAAAGCCGTCCACCTGCCGACCGCGCGCCTCGCACTCTAAGTGTACGAGCTCAACGCGGCAATGTCCATGCCCTACCAAGAGAAACACCAACAACTCTCTCGTTAGGTAATCATCGAGCCTCGAATATACTTCCACTCGATCCTCCATACTAGCTACTAATGCGGAATATACCGCCAATGAGTCGAACTCCACATTGTACTTCGAATCAGACGCCTGCTCGCTTTAATATCAAAAATCTGTTTACCGAGCCTCATCTCGCGAGGCAAGAAATGTGCCAGAAGGCCCCCAAAACTCGCCCCAAACGGCCGGAAGGCATGCTTCCCCGAAAGCTCCCACGAAGTCAAACCAATCGATCATGTATCACGCACCGATGCGAACTAAATGTCACATCATCAAGCCTCATCACCCGTGATGATCTCTTCAGAATCGACGGATGAACTCTCGCGATCATCCTCCGCCTCGACCAGAAACTCAAAGCGCTACAACTAAGGAAATCCAGAAATTTCAAACCGTTTTCCTCAGCGCACTACAGCAGCTGAATCGAATCGCTGGCCCACTTATCTCATATCCGCCACAACCTTGCCAATAATCGCCATCTCTCGCGACTATCTCCCGCCTGCATCGCGGACCGAGGCTCGTGTATCAGAGTCTCAGCAGCCATCGCCGCGCTCTAAACTTATCAGGCCGCGGCGCCGCAAAACTCGCCGTTCAAGCACTACTCGCATCGACGCTCGCGCTTCATTCTCTCTCAATCCTACCAGCACCTCGCCGCTTTGCCCTTCGGGCCCCGCTGCCTTTCGCAGAGGCATAATCGTAAAACGAAACACGCCGCAGGGTCCAACTTACAACATGCCTTCTAAGGCACGATCTCGTAATGAGAAGAATAGAAACTAATCCTAAATGTCCTATAGCCTCTCGATTATAGATGTGGGCGCACAACACACCGATAATCAAGACTTACTGACACGGTTCAGACACTTTCCGAGGACTAATCGCTCGATACCACTATGTCACACCCCAAATCCGGCCCAAAATGATCGTGCCTTACCCCGGCACCCTAAAGATACAACATCGTAGAAAATCACGAACATACAATACGAACATGAAATAAGAGATAATATAAATAAACTGCCAACCAAAATAATGGCTTTCATATACATAAAAACCCAACAGCTTATCCTTTACAAACCCCGCCACAACCCAAGGCTGCACTTAAGAGAGAATAATAACTCTATGATTTTGACAGGTTCGCCATACCCCGAATGTACAAGAACCTACAACTCAGTGGAAACCTACTAAAGATAAGCCTCCAAGGAACGGAGCTTCCCAAAACGCCAAACGCGATCCTGCTGCCGGATCGACACCAATGATTTCTACCGCTGATTGAACGCAGCTTCAAGGAGGTCGCATAACAGTACCAAGTATGTGAAATCAGAAAATATCAGAATGAAATCATACTAGTCTATAAAAGGAGACATGTATGATAACCAAACCAAGCTCACAACATAAAAACAACATGTCAAGTCGTGGACTCACGCCTCAAAATCACCACTCAATATAATCTACGGGTCTCACGCCCACAACATCCATCATGTTCGTGATCATGGCCGCATGCCTAATCCGTGACGTGTAGATATGTCCACGATGCAACATAATAACAAGCGCCGCACGCCACATGCCCCGGACATCGTGACGGTAGACATGCCCATGTAACCTCAATAACAATATATCGGGGTGGTCAACCGCTGCATGGGCCACATGCTCCGAATATCGTGACGGCAGGTATACGCCCATGTTGCAGAGAATAACCATATCTCGTAATCAACTCCGCCGCACGCCGCATGCCCCGACATCAGACGGTAGATACGCCCATGTGATATCAACAACAAGACAGTAATCAAAATGGAAACATACCCGTGGAATTTCCATCATCGCCAAAGACGCTCCAAGTAAGTTCTCAATAAGTCAACCGCCTCTATCGAGAGACGCCAGAATACGTAAATACCACACTTGCACAACAAAGGCTATCATCACAAGATAGGCAAGTTTCACAACCACAGCATAGCAAGTTTCACAACAACAAGATAGGCAAGTTTCACAACAACAAGCATAGGCAAGTTTCACAACAACTCAAAGTACTTTCATTTTATGCCAAAGTCCGGTTTTAACTCCTAAAGTACTACGACGTTAAATTCTTTAAAAGAGATCCATTACTTTTATAAAAGTCACCCGACACCGTAGTATTAGAAACGACTCAACCCACATTCCTTTCAAAATCAAGTAACAACATTCTTTTCCTAAGTTCCAGCTTTGCCTAGTTTCAATTACTCAAGCTTCTCATTTTCAAATGGTTTCATAGTTCATAAACTTAATCACTTGATTTCTTTTTAGAACAATCGAGTAATATATGCCTCTTGAGAGTAGGTTATTCTTGTTTACAACATTCTTATTACAAAGAGCCATGATCTAGAAAATGTATATCATTTTGTCTCATCTTAGTTTCTATGCAGATGGAGGTTTCTAACGTTTTAAAACAATTCATCATTTTTCAATACATTTTCCTTTATTAACGCCGCAGTTGGTCCTGGCTGATACACATTCCGATTTCCAGATCAAGAAACATTATCCCTTTAAATAAAGCCAAGTACTCATTACTCACGAATGAGGTTTCACACAAACATTCACATTAAAACAAATAAGTTAAGTCTCTTATCTTATAAGATCAAGTCTCTTAACTTCTAACATCAAGAAACCATTTTCTTTACCTCTCTTAAGACATTATACCTAACTCCCATAAAGCTAGTATAACTCTTTTTAAAACCTTTAAAACTAAGTGTTACTCTCCCTTCCAAAACGATTTATAAATCTTTGAAATACATCAAGTTCTTTATTATAATGCCGCTTATAATTCACATCGCTTACCTTTTAAAACCACAAAGTATTTTCTTACCTACATAAAGTCATATAACCAACTTCCCATAAAGTCATATAACACTTTATGTTTTAAAACAATCAAACACGCTAACACATGTACGCTTCACTGCATTACATAGTTCACACATATCATGCTAGAAGAGATATGAAGAGGTTCACATACCTCGCGACGATTATCGATAATACAAAATGCTCCAAGTACTACAACCTTGCTAGCTCTTTCCACTCCTCGAAAGAATACGCTACTCTTAGTACTTTCACCTATAAAGGTCACAAACGCCTATTAACCCCAAAACACAAGTTCTATCTTTCTACGTAAAATTCGCAAAGACTTCCCCGCAATAACAGAAATCTCCTCCTCTATCGAGGCCGCCATCAAGCCAACCAGTGGGGTTAACACATCTAACCGGACGAGTACAATTCTACAACACAAGAATGCTACACAAGCTCCATCAGAATACAACCCCATGTAATTACAACTCAGCTTAGTTCTTCAGCTTAAGTCAAAAGACATTGCCACACATACAATGTTTAGTTCTATATATAGCATACTTCAACTATATAATCAACAAAAGGTAATTTCCAATTACAATAGGGACAAGATTATTTACCTCGATAAGCCCAAAATTATCCGAGATAAAAGTCGATCCCGAGCAAGGTTTAGCTCCTACTCCGCGCGCCCAATCCGCTCCAAACAACCCTTAGAAGTTCTAACTAACTCCTACTCAAATCCTTCAACTAACAAATGAAGATTTCTTATGGTTTCTGGCTTGAGACTAAAGGACAAAAGGTAGTATTTCCTGACTTCACGATAGAGGTAACTTGGAATACTACAAGATATAAGGCTACAGGTATTTTTGCATTATAACAATACTTGGAGGAGTATTTCAATACCACAGCTGGGTGTATAATACTAAACAACTAGGCTGTGCAGTGGTACTCTACTTAGACTCACAAGGGGAGAGGAGACCTCTCGCCAAAGGCCACTTTCTGGGGAGAGGAGCTCTGACGAGAGTCAACAAGAGGAGGAGGGATTCAAGACTTGGAAACATTTGTGGATGAATGAAGTCTTCACAAAGGGGTGGTATTTATAGAAAACCCAAATGCCAACCAAAGGCCAAGATCAAGCCATGTGCAAGGCAAGTGTAAGGCCTTGATCAAGCCAAGTGCACCCTAACCCCTACCCACAAAACATGGCACAAGATAAGCCACAAAACAAGGCCAAAACAAGGCACAAAACAAGGAACCAATAGTGGCTAAAAACGTGAGCCACAAACAATCCACCTGGAACCAATCGCCCACTCGACGCCACAAGCTTTCAATGCGAGGTGACACATGTCACCCTCCCGCTGGTCCAAAATGTTTCGCCTCTAAAAATCCGCAAAAATTAAAAAGGACATAGCCGAAATTTTCCTACGAAAGTCGGGGGAAACGCTTTGAAAACGACTCTAGTCGGCACTTGTGCCCAAAATTCGATCCTTTGCCTATCTTAAGGCTCAAATTCTCTACGTACGTCCTTACGTACATACTCTGGAAATACGGGGTATAACACTTTTAACAAGCCAAAGTACTTATCAAGGCACACTTAGAATAATTCTCTTTTAACAAGCCAAAGTACTTATCAAGGCACACTTAGACAAATCCTCAATTTATCAAGCCAAAGTACTAATCAAGTTATACATAGAATAATTCTCTTTTAACAAGCCAAAGTACTTATCAAGGCACACTTAGACAAATCCTCAATTTATCAAGCCAAAGTACTAATCAAGTTATACATAGAATAATTCTCTTTTAACAAGCCAAAGTACTACGTGACGCATATCCCTTTATAAAGACTCCTTTCTATGTAAAGCCCCAAGATACTAACACCCGTAGTATCAAGGCGTGTCTATTTTTCAAAGTAAGTTACTACACTTTTAGAAAACTCATTTCAAAGCTTGAAATCAAGTAACTCCAAATTTTCACAATCTAGGCAACTTATGCCGATTTAATCAAAATAGACAACTTTCTAAACCTTCCATAAAGCCGTTATAACTAACTTCCCATAAAGCCGTGCTTATAACCCTTTATGTTTTAGACGATCCATTCCTTCAATAACCAAGAGACTTATACTATTAAAACCAAGTATCACATACTTACAAATCACGCTCTTAACTTTCAAAATACTTCAAGTCTCTTAATAGTTAGAAAACAAGTTTTCTTCTACTTTTAAACCTCAAGTAACTTCACCCTTAACGCAAGTTACTTCTCTTAAATCATGTCATTTCTCCTCTTTAAATCAAATAAGTAAATCACCTTTGACTCCCTAAAGTCATTATAATGACCTTAGGTTTTAGAACTAAGGCACTAGCCAAAAGATTTGGAAACCACTTCCTTTTCAAGTCTCTATGTACTTTAAGAAAATACCTTCACTTTTAAGAATCCAAACTTCCTAAGGAAACGGATTATACTACTTACAATTTAAAACATCAAAGTACACTCATGAAGTACATAGAACAAATTCTATTTTAGGCAATCCAAATATAAGCAAGGAACGGATCATTCAATGAGAGAACATACTTTCTTAATCTTAAGGAATCATGCTGTAAGAGGAGATAGTTCACATACCTTTTCGCTAAAATCCTCAAGCTGCTTCTAATACGCTCGCATAGAAGTTGTCAACCTATAATGGTCACAACAAGACTATCAACTTCTAGTCTCTAACGTAGAATAATACTAAGCATTTGGTCTCTAATTCACGGAAAATCAAGCAAAGATTTCCTTTGTTTCTACTCACTTGCCACCTTTTCAAGGCCGAATACAATAACCAACACGCCACATTTAAAGGCCCAAACAACAACCAAACAAAGGATTACACGCCTTACAATACGTAAAATTCCGCCCACAATTCATACCAAATAGTATAATATTTCACTAGCCATTCTCGCCAACATATAACCAATAACACTACGCCTTTCCAACTTTTCCATTTCAAGTTCTTAGGTCAACATGTTATTTAGTCATAAACAACTTCAACAACTACAATTTCCTTCATTAATCAACATGCGCTTTACTTAAACTAATAATCAACTTCAATTCCAATCTTAAAGCTAAACATGCTAGATTTCTGATTAGGGTTCCAATAGTCAATATAATTATCAAACTTCATACTATATAACACATGCCATAAAATCCATAGCTACAACCATAAGTAAGTCTTAACTACTAAAACGACAAAATTATACCTTTCCAAGCCGTTAAAATTTCCAAGATCCAAAGTCGCTACTTAGAAATTCTTAGCCCTTTCCATAAGTTCCAATCCGCCACAAGCATTCCTTCAGAGGCCTACGAAGAACTCCATCTTCAAGCTCCATCTTCAAAGTCAAGAACTCACTTAGTTTCCGCTTACTAACGTAAAAATACGCTTTTTCCAAATCTTCTATCGAGATATCTCACAATACCCTAAGGGACATCGTTAAAGTCTTGTGGCTATCGGATCAAAATTGCAAAATTTTCTTGCTGGAAGAGGACAAAGCCAGAGCTATCTCTCAAGCACAAGTGTTCTAATTTTTCTAAGTGTAAATGAGCTAGTCTTGCACTAGCAGTGTTTATAACACAAATTGAGGGTTTAGATGTCCACAAACGCGAGGTTAGACGGGTTTCACTGATCGTTTAGTGGATGTTTCGACTTGTCAACAATGTCAAGCTTTGGAAGACTTATCTTCAACCATGGTCAATGACCATTATACTCCTTGCAATATTTCGACCAACACCACGTGGAGTGCCACGGTCGCCTCTCATTCGCCCATAAAATTCAGAACCTCGTGGGCCGCACAAAAATGTAAAATTTCTGTGGCCCTACATGACCAAATCCAGAAAAATAAATTTCCATATTATTTATAAGTTCCATACTCTTCAAATAATGCATTTTGAGAATCCAATTCTCAATAATCTAACATTTTTCCTTTCCGACTTTCTAAGATTTTCCGCTGAAAAACAATTCTTCCTTTCGTACTAATTTCCAAGTCTTGATTCCTTTCGCATATCTCTCTTATACATGTCCCGACTTACTGGTGTAACATTCTTCCCTTAGAAACATTCGTCCCCGAATGTTCTTAGTTTGCCAAGCTATACACACCCCACACCCTATACTATGCCTATCGATCAAAATCGCACAAGACTAATGATGCCACACACGCCACCACAACATACGTGAACATAACAATGGACCTTCCGTCCGCGCCCTTCTCACAAAACTCGAAGCGTTACAGCTTTCCCAAAACACGGATCCTTAGAGGTTCCTTTCTTTCCTTACTAGTCATACTTTCGCATTTTCAAACTTATCTAGTACACGCATAAAATCTCAATATCGCTTCGCTTCTCCAACTCGAGTTACTAATCAACTCGCCATTATGCTACTTGAATTTCCTCGCTAAGGCTCTCTCTGTCCTTACGACCTAGTTCGTGGAACGATCCACAAACTCGCATAACAATTTACTAAACTTCGCCTTGTATCCTGACCTTATCACATAATCGGACCATTTCTAATCGACATCACCCCATTCCATACTATCTACCGACCGAATGAGTCCACAACCCGACTCATCGCCACCCTTAACTTCTCGCTCTTAGTCCTAAATAAATCTCTCTTATCTCAAGGTACTTCTTACCCTATCCCCTATTCACTAGAGGTTCACACATAAGCCAAAGTATTTCATCAGACAATATTCCCTATCGGCCTTACACTTATACGTGTGTAATCATAACTTGTGAACTTTATACAACTATAGTCTCACCACCTATCATTCTGTCAACATTCTAACTTTTCACTTACTAATCAAAGTATCCCTACCTGGGTACTATCACTTACAACCGCTAGCACCGCTTATCTTCGTCAATAACACAACCGCTTTCCTCACGACTATAGTCTTCCTAACCGAGAAACCGGAGGCTCGTGTCGGGCCTCAAACTCGCGCAGGTTAATCTCACCGATCATAACAACATCCGGCACTCGCATAAGCCCTATCAACTCTCTCGAGTCCGACTAGTAGCTCTGCTACTCTTTTGCCCTTCAAGGGCGTGTTCTCCTCGAGGCATACCGTAACACAACAATACGCCGAGAGGAATTTTCTTACTAACACTCTATGGCACGATCCCAGAGTGAAAAGAATAGAAACTAACTCCTAAATGTCCCCGTAGCCTCGCTTACGGGCGTGGCGCGCAACACACCGATAATCAAGACTCTACTAGACACGCCCCAGAGACATTCCGGCGACTGATCGCTCGATACCACTGTCACACCAACCTCAAGCTCTGATCGTGCCCTACCCGGGCACCTTCTACCTTAACAATACAAGTAGTCATGGAATCAAATAACACCTTTTTTTTTTTTTTAAAACAAACGTACGCAGTGGCAAAGCCGATAAGGCCGCCATATATACATAAACAAAAGACACTACACCGCATACGCAGTCCAATCCCACATACGTATACTGCACTTGGAGTTAAATCGAACTACGACGACAAGGCCCCGCCGCATCCAAAACTATACAAAGCCTGCATCGGCGACATATACCAAAGATAAACTCCTAATGTAAGGAGCTTATCCAAAACCCCGAGCAGATCCTACACCGCCGATCACCGAATCAAGGATCTAAACTCGCGCAGATAACGCAGCTTCAAGGAGGTCAAGACGTAAGCATCGCAAGATGGAACAAGAAGTACCGTAATAAAATCATAGCAAATAAATAACACAGAGACATGTATGATATCCAACCTACAAGATATAACACATAAGGCCATATCAAGTCGTGGACGCAGCCCTCAAAGTCATTACTCAATATAACTACGGGTCTCACGCCATAATATCAATCACGCCCGTGGAATCCTTCCTCACCGCCTAAGCACCATGATGTAATAACACCAATAAGGATACATGAACACCAAGTCCCACCTGTGTCCTCAATACCTCGTGTCCCATGCCCCTAATCCCACCTCAGTAAAGCATGCACCATAGGTAACACAAACAACCGGGACATATATGATAATCAAAATACAACACATCAGGCCTTACTAACAATGCAGAGTAAACAGAGTATCCTTACAATATAAACTAGGAAGCTCATGATCAAGCAGACCATCCGCCCGCAGATCATTTAGCAATCCTATTCCCCGACTATTTCACCCGTGATAGGTCGCGCGGACCCGCGCAGGTATTCTCTGATAGGTCGGACCCGCCCGCATGGGACTATTTCACCCGCATAAGCCCTTTCGCACTGCATGAGGTATTCCTCGTGATAGGACTATTTCACCCGCATAAGCCCATACGACTCGCATGAGGTATTCCTCGTGATAGTCGGACCCGCCCGCACGGGACTATTTCACCCGCATAAGCCCTACTTGACTCGCACGAGGTATTCCTCGATCGTGGGTAGCAAATCCACTAATTATGCAATGCCACAAACCCGGAATGACCAAACGATCGATATACCAATAGCACACAACCGCTATTTCAAAGACACATAGGCAATTCTCAATTAACAAGCCCAAGTACTTATCACAGCATACTTAGACAAATTCTCAATTTATCAAGCCAAAGTACTAATCAAGGCATACATAGAATAATTCTCTTTAACAAGCCAAAGTACTTATCAAGGCACACTTAGAATAATTCTCTTTAACAAGCCAAAGTACTTATCAAGGCACACTTAGACAAATCCTCAATTTATCAAGCCAAAGTACTAACTGCTATACATAGAATAATTCTCTTTAACAAGCCAAAGTACTTATCAAGGCACACTTAGAATAATTCTTTAACAAGCCAAAGTACTTATCAAGGCACACTTAGACAAATCCTCAATTTATCGCCAAAGTACTAATCAAGTTATACATAGAATAATTCTTTAACAAGCCAAAGTACTTATCAAGGCACACTTAGACAAATCCTCAATTTATCAAGCCAAAGTACTAATCAAGTTATACATAGAATAATTCTCTTTAACAAGCCAAAGTACTACGCACGCATATTCCTTTATAAAAGACTCCTTTCTATGTAAAGCCCCAAGATACTAACACCGTGAGTATCAAGGCGTGTCTATTTTTCAAAGTAAGTTACTACACTTTAGAAAACTCATTTCAAAGCTTCAAATCAAGTAACTCCAAATTTTCACAATCTAGGCAACTTACGCCGATTTAATCAAAATAGACAACTTTCTAAACCTTCCATAAAGTCGTTATAACTAACTTCCCATAAAGCCGTTATAACCCTTTACGGTTTTAGACGATCCATTCCTTCAATAACCAAGAGACTTATACTATTAAAACCAAGTATCACATACTTACAAATCAGGTTCTTAACTTTCAAAATACTTCAAGTCTCTAATAGTTAGAAAACAAGTTTTCTTCTACTTTTAAACCTCAAGTAACTTCACCCTTAACGCAAGTTACTTCTCTTAAATCATGTCATTTCTCCTCTTTAAATCAAATAAGTAAATCACTCCTTTGACTCCCTAAAGTCATTATAATGACCTTAGGTTTTAGAACTAAGACTAGCCAAAAGATTTGGAAACCACTTCCTTTTCAAGTCTCTATGTACTTTAAGAAAATACCTTCACTTTTAAGAATCCAAACTTCCTAAGGAAACGGATTATACTACTTACAATTTAAACATCAAAGTACACTCAAGGAAGTACATAGAACAAATTCTATTTTAGGCAATCCAAATACAAGCAAGGAACGGATCATTCAAAGTAGAACATACTTTCTTAATCTAAGGAATCATGCTAGAAGAGAGATAGTTCACATACCTTTTCGCTAAAATCCTCAAGCTGCCGAATACGCTGCATATAGTTGTCAACCTATAATGGTCACAACAAGACTATCAACTTCTAGTCTCTAACGAGAATAATACTAAGTATTTGGTCTCTAATTCTACGGAAAATCTGGCAAGATTTCCTTTGTTTCTACTCACTTGCCACCTTTTCAAGCGTCAATACAATAACCAACACGCCACATTTAAGGCTCCAAACAACAACAACTAAACAGGGATTACACGCCTACAATACGTAAAATTCCGCCCACAATTCATACCAAATAGTATAATACTTCACTAGCCATTCTCGCCAACATATAACCAATAACACTACGTCTTTTCCAATCCTTTTCCAATTTCAAGTTCTTAGGTCAACATGTTATTTAGTCATAAACAACTTCAACAACTACAATTTCCTTCATTAATCAACACGCGATTTACTTAAACTAATAATCAACTTCAATTCCAATCTTAAAGCTAAACATGCTAGATTTCTGATTAGGGTTCCAATAGTCAATATAATTATCAAACTTCATACTATATAACACATGCCTAAAATCCATAGCTACAACCATAAGTAAGTCTTAACTACTAAAACGATAAAATTATACCTTTCCAAGCCCTTAAAATTTCCAAGATCCAAAGTCGCGCTTTAGAAATTCTTAGCTCCTTTCCATAAGTTCCAATCCGCCCAAGCATTCCTTAGAGGCCTACGAAGAACTCCATCTTCAAGCTCCATCTTCAAAGTCAAGAACTCACTTAGTTTCCGCCATACTAACGTAAAATACGCTTTTTCCAAATCTTTCTATCGAGATATCCTTACAATACCCTAAGGGACATCAAGTTAAAGTCTGTGGCTATCGGATCAAAATTGCAAAATTTTCGTTGGAAGAGGACAAAGCCGAGAGCTATCTCTCGCACAAGGTGTTCTAATTTTTCTAAGTGTAAATGAGCTAGTCTTGCACTCAGTAGTGTTTATAACACACAAACCGAGGGTTTAGATGTCCACAAATGCGAGGTTAGACGGGTTTCACTGGATCGCTTCAGGGGGACAAGTCACTTGTCAACAATGTCAAGCTTGAAGACTTATCTTCAACCATGGTCAATGACCATTATACTCCTTGCAATATTTCGACCAACACCACGTGGGAGTGCCACGTGTCGCCTCTCATTCGGCCCATAAAATTCCGAATCTCTCGGGCCGCACAAAAATGTAAAATTTCTGTGGGCCCCACATGACCAAATCCAGAAATAAATTTCCATATTATTTATAAGTTCCATACTCTTCAAATAATGCATTTTGAGAATCCAATTCTCAATAACTAACATTTTTCCTTTCCGACCTTCTAAGATTTTCCGCTCTGAAAAACAATTCTTCCTTTCGTACTAATTTCCAAGTCTTGATTCCTTTCGCATATTCTCTCTTATACATGTCCTGGACTTACTGGTGTAACATTCTTCCCTTAGAAACATTCGGCCCCGAATGTTCTTAGTCTGCTGCTTATACACACTCCAAGACAATTCTATACTACGCCTATCGATCAAAATCGCACAAGACCAACGATGCCACACATGGCCACCACAACATACGTGAACATAACAATGGACCTTCCGTCTCCCTTCTCACAAAACTCAAGGTTACAGCTTTTCCCAAAACACTGATCCTTAGAGGTTCCTTTCTTTCCTTACTAGTCATACTTTCTCGCATTTTCAAACTTATCTAGTACACGCATAAAATCTCAATATCGCTTCGTTTCTCCAATCCTGAGTTACTAATCGACCTCGCCATTATGCTACTTGGAATTTCCGCTAAGGCTCTCTCTGCCCCACGACCTGTTCCGTGGAACGATCCACAAACTCGCATAACAATTTACTAAACTGGGCCTTGTATCCTCGACCTTATCACATAACGGACCATTTCTAATCGACATCACCCCATTCCATACTATCGGCCGACCAATGAGTCCACAACCCGACTCATCACACCCTTAACTTCTCGTCTAGTCCGGAATAAATCTCTCTATCTCAAGGTACTTCTTACCCTATCCCCTATTCACTAGAGGTTCACACATAAGCCAAAGTATTTCTATCAGATAATATTCTATCGGTCTTATAATTTATACTGTAATTACAACTTGTGAACTTTATACAACTATAGTCTCAGTTCACCTATCATTCTTGTCAACATTCTTAACTTTTCACTTACTAATCAAAGTATCCCTACCTCTGGGGTACTATCACTTACAACTGCTAGCACCGCTATCTTGGTCAATAACACAACGGCTTTCCTCATGACCCTATAGTCTTCTCCTAACCGAGAAACCTGAGGCTCGTGCTGGGCCTCAAAACTCAAGCGCAGGTTAACTCACCGATCGCGAATAACATCCGGTACTCGGCATAAGCCCTATCAACTCTCCGAGTCCGACTAGTAGCTCTCGCTACTCCTTTGCCCTTCTCGGGCCGTTGTTCTCCTTGGAGGCATACTGCAGAACACAACAATACGTCAGAGAGGAATTTTTCTTACTAACACTCTCTATGGCACGATCTTAGAGTGAAAAGAATAGAAACTAACTCCTAAATGTCCCGTAGCCTCCTCACATGGGCGTGGCGCAACACGCCGATAATCAAGACTCTACTAGACACGGTCTCAGACATTCCGAGGACCGATCGCCTGATACACTGTCATTGCACTCAACCCTCGGCCAGGATCGTGCCCTACCGGGCACCTTTCTACCTTAACAATACAAGTAAGTCATGAATCAAATAATACTCATTTTTTTTTTTTAAAACAAACGTGACATGTGGGCAAAGCCGATAAGGCTGCCATATATACATAAACAAAAGACACTACACCGCATACGAGTCCAATCCTACATATGAATATGCACTTGCGAGTTAAATCAACTACGACGGACAAGGCCCCGCCGCACTAAAACTATACAAAGCTCAGATCATGATATATACCAAAGATAAACTCCGAATAGAAGGAGCTTATCCAAAACCACGAAAGGATCCTACACTGCCAATCACCGAATCAAGGTGACCTAAACTCATGGTGATGAACGCAATTTCCGGGCGAGGTCAAGACGTAAGAACGCATCGCATGTGGAACAGTATATTGTAATAAAATCATAGCAAATTTAAATAACACAGAGACATGTATGATATCCAACCTATAAGATATAACACATAAGCCATATCAAGTCGTGACGCAGCCCTCAAAGTCATTACTCAATATAATCATGGGTCTCACGCCATAATATCAATCACGCCCGTGGAATCCTTCCTCATCGCCGCAGTCCATGATGTAATAACACCAATAAGGATACATGAACACCAAGTCCCACCAGGTCCTCAATACTCGGTCCCATGCCCCTAATCCCACCTCGTAAAGCATGACCATAGGTAACACAAACAAATCCGGGACATATATGATAATCAAAATACAACATATTGTGCCTTACTAACAATGGTAGTAAACAGAGATCCTTACAATATAAACTAGAAGCTCATGATCAAGCCAGACCATCCGCCCGCAAAGATCATTTAGCAATCCTATTCCCGACTATTTCACCCGCATAAGTCGCAGTGGACCCGCTGAGGTATTCTCGCATAGGTCGGACTCGCCCGCACGGGACTATTTCACCCGCATAAGCCCTTTCTGACCCGCATGAGGTATTCCTCGTGACAGGTCTATTTCACTCGCATAAGCCCATACGGACTCGCATTGAGGTATTCCTCGCATAGGTCGGACCCGCCCGCACGGGACTATTTCACCCGCATAAGCCCTACGACTGCATTTAGGTATTCTCGTTATACCGATTTCCAGAGTATGCGTGACAGACGCGGTACAATTTGAGCCTTAAGTAGGCATAGTTTCGAAATTTGTACACAAGTGCCGAAAGGAGTCGTTCGACTAAACGCTTCCATTACCTTACGCTGGGAAAATTCCGCTATGTCATTTAGTATTTTTATGGATTTTTCCGAGCGACGGAACATTTTTGGATCAACGGGAGGGTGACACTTGTCACTCTCATTGACGGCAAAGTGAGGGCTTGGCCTTGGCCGATTGGCTCTCTTTGTGCCTTGCTTTGTGGCTTGTTTTGTGGAGTGTTTTGTGGAGTGTTTTGTGGGTGCACTTGGCTTGATCTTCGCCTTACACTTGCCTAACACATGGATGGATCTCGCCATCGTTGGCCTTTGGTTTTGCTATAAATAATTTCTCTCGAAGACTTCTTCATCCACTCTTCACTTGCCTAAGTCTTGAGAACCCTCCTCCTCTTGTTGACTCTCGCCCAAGAGCCCTCTCCTCAGGAAGGCCTTTGGCCAAACCTTCCCTTTGCGAGCCAAAGCCGAGAACACCTCCCTTAGGGTGTTGTTCTCGTGGTACCCCTTTCAGGTATTAAAATACCTCCAAGTATTGTTATAATGCCCAAAATACCTTAGCCTTATACCTTGTAGTATTCCAAAGTTACCTCTATACGTAGAGTCCTAAATACTACCTTTGTCCTTTAGTCTCAAACCGAACCCTAAGGAAACCTTCACTGTTGGTTGAAGTTTTGGAGCAGGTTGGATGTAACTTCTAAGGGTTGTTTGAGCACTCTGAGTAGAGCTAAACCTTGCTCAGCGACATTATACTGGATAATTTTGGGCTTATCGAGGTAAACACTATCGTTCTTCTATTGTAATTGGAAATTACATGTTGTAAGAATATATAGTTGAAGTATACTATATATAGAACTATACTTAGTAATCGTGGCAATGTCTTTTGACTTAAGCTCAAGAATTAAGAATCGAATCAGACATAAAGAGACTTGTGTAGATTACCGTAGTAGAATTGTACACGCCCGTTAGGCGGTGAAACCTCTCGCTTGGCTTCGTAGCCTACCGATGAGAGGCGAGATTTACGCCGTGGCGGGGGAGACGCCGAATTTTCTGAGAATATTCTACGTCAGCGTTCAGATGATAATAAGCGCCTGCGGGCCTTATAGGTCAAGTACCCACGCAGGCGCGATTTACTGGCTTAAGGAGTAGCCGATCGCTTGAGCGCTTTGCTATTAGTCGATACTCGCCGCAGGTATGTGAACCTCTTCCTATCTCTTCTAGCATGATATGTGTAAACTATGCGGTACTTAGACGCATACGTGTTAACTCGGTTTCGACAGTTTTAAAACATAAAGTGTTATAACGGCCATGGAAGTCAAGTTATAATAAATTTATGTAGATAAGAAAATACTTTGTGGTTTTAAAAGGTAATCATGTGAATTATAATCGCTTGTTATAATAAAGAACTTGAGGTATTTCAAAAGATTTATAAATCGTTGAAGTGGAAAGTAACACTTGGTTTTAAAGGTTTTAAAAAAGAGTTATACTAGCTTTACGAGTTAGGTATAATGTCTTAAGAGAGGTAAAGAAATGGTTTACTAATGTTTGAAGTTAAGAGACTTGATCTTATAAGATAAGAGACTTAACTTATTTGTTTAATGTGAATGTTTAGTGAAACCTCATTCGTGAGTAATGAGTACTTGGTTTTATTTAAAGTGGATAATGTTTTACCGATTTTGGAAATCGTAACGTGTATCGGCTGCACCACCGCAAAGTAATAAAGCGGAATGTATTGAATAATGATGAATTGTATTAAAACCAAGAGAAACCTCCATCCGCATAGAAACTAAGACGACAAAATGATATTACATTTTCTAGATCATGGTCAGAATAAGAATGTTGTAAACAAGAATAACCTACTCTTACGTGAAACATATATTACTCAATTGTTCTAAAAGGAATCAAATGATTAAGTTTATGAACTATGAAACCATTTGAAAACGAGGTTTGAGTAATCAAACTAGGCAACCGAACTTAGGAAAAGAATGTGTTACTTGATTTTGAAAAGGAATGGGTTGGTCATTCTAATACTACGTATCGGTGACTTTTATAAAAGTAATGGATCTCTTTTAAAGAACTTAACGATGTAGTACTTTGGAGTTAAAAACCCGACTTTGCATAAAATGAAAGTACTTTGAGTCAGGTGAAACTTGCCTATGCTTGTTGTTGTGAAACTTGCCTATGCTTGTGATGATAGCCTTTGTTGTGCAAGTGTGGTATTTCAGATACCGCCTCTCGACAGAGGCCTGGCCGACTTGTTGAGAACTTACTGACATGCCGGGCGTTGATGGAGAATTCCACGCATGCTCCCGCTGATAGTGTTATTCCACGGACTAGCTCTCCATGAGGTTTCTACCGCTCGCCCGGTATCCGGTGGTCGGCCGCATTGCCCCGCCTCGCGACCGATTCGCCTCGTATCCGTAGTCACCGACTTGCCCCGCTGCTCAAGATAGTGACGGTTTCGTGATACGGCCGTCCCCGTGGTCACCAGATTTGCCCCTGCCACCGCGTGACCGCCTTGGTATCCGTGAGTCGGCCTCGCACTTGCCCCGTGACGCTTCGTGGTTTTGCTGTATCAGTATTATTGGTACGGTCGGATCTCGTAGTTATACTTGTCCTGCACGGTTTTTATAACACAGCGGGACATGGTGTTCATGATAATCCTTGGTATGGTTATATCATAAATCGCCAAGCGAGGAAGAAATTCCACGCACGAGTGATAATTGAGGCGCGAGTCCTCGCTCTTCATGTAATCGTTATATGTTATATATCGTAGTTTGGTCATCATACATGTCTCCCGCTTTATATAGACTATTATGATTTCATTTACGCATTTACGCTTTCACATACTTGGTACTGCAGATCGACTCTCCTTCGGCCGCGCTCATGCCGCAGTAGAGGTACATCTACCGCCGATCCCCGCGCTAGATCTCATTTCAGCTTTGGGAAGCTCCGCTCCGCCGAGGCTTATCTTTGCATGTTACCCGAGTCCGTAAGTTCTTGACGCTCAGTGGTACGGGCGCCCCGTCCCGCCATAGTTGTTGTATAAATCTTAGAGGTCCGTAGTAATCGCAAGGTGGTTGTAAAAGGATTAAACTGCTCGTGTTTTATATATACCAAGGCAATCGCTTGCTGGCCTGCTTATTTATTATATCTCTTATTTCTGTGTAAAGTTTTTATTTCCGCTGGTTTTCTCGATGTTGTATCACCAGGTGCCCGGTAGTGCACTGCGATCGCCCGGTTCGGGCGCCACAAAGTGGTATCGAGCGCTTAATCCTCTGAAAGTTGTCTACGCATCGTGTTCAGTAGTTTGATTATCGGCGTGTCAGGCACCACATCTATAATCGTGAGGCTATAGGACATTTAGGATTGGTTTCATTCTTCTCATTCCGAGATCGTGCCTTGAGCCGAGTGATAAGATCGACCCTCCGACGTGTTTCGCTTTACCGCTTATGCTCGCGAAGGCAACCCGCCCGGCGGCAAGGCAAACAGAGGATCTCGCGAGCAGAGCAGCGCAGACCACAAGATTCGAGCCTCCACCCCGCAATCCGGAGCAGAGGAGATGAGTTACAAGGAGCTGGGCCCGCGACGGCCGTGGTCAGGCTGCATTGAGGATAGGCCGGACACAAAGCAGCCCAAAGAGCACCAGCCGTTCACCCTAGATCGAGTAGTTCGAGGCTACTGGATTTTCTCGAGTCAGGCCGCCAGAGTTTTACGGGTCGAGGCCCGAGGATGATCCGCAGAGTTCATCCGACGCTACATACGATCACGAGAGTGATCAAGGCATCGGAGGTCGAGCCTGCGGTTCTAGGTTCACATCAATCGCGTGATACCGCAATGATCGTTTGATTCGAGTCGCCCTGTGGAGAGCATGACTTCCAGCAGATGGAACGAAGTTCTCGTGAGGCTTTTCTTGCACATTTCTTGCCTCCCGCATGGCGAGGGCTCGCCGACGATTTTTGGTGTTACGCAGAATCCGCGCATTTGCTCGGAGTACAATGTGGAGTTCGACTCATCGCCCTGTGACGCCCCGCTGCTAGTAGCTAGTACGAGGATCGAGTGCACCGATATGTTACAGGCTCGGCGATTGCCTTGCAGAGTTGTTCGCGTAGCTCTTCACCGCACGACATCGCTCGCACGCAGCGATACACTGACGCGAGGAGCGGATAAATCGACTAATGACCAAAGTCGCAGTAAGAGGCCGTAACAGCAGGTCCTTTAGTGATTTTCGAGGCGGACCGCCGCCAGCAGACTAGTTATGTACCTCCGCACAGCAGTGGTCCTCCACGCCGGACCTTCGTGATATTCGTGAGTGCCTGGGCTCCTGTGTTTCAGATTTTCAGAGAGCAGAGTGCTCGCGGACGAGGATGCCCTTGTCTCAGCAAGCGCCGCCAGGAAAGCTTCATAAGGGAGAGTGTCGCACTAACTCTGAGATTGTTATTTTTGCGCCAACAGGCCATCCGGCAAGAGATCGTCCACTGCGGTGCAATCGTAGATAGCATGGACTACTGAGCAGCCATGGTTCTTCACCTTCCGTAGCTGCAGACGCTTGTACACCTAAGGCCCCAGAGGGGTCGCAGCTGAGTTCTCGCTTTAGCGGTCCTCAACCGCCTAGTTTCGTGTATATCCTTAACCTCTGTAGTTTTGTTTGTATTGACGCTGCTGATGTGCTTAATGTTATGTTTGGATAGCTTTGTGCTAAAATGTGATTTAGAAACCGTTAGTGAAAAGCGGTAAGTCCTCGGTAATGAGACGGAAGTGGTAGCTTTCATGACGTGAAATAGTAAGATTGTTCCGATCGGGAACAAGAGTCGGGCGCGTCGGGTCGGGTCGAGACCATTTACGGTCAACCAGAACCCGCCAGCGGGTCATCGGTGGTCCCGCCAGCGGTAGGGTCACGAGGTGCTAGCCCAAGTTTAGTTGACCATCGTATGAAGTTCGCGCGTGTTCGACCAGAATCAGTTCGGGAAGGCCGAATGGCCTTGGGAAATCGAGGTTAGCGAGATGACCAAGCTCGAGGTAGCGACTCCAAGGGTTGGAAACGTAAGGCTGGAAAGAAGGTGGTACTGATACTAGAACGAAGTTCGAGTGTTCGGACGAGTACTACGAAAGCGAGAAGTGAACGGTGTTTTCGCGGGCCAGCGTGGCATGATTGTTTTCGCACGATAGCAGTTGAAGACTATACCGACGCCGCTTGTTTTGAGACCTAAGGAACATTCGGACGAATGTTTCTGGCGGGGAAGAATGTTATACCCGTGATTTCCGCAGTATGTACGCGAGGACGCACGTACAATTTGAGCCTTAAGTAGGCATAGTTTCAAATTTGTACACAAGTGCCGAAAGGAGTCGTTCGACTAAACGCTTCCACGCCTACGCTGGGAAAATTCCGCCATGTCATTTAGTATTTTATGATTTTTCCGAGCGACTAACATTTTTGGATCAACGGAGGCGACACTTGTCACCCTCATCGACGGCAAAGCGAGGGCTTGGCCTCGCCGATTGGCTCCTCTTTGTGCCTTGCTTTGTGGCTTGTTTTGTGGAGTGTTTTGTGGAGTGTTTTGTGGTGCACTTGGCTTGATCTTCGCCTTACACTTGCCTAACACATGGACGATCTCGCCATCGTTGGCCTTGGTTTTGCTATAAATACCCTCTCTCAAGACTTCTTCATCCACTCTTCACTTGCCTAAGTCTTGAGAACCCTCCTCCTCTTGTTGACTCTCGCCCAAGAGCCCCTCTCCTCAGGAAGGCCTTTGGCCGAAACCTTCCCCTTTGCGAGCCAAAGCCGAGAACACCCCTCCCCTGTGGTGTTGTTCTCGTGGTACCCCTCAGGGTATTAAAATACTCCTCCAAGTATTGTTATAATGCCCAAAATACCTTAGCCTTATACCTTGTAGTATTCCAAAGTTACCTCTATACGAGTCCTGGAATACTACCTTTGTCCTTTTAGTCTCAAACCGAACCCTAAGGAAACCTTCACCGTTGGTTGAAGTTTTGGAGCAGAAGCTGGATAGAACTTCTAAGGGTTGTTTGGAGCACTCTGAGTAGAGCTAAACCTGCTCAGCGACATTATACTCTGATAATTTTGGGCTTATCGAGGTAAACACTATCGTTCTTCTATTGTAATTGGAAATTACATGCTGTAAGAATATATAGTCAAGATACTATATATAGAACTATACTTAGTAATCGTGGCAATGTCTTTTGACTTAAGCCCAAGAATTAAGAATCGAATCGAATCAGACATAAGAGACTTGTGTAGTATTACCGTAGTAGAATTGTACACGCCCTGTTAGGCGTAAACCCTCTGCTTGGCTTCGCAGCCTACCGAAGGTATGAGATTTACGCCGCGGGGGAGATGCCGCCGAATTTTCTCAGAGAATATTCTACGCCATGGTCTAGATGATAATAAGCGCCAGGGCCTTATAGGTCAAGTACCTACGTTGGGCGCGATTTACTGGGCTTAAGGAGTAGCCGATCGTTGGAGCGCTTTTGCTATTAGTCGATACTGCCGCGAGGTACGTGAACCTCTTCCTATCTCTTCTAGCATGATACGTGTAACTATGTGGTACGTAGACGCATACGTGTTAATCAGGTTTGATTGTTTTAAAACATAAAGTGTTATAACGCTTTACGGGAAGTCGTTATAATGCTTTACGTAGATAAGAAAATACTTTGTGGTTTTAAAAGGTAATCGATGTGAATTATAATCGCTTGTTATAATAAAGAACTTGAGGTATTTCAAAAGATTTATAAATCGCTTTGAAGGGAAAGTAACACTTGGTTTTAAAGGTTTTAAAAGAGTTATACTAGCTTTACGAGTTAGGTATAATGTCTTAAGAGAGGTAAAGAAATGGTTTACTAATGCTGGTTAAGAGACTTGATCTTATAAGATAAGAGACTTAACTTATTTGTTTAATGTGAATGTTTCATGAAACCTCATTCGTGAGTAATGAGTACTTGGTTTTATTTAAAGTGGATAATGTTTTACCGATTTTGGAAATCGAACGTATCGCTGCACCACCGCAGCTAATAAAGGAAAATGTATTCAATAATGATGAATTGTATTAAAACCAAGAGAAACCTCCATCCGCATAGAAACTAAGATGAGACAAAATGATATTACATTTTCTAGATCATGGTCGCAGAATAAGAATGTTGTAAACAAGAATAACCTACTCTTACGTGAAACATATATTACTCAATTGTTCTAAAAGGAATCAAATGATTAAGTTTATGAACTATGAAACCATTTGAAAACGAGAAGTTTGAGTAATTCAAACTAGGCAACCGAACTTAGGAAAAGAATGTTGTTACTTGATTTTGAAAAGGAACGGGTTGGTCATTCTAATACTACGTATCGGGTGACTTTATAAAAGTAATGGATCTCTTTTAAAAGAACTTAACGATGTAGTACTTTGGAGTTAAAACCCGACTTTGGCATAAAATGAAAGTACTTTGAGTCAGGTGAAACTCGCTTATGCTTGTTGTTGTGAAACTTGCCTATGCTTGTGATGATAGCCTTTGTTGCGCAAGTCGCGGTATTTCAGATACCGCTGCCTCTCGATAGAGGCCTGGCCGACTTGTCGAGAACTTACTGACATGCCGCAGTTGATGGAGAATTCCACGTATGCTCCTCGCGATAGTGTTATTCCACGGACTAGCTCTCCATGAGGTTTCATCGTCGCCCGGTATCCGTGGTCGCCTCGTGACTTGCCCCGCCTCGTGACTCGATTCGCCTCGTATCCGTAGTCACCGGACTTGCCCCGCTCAAGATAGTGACGGTTTCGCGGATACGCTCGTCCCCGTGGTCACCGATTTGCCCCTGCCACCGCGGACCGCCTTGGTATCCTGTGAGTCGGCCTCGCACTTGCCCCGTGACGGCTTCGTGGTTGCATTGTATCAGACATTGGTACGGCCGGATCCGTAGTTATACTTGTCTCCGCACGGTTTTTATAACACAGTGGACATGGTGTTCATGATAATCCTTGGTATGGTTATATCATAAACCGCCCAGTGAGGAAGAAATTCCACGCACGAGTGATAATTGGAGGCGCGAGTCCTCGCTTCGACGTAATCGTTATATGTTATATATCGTAGTTTGGTCATCATACATGTCTCCCGCTTTATATAGACTATTATGATTTCATTTACGATTTACAGCCACATACTTGGTACCGTTGTAATCGACTCCTTCGGGCCGCGCTCATGCCGCAGTGAGGTACATCTACCGCCGATCCCCGCGCTAGATCTCATTTCAGCGCTGGAAGCTCCGCTCCGCCTGAGGCTTATCTTTGCATGCTACCCCGAGTCCGTAAGTTCTCGTACGCTCAGTGGTATGGCGGCCCCGTCTCCGCCATAGTTGTTGTATAAATCTTAGAGGTCTCAGAGTAATCGCTGCAAGTGTGGTCAGTAAAGGATTAAACTGCTCGTGTTTTATATATACCGAAGGCAATCGCTTGGTCGGCCTGCTTATTTATTATATCTCTTATTTCTTGTGTAAAGTTTTTATTTCCGCCGGTTTTCTCTCGATGTTGTATCACTAGGTGCCCGGTAAGGCACTGCACTGACTTGCCCTGTTCCATACACATGCTGGTGTATCAGAGCAGCTTAATTCTGAAAAGTGCTCCGCACCGTGTTCAGAAGTTCGATTATCGGACAGAGTTAGTAGCACCACATCTATAATCGAGGATATAGGACATTTAGGATTGGTTTCATTCTTCTCATTCTCGAGATCGTGTGTCTGTAGCCGCTGGGTGATGCGACGACCCCTCTGACATACTGCTTACGCTTATACCCGCGTAAGGCGTCCCGCCCGTGGCAGGCAGGCGGAGTCGCGAGCAGAGCGCCAGAGAGACCACAAAGACTGAAGGCCCCGGGCCCCACCGAGCAGTAGGAGACGTAGCGTTACAGCGAGTCAAATTCGCGAACGGCCGTGGTCAGGCGATTGGCGGGACAGGCTTGACGCAGCAGCTCCAAAAAGAAGACCGTTCACCCTAGATCGATAGTTCGAGTGGCTACGGGATTTTCTCCAGCTTGTAGGCCGCCGTGAGTTTTATGGGTCGAGGCCTGAGGATGATCTCACGCGGCGGAAGTTCATCCGACAGCTACAAATGCATCAGCGAGAAGGATTGGCGATCGATCGAAGTCGGGGGCCCTAGCTCACATCAACCGCGGATACCGCGCCGACTGCTCGATTTCTCCTTTGGAGCTCTGTGGAGAGCATGCACTTCAGCCGTATGGAACGAATTCTCGTGAGGCATTTCTTGCATTACTTCTCACTTCCCGTATTTGTTATGTTCTCGCCGACAGATTGGTAGCACGAATCCGCGCATTTGCCCGGAGTACACGTGGAGGTTCGACTGTCATTCCCAGACGCCCCGCTGTTAAGTAGTTGCGGTATGGAGGACCGAAAAGACCGACATGTTACAGGCTCATGATTGCCTTGCGCAGAGTTGTTCGGCAAACAAATGCACGGACATCGCTTCGCGACACAGCGTATACACTCGATGCTATGAGCGATAAATCGCACTAATGACCAAAGCTACAGAAGAGGCCGCAATGGGCCAGTGGTCCTCGGTGACTTTCGAGATGACCGCTCAAGAACAGATCAGTTATGCACCACGCACAGAGTGTCCTCCACACGACCTTCGCCAGATATTCGTGAGCAAGTGCCTGGCTCCGTGTTTTATTTCGCGAGAGCAGAGCAGTTCGCCGATGAGGTTGTCTCTCTTGTCTCGCGGTATCATTGTGGAAAGCTTCATAAGGGAGAGTGTCGTACCAACCCTGAGATTGTTATTTTGCGCCAACGCGCCATCTCGGCAAGCAGATCACCCCACTGCGGTAGCACTGCAGATAGCATGGACTACTGTAGCAGCTATGGTTCTTCACCTTCCGTAGTCAGCAGACGTGCTTGTACACCTGAAGGCCCCAGAGGTCGCAGTGGGAGTTCCCTGGGCTGTCCTGAACCGCCTAGTTTCAGTATATCCTTAACCCTCTGTAGTTTTGTTTGGCTGATGTCAGCTGATGTGTTTAATGTTATGTTTGGATAGTCTCTTTGTGCTAAAAATGTGATTTAGAAACCTGGTTAGTGAAAAGGGTAACCCGGGTAGTGTGAGATGGAAGTGGTAGCTTATGATGTGAAATAGTAAGATTGTTCCGATCAGTGAACAAGAGTTGTTGGCGCGTCAGCCTGGTCGGGTTGAGGACCATTTATGGGTCAAATCTGTGTGAACCCGGTTTGCCGGCGGGTCAGTTCAAAGTGGTCCCGCCAGGTGGTAGGGGCTCACGAGGGTGCTAGGCCCAAGTTTAGTCGACCATCGCATGAAGTTCGTGGGGCGCAGTTTCGACTGCAATCAGCCTTCTGAAGCGCTCTGAATGGCCTTAGGGGAAATCGAGTGTTAGCGAGATTTGACTCAAGCTCGAGGTAAGTGGACTCTAAGCGGTTGGAAACGTAAGTCGTTGAAAGCAAAGCAGGTGGCAACTGATATCAGAACGAAGTTCGAAAGTGTTCGTGACGCAGTACTACGAAAGCGGAGAAGTGAACGCAGTGTTTTTCGTGGCCAGCGTGGCATGTATTGTTTTCGTGTAATCGATAGCAGCTGGAAGACTATACTCGATCGTCATTGGTTTTAAGATTCCGGGCGTGAACATTCGGGACGCATGTCGGCTGGGGGAAGAATGTTATACTCGTATTTTGCAGTATGTACGCGAGGATCGTACGCACGTACAATTTGAGCCTTAAGCAGGCATAGATTCGAAATTTGTACACAAAGTGCTTTATTGTAGGTCAAGCTTTTTCGACGAACGCTTCATTAAATTTCTTACGCTGGGAAAATTCACTATGTCATTTAGTATTTTTATGGATTTTTCCGAAATGTTTCGTTTAACATTTTTGAGTCAACTATAGGTGACACTTGGTCACTTCCTCATTGGATCAAGAAAGTGCTTAGGCTTCTGGCCTTGGGCCGTATTGGCTCCCCTCTCTTTGTGCCTTTGCTTGTGGCTTGTTTTCAAGTGAGTGTTTTGGTGAAAAGTTTTGTGGGTGCATCTTGGCTTGGATTCTTTGGCCTTACACTTGCCTAACACATGGCTTCTGGATCTTCGCCATTGGTTGGCTCTTTGGTTTTGCTATAAATACCCTCTCTTGGGAAGACTTCTCTTCATCCACTCTTCACTTGCCTAAGTCTTGAGAACCCTCCTCCCCTCCCTCTTGTTGACTCCCTCGCCTCAAGAGCCCCTCTCCTTGTGAAATTGCTGCCTTTGGCCGAAACCTCTCACAGCCAAAGCCGCACCCCTCCCCTTGTAGGTGTTGTCTTGTGTGGTACCTCTCTTTTGCAGGTATTAAAATACTCCTCCAAGTATTGTTATAATGCCCAAAATACCTTAGCCTTATACTCTTGTAGTATTCCAAAGTTACCTAGCCATACGCAGAGTCCCGGAATACTACTCATTCTTTAGTCTCAAACCGAACCCTAAGGAAACCTTCATCGTTGGTTGAAGTTTTGGAGTAGAAGCTGGATAGAACTTCTAAGGGTTGTTTGGAGCACTGAGTAGGAGTTAAACTCGTCAGCACATTATACTCTCCTGACAATTTTGGGCTTATCGAGGTAAACACTATCGTTCTTCTATCAGAATCGAAATTACATGTAAGAATATATAGTTGAAGTATACTATATATGTAACTATACTTAGTACTGCAATGTCTTTGACTTAAGCTCAAGAATTAAGAACCGAATCAACTGTATTACAAGAGATCTGCGGTAGTACATCAGATAGTAGAATTGTACACGTCCTGTTAGGCGTAAAAACCCCTCTCGGGCTGGCTTGGTAGCCGGCCTCGCTAGGAGAAGGAGATTTTACGCCGTGGCTGTGTGTGTGTGAGACGCCGCCGAATTTTCTCAGAATATTCTACGCCATGTGTCTAGACGACACAGCGCTATGGCCTTATAGGTCAGCATCTACGCCAGGCGCCAATACTTGGCTTGGCGAGTAGCCGATCGTTTCGGGAGCGCTTTTGCTATTAGTCGATACTCGCCGCGAGGTATGCGAACTCCTTCCTATCTCTTCCAAAGATGATATGCGGAATCCGCGTAAGACGTGACGCATACGCGTTAAATTTGCGGTTCGACATTTTTAAACATAAAGATAACGGCTTTATGGGAAGTTGGTTATAAATAAATTTTTATGTAGGTAAGAAAATGTTTTGTGGTTTTTTAAAAGGTAATCATGTGAATTATAACCGGGCTTTGTTGTAATAAAGAACTTGATGACAAAAGATTTATAAATCGCTTTTTAAGCGGAAAGTAACACTTGGTTTAAAGGTTTTAAAAATGAATTATACCAGCTTTTTAGGGAGTTAGGTATACGTCTAAGAGAGGTAAAGAAAATGGTTTATTTAATGTTAGAAGTTAAGAGATTCTTGATCTTATAAGATAAAGCAGACTTAACTTATTTTGCTTAACGCGAACGTTACATGGAAACCTCATTCGCGTAGTAATGAGTACTGGGTTTTATTAAAGGATAATGTTTTACCGATTTTGAAATCAATGTATCGACAAACCACCGCAGTCGTTAATAAAGGAAATGTATTAAATAATGATGTATCATATTAAAAACCAAGTAGAAACTCCATCCAGATAAATCCAAGATGAGACAAAATGATATTACATTTTCTGATCATGGTCAGCCAGAAGGTAATACAAACAAGAATAACCTACTTGTCGTGAAACATATATTACTCAATTGTTCTAAAAAGGAATCAAGTGATTAAGTTTATGAACTATGAAACCATTTGAAAACGGTAGTTCGAGTAATTCAACTAAAAGTAAACCGAACTTAGAAAGTAACGCTCGTTACTTGATTTTGAAAAGGAATGCGGGTCGTCATTCTAATAATACGTATCGGTGACTTTTATAAAAGTAATGGATCTCTTTTAAAAGAACTTAACGTATGTAGTACTTTTTCGTTAAAACCCACTTTCGCATAAAACGAAAGTACTTCTTGAGTCAGGTGAAACTTGCCTATGCTTGTTGTTGTGAAACTTGCCTATGCTTGTGATGATAGCCTTTGTTGTGCAAGTGTGGTATTTCAGATACCGCTGCCTCTCGACAGAGGCCTGGCCGACTTGTTGAGAACTTACTCGACACGCCGCGCGATGGAGAATTCCACGTATGCCCCGCTGATAGTGTTATTCCAATGGACTAGCTCTCCATGAGGTTTCTTACCGCTCGCCCGGTATCCGTGGTCGGCTCGTATTTCGCCCCGCCTCGCGGATCGATTCGCCGCTCGTATCCGTAGTCACCGACTTGCCCTGCTCAAGATAGTGACGGTTCGCATACGCCTCCCCTCGGTGCCACCAGATTTGCCCGGCCACGCACGCCGGTATCCAGAGTCGGCTCGACTTGCCCGACGTTTTCATTCGCCTCGATATACATATTGCTATAACACAAAGGGACGGTGTTCATGATAATCCTTGGTATATCATAATCGCCAGAGAAAATTCCACGCACAGTGATGAGGCGTGAACCCGCCTTGATAATCGTTATATGTTATATATAGTCATCATACATGTCTCGCTTATAGACTATTTCATTTACATGTGATTACATTTGCATTTACGACCGCCATAATTTCTTCGGCCGCTCACGCGGTAGTAGGTACATCACCGCCGATCCCCGCTAGGATCTCATTTCTTAAAGCTGCTCAGGCTTAGTTTACCTGCATTCTCTGACGCTTGTGCAGGTATGGTGTGGGCCACCCGCCATAGTTGTTGTATAAATCTTAGAGTCAGTGCTGCGGTGGTTGTAAAAGGATTAAACTCGTGTTTTATATATACAAGGCAATCGCTTCGCTTATTTATTATATCTCTTATTTTGTGTAAAGTTTTTATTTCCGTTTTCTCCGATGTTGTATCACTAGGTGTGGGTAGGCACTGACTCTGTTCGCGCCACAAAGTGTATCAGAGCAATCCTCTGAAAGTGTCTGCATCGTCTAGTAGTCTTGATTAACATGTGTCGCACCACATCTATAATCGTGAGGCTATAGGACATTTAGGAGTTTCATTCTTCTCATTCCGAGATCGTGCCTAGAGCCGAGTGATAAGATCGACCCTCCGACGGTTTCGTTTTTTTACCGCTTATGCCTCTCGCGAAGGCAACCCGCTGGCGGCAAACAGAGGATCTCGCGAGTAGAGCGCCGGGCAGACCACAAGACTGAGCCTCCACCCGCACCCGGGAGCAGAGATGAGTTACGGAGCGGGCCCGCACGGCCGGTCAGGCTGACTGAGGATAGGCCGACACAGTAGCCAAGAGCACCGGGTTCACCCTAGATCGTAGTTCGAGGCTACGGATTTTCCGACAGAAGCCGCCGAGTTTTACGGGTCGAGGCCGAGGATGATCCGCAGAGTTCATCCGGCCATACGATCACGAGAGTGATCGGCACGGAGGTCGCCGGTGGCCCTAGGTTCACATCAATCGCGCGTGATACCGCAGCCGATCGTTTGATTCGAGCCGCCTGGAGAGCACTCACTATGGAACGAGTTCTCGAGGCTTTTCTTGCACATTTCTTGCCTCCCTGCATGCGAGGCTCGCCGAGATTTTGGTGTTAGCAGATCCGCGCACGCCGAGAGTACAATGCGAGTTCGACTCATCGCCCAGACGCCTCGCTTAGTAGCTAGTATGGAGGATCGAGTGCACCGATATGTTACAGTGGCGATTGCCTAGCAGAGGGCGGGTATCACATTCGCACGCAGTGCGTATACACTGATGGCGAGCGGATAAATCACCAACGACCAAAGCCGCCAGAAGAGGCTGAATGTTAGGTCCTTTAGTGACTTTCGAGGCGACCGCCTCGCAGCCAGCACTAGTTATGTACCGCCGCATGCGAGTGGTCTCCGCGCCGGACCTCGTGGAGACCACAGAGCGCGTCAGCCCGTGTTTCAGATTTCGGTGAGAGCGCGAGTGTCACACGAGGACGCCTCTTTGTCTCAACAAGGCCGCAGGGAAAGCTTCATGGCGAGAGAGGCTGTGACTAACTCGGAGATTGTTATTTTGCGCTAACAGGCTATCCGGCAAGAGATCGTCTCACCAGGTGGTAATCGTAGGATAGTAATGGACTACTGTGAGTAGCTTATGGTTCTTCTACCTTCCGTAGCCTGTGCGGTGACGCTTTGTACACCAAGGCCCCTGCAGGGTCGCAGCTGAGTTCCTGGGCCACGGCCTCAACCGCCTGGGCTTGTGTATCCTTAACCCTAGAGTTTTGTTTTATTGACGCTGATATGTTTAATGTTATGTTTGGATAGCTTAGTTAAATGTGACGAACTCGGCAGCGGTGCGGTAGCTGGCAGCATAGACGGTGCCGTATTTCTATGACGGAATAGTAAGATTGTTCCGGATCGGGAACAAGAGTTGGCGCGTCGGGGGTCGGGTCGAGGACCATTTACGGGTCAACCCGTGAACCCGGCTCGGGGTGGGCTGTCTTCGCATCCCGCCAGTGGTGGCTACCAGGCGCCAGTTCAAGTTTAGTTGACCATCGACGAGTCTGCAGCGTGGTTCGACCAGACCAGTTTCGGAAGGCCGAATGGCCTAGGGGAAATCGAGGTTAGCGACGGTCAGTCGTGGCGGTAGACCCAAGGGCTGGAAACGTGTCGCTGGAAAGGCCTGCGGTACTGAGCACGAACGAGTTCGGAGTGTTCGTGATTTATACCATGAGAGCGTGGAGAAGTGAACGGTGTTTTCAGGGTCAAAGCGTGGCATGATTGTTTTCGCACGTGATAAGAAATAGCATCATACCGACGCCGTTGTTTCTGAGATTTGTAAGGAACATTCTGGGACGGTCGTTTCTGGCGGGGGGAAGCATCGTTATACCTCGTATTTCCGTAGTATGTACAGGACGCATGCAAAGCAATTTGAGCCTGGCGGCAAGATAGTTTCAAATTTGTACACAGCGCCGAAGGAGTCGTTTTTCACGAACGTTTATTAAATACCTACGCTGGGAAAATTCCTACAGGCACATTAGTATTTTTCGATTTTCCGAGGCTGACGGAACATTTTGGATTAACGGAAGTATTAATTTGTCACTCATTGACGGCAAAGGAGGCTTGGCCTGGCCATTGCCCTCTTTGTGCCTTGCTTTGTGGCTTGTTTCTCAGGAGTGTTTTCAGGAGGCTTTGCTAAGTAACTTGATTTCGATCTGGCCTTACACTTGCCTCTAACACATTGGACGGATCTGCCATCAAGTTGGCCTTTGTCTTGCTATAAATACCCCCTCTCGAAGACTTCTTCATCCACTCTTCACTTGCCTAAGCCCTGAGAACCTCCTCCTCTTATGACTTCACCCAAGAGCCCTCTCCCTCGCTAAGGCCTTTGGCCAAACCTTCCCTATGCGAGAGCCAAAGCCGAACACCTCTCCCCAGCGTTATTCTCAGGTGGTACCCCTTGTGGTATTAAAATACCTCCGCATTGTTATAATGCCCAAAATACCTTAGCTCATACCTTGTAGTATCTCCAAAGTTACCTCTATACGCAGAGTCCTGTGGATACTACCTTTTGTCCTTTTAGTCTCAAACCTAACCCTACAAACCTTCACCGCTGGTTGAAGTTTTGGAGCAGGTTGATAGAACTTGTATTGTTCTATACCTTGAAAGGTGAGCTAAACTTTGCTCAGCACATTATACCGGATAATTTTGGGCTTATCGAGGTAAATACCATCAGTTCTCTAATAGAATTGGAAATTATACGTTGTGTTAACATATAGTCAAGTATACCATATATAGAACTACACTTAGTACCGTGGGCAATGTCTTTTGACTTAAGCCTCAAGAATTAAGAATCGAATCGAATCAGACACAAGAGACTTGTGTAGGATTACTGTAGAATGTACACGCCCGGTTAGTACAGAAACCTCTCTCCGTTGGCTTGCACGCCTATAGTATGAGATTTACGCTGGCGGGGGGAGATGCCGACTTTCGTAGAATATTCTCAGTCAGGTCTAGACGATAATGGCGCTTTGTGGCCTTATACAGTCAGTACCTACGTTGGGTGGCTGATTTACTTGGCTGCCGAGTACCTGACTGCTTGAGCGTTTACATTACGCATACTGTCGCAGCATGTGAACCTCTTCCTACTTTCTAGTACTTATACGTAAACTGGTGGTACCTGGGACGACAATGGTTAATCGTGTTTGATTTGTTTGAAACATAAAGTGTTATAACGCTTTGATGGAAGTCAAGATAATAATTTTACGTAGAGCAAGAAAATACTTTTATGTTTTAAAAGGTAATCACGTGGAATTATAATCGCTTGTTATAATAAAGAATTTGAGGTATTTCAAAAGATTTATAATCGTTTTTGAAGGGAAAGTAACACTTGGTTTTTTAGCATTTTAAAAAAGAAGTTATACTAGCTTTAAGGTGGTTAGGTATAAATGCCTTACAGAGGTAAAGAAACGGTTTATTAATGTTTGAAGTTAAGAGACTTTACCTTATAAGATAAGAGACTTAACTTATTTGTTTAGCTGTGAATGTTGCAGAAACCTCATTCGTGAGTAATGAGTACTTGGTTTTATTTAGCGGATACAATGTTTTACCGATTTTGGAAATCGTAATTTGCATCGGTGCATCATCAGTCATAATAAAGGAATGTATCAATAATGATGAATCGTATTAAAAACCAGTATAAACCTCCATCCCATAGAAACTAAGACGAGACAAAATGATATTACATTTTCTAGATCATGGTCATTCAGAATAAGAATGTTGTAAACAAGAATAACCTACTCATTTGAAACATATATATTACTCAATTGTTCTTAAAAAGAATCAAAACGATTAAGTTTACGAATCCGCTTAAACCATTTGGAAACGGTATTTCGAAAATTTAAATCCAGTAACCGAACTTAGAAAGAATGTTGTTACTTGATTTTGAAAAAGGAAACGGGTTGGTCATTCTAATACCACGGTATCGGGTGACTTTATAAAGTAATGGATCTCTTTTTGGTTAACTTAACGATGAGTACTTCGAGTTAAAACCCGATTTTGGCATAAAATGGCATTTTGAGTCAGGTGAATCGCCATGTCATAAGCGCAAATCCTGCCTATGCTTGTGATGATAGCCTTGTTGTGCAAGTGTGGTATTTCAGACACCGCCTCTCGATGGGGAGTGGTCACGACTTGTCGAACCACTGACACGCCGCGATGGAGAATCGCACGTACGCCTCGCTGATGTTATTCCACGGACTAGTTTCCACGCAGGTTTCATCGCTCGCCCGGACCGTGGCTCGGCCTCGTGATTTGCCCGCCCCGTGACTCCATTCCTACTGCATTCGTAGTCACCGCACTTGCCCTGCTCAAAGATAGCGACAGTTTCGATACGCTCGTCTCGCGGCCGCCAGATTTCTGCCTCCCGCTACCGCGTGACGCCGTATCCGGGGAGTTTGGCTCTCGCACTTGCCTCTGCATCGCTTCGTGTTTTCGTTGCATTGTACAGTTGGTACGGCTTTGATTCGTAGTTATATTTCTGTCTCCAGACGGTTTTTATAACACAGTGGAGCATGGTGTTCATGTATAACTCGTATGGTTATATCATAACCGCCGGGCGCAGTCAAGAAATTCCACGGCACGAGTGATACTGATGGGCGCGAGTCCTCGCTTCTTACGTAATCGGTTATACGTTATATATCGTAGTTTGTCATCATACATGCTCCTCCCGCCATATAGACTATTATGATTTCATTTACGTGGCTTACGCTTTCACATATTGCACTCAGATCGACTTCGGGGCCGCGTCATGCCGCAGTGGAGGTACGACGCATTGCCATCCTCGCGATCTCATTTCAGCGTTAAAGCCTGCTCTGCTCGAGGCTTATTTTGGTACGCACTTCGAAGCCTGTGTTCTGCACGCTCGTGGTACGCGGGCCTGGGCCCCACATAAATGTTGTATAAATCTGCAGGTCCAGAAGATCACTGCTGTATAGGTTGTAAAAAGGATTAAACTGTTTGTTTTATATATATACCAAGGCAACTGCTTTGGTTGGCTCGCTTATTTATTATATCTCTTATTTCTTGTGTAAAGTTTTTTATTTCCGCCGGTTTTCCGATGTCAGGACACTAGGGTGCCCGGGTAAGGCACAGTGATTTGCCCTTGTTCGGGGCGCTGATATTCCTCGCATTGCAGCAAATCCACGGAATTAGTAACGCACAAACCCGGAATGACCTCCTAAACGATCGGGACATACCACAGCACACAACCGCTATTTCCAAAGACACATAGGCAATTTCAACACAAGCCTCAAGTAATTTATCAATATGATAATTTAGACAAATTCAATTTATCAAGCCAAAGTAATTAATCAAGGTATACATAGAATACCCTTTAACAAGCCAAAGTAATTACAAGGCACACTTAGAATAATTTCTTTAACAAGCCAAAAGATTTATCACAAGCACAATTTAGACAACCCTCAATTTATCAAGCCAAAGTACTAACTGGTTATACATATGAATAATTCCTCTTTTAATGCTTCAAAGTACTTATCAAGGCACACTTAGAATAATTCTCTTTAACAAGCCAAAGTAATTTATCAAGGCACACTTAGACAACCTCAATTTATCAAGCCAAAGTAATTTTTTTATCAAGCGCACACTTAGAATAATTTTTAACAAGCCAAAGTACTTATCACAAGTAATAATTTAGACAAATCCTCAATTTATCAAGCCAAAGTACTAATCAAGCATATAGAATACCCCTTTTAACAAGCCAAAGTACTAATCAAGTTATACATAGAATACCCTTTAACAAGCCAAAGACTTTAATACAAGACACTTTAGACAAACTCAATTTATCAGCCAAAGCATTAATCAGTTATACAGAATAGTTCCTCTTTAACAAGCCAAAGATCACACGACGTACATCTTTATAAAGACTCCTTCTATAGTTCCCAAGATACTAACACCAGAGTATCAAGGCGTGTCTATTTTTCAAAGTAAGTTACTACACTTTTAGAAAACTCATTTCTAAAGCTCAAATCAAGTAACTCCAAATTTTCATTACAATCTAGGTAATCCAGATACGATTTAACTGCAATAGACAACTTCTAAACCTTCCATAAAGTTTGTTATAATCCAACTCCATAAAGCCGTTATAACCCTTTTATAGTTTTGTACGTATCCATCCCCTTCACAACCAAGTTAGACTTATACTTATTAAACAAAGCATCACATACTTACAAATCAAAGTTCTTAACTTTCAAAATACTTCAAGTCTCTTAATAGTTAGAAAACAAGCTTTTCTACTTTAAACCTCAAGTAATTTCACCCTTAACGCAAGTTACTTCTCTTAAATCATGTCATTTCTCCTTTAAATCAAATAAGTAAATCACCTTGACTCCCTAAAGTCATTATATGACCTTTAGGTTTTAGAACTAAGGCACTAGCCAAAAGATTTGAAACCACTTCCTTTCAAGTTCTACGCATTTTAAGAAAAATACCTTCACTTTTAAGAATCCAAACTTCCCCTAAGGAAATGGATTATACTATTTACAATTTAAACATCAAAGCACACTCATGATATAGAACAAATCGCCTTAGGCAATCCAAATACAAGCAAGGAACGGATCATTCGCGAGTAAATACACTTTCTTAATCTTAAGGAACTGGGTGCTAGCAGAGATAGTTCACATACTTTCGCTAAAAATCCTCAAGCTGCTTCTAATACGCCGCATATAGAAGTGTCAACCTATAATATCACAACAAGACTATCAACTTCTCTAGTCTCTAACGTAGAATAATACTAAGTATTTGGCTCTAATTCACGGAAAATCGCGCATTTCCTGTTTCTACTCACTTGCCACCTTTTCAAGGTCGAATACACAACCAACACGCCACATTTAAGGCTCCAAACAACAACCAAACAAAGTGGGATTACACGCCTACAATACGTAAATCATCACAATTCATACCCAAATAGCATAATACTTCACTAGCCATTCTCGCCAACATATAACCACAACACTCACGCTCTTTTCCAATCCTTTCCACCTCAAGTTCTTAGGTCAACATGTTATTTAGTCATAAACAACTTCAATAACTACAATTTCTTCATTAATCAATACGCGACGACTTAAAACTAATAATCAACTCTAATTCCAATCTTAAAGCTAAACATGCTAGATTTCTGATTAGGTTCCAATAGTCAATATAATTATCAAACTCATACTATATAACACATGTTTGCTAAAATCCATAGCTACAACTATAAGTAAAACTAAACTATCAAAACGGCTAAAATTATACCTTCCAAGCTCTTAAAATTTCCAGATCCAAAGTCGCGCTAGGAAATTCCTTAGCTCCTTCCATAAGTTCCAATCCGCCCAAGCATTCTGTAGGCCTAATAAGAACTCCATCTTCAAGCTCCATCTTCAAAGTCAAGAACTCACTTAGTTTCCACAAGGACTAACGTAAAAATAATGCTTTTTCCAAATCTTCACTGAGATATCCTTACAACAATTCTAAGGGACATCGGGTTAAAGTCTCAGTACATAGGATCAAAATATGTAACTTTCTCATGTAAGAGACAAAAGTTCAGAGCTATCTCTCAAGCACAAGTGTGTTATAATTTTTCATGTGTAAAATGAAAGCCAGTCTCAGACTAGTAGTAAAGCTTATAACACACAACTAGGTTTATGTCCACAAATGAAAGTTAGGATGGGTTTCACTGATCGCTCCTAGTGACAAGCCGACTTTCCACAATGCTGCTTGGGAAGACTTATCTTCAACCATGGTCAAATTCCACTCATTATACTTTGCAATATTTGGACCAACACCACGCTGGAGTGCCACGTGTCGCCTCATTCGCCCATAAAATTATCGTGAATCTCAAAGCCGCACAAAATGTAAAATTTCTGTGGGCCCCACATGACCAAACTGTAAAAAATAAACATATTATTTTATAAGTTCCATAATTTTCAACAATGCATTTGAGAATCCACCTCACAACGAACATTTTTCCTTCCTACCTTCTTAAGATTTTCCGTCGAAACAATTTTCCTTTCGCACTAATTTCCAAGTCTCTTGATTCCTTTCGCATATCTTCTTATACATGTCCTCGACTTACGGGGTGTAACACACCTGTGAAATGACTTACCTCGAACAGCCGCTGGTCAGCCCGCAACATGGCCCCAACCCACCCACTTAACGGTGATCAATCTCGTTTCCGATCCCACCCATTTATACAGTCATGAAATAATACTTCCATTTCCAGAGCACCACCCAAGGAATTTCCTACACTACTCTATATCGTATACTTATACATTCTCACAAAGATCACCCGCAAAATTCAGACTAAGTCGCCTTACATCTAAGGTCGCAACTGTAATATTCTGTCTACTATTTTCTCACCCCAAAGCTTACTCCTTTTTCACTAACTAGGCTTATAACTTACATCAACATACATTAAAACATACAAACTCTAGAGGGTTAAGGGATATATCAAATAAAGGGTTCAAAGGATCGCTAAACTGGGAACCTCCACCGCGACTTTCACTGGCTCCGCTGTGTATACGGTAACATCCCACAAATGTATAAGTGCCAGTGAACCCGCAACTGGGGATCTAGTAGTTCAGGTTATCCTGCACGTTGCTACTCCCGGTCGGATGGGCCTGTCAAATGGCCTTTGGCCGGCCGCAGCATAAGAATTTCAAAACCAAGACGACATTCTGCATGTGGCTTTACCAACGGCCACACCGAGATACGTGGGTGGCTCTTATCCGAAGGAAGACTTACCTCGTACCTGAAACCCCGAGCCCCGACCTGCTCCTCAATATCCAAACGCCCCGACGACGGGGCGGGGGACCACTGCATCAAGGCGATATAATCGCCTCGTCACAGCGTCCAACTCAGTCACTAAAGGACTGCTATTCTCGCCTCTCTTCACTGATTCGTCATTCTGGCCGATTTCTCCGCCTCATCCCGGGCATAAGCTCGCATGCGGTACGTTCATGCCCACAAGAGCTACACTAACAACTTTCTCGTTGTGTAACATCGAGCCCAGAATATACGGCACTGATCCTCCATACTAGCTTACTAACGCGTGGACGCACGCCAACGAGTCGAACTCACATTGTACCAACCAGACGCCGTTTCGCCACAACATCAAAAATTGCTGCCCAGCCCTCTCATTCTGAGGCAAGAATGCAAATAAATGCCTCGAGAACTCGTCCCATATAGCCGGAAGCATTTCCCGACAAATTCCCATGAATTTGAACCACGCATCATGCACGAGCCGACGCTAACCTAGACCACCGACTCAGGGTCTCCGATGCCTTGATCACTCTTGGCGATCCGTCAGAATCGTTTGATATGAATCCTCGATCATCCTCGTGCCTCACCCATAAAACCGCGACCTACAACTCAAAAATCCCAGAGTCTTCAAACTATTCGGACCAGTGGTGAACCACTGCGTTATCGGAACCGCCGCGCGCCTACCGTTCTCAAGTCCGCCACAACTCGCGCCAATCGGGCCTAATTCTTGTAACCCATCTCTTCGCCTGCATCGTGGATCGAGGCTCGTGTGTATCGCGTATTCAGACATCGCCACGCTTACTCGCAGCCTCCCTTCACGCTTTGCTCCTTCGGGGCTCAAGATTTCAAGGCGAGGCATAATCGGTAGAAAGAAAGGAATACGCTGAGTGGGTCCAAATTTATCACATACTGGCGTATCATCTCGTGTAATGCAGGAAGAATGGAAACTAATCCTAAATGTTCTATAAATTGACATAGACGTGGGCGCATAAATACATCGGAGCAATCAAGACTTACTGTATTACCTGTTCTGCACACTTTCCGAGACTAATCGCTTCGATACCACTTTTTGTCACTTAATTCAACCCGCCTGTGATCGTGTCTTACCTCTGCACCCTAGTGATACAACAACATCGTGAGAAAACCCAATGGAAATGAAAACTTGGGTATCATTATAAATAGATATAGATCAAGATTTAAAGAAATAGGCCAACCAAAACGTTGCCTTTCAAAGATTTATATATATATCGACTAACAAGTATAATCCTTACAACTCACCACACCAAGCATGTAATTCTAAGATTTTTACAACAATCCATGACGGACAGTGGCCCCGCCTATACCCCGAATGCACAAGAACCCATGTGACTAGTAGTAACTGCCACGACTAAATCGGTCTTGGATCAGGCTTTACCCCTGCACCCTAGTGACACAACATCGTAGTAATCAATGGAACATAAAACAACAATACGAGATAATGTAAATATAAAACAATAATTCAGGAAACTTGCCTTCGCATATATATAACCATCAACTTTCTTTTACAAATGAATGTTTAATCCTTTACCAACCCCGCCCACAACAAGATTACACAGACTTAAGAATGATATCGACCACAACTACGATTGTATCCGCCCAAACTCGAACGTAAACACTTACTACGATGCGGGACTATACCATCGGAGGTTTCCGAGAAACGGAGCTTCCCAACGCTGAATCACACCGAGCTAGATCACTGATCATACTCAACCAGCAAGATTTAACGCAGCTCTCGGGCGAGGTCACATAACAAACCGAGTACGTGAAACTAAAAATAACATCAGAAATGAAATCATAGTAGCTTATACAAAGGTGAGACATGATAACCAAACTGCGCCTGCACTATAAATAAGCAAATATGTCAAGTCGACTACGCCTCAAGTCATCACTTAATTTAACAACGTCTCACGCCACAACATCAATCGTGTCTGAATACCTTCCTCACCGCCAGCTTATGATATACAAGCAATTGCTGAATACATACGAACACTGTGTCCCAATTGTCCTAATAAATCAGACAGTAAGTACTACAGCATAGCCGACTACTAACACCTACGCACTAACAAGGTCATAAATCAGATTATAAGACCGGGTTTGACCGCCATTTATCAAAGCCGCCACTTGCCCGCAGATTCAATGCGCGCTGGGCCTAGTCCTCGAACTTCCCGCACCCGCCGCGATAGGCCAATCTCATCGCCCGCACGGTTTCCTCGCGATCGAGGGTGGTAGCTACTCCTCAAGATCGCCCCGACTTCGCAAATTGCATGGCCACAAGTGACCGCAGATGCCCATAGCGACGTGACACTAACCTGAACTCTCGTAGCCCGCATAGGCCCCCGTGACCCGCCGTACGCAGGTATTCCTCGAATCACGGGTCCTGCATCACCGAACACCTCAGACGGAGGGCGCTTTAACCCCTAATCTCAAGAGATGAATGCCACAATACTATCATAACGACCGAGTAGTTAATAAAGACAATCAAGTGGAAACTTCACACAAACATCACAAGATACTAACACACGAGTATCCTAACACGCCATTTATCAAGGCAACAGTTAGCATTATGCTATCACAACCAATATAATCGTTGACACACAAGGTACTTTCTACTAACAAGTTCTGTATCTATCCCAAAGTGACTTACACATTAAAATCTAAAAGATCTCTGCTTTTTCATAAGTCACAATAATACCGTAGGTATAAAAATGTAGTGACTGCCCTTTAAGAAACCTAAAATCCTTACCTTTGTAAAATCAAGTAACAACATTATTTTCCAAACGCCCAAGTTTGCCTAATTTCAAATGCTGCTCACGCTTCTTATTTTAGAAAGGTCTTAGTTCATAGCCTATTCATTTAAGAATATAATTTTTAAACAACTGAGAAACAGTTTTGATGTGAGTAGGATATTCTTGCTTATAATAATCTTATTACATGCAATCATGATCTAGAAATATCATTTGTCTCATCTTAGCTTCTACGCATTTAGTTTTATCGTTTTCATAATACTTAATTATTCAAACATTTCTTATTAACGTCGCAAAGGGTTTGTCGATACACATTCTGATTCAAACAAGAAAGCATTTCTTAAGTCACTATACTCTAACTTCCTGGCAAAGCTAGTATAACTCTTAAGTTTTCAAACACCAAGTATTACTTCTCTTTCAAAATGATTCAAAATCTTTGAAAATACTTCAAGTTCTTTTCTTATCATATAACAAGCCGCTTATAGTTCAAATCATTACCTTTAAAACCACATGTATTTTCTTACTAACATAAAGTCGTTATAACCAACTTCCCATAAAGCCGTTATAACACTTTATGTTTTAAACCACTCAAACACATTTAGCACATGTACGCCTCACCGACTACATAGTTCACACATATCATGCTAGAGAGATAGGAAGAGGTTCACATACCTCGCGACGAGTATCGACTACAGCAAAACGCCCAAGTACTTCCAAACGCCGGCTACCCTTAAGCCACGATCGCGCCACACGTAGTACATCCACCTATAAGGCCACAAGGCGCTTTATTAACATTTAGGTCTCATCGTAGAACTTCTACGTAAAATTCCAAAGACTTCCCGCAAAACAGAAATCTCCTCCTCTATCGAGGCCGCCTACCAAGCCAACCAGGGGGGGGTTATACATCTAACCCTAACCGGTACAATTCTACTCCACTGCATTACACAAGTCATCAGAATACACCCCTATGTAATTACAGCTCAGCTTAAGTCAAAAGACATCAAAAGATTAAGCTTAGTTCTATATATCGTATACTTCACCTATATAATCTAACAACATGTATGTTCCAATTACAATATAGGGAGAAGATATTTACCTCGATAAGCCCATAATTATCCAAGTATAAAGTCGATCCCGGCAATCGCTTAGCTCCAACTCCGAGCGCCCAACCCGCTTTAAACCACCCTTAGAAGTTCTAACTAACTTCTACACAATACTCCAACTGACTATGGAGATTTTCCTAGTGGTTTCGGTTTTGGATCGACGGGAAGTATAATAGTATAACTGGCTTTTTGTAAAGGTATAACCTTAGAATACAACAAGGTATAAGGCTAAGGTAATTGGGCATTATAACAATACTTGAGAGTATTTCTATACCACAAAGTGGTATTATACTAAAGCAACTAGCAGTGGGTACCCTACGCTAGCACCTCAGCGAGTGGGTGTGTCTACCCTCTACCTACCCCACTGTGGGGACTCTCGCCAAGGGAGGGAGGGGCTCGCCAAGACACCACACTAAGGGGGAAGGGAAGGCTTTCAAGACTTAGGCACTCAGTGAATGAATCTAGTCTTCCATGGAGTGGCATTTATAGTCAGCGAAGCTAACCAACGGCCAAGATTACACCAGTGTTAGCAACATAGGCCAAGATTCACCCAATGGTACCAACCAACTTGCACACAAAATATCTACCAAAAATATCTCCACTGGCCTTCCTAAAATCGGGCCCACGTACCCACTTTGCCCACCTCCAACGCAGAGGTGGTGCTGTCACGCTCTCTCGCTGGGTCCAAAACGTTCGCCTAAAATCCGCAAAATACTAAATGACATAATAAATTCCTACAAAGTCGTGAAACGCTGGCGCATTTAACCAAGTATTGCGACAACATATTTCGCCAGTGCGTTACACGCAAGTGACACGTACGCTTCGATTCGTCTGTGTAAAATATTTCATCTTCCGAAATATCCAAAACGGCTAAAATCTCAAAAATCAAGCTGCCCCACAAAACCGTGCAGAATTTCTCCTGTAAATCCCACGTGACCATTTTCAAATAAATTCCATAATTCTAACATTCCCAGAAGTCCTAATACCAACCGGGAACTAACCCATAACACCTTTTCTCACAAAAATCCTAAACTTTTCCGTAAAAAATCACTCTTTCTTTCCTTCCATCTTTTCACCAGATTCTCGCACGTACGCCCTCGTGATACATACCCTCGGAACTACGGTATAATAACATTCTTCCTCTCTTAGAAACATTCGGCCCCGAATGTTCTTCTAAGTCTCAACACATAAAAGATAGTTCACTACTATACTTACTAAAAACAATCCCCACAATGCCGCGAAACACCGCGCAAAACTTACATCTAAGTCCACGAGGAAACACCTCTACACCACCACAAATAATGCTACTTTGCCACTTTACGACACCACTTGTCACTTCACGCAGCCTTGCTCCAACGACCAACAAACGGTACCGGTCGCACGCGTATCACCGTTCGCCGTGACACTAATCTACTCTACACATTTGAGCACGCTTTTAAGATTCAAAACTCTCTGGGTTACTATCTCTAACGCGGGTCATCATTAACTCGAACATTCTCGATGGATCTTCGATACTTTCCTTAACATAACAATACGAAAAGACCTGGACAGCCCTTCCTCCTCAAGTCTGACGGAACGCTAACATATAGGCAACTCCGCCTATTCTTCAGCACGTGTAACTCACAAAGGCCCAAAAGAATTCCTGCTAAGTTCCTTTAGTTTCAAAACTCGTCACACCCTAACCGGGTGGTACTTTCTTCAAGAAGACCGACTGGTCAACTCCTCGAACTCTAAGCTATTGCCGGCCGACATTATCCGCACGATTCCTCCCGAAATGCTGTAACTTTCAGACAAGTCACCATCCACAAACACTAACAAGCCCGGACCAACTATCCGAATCCCGCTAACATCGTAACCAATCGACTGCGAACTTGCATTTCTCGCTCTACAAGCTACAAGACGACATCCAACACCGACATGGTAGCTTAAACACTTCAACCGAGACAACGATCCTCGCAACATCTCAAATCAAACACTGCCCTAGGCTAACGCGATTTCGAGATTCTACTCGGTGTTCCTAGCCCGCTCGTACAAATTCTCAGAAGAGAAATACCGCACTGGCTCCATCGTTCGCATAGCATGGCGTAGAATTCTCGCAGTAACTCACAACCTTTTAGATATCAACAACAATGCTGCAGGAACGACTCGACTGGAAGAATACGATAGTCGCTCTCATCGCCCGCCGACCATCGCCTAACGACCACTAACTTGCACTTCATTGGTTAACTAAACATGGGCCTAACACTCCTCATGACTACCACAAGGCGGACCACCACAAACTCCATCTCTACCACCATACATCACGATGTCGACTCCGCAACACGGCCTCAACCCACCCTGAGACGCAAGCAAACACTAGCTCCCCAAGAATACCTTTACAATCATATTACTTAAAACTCAGCTGGCCTTCTCCAGCTCGACTACCTTCTTCAAATCACGCTACCAAGGACTCTATCCCACGAACATAGCTCACGGCAATTACACCAGGCACAAACATAACACTACACCTTTCCTTGCAGGCTCAGCCTCTAAGCGTCTTTACAACACTCTAAGGCTCACACCTTCATCCTCAAAATCTTACTCCTGCTAACTCCACCATGATTTCTAATCACAACTAACACACCGCCATCGTAACATAGCACTTAAGGTATACTACCTTGAAAGTTACCAAGGACCTCACGCTCCGCCCTCTTCTCGCCCTCGTTAACCCACACCTTACGCTTTTCGCTCAGACATAAAGCCCGCACACAGCCGTGCCTGCCCAATCAAGAATTACTCTCAGACAACCCTTAGGTAGTCATCAAGCACTGTGGTACATCTAGATAATCTCCTCGTAGCCAACCATACTAGTACAGGTCGCTTTCGCACTCCATATTCACCGTTTCCTGGCCGTGGAATCAAGGTTCAACATCGTGGACGCAGAGGAATCGCCATCATCAAAGCAACTCGCTGGGCTAGTGACGCCGCAGAAATCCTGAACGAAGACTACTCCTAGGTAATGATCAGCTCGTGTTCTCGCAACCTCAATCAACTTCGCCTCCTCGGCCGCTTCGCCTCCCGCCCGGCATCACGTGGAGGCATAAATCGGTAGCGGAATGAATTTCGTCAGGTCCAATCTCATAAATACGTTTCTAAGGTACGACCAGAGTGAGAAGAATAGGAAACCAATCCTAAATATCCTATAGCCTCCGATTATCAAGTGTAAGCATAACACACCGATAATCAATTTCATCGATACTACCATAGACACTTTCCGAGGATTAACCGCTCGATAATTACTTTTGTCACGAATTCTAACTCCGGCCCGTGGATCGTGCCTTACCTCTGCACCCTAGTGGACACAACATCGCAGTAATCACTAACATAAAACTACAAATACGAGATAACAGAATATATAAAACAATAATCAGGAAAACTTGCCTTCGCATCATATATAACTATCAACTCTTTTACAAATGAACAAATTTAACTCTTTTACTAACTCTCGCCCACAACAAGATTGCACGTAATTCTAAGAATGAGCATGACTCACAACGTATGGACAGTATTCGCCAAACTCCCCGAACGTAAACACTTACTAACACAGGGACTATACTCACCGAGGAGCTCGAGAAACCAGCCTTCCCAAACGCCGAATCAGGACTGTAGAGCTAGGATCAACGATCGATGTACTCAACCTTGGCATTTAACGCACTTCGGGCGAGGTCGCATAACGTACTGAGTATGTGAAACCAAAGATAACAGAAATGAAATCATGTTACTTCATACAAAGTGAGACATGTATGATAACCAAACTACTACCACTATAAATAAGCTACTATGTCAAGTCGTGGATTTCACACCCTCGTCATCACCAGAATTTAACAACGGTCTCACGCCACAACATCAATCGCGCCTGAATACCTTCCTCACCGCCATAGCTTTACTATATACAAGCACCAAGGAATACATACGGGTCACCTCGTGTCCTGCACTGCCCTAATAAAACTGCATGGTGCGACGTAAGGCCTAGGCCGCAATACTAACACCTACGCATTCACCGCGTCATAAATCGTATCATAAGATCTGGCTTGGATCGCCACATGATCAAAGTTTCGCCACTTGCCCGCCGCAGCATCTAACGCGCGCTTTAGCCTGGAATCTCCAGCCTCCGCAGCAATTCTATCGGTCGCATTTATGTATTCTCGCGATCGAGGGGCTACTCCCAAGATCGCCCGACTTCGCATCGCACACACGGACCGCATGCCCACAAAGGACGACACTAACTCCGAATCCTCAGAGCCCAAGATAGCCCCTGACTCCCACGGCATTCTCGAATCATGTGTCCATCGACCATCGAGTTCACCCCGCATCTGAGTGACGCTTCAATCCCTAATCATCTCAAGAGATTAACGCCACCATACTATCGGCAATGACCGATAGTTAATAGCACAACTGCTAAAACCCTTACACGCATATCACAAGATACTACCATCGTGAGTATCCTAACACGCTTACTTATCACAACAAGAAGTACATGCGTTATCACAAACCAATACAATCAAGTTATTCATTATTAAGGTCACTTTCTACTCACAAGTCTTGTATCTATCCCTAAAGTATTTCACACATTAAAATCTTAAAAGATCTGCTTTACATAGTCAAACAATACCCGTGAGTATAAAAATAGAGTGATCTGCCCTTTTAAGAAACCCAAAACTCCTTACCTTTGTAAAATCAAGTAACAACATTATTTTCCAAACGGCCCAAGTTTGCCTAATTTCAAACGCTCACGCTTTATTTTAGAAAGGTTCGAGTTCATAGTCTTATTCATTTAAGAATATAATTCTCTTTAAACAATCTGAGAAACATAAGCCTTATACGAGTAGATATTCTTGTTTATAATAATCTTATTACATGATCTAGAAATATCATTTTGTCTCATCTTAGCTTCTACGCAGATGGAAGTTTCTACCGGGTTTTAATAATACTTAATTATTCAAAACATTTCCTTTTATTAACGCTCGCAGTGGTTTGTCGATACACATCCCGATTTCAAAATCAAGAAAGCATTCTTAAGCCATTATACCTAACTTCCCATAAAGCCAGTATAACTCCTAAGTTCTCAAACACTAAGTATTACTTCTTCAAAATGATTCAAAATCTCAAAATACTTCGTTTTTCTATCATATAACAAGCCGCTTATAGTTCAAATCATTTACCTTTTAAAAACCACAAAGTGTATTTCTTATCTAACATAAAGTCGTTATAACCAACTTCCCATAAAGCCGTTATAACACTTTACGCTTTAAACCAATCAAACACATTTAGCACACGTCATCTGCACTACATAGTTACACACATATCATGCTAGAAGAGATAGTAAGAGGTTCACATACCGCGACGTATCGACTACAGCAAAACGCCCAAGTACTTCCAAACGCCGGGCTACTCCCTTGGCCACGAGACGCGCCACACGTAGTACATTCAACCTATAAGGCCACAAGGCGCTTATTAACATTTAGATCTCATCGAGAACTTTCTACCTAAAATTCGCAAAGACTTCCCGCAACAACAGAAATCTCCTCCTCTAACGAGGCCGCTACCAAGCCAACTGTGTGGGTTATACATCTAACCCCAATCTGGTACAATTCTACTCCACTGCACTACTACAAGTCTATCATGTAATACAATGTCAAAAGACATTGCCACAAAGATTAAGCTTAGTTTTATATATAGTATACTTCAACTATATAATCTAACAAATACGTAATTTCCAATTACAATAGGGACAAGATATTTACCTCGCTTAAGCCCATAATTATCCAAGTATAAAGTCGATCCCGGCAATCGCTTAGCTCCAACTCCGAGCGCCTAACCCGCTTTAAACCAATTCTTTTTTAGAAGTTCTAACCAACTTCTACACAATACTCCAACTGACTCATGGAGATTTTCCTAGTGGTTTCCTTTGTGGATCGACGAAGTATAATAGTATTTGGCTTTTCAGGTATAACCTTTAGAATACAACAAGGTATAAGTGCTATTAATTGGGCATTATAACAATACTGAGAGTATTTCTATACCACAAAAGTGGTATTATACGAAAGCAACTAGCAAAGTGGTACCCTTACGGGCTAGCACCTCAGCCGAGTGGGCATCTACTCGCCTACCCTCAGGGGACTCTCGGCCATGGGGAGAGGCTCTCGCCAAGACACCACACTAAGGGGGAATGGAAGTTTTCAAGACTTAGGCATTTTGGAACGAATTAGTCATCAAATGGGGTATTTATAGTCAAGCTGAAAGCCAACCAATGGCCAAGATTACACAAGTTGTTAGCAAGTGTAGGGCCAAGATTCACCCATGTGTACCTAGCCAACTTGCACACAAAATATCTACCAAAAATATCCCCACTTGCCTTCCCAATCGTCTACGCCCACTTTGACCAAACGCAGGTGCCAAGTTGCCGCCTCTCTGGTCCAAATGTTCCGCCTCTCTGAAAAATCCGCAAAAATACTAAATGACATAGCCGGAAATTTTCCCTACGAAAGTCGTGGAAAACGCTTTCGCCTAAAAACGACTCTAACCGTGTCACAGCATAACATATTTCGCCCAAAGCGTGCTACGGGGTGACACGTCGCCTCCTATTGGCCCAAAATATTTCGTTCAAAATATCCAAACGGCCAAAATCTCAAAATCAAAGCTGGCCCTACAAAATGCAGAATTTCTCCGTGGCCCCACGTGACTCATTTTCAAAATAAAATTCCATAATTCTCTAATATTCCGCGAAGTCCGAATACCAAACTGGGAATCCACCCCATAAACGAACCTTTTTCCTTCACAAAACCGAAACTTTTCCGTGGAAAATCGCTTCTTTCTTCCTTTTTCCAATCTTTCTCGTCAGATTCTCGCACGACGCCCCTCGCATACATACCCGAACTACGGGTATAACTGGATAATTCATGGTATTAGCTTAGGATTTGTTAATAGATCGCCTTTATAAGATTTCATTTATATTGTTTCACAGCTATTGGATAAAGATACGCGCTTTTGTGCGATTAGATTGATTGTTAACCGAAATGTAACAGCCATGTTACATGTTACAATTGTAGTATTAATCACGATGTTATCGACACTCAAGATTAATAGGTAGTTATAATCGTCATGACTTGATATGTTACGCTAACAACTTGGATCGGAAATTTGATAAGAAATTATGTCAGAAGAATCAAGCAAATAATGTCGGGTATATAAATATCGCTTGGGCTACACGCCTTACTGTAATCGCGTATTGCATGCCCGCGTGTCTTTACCCAATCATGTCGTATTCACTGAAAAGGCAAAGTAAAACATACAATGGACGAGTATTTATGATTTTAAAAATTTAAGACTTGCACTTAGAATATTCTACGCCAAGTTAAGAGGTTAACGGACGATGGACCATTATTTAAGTATCGCCACAATATAACATGAATAGCTATCCTACACGATATGCATTTTTAAAATATGAGCATTTCCTTCCTATCATAATTCATGCAAGAATCTTCTACGTGGCTAAGTACCTAAACCTAATAAGCTTAAGATGAAATTGTAATCGCACGATGATACTCAACGCTGAAATACACCGAAATTTAATTTGATTTATCATGTAACGCTGGATCCTTCTTTACAGTTAGAAGTGATTTTATCTTCCGACTTTCTTTGGAAATTTGGACGTCAAATATAAAGCTAAGGACTGTTTGATCAAATACTAGTTCTGGTTGCTTAAACATATAAGTCCCTGGATAATATGTCAGATGTCGCAATGCACGCTGAATATTCTGCTTCATGCGTGAGTCAAGTTATATTCTTTAGGAAAGATAAATGACTTGATTTTTAGTAAAAATAACTTGATTCACAATGTCAAATCACTTGACTCTTCGGATAATAAACATGACGCTCAGTTAAAAGTTAGCTTACGGATTTTGAAAGTTAAAAGAAATGATTTGTAATAAGTGGCAAATTGTTTTACCAAGTTGTTTAATAAAGGATCAACTTGTGTTCTGCAGATAGATTCTAATGCATTGTGACACAGCCTACATGATAGGATAGATAAACGAATCATTCGATATTTGCTGAGGAATCGCCAAATGAAGACTTCCGGCGCCAAGTACTCAAGTTAACCGTTATATACATTCATCCATAGAACGTGCGTATACCTCGCCATGCATATGACATTATCACCAGAACGGGCTTATAGATAAGGCGCGATAATCGATATGTTATATTCGAAATACATGGCTCCCCAAAGATTTTAAATCTATACGACATTACTCGCACTAAGCCAGCAAAGATACCTTTTACGCGAGATTTCATACGCACATTATCACAGTGAACTGGCCTGTGGTAACCGCGCACTATATGGGACATCGACTAGTAAGAAAGATGGCAAGATACCTTACGGGCGCACTATAAGTGTATTACTCCAGAACGGGCTTCATGCAAGATACCTTTTAATATAATTGTCAATCATTTATCGCTTTTCGCCGGCATATAAGTCGACTACTGATTTTCACGCCTGACTTATTTCGGAAGATAGCGCCTCTTATCTTGGTTTACATCTATGAAAGGATAAGTAAGTTATATGAACGAACTTAAGTCTGATTTTTCCTAATGCTACTAAGAACGTCTATAACTGTATTAAAACGGAAAAGAATCATTTTACGCTATGTTCATGCTGGTAACTAACTTCCATCCATTATTTTTATACTGTCTCTCGCTATTCTTTAACCAACATTAGATTACATTAGCACAGCGTTCGCTCATATCGAGACACTTCGGGTAAAGCATGCGAGAAAGTTTTAGGTAATTGTGTCGATCCTCGCTTCGGGGATACTTTGCCCAGCTTATGGGAAAGCTCCAAGTAGATCTTGCCAGCTTTTCCCTGTCAACAAGATTCATGTATATTCATATTACGGCACCCTGGCTCGTCAACTCATAGACTTTAGGCCTTTCAGAGTCCACGACTTCGGTCGACTCGCCGCCCGTTGCTGTATATTTATCCTGGCGTTCGCTACTGGGCCGTTCAACTCCCCGGGCTTACAACAGCATACCTGGGCTGTCAGGGTACAACACTCTCGTGATGATTCTCTACCACCTTCTCTTCGCCGTGTATTCTTCGGCTACCAATACAAAAGAGCGTAACCTCTTATATTACAGTAACGGTTCAGGGTTGATTGATTATCTGTAAGCATACCAAGTCTATAATGTGATCTGGGCAGGACATTTACGATTGGTTTGATTCCTCCAATCGCAAGAAATACTCAATCCTTCTCAATTTCACTGAAATGTTATACGCCTCCTGAAAGCGCACTGGCCCGCAGGAGGGGATGATATTAGCACGCAGAGGGATTACCAGACTTTGGCACGCATACGTAGTAGGCTGGCAATGGTAGTGTTCAAGCCAGTTCAGAATATTTGTTGCAAGACCAGCAAGATTTCGACACTGATGTGAAGCCGGGCGCAGAGTATGAGGAGTACACGGACTAATTATATGATCATAACCAAACCGGTTATAAGAAAGAGAGGCGATTTTTCTAACCTTGGAAAAGTTTCGCCTATGGATCCGGATTTTACTTGTCATCCGCGCAGTTATTTATGGTTCGAGGCTTCCGGAAGATTAGAGACAGTTATGGAGATTTCTTAAGACTGTGGGCCCACTCATTTACTGCACAGTATGCTAAATGCTATTCGTGATTTCTAGCAGTGAATGTAATTCGACGCACGAGAAAATTGAACTTGAGACTAAAGTGCTCGGGCCGAAATTTATTTGTTCACAACACCCGCAGTCAAGCTGACGCTTTAACGCTTTACAGCTGTAGGGAAATTCCGCTATGTCATTTTTAATTTTTAAGTGATTTTTCCGAGAGACGCAAACATTTGCTAACGAGGGCTACTTGTCACCCTCTCATCGCAAGGGCAAGTGGGGCTTGCACGACTGGCCTTTGTGGTGTTTGGTAGATATTCGCAGGATCAGTGGACTACACTCCAAATTCGCCCTTACACTTGCCTTACCACTTGGCTAATCCCGCCTTTGGCTCCCTATAAATACCCTCTCCCTTGATGAATTCTTCATCCATTCCTACAAATCTTGTAAAATCCTCCTCTCTTTGTCAGGTTCTCGCCCTCCTCTCGCCGAGCCCTCCCCTTTGAGGCCCTTGGCCGAGATCACCCTCAGCGGGTAGTTGGTTGTCGTATAATACTCCCTCTCGTAGAAAATACTCCAAAAGTATTGTTATAATGCCAAATACCTTAGCCCAAATACCTTGTAGTATTCCAAGGTTATACCTATACTTAAAAGCCTAAAATACTATTATACTCCCGCTACCACAAAACCGAAAACCCTAAGGAAAATCTCCATAGTTGAGTATTGTGGTAGTCGTTAGAACTTCTATGGCGGTTGTTTGAGCTGGGTCGAGCGCCAGAGTCGAGCTAAACGATTGCTCAGATCGACTTTTAAACTTGGATAATTACGGCTTATCGAGGTAAATTATCTTCCTCTATTGTAATTGGGAAATTACATATTGTTAGAATATATAGTTGAAGTATACTATATATATAGAATCAACGAAAGTATCTGGCAATGTCTTTTGACTTAAGCCCAAATACTTACAGAATGTCGCGATTTAGAATTTAAAGAATATCGAATCAGAATTACAGTATCTAAAGAGACTCGTGTAGTACTCGTGAGTAGAATTGTACCCGCGTAGGGTTAGACGATAACCTCGTTGGCCGTAGATAGAGAGATTTACGCCGCCATGCGAGGTACTTTAGAATTCTTCTACAGATCTAAATGTTAATACGTGGCCTTATAGCTGAAGTATTACGCTACGTGGGCGATCTACTTGGCTTAGGAGTACCGTGAGCGATTTGAGCTTGCTATTAGTCGATAATCGCCGCGAGGTACGTGAACCTCTTCCTATCTCTTCCAAAGCATGATACGTGAACTATGTAGTACGATAGACGCATGCAAATGTATTTGATTGTTTAAACATAAAAGTTATAAATCGCTTTATAGGAAGTTGGTTATAATACCTTTTACGTTGGTAAGAAAATACTGTGGTTTTTAAAAGCGTAATCGATTTGAACTTATAATCTAATATGCGAAGTTAGTAAAGAAGATAGATTTCAAAAGATTTTTAATTATTTTAGAAGCTAAGAGACTTGGATCTCTGTAAAGACAAGACTTAACTACAAATGAATTATACTGAATTTCATGTTAAAACCTCATTCGCAGAGTAATGAAGTACTTTCTCGTTTTTAAAAGTGATAATGTTTTATCGATTTCTAAATCGTATCGTGTATCGACAAAACCATCCGCACAAGCATTAAAGGAAACAGCCGAATGTTTTACCACC